>CM055117.1:642998108-643604122 GCA_029206835.1 Rana muscosa | reverse complement strand
GCTACCCCCAGTTAAGAGAGCCGCTGGATTTGTTTTCGGCCCTGTGTACAGCACCACCAACCCCCCAGTAGGGATGAGCTTCGAGTTCGAGTCGAACTCATGTTCGACTCGAACATTGCCTGTTCGCCCGTTCGCTGAACAGCGAACAAATTGGGGTGTTCGCGGCAAATTCGAAAAATCTATGGGAGAAATCTAAAGTGCTAATTATAAAGGCTTATATGCAAGTTATTGTCCTAAAAAGTGTTTGGGGACCCGGGTCCTGCCCCAGGGGACATGTATCAATGCAAAAAGAAGTTTTAAAAACGGCCGTTTTTTCGGGAGCAGTGATTTTAATAATGCTTAAAATGAAAAAATAAAAGTGAAATATTCCTTTAAATTTCGTACCTGGGGGGTGTGTATGATATGCATGTAAAGTGGCGCATGTTTCCCGTGCTTAGAACTGTCCCTGCAAAAAGTGTCATTTTTGAAAGAAAAAAATGCATTTAAAACTGACTCGCGGCTATTAATGAATTGTCGGCTCCCGGCAATACATACAAAAGTCATTGATAAAAAAAAAAAAAAAAGCGTGGGGGTTCCCCAGAATTCAATTACCAGGCCCTTCAGGTCTGGAATGGATATTAAGGGGAACCCCGCCGCAAATAAAAAAAAATTGACGTGGGGTTCCCCCAAATATCCATTCCAGGCCCTTCAGATCTGGCATGGATTTTAAGGGGAACTCCACCCCAAATTAAAAAAAAAATGGCGTGGAGTCCCCCTAAAAATCCATACCAGACCCCTTATCCGAGCATGCAACCTGGCCGGCCGCAGGGGAAAAGGGGGGGACGAGAGAGCGGCCCCCCCTCCCTCCTGAACCGTACCAAGCCACATGCCCTCAACATGGGGAGGATGTCCCCATGTTGATGGGGACAAGGGCCTCATCCCCACAACCCTTGCCCGGGGGTTGTGGGGGTCTGCGGGCGGGGGGCTTATCGGAATCTGGAAGACCCCTTTAACAAAGGGGACCTCCAGATCCCGGCCCCCCCCTATGTGAATTGGTAAGGGGTACATTGTACCCCTACCATTTCACGAAGAAAGCGTAAAAAAATGTTTAAAAAAACACACAAACACGTTGAAAAAGTCCTTTATTAAAAAAGAAAAAAAAAAAACCCATTCCAGCGGTGAAATCCAGTGTCCCGCGGCGATCCCGATGTCCAGCGCTGTCCGTCATTGGTTGTGCCTGAGCGGACCTGATGGGGAACTCCCTCTCAGTATTTTAAATGTATAGACCCGCCCCTTCTAAAGTTCCCCATCAGGTCCGCTCAGCGGACCAGATGCGGAACATGAGAAGGGGCGGGTCTATACATGTATTACCAAAGTGAGAGCAGTTCCCCATCAGGTCCGCCTCCTCGGTATGTCGGACCCGCCTACGTCATTGGCTTGAGCGGGGAACTTCCTTCACTGTGTAATTTAAATTTACATAGTGAAGGAAGTTCCCCGCTCAAGCCAATGACGTAGGCGGGTCTGACATACCGAGGGGGCGGACCTGATGGGGAACTGCTCTCACTTTGGTAATACATGTATAGACCCGCCCCTTCTCATGTTCTGCATCTCGTCCGCTGAGCGGACCTGATGGGGAACATTAGAAGGGGCGGGTCTATACATTTAAAATACTGAGAGGGAGTTCCCCATCAGGTCCGCTCAGGCACAACCAATGAAGGACAGCGCTGGACATCGGGATCGCCGCGGGACACTGGATTTCACCGCTGGAATGTTTATTTATTTATTTTTTTAAATAAAGGACTTTTTCAAGGTGTTTGTGTGTTTTTTTAAACATTTTTTTTACGCTTTCTTCGTGAAATGGTAGGGGTACAATGTACCCGTTACCAATTCACATAGGGGGGGGGCGGGATCTGGGGGTCCCCTTTGTTAAAGGGGTCTTCCAGATTCCGATAAGCCCCCCGCCCGCAGACCCCCACAACCACCGGGCAAGGGTTGTGGGGATGAGGCCCTTGTCCCCATCAACATGGGGACATCCTCCCCATGTTGAGGGCATGTGGCTTGGTACGGTTCAGGAGGGAGGGGGGGCCGCTCTCTCGTCCCCCCCTTTTCCCCTGCGGCCGGCCAGGTTGCGTGCTCGGATAAGGGGTCTGGTATGGATTTTTAGGGGGACTCCACGACATTTTTTTTTTAAACTTGGGGTGGAGTTCCCCTTAAAATCCATGCCAGATCTGAAGGGCCTGGTAATTGAATTCTGGGGAACCCCCACGCTTTTTTTTTTTTTTTTTATCAATGACTTTTGTATGTATTGCCGGGAGCCGACAATTCATTAATAGCCGCGAGTCAGTTTTAAATGCATTTTTTTTCTTTCAAAAATGACATTTTTTGCAGGGACAGTTCTAAGCACGGGAAACATGCGCCACTTTACATGCATATCATACACACCCCCCAGGTACGAAATTTAAAGGAATATTTCACTTTTATTTTTTCATTTTAAGCATTATTAAAATCACTGCTCCCGAAAAAACGGCCGTTTTTAAAACTTCTTTTTGCATTGATACATGTCCCCTGGGGCAGGACCCAGGTCCCCAAACACTTTTTAGGACAATAACTTGCATATTAGCCTTTATAATTAACACTTTAGATTTCGAACGTTCGAGTCCATTGTATTTAATAGGGTTCTAAAGTTTACACGAACATTTTGTCTGTTCGCAGGTTCTGGTGCGAACCGAACAGGGGGGTGTTCGGCTCATCCCTGCCCCCCAGCAATCTGCTCGACCCACTCTGGCACAGCTAGTCTAGAGGTTATATTTGTATCACATTCAATTAGTATGGCAAGGAATAATCTCTTAGCAGTAAGACAACACACTGAGGCAAGAGATTAAATATAACAGTTTACTCTTATATTAAAGGTAGCATAGGCAGAACACAACACATACAATTGGCTAGCAGAGCCCTGCAGAAATCAATACAGCATACAATAATGGCGCTGCGCAGTACTTCACCACGTGTAGCTATTATGGTATGCACGCCCTATGGCGCACTAAACAATATCTTAACTTCCCACCCCGGTCAGGCCTGACATGGAGTAAATCTCAGTCACCTCCTATAGGGATTTCTTCGCATGCCAGCTTTCGGTGGTGCACTTGATGAATAGTACTTTGTAATCCACAACCAGGCAATAACTTGAAACACTATACTGGGGGGGGGGGGGACATTTCAACTCTGTCCTGCTACAGGTCCCCCCGGGGAACAGCAGATAAACAAAACTGTGGGCCTATGCAGTCTATAGGCCTAAACACGGCACAGTCTATTGGTCTGGGCAGGTGCCCGCTCACCACTCCGGACGCGATCCCAGTCCGGAACGTCCACCCTGCTGTGTATCCGCACACAGCGTCTGCAACGATCGGGTCCCCGATCCAACTGATGTCCTCACTCGACAAGTCAGATGCCACCCAGGCTCCGCAGTGGGGTGGAAGGCTCTTTGGAAGTTGCGCAAGGCCCAGGCTTCAGGCCTTGCACTCCAGCAGATCCGCACAGGAAGAAACTCTTGCTTGCAGCGCGGTGTCCAAAGAGGCCGAGCTCCGCCTCGCCTCCTCCTTAAATAACCCCTCCCATGAGTCTCTGCGGTGGCTAACTGCACTCTGGGTGCCGAACAGGGTTCTGGGTAACGTAGTCCTGGGGCCTTAAAGGAGACCCCGCTACACACTCCCCCCACTTAAACTCTTTGGTCCCCAAAGATAACATAAACTTAAATCACAGAACGTAAAACATCAATCAAAGCGTCGTATGATGTTGGCAGAGGAAATTCCCACCAAAACCGAGGCAGTAAACTCCCCTGCCCACAGGTCACACCATCACTAGTGTCCTGCCTAACTGTGCCAGAGAGTGAGTTGGGGTTTGCCTCCCACCAAATGAACAGTGGGAGGATCAGGGTCTTCCATACTCCTTCTGGCAGTAACTACAGTGTCTTCCGCACTTCTCCCCATCTGTGGGTAAGTTAATCTTCTAGGAGGCTTTATAGCTCTTCGCTTCCTCTGTCCTCTTGGGCTCTCTGTTAAAACAGGTTCCTCCTCTGTAACCAACTCAGGAATTACCTCTGGTTCGGGAGCACTGGACTCCGGGGCAGGGAGGTACAGGGAATCCCTTGGATCTTCCTCTGGGGGTAAGTCACAGACACTCTCCCAAGCATCTGACCAAGGACTGGACGGGATGAACTCAGTGGCTTCTGCATTCAGTGTCTGGTCCTCAGCATCTTCTTCAGGTGGAAGATCAATAGCAGAAGTTTCTGGAGCCTGGGAAGGCCAAAGCCAACCAAGTTCTTCTCCCTCATCTTCACTTGTTTCCGAGGTCTCTGTATCCCCGATCCGGGGGGTCTGAGACCGAGTGTTTGGCCGGGGAGTATCCAAACTGGAAGATGGCTCAGGGGAATTCATCACAGGGGGGATCCGGACTGCCTCAGCCAGTGGGAGTAAGTGGTTCCGGTGCCAGGTCTTCAAGGGCCCCACCTTCCCTTCTGGTTTAAGTCTGTAAACGGGTAGGCCCGGTAGTCTTTTGCAGACAACATAAGGTTCAGGTCTCCATCTGTCTGCAAGCTTGTGTTTTCCAGGGATCCCCAAATTCCACAACAACACTCTGTCTCCAGGTTGTAGATCTTGGATCCTAACTTTTAGGTAAAAAAAATTCTTGTTGCGGGCCCCCCTTTGCTCCGAGGCCGCCTGGGCCTGTTCGTAGGCCAATTTCAAATTACGTCTGAGCCTATCGACATATCCCTTGTGGGAAGTAGCAGAACAATGGTCTATGGAAGTGCCAAAGGCCAGATCTACGGGTAGTCTTGCTTCTCTCCCGAACATAAGTCGATAGGGTGAGTACCCTGTAGCATCACTAGTGGTGCTGTTGTATGCATGCACAACTGCCGCTATTTGGTTGTTCCAATGCTGCTTCTTTTCACTACTTAGGGTCCCCAGCATGTTGAGCAGGGTTCGGTTGAACCTCTCCGGCTGAGCATCACCTTGTGGATGATAGGGGGTAGTTCTTGTCTTCTTGATCCCCAAAGAATCCAGGAGTTTCCGGATCAATCGACTTTCAAAATCCCTTCCCTGATCTGAATGGAGCCGTTGTGGTAGCCCATAATGTACAAAGTATTTCTCCATCAGTACTTTGGCCACGGTGGAAGCCTTCTGGTCCTTGGTTGGAAAGGCCTGGGCGTACCGGGTGAAATGGTCGGTTACTACCAGAACATTTCCTAGTCCACTCAGGTCGGGTTCGAGGCAGAGAAAATCAATGCATACCAGGTCAAGTGGGCTTTGACTTTGCAGATGGCCCATTGGGGCAGCTTGATGAGGTAAAGTCTTTCTCTGGATGCATCGTGCACATGAGTGGCAGTATTCTTCAACTTCAGCCCTCATGCAGGGCCAATAGAAATGGTCCCTAACGAGTTGGAAGGTCCTTTCCGCCCCTAGGTGACCATGGTTGTCGTGCAGAGCAACCAGGACTGTCTCTCGGTGCTTCTCAGGCAAGAACAACTGCCATTTGTCTTCGAGGTCATCAGAGGGGCCCCTTTGGTAGACCACTCGCTGATGCACCTGTAACTTGTCCCACTCTTTCCTCAACAGGCGAGCTTCCTTTGAAGGGTGGCGTAAGAGTCTATTCGGGTCCTGATTCTCCAGGGCCTCTAGGACCAATCTCCCCATAGGGTCTTCCAATTGGTCGGATCTCAGCTCCTTCTTAGACAGTTTTGGCAAGTTATCTTCCCCACTGGATTACTCCACAGTATTGCTTGGGAACTCCTACTATGGTAACCCCTATCTCTTCTGCTCTTGAGCCGCCACTTGCTTGGAGTTCAGCCCCTTGACAGAGGGCCCGCACCCCATCGGGTGCCACTTGGGCCCAGTCTTCTGTACTGCAAGTGGGGATGTGAGATCTTCTAGACAAAGCGTCTGCATCTCGGTTTCCAGCCCCAGGTCTGTACTTCAGGCCGAAGTCGAAGGCAGACAGCGCCGCCAGCCACCTATGTCCTGTGGCATCCAACTTTGCTGTGGTGAAGAGATAGGTGAGGGGGTTGTTGTCTGTTTTCACTGTGAATTCCGCCCCATATAAATAGTCTCTAAGTTTGTCAACTACCGCCCACTTAAGGGCCAGGAACTCCAACTTATGGGTGGGATAGTTCTTTTCGGAGGGATCAGACTTCTGCTCACATACGCAACAGGCCTCAGTTGCTCTTCATGCTTCTGGTACAGCACTCCTCTCAAACCATCATGACTGGCGTCTACATGAAGTTCATAAGGCTTCTTAGGGTCTGCGTAGGCCAGGACAGGGGCAGTGGTTAATGTCTTCTTCAACATCTGAAAGGCATTCTCACACTTCTCGTTCCACTGGTCCTTGACTGACTCCCCTGGCTTTCTGGGGCCTGTGTCATCCTCTTCCCCCTCCGTCTTTAGCAGCTCATTCAGAGGCCTGGCTATCCGAGCAAACCCCTCCACAAACCTCCTGTAATAGGAACAGAACCCCAGAAAGGATCTGAGCTCTGTCACAGTGGTGGGCCTGGGCCAGGAGGTGACTGCCTCCAATTTTGCGGGGTCTGTGGCTACCCCATCTTCAGACACTATATGTCCCAGACAGTTGACTGATGACTGATAGAATTGGCACTTTTCAGGTGAGAGCTTGAGTCCTTCCTCACTCAGTCTCTTCAAAACTTTCTCCAGTCTCTCCTCATGCTCTTCCAAGGTTCTTCCGAAGACAATGATGTCATCCAAGTATACGAGGACCTCTATGAGGTTCATATCTCCCACAGTCTTCTCCATGAGACGTTGGAAGGTGGCTGGAGCTCCAGACAGACCTTGAGGCATCCGGTTGAATTCAAAGAACCCTACCGGGGTTATGAAAGCCGTCTTCTCTTTGTCTTCTGGATGCATCGGGAAATGATAGTACCCGCTCTTGAGGTCCATAACACTGAACCACTTGGCTCCAGACAAGCTCTGTAGGGCATCCCCTATCCTTGGAGTGGTATACTGGTCCGGTATGGTTCTCCTGTTGAGGGTCCTATAGTCTATGCACAGCCTCAGTGACCCATTCTTCTTCCGGACCACCAGTATAGGGGAGGCATAGGGACTTCTAGATTCTCGAATCACCCCTGTTCGCTTGAGCTCGGCGAGCTGCTCTTTGAGGTCTCCTAACGGAACCCGCCTAACCCTTTCCCTGAAGGGTTTGTCTTCCTGGAGGCGGATTCGATGGGTGGCACTCCTAGCACACCCCACATCGAATTCATCTTGAGAAAAGATCCTTTCCCACCTGGTCAACTGGGCCTTGGCTCTCTCTTTCCAAGCCCTGGGCAGATTTGGATTCTCCATTGAAAGTTTCTCCCACACAGTACTTTCTCCATCTTTCTTCTCCACATCTGGCGAAGCAACTGGGGTAGCTGGGCTCACCCGGCCCAGTAACAGCCTAGCTGGGATTTCCATGGGACCATCCGTGGTATTTCTGACGCTCACAGGCACTTTACAATGAGTCTTCTTCAGGGCCCTCACCGGGACCACTTCTGGGACTACTTCTAAACCCAAATGTTCTTCCCTTGGGTCGGGTTCCAACATGACAAAAGGGCCCGGCTGCTCCCAAGTGAGTTTCACTGTGGCTTTCAAGCAGGTTACTTCACCGGGCTGCAGCACTATTCCCCTTCTCCCCAGCCTCCAGACCTTCCCTACCCCCTCTTCCGGGGCCTTCTGTTCCAAGATCAGCCGTTGGTAGGCTGTCTTCAACATTGGGTGGATCTCAGTGACTGTGGGGTCTTTCCTTCTTGTCAGAGGGGCCAGAAGTCTTCGGACCAGATCCGTGTTCGTCCCTATTATCAGGGAACTCTTGTTAGCTCCAGGCGGTCGGGGGCACACCACAGCTAAGGTGTCGAACACTTCAGCCTTTCCGGCTATGGACGGGTCAAAAGTCAGTTTTATAGGCAGATAGCCATCATAAGGGAAACTCTCCGTCCCAATTCCCCAAATCTCCAGCTCTTCAATATTCTGGATGGCTAGGTGACTTAAATGCTTGTCATAAAAGTCCCGGTACAACAGGGTCACTTGCGCCCCAGTATCCAATATGGCTTTTGTGTAGACTCCCTCCACTTGCACTGGTACTATCGGGGAGGGACCCACCAGCTTCTCCGGACATCGCTTCAAGGGGGTCTCTTTCTTTTGATCTTTGCATTTTCCCTTTTGACTTTCTTTCTTCCATTTCTCTTTGGACTTAAGTCTCTCTTGGGCATGGTATGCATTGATCTCCCTCCTTTTTGTGGGTGTAACTACCCGCTGAGGGACACTACTCTCTTTCTTTGGGGTACGTTCCTTCTGAGGAACTTTGCGTTTCTTCTGAGGGGTCTTCTGTTCCACTCTTTTCAGTTTGGAGCTCACTGGAGATGATGGGCACCCGGTTGACTCCTTCACCGGGGCCCGCTGAAGTTTTCCGGCGGCTTGCGGTTATTTATCTTTTTTTCTTTGGACTGGTACATACTTTGGCCGCATGACCAGCCCCTCCGCAGTTGAAACAAGTCATGTCCCCCCAATATTGTAGGGATGCGGGTGCGGAGGTATTTGGAAACAGCTCCCTCCTCTGACTTTCCCTCTCCGGTTCCCTTGACTTCTTTTCCATCAGGGAGGTCAGTATCCCCAATACTTGGGACATCTGCGACTTCAAGGTGTCCACCTCTGAGTCTCTTTCCAGGGTCATGGCTGTCCTGACCATCACCGGAGGAGGATTTACCGACTCAACTGGTAGGCTCCTCTTCTTCTCCTCCAGCATAGCTTCTTCCTCTCTGACCACTCGAATCAAGTCAGGGTACTCCAGGCTCTTCCCGTCCTGTCTTGTGCATAGCGCCAATGCAATGGGGTCCAGGGGCTGAGATCCTCTCATCACCTGTTGAACACGGGCCTCATCCACCTTCCGTGGGTCAATCCCCTTCTTAAGGATCATCTTATGCAGGATCTTATCCAGGCGCCTCATGAACTCTGAGAGCTTCTCTCCTGTCTTTTGGTAGCAGTGTTCCAGCTGGTAGGTGAGCTCAGTGATTTTCTCTGTTCCACCGAACACAATCTGTAGAATGTCCAGATAGTCCTGAGCATTACAGTCTGTCTTACTCATCTTGAGGTTGCGTATGGCTTCTAGAGCAGGCCCCTTCAAGCTCTCAGCAATTCTCTGCTTCTTTCTGTGGTCTGGGACTTCCCATTCTTCCAGGGCCTGAGTGGCACCGTTTCACCACTCCTCGAACCCCTCTTCACCTGAGGGTACAGGTTTCCTTCCTGAGAATATCCTAAGTTTTCTGTATCCTGACATCTGGTAATCTGTAGGATCTTTCTTGCACTGTGCCACAAGTTCCCCCAGGACCGCGCACAACTCTGCGCTGAGGGTGGCAGATGGCGACCCGGGACTTTCCCTTTTCGCCTGTCTTTCTACTTTTGGGGTGGGTGATGGAGACAGTTTTGGTGTCTGAGACCGTCCTCCTGGCTTAAGCGGCAGCGCATGTATTAGGCTATAAGTCTGATCATCTATAGCTTCTATATTTGGATTCTTGAAATGTTCTGGGACTCCGTCCTTCCATTCCACTAATGCGTGTGTCAGTGAGGAATTCGTCCTGACATCCACCACCCATGCTTTCTGATACGGTGACAGTGACATCACTAGCTGCTTCACCGCTTCTTCTTGCCAGATCCCTGGGAGTTCTATGACTACTATCCCGGCTGGATCTGTGCCGACCGTTTTACACCACTGTCCTACTTCTAGTGGGTCCATGCTGGTACTTTTGGCGCGTTACTTGCTGCAACAGGATCCCGGACTCGAGAGCCCCCACGTGTAGCACTACCCCCAGTTAAGAGAGCCGCTGGATTTGTTTTCGGGCCCTGTGTACAGCACCACCAACCCCCCAGCAATCTGCTCGACCCACTCTGGCACAGCTAGTCTAGGGGTTATATTTGTATCACATTTAATTAGTATGGCAAGGAATAATCTCTTAGCAGTAAGACAACACACTGAGGCAAGAGATTAAATATAATCATAGGCAGAACACAACACATACAATTGGCTAGCAGAGCCCTGCAGAAATCAATACAGCATACAATAATGGCGCTGCGCAGTACTTCACCACGTGTAGCTATTATGGTATGCGCGCCCTATGGCGCACTAAACAATATCTGTACTTCCCACCCCGGTCAGGCCTGACATGGAGTAAATCTCAGTCACCTCCTATAGGGATTTCTTCGCATGCCAGCTTTCGGTGGTGCACTTGATGAATAGTACTTTGAAATCCACAACCAGGCAATAACTTGAAACACTATACTGGGGGGGGGGGACACTTCAACTCTGTCCTGCTACAGGTCCCCCCGGGGAACAGCAGATAAACGAAACTGTGGGCCTATGCAGTCTATAGGCCTAAACACGGCACAGTCTATTGGTCTGGGCAGGTGCCCGCTCACCACTCCGGACGCGATCCCAGTCTGGAACGTCCACCCTGCTGTGTATCCGCACACAGCGTCTGCAACGATCGGGTCCCCGATCCAACTGATGTCCTCACTCGACAAGTCAGATGCCACCCAGGCTCCGCAGTGGGGTGGAAGGCTCTTTGGAAGTTGCGCAAGGCCCAGGCTTCAGGCCTTGCACTCCAGCAGATCCGCACAGGAAGAAACTCTTGCTTGCAGAGCGGTGTCCAAAGAGGCCGAGCTCCGCCTCGCCTCCTCCTTAAATAACCCCTCCCATGAGTCTCTGCGGTGGCTAACTGCACTCTGGGTGCCGAACAGGGTTCTGGGTAACGTAGTCCTGGGGCCTTAAAGGAGACCCCGCTACATATGGTATATATATATATATTATATTATATTTAAAGTAATGCAGTGTAGTACTGTCAAACAAGAAGCTCACAAATTATACCATTAAACTGCGTTCCCACTGACCAATCTATACAACTTTCCTATAGTTTTTAGATTTGCTTTGGCCTTCCACTTCCACCGGTCAATTCAGATCTATTACCACTTGATAAATAATTAGATGTCACAGCCAAAACCACCCAAAAAAGCCTTTTTTGAAAGATGGAAACAATCAGATTGGGGTTCTGCTGCTTTAGTATCAAAATTTGCCCCTCTATAGATTTCAATGGTATTTGCTACTAAGTCGGGGTTTTGTGAATTTCAAACAAAATTTGATGAACTCCATTTGAATTAAATAGGACAGATACGCGTATCTCTAATCATGACAGGTTTAATTTGTGTAAATATATGTTTGTTGCTGCTTGATTTTTGCACATTCGCTTTACTTTCTGTACTTACTGAAAATTCTAATTGTGGTGCCAGTTTCACTACAGAAGCAAGCAGAATCTAAAGAATATTTTAACCTACTTCATGCCGACATAACACATATATTTGGCCTCACTGGACTGGGTTTAATGCCACGAGGCCGCATACATGCGTATCTGTCTTTGTGCTGGGAGCGCACTCCCAGCACAGAGACCTAGGTCTCACCGAGATCCCCGGGTCCCCTACTAAAGATCGGGACCTGGAACTCCCGCTTCTTGATCACCTGATTGCTGTGGTAGCCGCTGATTGGCTATCACAGTGATCAGTCACTGTGAAACCCGTCCCTGTGTTTGTCTCTCTGTGAATGGAGAGGAATGATACATTGTATCTTTCTCTCTCCTTGCAGAGAAAAAATAAAAGTGTGTGTAAAATAAATTATAATAAATTATAATAAAAAACAAATAAATAAATAAAGTAAAAATTCCTAGATCAAGGTTTGATCTAAGTCAGTGTCAGGGTTAGTTTTTGGGTCAAGTAAGGGTCAACGGTCAAGGTTAGGGTCAAAGGTCAGTATATTTTGGGCAGGATTTTTTTTTATTAGTATCAGTGTCAGTTATGCCCCATACACACAATCGTTTTTCATGCCGTTAAAAATGCCATTTTAAAAAATGGCCATTAAAAATGATCGTGTGTAGGCTCCAGAGCATTTTTAACGACGTGAAAAACGGCCATTAAAAATTCCGGACATGCTCTCTTTTTTCACGTCGTTTTTCATGTCGTTTTTTTTAACGACGTGAAAAACGATAGTGTGTATGCTTTCACGACGTGAAAGAAAACGCGCATGCTCAGAATCAAGTATGAGACGGGAGCGCTCGTTCTGGTAAAACTAGCGTTCGTAATGGAGATAGCACATTCATTACACAGTAACGGACTGAAAAGCGCGAATCGTCGCTCAACAAACTTTACTAACATGAAGGGTGGCGCCATTCGAACGGAACTTCCCCTTTATAGTGCCGTCGTACGTGTTGAACGTCACTGCGCTTTGCTTGATCGTTTTTTTTAATGATGGTGTGTACGCAAGGCAGGCTTGAGAGGAAACATGGAAAAAAACGAGGAGAAAAACGTCGGTTTAAAAAATGACAGTAAAAACGATCGTGTGTACGGGGCATTAGTGTCAGTGTGTTTTAAGTGGAAAAAAAAAAATGCGCTCTATTGTTTCTGGGCTGTACTACGGGTACAAACAACAAATAGCACACACATGTATGGTATCGCTGCAATCGTCAGGAGCAGAAGAATTTATTTTGGGTTGTTCTTGGTTATGATAGTAACAAGAAATATATAGCTAAAGTAAAATATATATATATATATATATATTTTACTATAATTGACCAGTTTTCCTTTGATAATAAAAAAAATCAGAAGATATCCTTTACTATTTACCACCAAATGAAAGCCCAATTTCTTCTGAAAAAGGGAAGGTATAATCCACCTGTATGTACAAAGTAGTTGTGATTAGTGATGAGCCGAACACCCCCGGGTTCGGTTCGCACCAGAACCCGCGAACGGACCGAAAGTTCGAACGAACATTAGAACCCTATTAAATACAATGGATGCGAACGTTCGAATTCTAAAGTGCTAATTATAAAAACTATTATGCATGTTATTGTCCTAAAAAGGGTTTGGGAACCCGGGTTCTGCACCAGGGGACATGTATCAATGCAAAAATAAGTTTTAAAAACGGTCGTTTTCCGGGAGCAGTCATTTTAATGATGCATAAAGTGAAAAAAAAAAAGTCAAATATTCCTTTAAATATCGTACCTGGGGGGTGTCTAAAGTATGCCTGTGAAGTGCCACGTGTTTCCCGTGTTTAGAACTGTCCCTGCACAAAATGACACTTCTAAAGGAAAAAAAAGCCATTTAAAACTGCTTGCGGCTTTAATGTAATGTCTGGTCCCGGTAATATGGATGAAAATCTTTAAGAAAAATGGCATAGCTACCCCATGACCCCCCCCCTACCCCAGCCCATTACCAGCCCCTTTGGGTCTTGTATGGATATTAAGGGGAACCCCGCACATAAAATAAAAAAGGCCCTATATACTCTGAACAGCCGTATACAGGCGGTGCATACAAGACAGGGACTGTAGGTTTGTTCTTATGTAGAATCTGTTTGTAATTTTGAACAGGTACATTGTTGAAGTGTAGCTCCAGACCAAAAATCTATTTTTAAACTTTTTGGAAAACATAGGTAAGGGTTATCACCCCTGTAACATTTGTTTTGCTGTCTGTGCCCCTGTTCAGAACATTTCACCTCACTTTCCGTCCTAATGACAACTGTTTTTGAAATGTGGTGTTTTTCTTGAAACAAGGATTGCTGATAAAGCATCAGTACAGAGGAGACACCTTTCTCCCATATTTATTCTTACAGGAGAGAATTTTCCTTCCTAGTGGTAGATTTCCTCTCACTTCCTGTTGTCTTCTTGCGTTTGCAAGTAGGAGTCGTTTGTAAGTTGGATGTTTGAAAGTAGGGACCTGCCGTATATACTCTGCAGAAATAGGCCCCTTAGTTGTTGGTGTTGGCACAACACTGTAAGCACTCACAGTTACTCTTGGTTGGTGCTGGAACGCCCTGCTGTCAACTATTATATCAGGAATTTTAATTACATATAATTGTTGAACAGTGGTAGTAAAAATTGGGCCTTTGATGGTGGTGCTGGTGCCACAACACTGTAAGCCCTGACAGTTACTCTTGGTGGGTGCAGCAATGGGCCCTGCTGTGAATTATTAGATCAAGAATTGTAATTACATGCCCCTGTTGAACAGGGGCTGAAAAATTGGGCCTTAGGCACTGGTGGCACAACACTGCAACCCTTCACAGATACTGTACTTGGAGCACAGCAATGAGCCCTGTTGCAAAGTATTGCTTCAAAAATTGTAATGACACGCCCCTGTTAAACAGGGGCTGAAAAATTGGGCCTTAGGCACTGGTGGCACAACACTGCAACTCCTCACAGATACTGTACTTGGAGCACAGCAATGAGCCCTGTTGCAAAGTATTGCTTCAAAAATTGTAATTACACGCCCCTGTTAAACAGGGGCTGAAAAATTGGGCGTTAGGCACTGGTGGCGGCACCCATAAACAAAAATGATCTTCCAAGCTATCATCATCAATCGTATCATTGAGGACTCGGAGGAGGAGGATAGCCAGTCAACATAACAGCACAGGCACTCAGCATCAGCATCAGTCTTGAAGGGATGTGACATTTTAAAATCAATTAGTCTGTTATATCAGCATCAGGTGTGTGGTAGCTGGTGGTGATCCAAGACTGGTTCATCTTGATGAAAGTCAGTCGATCAACCGAGTCGGTGGACAGGCGCACCCTGTGATCCGTGACAAATCCTCCAGCAGCACTGAATGTGTGTTCCGAAAGAACGCTGGATGCAGGACAGGCCAGTAGCTCAATTGCATACTGTGCAAGCTCTGGCCAGTGATCCATCCTCAAGACCCAGTAAGCCAGAGGATTTTCGGTGGGGAAGGTGTCCAAGTCTGACCTTGCCCCTAGATATTCCTGCACCATGTTTATCAGACGCTGGCGATGGTTGCTGGAACCGATCATACTTTGGGGCTGCGGACTAAAGAATTGTCTGAACGCATCGGTCAGACGGCCACCTTCCCCACCGCTCCTTCTTTGACTGGCCGAAGCCTCAGCAACTCGTTGTCCAGGACCAGGAGTTTGCAACCTCCCAGTCTCTGGGAACGCGTTGCACAGACCTTTCTGCAAGGCCTCCCGGAGTTGTCTCATCCTCTGCTCCCTCTGCGACGGTAACATAAGGTCCGCAACCTTACCCTTGTACCGTGGATCAAGGAGAGTGGCCAGCCAGTAATGGTCCCTCTCCTTGATCCGAAGAATACGAGGATCCTTCCGCAGACTTTGCAGGATCAGGGAGGCCATGCAGCGTAGGTTTGCTGAGGCATTCGCTCCGGAGTCCTCTGGGTCACTAAGGACGACATGATCCGCAGCCACCTCCTCCCAGCCACGTACAAGTCCACTGGTTTCTTGGGACTGTAAATCATCCCTAAAAGACTGCTGCTGATGATGCTGAGTGCCAGCCTCCACCTCCATGCTGACACAATCCTCCTCCTCCTCCTCCTCCTCCTCCTCCTCCTCCTCTTCCTGTGCGATGGGTGGGACAGAAGGAACACTGTCTGGGTAAAGGGGGCCTTGAGAGGCAAGGAAGTCCTCCTCTTCCTGCCTCTGTTCTGCCTCAAGTGCCCTGTCCATTATTCCACGCAGCGTGTGCTCCAACAGGTGGACAAGAGGTACAGTGTCACTGATGCATGCACTGTCACTGCTCACCATCCTCGTGGCCTCCTCAAATGGTGCCAGGACAGTGCATGCATCCCTGATCATGCCCCACTGGCGTGGAGAAAAAAAACCAAGCTCCCCTGACCCTGTCCTGGTGCCGTAGTCGCACAGGTACTCATTGATGGCCCTCTGCTGCGTGTGCAGCCGCTGCAGCATGGCCAACGTTGA
Source organism: Rana muscosa (assembly GCA_029206835.1). Classification (NCBI taxonomy): domain Eukaryota; kingdom Metazoa; phylum Chordata; class Amphibia; order Anura; family Ranidae; genus Rana; species Rana muscosa. The sequence continues at coordinate 643,588,350 of CM055117.1, read as the reverse complement.
GTTCCACCTGGTGGGCATGTCACATATAAGGCGGTTCTTGGGCAGGTTCAACTCCTTTTGCAGCTCAGCCAGGCGAGCACTGGCATTATAAGATCTGCGGAAATGCACACAGACTTTCCTGGCCTGCCTCAGGACATCCTGTAAGCCCGGGTACCTGCCCAAGAAGCGCTGCACCACCAGGTTAAGGACGTGAGCCACACAGGGCACATGGGTCAGTTGTCCCTGTCGGAGGGCGGAGAGGAGGTTGGTGCCATTGTCGCAAACCACCATTCCTGGCTTAAGCTGGCGTGGCGTCAACCACCTCTCGGCCTGGCCCTGCAGAGCAGACAGGACCTCTGCCCCAGTGTGGCTTCTGTCCCCCAAACACACCAGCGCAAGCACGGCATGGCATCTTTTTGCCTGCGTACTTGCGTAGCCCCGTGAACGGCTACGGAGCACCGCTGGTTCATAGGACAAACCACAGGAAGAGGCCATGGAGGAAGAAGAAGAGGAGGGGGTGGAGGAGAGAGGTGTGTCACAACCAGTATTAGCATTTTGGAGGCGTGGCGGTGGGACAACCTCCAACACTACTGCACCTTGTCCTGAATCCTTCCCAGCTGCCAAAAGAGTGACCCAATGGGCCGTGAAAGAAAGGTAACGTCCCTGTCCATGCCTGCTGGACCATGAGTCAGCGGTAATATGCACCTTACCGCTGACCGCCCTGTCCAGCGAGGCCAAGACATTGCCTTCCACATGCCGGTAGAGAGCCGGAATAGCCTTCCGTGAGAAAAAGTGGCGTTTGGGAACCTGCCACTGAGGAACCGCACATTGCACAAACTCACGGAAGGGGGCCGAGTCTACCAACTGAAAAGGCAGCAGTTGAAGCGCTAGCAATTTAGCCAAGCTAGCATTCAACCGCTGGGCATGTGGATGGCTGGGAGTGAACTTCTTTCGACGGTCCAGCAGCTGGGGCAGGGAAATTTGCCTGCTAGAATCGGACGTCGGTGTACTGCTAGCAGAGTGGGCGCAAGTACTTGGCTGTGACACACCTAATTCTACACCTTCATTCCTCTCAGTGCATGTTTCAGAGAGGACTGAAGTTATAGTGGGGTTGGAGATCCCAGCTGATGCGGTGCAAGGAGAGGTCCGCTTGGTTCTTTGGTGTGGGTCTTTGAGGTAGGCTTGCCAACGAGCTGCATGGCAGGTCAACATATGTCTGGTCAGGCATGTGGTACCCAAGCGGCTGATGTTTTGGCCACGCGATATACGCTTGAGACATATGTTGCAAACAGCAGCTGTGCGATCTGATGCACTAGCCTCAAAAAAGGCCCACACCAAAGAACTTTTTGAATGACGGGCAGAGGCAGCGCCCTGCATAGGCGGAGCTCTGCGGTGTGATTCCGTCGGTGTACTGCCCTTACGCTGGCCACCAAAGGGCATCCTGCCTCGTTGGAGATGTGCCTCCTCCTCATCCTCCTCCTCCTCCTCTCTCCTATTAGGCACCCACGTGGAGTCATTGACCTCATCATCCCCTCCCTCCTCATCACTGGAGCCAATCTGGCAGTATGCTGCAGCTGCTGGAACATGACTGCCAGATTGGTGTCCTTCTTGAGCATCCCCTCTGTCTGCTCTCACGCTACTGCCTTCCTCTAGCTGGGTTTCATCATCAGACCCTTCGAAACGCTGGGCATCCTCCTGGAGCATGTACCCAACACTGTGCTGAAACAGTTCGGGGGACTCCTCAGGAGGAGGACATGGTGGGTCTAGGGAAGGAGTGACTGATGATTTGTCTGACATTGATACCAGGGAAGACGACGCTTTGGCAGCTGCTTTTCCAGTACCCTGAGCCTGGGTGAGAGAGGATGAGGAGGAGGAGGAGGGCTTGGTCATCCACTCTACCAAGTCTTCGGCATGATGTGGCTCAACATGTCCAGCTGCCGAAAAGAAGGACAAGCGTGTCCCATGGCCATGTGCTGATGACAATGCACCGCGTCCACGACCAGCACTGTTGCCCCCAGACACAGAGCCTGCTTGCCCTCTTTTATTGCCTCCTGACTGTCTGCCTCTCCTTGTTTGCCTTCCAGACATTCTAATAGATGGCCTGCAGGGAGATGGGAAAAAAGCAATAAGGGCTACCTTCAGGTGTCCTTCTCTGTCCCTTGAAACAAGGACTTTCACAGTGAAAGAAACTGACACTGTCCCTACCTAGAGTTTTCTGTCCCTAGAATAAATGTTTTTTTTAATCACAATATAGCACAAGGACAATTCACTCAATGTCTCTCCAGGTCCCTGGAAACAAGGACTTGCAGAGTGAAAGAAACTGACACTGTCCCTACCTAGAGTTTTCTGTCCCTAGAATAAATGTTTTTTTTAAGCACAATATAGCACAAGGACAATTAACTCACTGTCCTTACAGGTCCCTGGAAACAAGGACTTGCAGAGTGAAAGAAAAAAAACACTCTCCCTACCTACAGTTTTCTGTCCCTAGAAAAAATGTTTTTTTTAATCACAATATAGCACAAGGAAAATTAACTCACTGTCCTTACAGGTCCCTGGAAACAAGGACTTGCAGAGTGAAAGAAACTGACACTGTCCCTACCTAGAGTTTTCTGTCCCTAGAATAAATGTTTTTTTTAATCACAATATAGCACAAGGACAATTAACTCACTGTCCTTACAGGTCCCTGGAAACAAGGACTTGCAGAGTGAAAGAAACTGACACTGTCCCTACCTAGAGTTTTCTGTCCCTAGAATAAATGTTTTTTTTAAGCACAATATAGCACAAGGACAATTAACTCACTGTCCTTACAGGTCCCTGGAAACAAGGACTTGCAGAGTGAAAGAAAAAAAACACTCTCCCTACCTAGAGTTTTCTGTCCCTAGAAAAAATGTTTTTTTTAATCACAATATAGCACAAGGAAAATTAACTCACTGTCCTTACAGGTCCCTGGAAACAAGGACTTGCAGAGTGAAAGAAAAAAAACACTCTCCCTACCTAGAGTTTTCTGTCCCTAGAAAAAATGTTTTTTTTAATCACAATATAGCACAAGGAAAATTAACTCACTGTCCTTACAGGTCCCTGGAAACAAGGACTTGCAGAGTGAAAGAAAAAAAACACTCTCCCTACCTACAGTTTTCTGTCCCTAGAAAAAATGTTTTTTTTAATCACAATATAGCACAAGGAAAATTAACTCACTGTCCTTACAGGTCCCTGGAAACAAGGACTTGCAGAGTGAAAGAAACTGACACTGTCCCTACCTAGAGTTTTCTGTCCCTAGAATAAATGTTTTTTTTAAGCACAATATAGCACAAGGACAATTAACTCACTGTCCTTACAGGTCCCTGGAAACAAGGACTCGCAGAGTGAAAAAAAAAAAACACTCTCCCTACCTAGAGTTTTCTGTCCCTAGAAAAAATGTTTTTTTTAAGCACAATATAGCACAAGGACAATTAACTCACTGTCCTTACAGGTCCCTGGAAACAAGGACTTGCAGAGTGAAAGAAAAAAAACACTCTCCCTACCTAGAGTTTTCTGTCCCTAGAAAAAATGTTTTTTTTAATCACAATATAGCACAAGGAAAATTAACTCACTGTCCTTACAGGTCCCTGGAAACAAGGACTTGCAGAGTGAAAGAAAAAAAACACTCTCCCTACCTAGAGTTTTCTGTCCCTAGAAAAAATGTTTTTTTTAATCACAATATAGCACAAGGAAAATTAACTCACTGTCCTTACAGGTCCCTGGAAACAAGGACTTGCAGAGTGAAAGAAAAAAAACACTCTCCCTACCTACAGTTTTCTGTCCCTAGAAAAAATGTTTTTTTTAATCACAATATAGCACAAGGAAAATTAACTCACTGTCCTTACAGGTCCCTGGAAACAAGGACTTGCAGAGTGAAAGAAACTGACACTGTCCCTACCTAGAGTTTTCTGTCCCTAGAATAAATGTTTTTTTTAATCACAATATAGCACAAGGACAATTAACTCACTGTCCTTACAGGTCCCTGGAAACAAGGACTTGCAGAGTGAAAGAAAAAAAACACTCTCCCTACCTAGAGTTTTCTGTCCCTAGAAAAAATGTTTTTTTTAATCACAATATAGCACAAGGAAAATTAACTCACTGTCCTTACAGGTCCCTGGAAACAAGGACTTGCAGAGTGAAAGAAAAAAAACACTCTCCCTACCTAGAGTTTTCTGTCCCTAGAAAAAATGTTTTTTTTAATCACAATATAGCACAAGGAAAATTAACTCACTGTCCTTACAGGTCCCTGGAAACAAGGACTTGCAGAGTGAAAGAAAAAAAACACTCTCCCTACCTACAGTTTTCTGTCCCTAGAAAAAATGTTTTTTTTAATCACAATATAGCACAAGGAAAATTAACTCACTGTCCTTACAGGTCCCTGGAAACAAGGACTTGCAGAGTGAAAGAAACTGACACTGTCCCTACTTAGAGTTTTCTGTCCCTAGAATAAATGTTTTTTTTAAGCACAATATAGCACAAGGACAATTAACTCACTGTCCTTACAGGTCCCTGGAAACAAGGACTTGCAGAGTGAAAAAAAAAAAACACTCTCCCTACCTAGAGTTTTCTGTCCCTAGAAAAAATGTTTTTTTTAAGCACAATATAGCACAAGGACAATTAACTCACTGTCCTTACAGGTCCCTGGAAACAAGGACTTGCAGAGTGAAAGAAAAAAAACACTCTCCCTACCTAGAGTTTTCTGTCCCTAGAATAAATGTTTTTTTTAAGCACAATATAGCACAAGGACAATTAACTCACTGTCCTTACAGGTCCCTGGAAACAAGGACTCGCAGAGTGAAAAAAAAAAAACACTCTCCCTACCTAGAGTTTTCTGTCCCTAGAAAAAATGTTTTTTTTAAGCACAATATAGCACAAGGACAATTAACTCACTGTCCTTACAGGTCCCTGGAAACAAGGACTTGCAGAGTGAAAGAAAAAAAACACTCTCCCTACCTAGAGTTTTCTGTCCCTAGAAAAAATGTTTTTTTTAATCACAATATAGCACAAGGAAAATTAACTCACTGTCCTTACAGGTCCCTGGAAACAAGGACTTGCAGAGTGAAAGAAAAAAAACACTCTCCCTACCTAGAGTTTTCTGTCCCTAGAAAAAATGTTTTTTTTAATCACAATATAGCACAAGGAAAATTAACTCACTGTCCTTACAGGTCCCTGGAAACAAGGACTTGCAGAGTGAAAGAAAAAAAACACTCTCCCTACCTACAGTTTTCTGTCCCTAGAAAAAATGTTTTTTTTAATCACAATATAGCACAAGGAAAATTAACTCACTGTCCTTACAGGTCCCTGGAAACAAGGACTTGCAGAGTGAAAGAAACTGACACTGTCCCTACCTAGAGTTTTCTGTCCCTAGAATAAATGTTTTTTTTAATCACAATATAGCACAAGGACAATTAACTCACTGTCCTTACAGGTCCCTGGAAACAAGGACTTGCAGAGTGAAAGAAAAAAAACACTCTCCCTACCTAGAGTTTTCTGTCCCTAGAAAAAATGTTTTTTTTAATCACAATATAGCACAAGGAAAATTAACTCACTGTCCTTACAGGTCCCTGGAAACAAGGACTTGCAGAGTGAAAGAAAAAAAACACTCTCCCTACCTAGAGTTTTCTGTCCCTAGAAAAAATGTTTTTTTTAATCACAATATAGCACAAGGAAAATTAACTCACTGTCCTTACAGGTCCCTGGAAACAAGGACTTGCAGAGTGAAAGAAAAAAAACACTCTCCCTACCTACAGTTTTCTGTCCCTAGAAAAAATGTTTTTTTTAATCACAATATAGCACAAGGAAAATTAACTCACTGTCCTTACAGGTCCCTGGAAACAAGGACTTGCAGAGTGAAAGAAACTGACACTGTCCCTACCTAGAGTTTTCTGTCCCTAGAATAAATGTTTTTTTTAAGCACAATATAGCACAAGGACAATTAACTCACTGTCCTTACAGGTCCCTGGAAACAAGGACTTGCAGAGTGAAAAAAAAAAAACACTCTCCCTACCTAGAGTTTTCTGTCCCTAGAAAAAATGTTTTTTTTAAGCACAATATAGCACAAGGACAATTAACTCACTGTCCTTACAGGTCCCTGGAAACAAGGACTTGCAGAGTGAAAGAAAAAAAACACTCTCCCTACCTAGAGTTTTCTGTCCCTAGAAAAAATGTTTTTTTTAATCACAATATAGCACAAGGAAAATTAACTCACTGTCCTTACAGGTCCCTGGAAACAAGGACTTGCAGAGTGAAAGAAAAAAAACACTCTCCCTACCTAGAGTTTTCTGTCCCTAGAAAAAATGTTTTTTTTAATCACAATATAGCACAAGGAAAATTAACTCACTGTCCTTACAGGTCCCTGGAAACAAGGACTTGCAGAGTGAAAGAAAAAAAACACTCTCCCTACCTACAGTTTTCTGTCCCTAGAAAAAATGTTTTTTTTAATCACAATATAGCACAAGGAAAATTAACTCACTGTCCTTACAGGTCCCTGGAAACAAGGACTTGCAGAGTGAAAGAAACTGACACTGTCCCTACCTAGAGTTTTCTGTCCCTAGAATAAATGTTTTTTTTAATCACAATATAGCACAAGGAAAATTAACTCACTGTCCTTACAGGTCCCTGGAAACAAGGACTTGCAGAGTGAAAGAAACTGACACTGTCCCTACCTAGAGTTTTCTGTCCCTAGAATAAATGTTTTTTTTAATCACAATATAGCACAAGGAAAATTAACTCACTGTCCTTACAGGTCCCTGGAAACAAGGACTTGCAGAGTGAAAGAAACTGACACTGTCCCTACCTAGAGTTTTCTGTCCCTAGAATAAATGTTTTTTTTAATCACAATATAGCACAAGGAAAATTAACTCACTGTCCTTACAGGTCCCTGGAAACAAGGACTTGCAGAGTGAAAGAAACTGACACTGTCCCTACCTAGAGTTTTCTGTCCCTAGAATAAATGTTTTTTTTAAGCACAATATAGCACAAGGACAATTAACTCACTGTCCTTACAGGTCCCTGGAAACAAGGACTTGCAGAGTGAAAGAAAAAAAACACTCTCCCTACCTACAGTTTTCTGTCCCTAGAAAAAATGTTTTTTTTAATCACAATATAGCACAAGGAAAATTAACTCACTGTCCTTACAGGTCCCTGGAAACAAGGACTTGCAGAGTGAAAGAAACTGACACTGTCCCTACCTAGAGTTTTCTGTCCCTAGAATAAATGTTTTTTTTAATCACAATATAGCACAAGGACAATTAACTCACTGTCCTTACAGGTCCCTGGAAACAAGGACTTGCAGAGTGAAAGAAACTGACACTGTCCCTACCTAGAGTTTTCTGTCCCTAGAATAAATGTTTTTTTTAAGCACAATATAGCACAAGGACAATTAACTCACTGTCCTTACAGGTCCCTGGAAACAAGGACTTGCAGAGTGAAAGAAACTGACACTGTCCCTACCTAGAGTTTTCTGTCCCTAGAATAAATGTTTTTTTTAAGCACACTATAGCAGAAGCACAAAACACACTGACACTCTCCCTACCTATCCTTCTCTTTCCCTAAACTAAAGGAATCCAGGTTAAGCAAGAAAGAAATAACAGTCACTGTCCCTGCCTATGCTACTCTATCCCTGCTCCGGAACACACTACACTAGGCCGCCGTGCTGGCGGCCTTTTATAGTGTGGGGCGTGTACTAAACACCCTCAGCAATAATTGGCCACAGGCATCCTGCCTGTGGCCAATCATTGCTCTCCTCGCTGCCGGCGCTGTGATTGGCCAAGCATGCGGGGTCACAGTGCATGCTTGGCCAATCACAGCGCCTGGATGACACTGCGATGGCGTAGTGCATTGTGGGCCGTTCGCGTCACTCGAATTTGGCGCGAACGGCCCAAATCGTTCGATCTTCGTCGAACGATCGAACAGCCAATGTTCGAGTCGAACGTATGTTCGACTCGAACACGAAGCTCATCCCTAGTTGTGATGATATGTACGGTTTTACAAACACATGTCAAAGCTGCAAAATTGTGCTTAGGCATTAATATTTGTTTTATCCTTAGACGATTGTCGATTTCTGTTCAGAGCAAACATTATCTTCACATACACTAGACGGGATATTTTTATATTTGCAATTCTAACTGGCTTAAAACTAGAACATCGGCTGTTCGATGAAGATCGAACATTATGGGCCGTTTGCGCCAAATTCAAGTGGCACGTCACGGCCCATAATTCACTGCGGCATCGCAGTGCATTGCTGGCTGATGATTGGCCAAGCATGCACTACGACCCGCATGCTTGGCCAATCACAGCGCGGAAAAAATGGAGAGCCGTAATTGCCCAAAGCCAGGGTGGCTTTGACCAATTATGGCTCAGGGGGTTTAGTACATGCCCCGCACTATATAAGGCTGCCGGCTTGGCGACCTGGTGTTGTGTGTTGGAGTTGTTAAAAGAGAGAGATTACAGAGAGAGACAGTGTCATTTATATTGAATTAGATAGAGCAGGCAGGCGAGTCAGTTAGCTGCAGTTACAGTGTGTAGAGGATATATATGCATCCTAGGTGTTGTATATATATTTATACACTGTATTCAGTTTAGCTAGATCTGTTCCTGTTATTCTCTATCTATACTGTGACAGGCAGGCAGGTGATTGTGCTTGCTGCAGTCAGTGTTTCACTTAGTGTACTGTGTGCTTTGCATAGCGTTCACCTAAAGCTTGCCTGAATACAGTTAGTGACTATTATAGTGGTGTTCTCATAATAAAACCACAGGCAGAGAGCTGCAAGTATTTTCAGTGTCCTCTGCACAGTTTTCACCTAAAACTAACTGAAAACAATTTCTGCTTTTCCCATACTAATACCAAAGCAGGCAGTTGATTCTGATAGCTGCATTATAATCAGTACAGCTATATATATATAAATATCAGTGGCGGTGCGTCCATAGTGGATGCAGGAGCGCCGCCCCCTCTCTCTCCTGTGCCCGTCCCTCACAACAACAATACATAGGTTCATGCATTGCATGAATCTCTGTATTGTCGCCGGCGCCGCTGCCGCCCACTATTCAGGTGGCTGGCCCCCTGGCGAGCGCTGGCCATCTGAAAAACAGCGGCTGGTTGGTTTTTGGAAGTGCCTATCAGAGCCAGCGGCTCTGATAGGCTTCCCGATTACAGCCTGTGGGCTGTAATCAGCTTCCAAAAAGTTAACCAAGGGACGCACAGGCTGTGCGTTCCTTGGTTAACACTGACAGGCGTCTCAGCCAATCAGGCTCACCGGGTCTGGTTACCGGTAACCTGATTGGCTGAAGCGACATCGAGGGCGGGAGAAGACATCGAGGACGGAAGAAGGATGACGCTGACCCGAGGAAGATAAGTGTAGGGCTGGATACAAACTGGCTGTATTTGGGGACAAACTGGCTGCATTTGGGGACAAACTGGCTGCATTTGGGGACCAACTGGCTGTATTTGGGGACCAACTGGCTGTATTTGGGGACCAACTGGTTGCATTTAAGGACAAACTGGCTGCATTTGGGGACAAACTGGCTGCATTTGAGGGGAAACTGGCTGCATTTGGGGACAAACTGGCTGCATTTGGGGACAAACTGGCTGCATTTGGGGACAAACTGGCTGCATTTGGGGGACAACTGGCTGCATTTGGGGTCAACTGGCTGTATTTGGGGACAAACTAGCTGCATTTTGGTACAAACTGGCTGCATTTGGGGGGAAACTGGCTGCATTTGGGGGGAAACTGGCTGTATTTAGGGACAAACTGGCTGTATTTGGGGACAAACTGGCTGCATTTGGGGGAAACTGGCTGTATTTGGGGGGAAACTGGCTGCATTTGGGGACAAACTGGCTGCATTTGGGGACAAACTGGCTGCATTTGAGGGGTAACTGGCTGCTTTTGGGGACAAACTGTCTGCATTTGGGGACAAACTGGCTGCATTTGGGGAAAAACTGGCTGTATTTGGGGACAAACTGGCTGCATTTGGGGACAAACTGGCTGCATTTGGGGGACAACTGGCTGCATTTGAGGACAACTGGCTGTATTTGGGGACAAACTGGCTGCATTTTGGTACAAACTGGCTGCATTTGGGGGGAAACTGGCTGCATTTGGGGGGAAACTGGCTGCATTTGGGGGGCCACTGGCTGTATTTGGGGGGAAACTGGCTGCATTTGGGGACAAACTGGCTGAATTTGGGGACAAACTGGCTGCATTTGAGGGGAAACTGGCTGCTTTTGGGGACAAACTGGCTGCTTTTGGGGACAAACTGGCTGCATTTGGGGACAAACTGGCTGCATTTGGGGACAAACTGGCTGTATTTGGGGACAAACTGGCTGTATTTGGGGGGAAACTGGCTGTATTTGGGGGGAAACTGGCTGCATTTGGGGACAACTGTCTGTATTTGGGGACAAACTGGCTGCATTTTGGTACAAACTGGCTGCATTTGGGGGGAAACTGGCTGCATTTGGGGGGAAACTGGCTGTATTTGGGGGGAAACTGGCTGTATTTAGGGACAAACTGGCTGCATTTGGGGGGAAACTGGCTGCATTTGGGGGAAACTGGCTGCATTTGGGGACAAACTGGCTGCATTTGAGGGGGCAAGCTGGCTGCATTTGAGGGGGCAAACTGGCTGCATTTGAGGGGGCAAACTGGTGGCGTTTGGGCACAGTGGCTGCGTTTAATGGGCACAGTGGCAGCAATTGATGATTTTTTTTTCAGTTTGTTTGCACCCCCCCAAAAATTTTGAGCACCAGCCAAGCCACCACTGATATATATATATATATATATATATATATATATATATACATCCCACCTTTGTGCAGCTATATCTCACTGCAGGCCATTAGTATGTCTGGAAGGCAAACAAGGAAAGGCAGACAGTCACGAGGCAACAGTGCTGGTCGTGGACATGGTGCATCCTCATCAGCACGTGGCCGTGGGACACACTTGTCCTTCTTTTCGGCAGTTGGCCATGTTGAGCCGCAATATGCCCAAGACTTGGTAGAGTGGATGACCAAGCCGTCCTCCTCATCCTCTCTCACCCAGGCTCAGGGTACTTTGTCTGGCAAAGCAGCTGCCAAAGCGGCCTCTTCCCTCGGCTCAATGGCATCAGTCACTCCTTCCCTATTCCCACCATGTCCTCCTGAGGAGTCCCCCGAACTGTTTGAGCACAGTGTTGGGTACACCAGGAGGATGCCCAGCATTTTGAAGGCTCCAATGATGGAACCCAGCTGGAGGAAGGAAGTAACGTAAGCCCAGAGAGAGGGCGTAGTAACGTGAGCCCAGAGAGAGGGGGTGCCCAACAAGGACAGCTATCTGGCAATCATGTTCCCCCAGCTGCAGCATACTGCCAGATTTGCTCCAGTGATGAGGAGAGAGGGGATGATGAGGTCACTGACTTCACGTGGGTGCCTGATAGGAGAGAGGAGGAGGAGGAGGAGGCACATCTCCAACGAGGCAGGATGCCCTCCAGGGGCCAGCTTAAGGGCAGCACACCGACTGCATCACACCGCAGAGCTCCGCATGTGCAGGGCGCTGCTGTCTCTACACGTTATTTCAAAAGTTCTTTGGTGTGGGCCTTTTTTCAGACGTGTGCAGCAGATCACACCATTGCCATTTGCAACATATGTCTAAAGCGTATCTCACGTGGCTAAAACATCAGCCGCTTGGGCACCACGTGCTTGACCAGACATATGTTGACCTGCCATGCAGTCCGTTGGCAAGCTTACCTAAAAGACCCACATCAAAGCGGACCTCTCCTTGCTCCTCATCAGCTGGGATCTCCAACCCCACTATACCTTCAGTCCTCTCTGAAACCTGCACTGAGAGGAATGAAGGTGTAGAATTAGATGTGTCACAGCCAAGTACTTGTGGGCATTCTGCTATCGGTACACCGACAACCGATTGTACCAGGCAAATTTCCCTGCCCCAGCTGCTGCACTGCCGAAAAAAGTTGGCTCTCAGCCATCCACATGCCCATGCTAGTTGAATGCTAGCTTGGCTAAATTGCTAGCACTTCAACTGCTGCCTTTTCAGTTGGTAGACTCTGCCCCCTTCCATGAGTTTGTAGAATGTGCGGTTCCTCAGTGGCAGGTTCCCAAACGCCACTTTTTCTCACGGGAAGGCGATTCCGGCTCTCTACCGGCATGAGGAAAGCAATTGTCAGGGAAATTCCCCGTCTGTTGTCACCAATCTGCGCTCAGTGCGCATGCGCGGCAAAACGGCGCATCGGCGCATGCGCGTGCGTGGCGGGACGGCGCTTCGGCGTGCTCGGGTGCGCGCACCGGCGCAACGACGAATGCGCGTGCGCAATAGCTCGCCAATGGGTCTACAGGCGGGCCTATTTAAACAGACGCAGTAACACTATCTGGTTGCTGGTTTGTCAGCTTTACTGTGTTTCTTGTGCCTGAAAGAAGTTAAAGTTCTCCTGCTGTGACCCGGACCGGATTTGACTACGCTTCTGCTTCTCCTGAACCTGACCCCTTGGCTTGCTAAACGGACTTCTACCTCTCTCCTAGTGCTTAACCCTCGGCCTGTGACCCGGATCTGCTGCCTGTCTCCAGCCCTCTACCTTCTGCCTGTACCCTGGACTTCTTGCTTAACCTGACTATACTGGTGCTTCCTGCTAAACCCCTAAACGGACTTGTGCCTTGCTACTGGTTGCTGTTTGACCCTGTCTACCCTTGGTGTTTGACTCCTGGCCTGTTCTTCAGACTCATCCCTGCTAGATTCTTCAGCAAGACACCTCTACCTGCTGGTGGCCAGTGCTCCCTCGTGCTGTCCTCTCCCTGTCTCACCTCCAGGGGGCGGAGTGCGCTTGGGTGCAAGGGTGAACCACTCTCGGCATCTCGGCCTCGGTAAGTACGTAGCCTGACAGTACAAACCAGCCAGATGTCTGAGGCCGACAGAGTGCGTTCCCCATTTGACACCCTCTGCCAGCAGGTCTCCACCCTAACAGACACTGTCCAAAGACTCCAAGAGGGATATACCCAGATTGATGGCCGTCTTCAACAGCTCACCGGTCTCCTAGGGCCAGGCCCCACAGCTGCCACCTCTGCCAACACCGCCACCAACTCCCAAGTACCTACGAGTTCTACAGTAGTGATGGCCACCCCTGAACCCAGGGTCCCTATTCCGGAAAGTTTTTCGGGTGTCCGCAAAAAATACCGGGCCTTTAAAAACGCCTGCTCCCTCTACCTTGCCCTCCAACCAAGGACCTTCTCTTCGGAAGCAGTAAAGGTGGGGTTTATCATCTCTCTCTTAACGGATGACCCTCAAGCCTGGGCCCATGGCCTGATGGAGCAACAAAGCCCCATATTGGACTCAGTAGAGACATTTTTTGAACATATGGCTCAATTATACGATGATCCCCAGCGATCAGCCACGGCCGAGTCCGTCCTCCATAACCTAACTCAGGGGAGAAGGCCGGTGGAAGACTATACGTCGGAATTTAGAAATTGGTCCGCCGACACCAAATGGAATGAGGCGGCCCTCAGATACCAGTACCGCCAGGGACTATCTGAGACTCTCAAGGACGAGCTGGCCAGGATCGAAACCCCCACTACCTTGGAGAACCTGATCCAATCCGCCATACAACTCGATAGGCGTCTTCGTGAACGACGGGCAGAGCGATTTCAATCTCCTCGTCCCAACTGGCCTCCATCCAGGACTATACCTCACTACCCACCAACCTCTGCGCCTGCAGTCACACCTCTTCCTGAGCCAGAACCCATGCAGCTCGGGTTGGTTCGGGCTCCCCTGACTCCTGAGGAAAAACAGCGAAGGCGCCAGGCCAATCTGTGCCTATATTGCGGGGGTGCCGGCCACTTCCTCCTCAACTGCCCCGTAAGACCTAGTAAGTCTATCTCTAAAGACACTTTAAACTATCAACTCTTTGACAACCCTCAGTCTTATGTCATTCTCTTTGTGTCTCTACAGCTGCCGGAAGGGGCAATCCGCCTCCCGGCAATTATTGATTCTGGAGCCTGCAGCTGCTTCCTGGACTCTGCCTTAGCCTCAAGATTCCATGTCCCCACTCAACCTAAGGACCACTGCCTTCAGATCCACCTGGCGGATGGGTCCTTGCCCCGTTCAGGGCTGATCACGCAGGAAACCAAACCTATCCTTGCCATCTCTGACTCGGGTCATCAAGAACTTCTCCGGTTAGACCTCATACCTTCCCCGATGTTCCCCATCATCCTGGGTCTTCCCTGGCTACAGGCACACGAGCCCCTCATAAATTGGGTGAAGAAAGAGGTTAGCTTCACCTCCTCCTATTGTTCCCAGAACTGTCTTGCCTCTGCCTCTACGGTCTGCGCTTCCATGATTGCCAAGCCGGACAACCTACAGCATGTTCCTTCCATCTATCTAGAATTCCGGGACGTGTTCGATAAGCAGCAAGCCGACCATCTACCACCGCATCGGCCCTATGATTGCCCTATCGATCTCTTGCCGGGCTCCAAAATTCCGTTCGGACGTATCTTTTCATTGTCCGAAACCGAGTTGAAAGCCCTCAAGGCTTATATTGATGAAAACCTCCAGAAGAGATTTATTCGCCCTTCCTCCTCTCCAGCCGGTGCAGGAATCTTCTTTGTGGAAAAGAAAGACGGGTCCTTAAGACCCTGTATCGATTACCGGGACCTAAACAAGATAACCATTAAGAACAGGTACCCACTACCCCTTATTCCGGAGCTATTTCAGCGCTTCCGATCTGCTCGGGTCTTTTCCAAACTGGATCTACGGGGGGCCTACAATCTTATCAGAATCAGGGCCGGAGACGAGTGGAAAACCGCCTTCAGATCTCGTTTTGGACACTTTGAGTATTCGGTCATGCCGTTCGGTCTTTGTAATGCTCCAGCCACCTTCCAACACCTAGTCAACGACATTTTCAGACAGCACCTTGATGACTTCTTAGTAGTGTACCTGGACGATATCCTCATCTTTTCCACCAACATCGAACTCCACCGGGCTCATGTCATGAAGGTCCTCACCATCCTTCGGAAGCACAAACTCTACCTCAAAGCTGAGAAATGCGAGTTCGAAAAGACCACCGTACAGTTCCTCGGCTTTATCATTTCCATCGATGGGGTCACAATGGACCCGCAGAAGGTGAAGGCCATTCAGGACTGGCCAGCCCCAACCGACAAGAAGGGGGTACAGCGGTTTATAGGCTTCGCCAACTTCTATAGGAGATTCATCGTGGGCTTTTCCTCCATTGTGGCCCCAATAACCCAACTTACCCGGCAAAATAACCGTTTTCACTGGTCTCCAGAAGCTCAGGAGGCCTTCTCTCGCCTCAAGGATGTCTTCACTTCAGCACCAGTACTTCAGCACCCGGATCCTCTACTGCCGTTCACCCTGGAAGTGGACGCCTCTGAGACAGCCATCGGAGCCATCCTCTCTCAAAGACGAGGCCCCAAGGCTCTCTTGTATCCAGTAGCCTTTGCCTCTAAAAAGTTGACTCCCCCGGAGCGAAACTATGATGTAGGGGACCGGGAATTACTGGCCATAAAATTTGCACTGGAGGAATGGCGATACCTTCTGGAGGGGGCAGTACACCCCATCATGATCTTCACAGATCATAAAAATCTAGAGTACTTAAGAACAGCTCAACGTCTACGCCCCAGGCAGGCCCGTTGGGCCCTTTTCTTCACCCGGTTCAACTTTCACATTTCCTATAGACCCGGCTCCAAGAATGGGAAGGCGGATGCGCTATCCAGGATGTTTCCGGAAACCCCTCAGTCGGCCCAACCGGGCACCATTCTGTCAGCTCAGAACTTTCTGTTGATTCCCCGGGCCGATCTACTCACCTCTATTAAAATCGCTTCCGGGCTCTGCTCTGATCCGGTTACTACCTCCCTGGAGAAGCGGGACGGCCTATTCTGGTCCCAGGACAAGATTTTCGTCCCTCTGGAAACAAGACCGCTGGTCTTGAGGACCTTCCACGATCTCAAACTGGCAGGTCACTTCGGAGCACGTAAATCGTCGGAACTTGTCTCCCGCTCCTTCTGGTGGCCAGGCTGGAGGCAAGATTGTAAGTCTTATGTCGCTTCCTGCACTCAGTGTCAGCGTAACAAGGGGCCAAACACCAAGAGTTGGGGCCTGCTCAAACCCTTACCCATTCCTGAGCGCCCTTGGGCGGACGTGTCCATGGACTTTATCGTGGACTTGCCTTCCTCCGGAGGGTTTACCACGATTCTGGTCGTTGTGGACCGCCTCTCAAAAATGGCTCACTTTTTACCGATGATTGGGACACCTTCAGCCATGGATACCGCTCAAATCTTTTTTAAGGAGATAACCAGGCTTCATGGAATACCAAAGAGTATCACCTCCGACAGAGGGGTCCAGTTCACTTCAAAATTCTGGAAGGAACTCTGCAAGTCACTAGAAGTCAAAACTTGCCTCTCGTCAGCGTACCACCCCCAAAGCAATGGCCAGACGGAAAGAACCAATCAGACCCTGGAGCAATACCTCCGTTGTTTCTGCTCTGCTTCCCAGGATGACTGGGCATCTCTACTTCCTTACGCAGAGTTTGCCTATAACAATTCAATGCATTCTGCTACCAATCAAACCCCCTTTTGGGCCAATTACGGTTTTCATCCCTCCTTTCTCCCTGAAAACATCCCCGAGAGCCCTGTTCCCGCGGTCCAGGACTGAGTGGCTTCTGTCCAGGCGAATTTCCAAAGACTCCAGGAGATGATGCGGAATGCCCAAGGATCCTACAAGAAATTTTATGACCGGGGAAGGAAGGAAAACCCGGCGTTCAGAGTCGGGGAAAAAGTTTGGCTTTCCGCCGCCAACCTCAGATTGCCTATTCCCTCTCGAAAGCTCGGCCCTAGATTTATCGGGCCCTTCAAGATCAAACGAGCTATTAATCCTGTGGCTTTTGAACTAGCATTACCTGATTCCTATAGGATTCACCCAGTGTTCCACTCATCTTTATTAAAACCCGTCATTCCCAACGCCTTTCCTGGAAGAGATGAACCTCCTCCACCACCAGTTGAAGTAGATGGGGAAAAAGAATTTGAGATGGAATCCATCCTGGGCTGTAGGAAAAAAGGCAGACAGTTACAATACTTGGTTAAATGGAAGGGGTACCCCCCGGAGGACAACTCCTGGGAACCATCCAGGAACTTGCATGCTCCTCGCCTAATACGAGCCTTTCACCAAGAACATCCGGAATTAATGGCCAGTCTGGGCGTCCGGAGTCCGCCCCTCGGGGGGGGGGCACTGTCAGGGAAATTCCCCGTCTGTTGTCACCAATCTGCGCTCAGTGCGCATGCGCGGCAAAACGGCGCATCGGCGCATTCGCGTGCGTGGCGGGACGGCGCTTCGGCGTGCTCGGGTGCGCGCACCGGCGCAACGACGAATGCGCGTGCGCAATAGCTCGCCAATGGGTCTACAGGCGGGCCTATTTAAACAGACGCAGTAACACTATCTGGTTGCTGGTTTGTCAGCTTTACTGTGTTTCTTGTGCCTGAAAGAAGTTAAAGTTCTCCTGCTGTGACCCGGACCGGATTTGACTACGCTTCTGCTTCTCCTGAACCTGACCCCTTGGCTTGCTAAACGGACTTCTACCTCTCTCCTAGTGCTTGACCCTCGGCCTGTGACCCGGATCTGCTGCCTGTCTCCAGCCCTCTACCTTCTGCCTGTACCCTGGACTTCTTGCTTAACCTGACTATACTGGTGCTTCCTGCAAAACCCCTAAACGGACTTGTGCCTTGCTACTGGTTGCTGTTTGACCCTGTCTACCCTTGGTGTTTGACTCCTGGCCTGTTCTTCAGACTCATCCCTGCTAGATTCTTCAGCAAGACACCTCTACCTGCTGGTGGCCAGTGCTCCCTCGTGCTGTCCTCTCCCTGTCTCACCTCCAGGGGGCGGAGTGCGCTTGGGTGCAAGGGTGAACCACTCTCGGCATCTCGGCCTCGGTAAGTACGTAGCCTGACAGCAATGTCTTGGCCTTGCTGGACACGGCGGTCAGCAGTAAGGTGCCGCTGACTCATGGTCCAGCAGGCATGGACAGGGACATTACCTATCTTTCACGGCGCATTGGGTGACTCTGCTGGCAGCTGGGAAGGATGCAGGACAAGGTGCAGTAGTGTTGGAGGTTGTTCCGCCACCACGCCTCCAAAATGTTACTACTGGTGATTCTGACACACCTCTCTCCTCCACCCCCTCCTCTTCTTCTTGCTCCATGGCCTCTACCTGTGCTTTGTCCTCAGAACCAGCGGTGCTCCGTAGGCATTCAAGGGGCTACGCAAGTACGCAGGCAAAAGGATGCCATGCGGTGCTTGAGCTGGTGTGCTTGAAGGACAGGAGCCACACTGGGGCAGAGATTCTGTCAGCTCTGCAGGGGCAGGCTCAGAGGTGGTTGACGCCACGCCAGCTTAAGCCAGGAAAGGTGGTTTGCGACAATGGCACCAACCTCCTCTCCGCCCTCCGACAGGGACAACTGACCTATGTGCTCTGTAAGGCTCACGTCCTTAACTTGGTGGTGCAGCAGTTCTTAGGCAGGTACCCGGGCTTACAGGAGGTCCTGAAGCAGGCCAGGAAACTCTGTGGGGATTTCCGCCAGTCATATAATGCCAGTGCTCGGCTGGTTGAGCTGCAAAAGGATTACAACCTGCCCAAGAACCGCCTAATCTGTGATATGCCCACCAGGTGGAACTCTACGTTGGCCATGCTGCAGCGGCTGCACACGCAGCAGAGGGCCATCAATGAGTATCTGTTGCAATATGGCACCAGGACAGTGTCAGGGGAGCTTGGATTTTTTCCCCACGCCAGTGGGCCATGATCAGGGATGCATGCACTGTCCTGGCACCATTTGAGGAGGCCACGAGGATGGTGAGCAGTCACAGAGCATGCATCAGTGACACTGTCCCTCTTGTCCACCTGTTGGAGCACACGCTGCGTGGAATAATGGACAGGGCACTTGAGGCAGAACAGAGGGAGGAAGAGGAGGACTTCCTTACCTCTCAAGGCCCCCTTTATCCAGACAGTGTTCCTGCTGGCCCGGCTATCACACAGGAAGAGGAGAAGGAGGAGGAGGAGGAGGAGGAGGATTATTGTGTCAGCAAGGAGGTGGAGCCTAGCACTCAGCATCAGCAGCAGTCTTCAAGGGATCAATTACAGTCCCAAGACACCCATGGACTTGTACGTGGCTGGTAGGAGGTGGCTGCGGATCATGTCGTCCTCAGTGACCCAGAAGACTCCGCACCGAATGCCTCAGCAAACCTACGCTGCATAGCCTCCCTGATCCTGCAAAGCCTGCGGAAGGATCCTCGTATTCATGCGATCAAGGAGAGGGATCATTACTGGCTGGTAACCCTCCTTGATCCACGTTACAAGGGTAAGGTTGCGGACCTTATCTTGCCGTCGCAGAGGGAGCAGAGGATGAAGCATCTTCCGGAGGCCTTGCAGAAAGGTCTGTGCAACACGTTCCCAGAGACTGGGAGGTTACAAATTCCTGGTCCTGGACAACGTGTTGCTGAGGCTTCGGTCAGTCAAAGAAGGAGCGGTGGAGAAGGTGGCCATCTGACTGATGCGTTCAGACAATTTTTTAGTACGCAGCCCCAAGGTATGATCGGTTCCAGCAACCTTCGCCAGCGTCTGGTTTACATGGTGCAGGAATACCTAGGGGCAAGATCAGACTTGGACACCTTTCCCACCGAAAATCCTCTGGGTTACTGGGTCTTGAGGATGGATCACTGGCGAGAGCTTGCACTGTATGCAATTGAGCTACTGACCTGTCCTGCATCCAGCGTTCTTTCGGAAAGCACATTCAGTGCTGCTGGAGGTTTTGTAACCGATCACAGGGTGCGCCTGTCCACCGACTCGGTCGATCGACTGACCTTCATAAAAATGAATGAGTCGTGGATAACCCCCAGCTACGAAGCACATGATGCTGATGTACCCGAATAATTTTTTGGGAAATGTCAGATCCCTTCAAGACTGCCTATGCTGATGCTGAGTGACTATCCTGTTATGCTGAGTGACTATCCTCTTCCTCTTCAATGATCATGCTGATAGCTTGAAAGAACATTTTTGGTTCTGGGCACCGCCACCAGTGGCTAAGGCCCAATTTTTCAGCCCCTATTTAACAGGAGCGTGCATTTACAATTTTTGATGCAATGCTTTGCAGCAGGGCTCATTGCTGTGCTCCAACTACAGTATCTCTGAGGGGTTGCAGTGTTGTGGCACCAGCACCAGTGCCTAAGGCCCAATTTTTCAGCCCCTGTTTAACAGGGGCGTGTAAATACAATTTTGATGCGATACTTTGCAGCAGGGCTCATTCCTGCGCTCCTAATAGAGTATCTGTGAGGGGTTGCAATGTTATGGCACCAGCGCCAGTACCTAAGGCCCAATTTTTCTGCCCCTGTTTAACAGGGGCGTGTAATTACAATTTTTGATGCAATACTTTGCAACAGGGCTCATTGCTGCGCTCCAAGTACAGTATCTGTGAGGGGTTGCAGTGTTGTGGCCCCAGTGCCTAAGGCCCAATTTTTCTGCCCCTGTTCAACAGGGGCATGTAATTACAATTCTTGATCTAATAATTTACAACAGGGCCCATTCCTGCGCCCACCAAGAGTAACTGTGAGGGCTTACAGTGTTGTGGCAACACCACCACCACCACCACCACCACCAAAGGCCCAATTTTTCTGCCCCTGTTCAAAAGGGGCATGTAATTACAATTCTTGATCTAATATTTCACAGCAGGGCCCATTCCTGCGCCCACCAAGAGTAACTGTGAGGGCTTACAGTGTTGTGGCACCAGCACCACCACCACCACCACCAAAGGCCCAATTTTTCCTACCACTGTTCAACAATGTCATGTAATTACAATTCTTGATATAATAGTTCACAGCAGGACGTTCCAGCACCCACCAAGAGTAACTGTGAGGGCTTACAGTATTGTGGCAACACCAACGCCTAAGGGCCAAATTTCTGAGTATATACGGCAGGCCCCTACTTTCAAACATCCAACTTACAAATGACTTCTACTTGCAAACGGAAGGAGACAACAGGAAGTGAGAGGAAATCTACCCCTAGGAAGGGAAATTCTCTCCTGTAAGAGTTAATATGGGAAAAAAGGTGTCTCCTATCCACTGATGCTTTCTCACCAATCCTTGTTTCACTAAAAACCCCAAATTTTCAAAAAACATTTGTCATTGAGACGAAAAGTGAGGTGAAATGTTCTGAACAGGTGCACAGACAGCAAAACAAATGTTACAGGGGTGACAAACCTTCCCTATGTTTTCCAAAAAGCTTAAAAATAGATTTTTTGGCTGGAGCTACATTTTAAAAATTACAAACAGATTCTACTTAAGAACAAACCTACAGTCCCTGTCTTGTTTTCACCGCCTGTATACTGCTTTTCAGAGTATATAGGGCCTTTTCTAATTTGGGTGCGGGGTTCCCGTTAAAGTGGTTGTAAACCTAGGTAAATTTTTTTTTTTTAAAACCACCTGTAAGAGAAAGCCATAATGAGCTATTATGACTAGCATAATAGCTCATTATGCATCACTTACCTTAGATCGGGGCCCCTGAAGCCGTCCTCGTCTCCCTCTCCAGCCTCATCCATCGCTGCGGCGATAGCCGGAAGATTACTTCCGGCAATCGCCGCTCCAGCCAATCACAGCGCCGCTAAGCCGGATTTGTGAATGGGATTAACCCTGTAAATGCAACGTTGTCTACGGCGCGCATGCGCCGTAGACATCGGTGCATGTCTTTTATTGCAAATATCTCCTAAACCGTGTAGGTTTAGGAGATATTTCTTACACCTACAGGTAAGCCTTAATCTAGGCTTACCTGTAGGTGCAAGTTGCATAAGTGGGTTTACAACCACTTTAATATCCATACAAGACCCAAAGGGGCTGGTAGTGGGCTGGGGGGGGGGGGGTTGGGGGGGTACCCATGCCATTTTTCTCGATGATTTTTATCCATATTGCCGGGACCAGACATTACATTAAAGCCGCAAGCAGTTTTAAATTACTTTTTTTTCTTTAGAAATGTCATTTTGTGCAGGGACAGTTCTAAACACGGGAAATACGTGCCACTTCATAGACATACTTTAGACACCCCCCAGGTACGATATTTAAAGGAATATTTCACTTTTTTTTTCACTTTAAGCATCATTAAAATCACTGCTCCCGAAAAAACTGCCGTTTTTAAAACTTCTTTTAAACCCTTTTTAGGACAATAACTTGCATATTAGCCGTTATAATTAGCACTTTTGATTTTGAACGTTCATTGTATTTAATAGGGTTCTAAAGTTCGCGCGAACTTTCGGTCCGTTCGCAGGTTCTGGTGCGAACCGAACCGGGGGGTGTTCTGCTCATCCCTACTTAAAACTATAGACCTGCAGCACTGTTATGTGAATTTTGATTGGCACCCCAATGCACTAAGGCAGGGGTGCTCATTCAGTTTGAGTAGAAAAGGCCCTTGCATCCATAGTGGTACACAAACAATGCCTCATAATTGGTATCAGTGGGAGGTATAGTGCTCCATTGTTTGTGTAAGTGGGAGTAATTGTGCCCCCTTGGTGTCACTGGGAGCAATTGTGCCCCAAGGGTCTGATATAGCCAGGCAAAGGGCCACATTCGGGTCCTGGGCCGCAGTTTGGAGACCACTGCACTAAGACAAAGTATCTCATATGCACATATTACAGCACACCACAATACAAATTAACATACTACCATGCCACGTGGTGCGGTGCATTGCAAAAAATGTTGCATGTACATTTTTTATCTGTTCCTGTGCATTTGCAGTCCATTGAAAATTACTGCACTGCCTTAACACAACACATGTTAATGTGTAACACGACGCAATTTAACCACTTGCTTACTGGGCACATATACTCCCTTCCTGCTCAGCGCTGTCCCATTTTGAATGACAATTGCGCGGTCATGCTACATTGTACCGATATGAAATTCTTATAATTTTTTCACACAAATAGAGCATTCTTTTGGTGGTATTTAATCACCACTGGGCTTTTTATTTTTTGCTAAACAAACCTAAAAAGACTGAAAATTTGTTATAAAATTTTGCAAACAGGTAATTATTCTCCTTCAGTTATTTGCACTGAAGAGGCTGCACTGATGGGCACTGATAGGCTGCACTAAAGAGGCACTGATAGGTGGCACTGATTAGGAGGCACTGATGAGGCTGTACTGATAGGTGCCATTGATGGGTGGCACTGATGGGCACTGATAGGCGACACTGAAGGGCACTGATATGCAGCACTGATGGGCACTTATAGGGGGCACTGATGGGCACTCATAGGTGGTACTGATGGGCTCTAATAGACACTGGTAAGTGGCACTAATAGGCATCAATGTTAGGTGGCAATGATAATGAGGCACTGATGGGCTATGATTGTCAGTACTGATGGGAACTGATAGGTGGCACTGTTGGGCACTGATTAGCAGTACTAATTGAGACTGGTAGGTGGCACTGGTGGGCCCTGGTTTGCAGCACTGGTTAGCAGCACTGCTGGGCACTGTAATCACAGTCTAGGTAAGAAACACACACACACCGCATCAGACACTAATCAGGTGCACTGGGTTCTAGATGCTAACCTCGGCTCACTGCCGTTTACGATACAGGGAAGAAGAAGAAATTGGTTGCATACCTGACCATCAAATTCTTGAAAAATAAGTCTTTTATTGGCGCATGCCAGTCATATATGCAGGGTACAGATAGTTGACACGTTTCACACGGATATACCGCGCATGTTCACAACAAGCACGGTATATCCGTGTGAAACGTGTCAACTATATGTAACCTGCATATACCCTTTTACAGAAGCTGTATTTCAGCTTTATTTTTTTCTCCTCACGCTATTAGCGCGAGAAAAAAAAAAAAGCCGATAGACAGTTTTTGTTTACATTGTGTGATCAGCTGTCATTGGTTGACAGCTAATCACGTGGTAAAGGGCCATGATCGGCCATTTACTCTGATCTGTGATCAGGTGAGTCCCAAGGACTCAGTGATCACAGAGCATGTCATGGGGGGCACGCAGGCAGCGTTAGCACGGGAGGACATGCATGTACACCCTCCTGGCATTTTAAGCCCACGCTGTAGCCGTCTTTTGGATATAGCGTGTGAATGAAGTGGTTCATGCACTTCACAGGAACACAATTTTGTAAAACCAGCCTTAAATTTAAGGATTAAACATTCATTGTCATTGTTACCATTACCACTATCTAAAGCAACAATATTTGTTTGTCCATACTCTTCAACAGTGAAGAATAGAGCAGTTTATAAAAAAGAAATATTCGAAACAAAAGTTTGTGCACACAAAAACAAAGGGGATAACCTAATGAAAGTGTATTAAGCTAAAACAGACATAGTAAAGTCTGCACTGCTTTGTGGTAAAATGAATGTAAGAATTTTAGAATGAATTTAAAAGAATAGGATTAGACAAAAAATAAACATTGATAATCACCTAGGTAGATGCACTATCAATCCGATGCTGCATCTGTCCCCAGCCAGCTCTACACCAAGAACCGATCGATCGAAGACCACTGATTGCTGAGTTCTCGGGTCCGCTCTGAGCAGAGAGCAGTGACTCTCACTGCTTTGTGCTCTGCCTCTCCAGTGCTCACTGGAGTTCTGGGCTGTGGAAAGGGCAGAAGAGGCTGGCTCAGGCTCTCAGGGGTGTACTGAGATGCTGCGCTAGCTGCGGTCAGTCATCATTTTTGTCGGGATCCCTGCAGAGCCCTGACTGTCTCTGTAACGTTAGCCGACGGCAAGCTTTAACCTGCTGTCTGCTGAATCTGCATCACAGGAGTGCAGAACTATATGCACTCGTGACTCACAGGAGAAGTATGACCAAAAGAGCTTTGCCCATACTTCTCCTTTTAGTGTAAGCAAATAGCTAAATACAACATTCAAATACTGTATATATCTCTGAACCATTTTATTGTGTCCACTGTAGTCAACGTAATACAGTTTTTTCAATGGTTGGATATTAAAGGAACAGCAGCTCACTGATAAAAGTATATATGTGCTCTGTCCTCCTATTAGCAAGCTCCATTGCATGAGCCACATAACTGTGTAATCTCAGCACCTAGACAAGTTCCTCTGGTGTTAAAGATGAGAATGCCATAGAGCACCCTTCCCTGTCCTGAGATGAAGGGAGCTTGTTTATCCACAGGTAGAGGGACTGGTCCATCTGGTTTAGAGATAGCAGTCCAATGGTCTTAGGATTGCCATCTTTTAGTGTATGTAAAAGCAAACTGGAATATGGGAAGTGCTGCAATGTGGTTACACCAGTGTGTGGCCTAATCATAATGAGCATGTTAAAACAGAGTCACACTTCCTTTAAAGGAGAAGTGCAGAAATATAACACAACAAACATGCATGCTTACCTCCCTGCTGCAGCATCAGTCAGATGCTACAGCTGTCCCCCTCTGGCTCTAAGCCCAAGAACTGAGAGATCAAGTGACCACTGATTGCTTAGTTCTAGTGTTCGCTCTGTCAATTCCACTGTCAGTCACCTCTCTCTGCTCTGCCCCTCTACTGCTCGCTGGAGTGCTAGACAGGAGAGAGGGCAGTAGTGGCTGGCTCAGATCCTAAATGGCACGTTGAGAGCCTGAGCCAGCTGCCATTTAAGAATCTGGATGGATCCTGACATTATTGTCTGGATACATTCAGAGTCTGGAGCGGCTAAAGCCTGCTGTCAACTGATTCTGGGTCACAGGAGTGCACAAGTAGTGCACTCCTGTGACCCACATGAGAAGTATGGCCAAAAAAGCTTTGGCCATACTTCGCTTTTAACCACTTGCCGCCCGCCCTATAGCGGATTGACGTCGGCAAAGTGGTTTTAAAATCCTGACTGGACGTCATATGACGTCCGCCAGGATTCAGTGTTTTTGCGCGCCCCCGGGGGCGCGCACTGCACCGATCGGTAATGCCGCTTGTCCCCGAACACAGCGCATACCCGATCAGGGTAAACAGCAAATTTCATTGGCTGTTTACCATGTGATCGGCTGTGTCAAATCACAGCCGGTCACATGTCCAAACAAATCGGAGGCGCGCCTAATGCGCGCCGCGCGCCGATCGGGGATGGCGCGTGTCCCTCGGACATAGCCCATCCTCGATCAGGGTAAACTGCCAATAAAATTGCTTGTTTACCCACGTGATCGGCTGTGTCCAATCACAGCCGGTCACAAGTATAAACAATGTGGCGATTTCCAGGGATCTCTCCTTCTCTCTCTCACACACCGATTGTGTGAGGAGAGAGAAGGAGAGATCTGTGAGTTTTATTTTCTAATATAAAAAATACTGTCTGCACTACACGCCCCCCCCCAATAAAGAGAACCTGTCACAGCCCATCTGGAATTGTCACAGCCCATCTGGACCTGTCACAGCCCACCATCAGTACCACCTTCAGCCCATCTGTCACACAGGCCACCAACGGTACCGCCATCAGTTCCCGCCATCGGTACCATCTGGATCTGACAGCCCATCTGTCACACAGGCCACCATCGGTACCGCCATCGGTACCGCCATCAGTACCGCCATCGGTACCATCTGGATCTGACAGCCCATCTGTCACACAGGCCACCAATGGTACAGCCATCAGTACCGCCATCAGTACCACCATCGGTACCGCCATCAGAACCATCTGGATCTGACAGCCCATCTGTCACAGCCCATCTGTCACACAGGTAGCCATCAGTACCGCCATTGGTACCGCTATCACTACCGCCGCACAGTCCCGCCATAAGTACCATCACACAGGTCATCAGTAACCTGTCATTACCCTCACACAGGCCCGCCATCAGTGAGCTGTCAGTTTCACCACCAGTACCGCCATGTCTCAAAGAATGTACACACCTGAGGAGGCATATAACATCCTCGCCATGTCGGATGATGAGAGCAACGGGGAGCTCCCATTATCCGATTCTGGTTCGGAATACGAGCCAGTGGAGGGTAGTGGATCGGAGTCCGAGTCAGCGGAGGAAACCGCCCCTCCTAAAAGAGTAAGAAGATCAGGACCTAGATCAGAAGACCTGCCTACCCCCAGCAGTGCCAGACTCCAGGAAGAGGAGCCGAATACCAGTACTGGAATTACTCATCCAGCCCAAAGAATCCGGGCCCAGTCCTACCTTCCTGATGCCCTGGCAAACCCCTTATGGTTGCCTGCCAACTCAGGATCCGCTACAATCCCCCCTTTCACTGCACAGCCAGGTGTGCAGCCCAACACGTCAAATTTTTCCCAATTGGACTATTTTTATTTGTTTTTCCCCGAAGATTTGTTGCAGTACATGGTGGACCAAACAAATCTTTACGCAGAGCAATTTATTGCTGCCAACCCCAATTCGTCCTACGCCCGTATGTTTAATTGGCGACGTCTCACACTAGAGGAATTCAAATTGTTTTTCGGCCTTAGTTTTAATATGGGGCTTACAAAGAAAAGCGAACTGCATGCCTACTGGTCCACCCGCCCCATCCACCACATGCCCATATTTTCTGCTGTCATGTCCAGGACACGGTACGATATGATAATGCGCTTTCTTCATTTTAATGACAATTTGCAGTGCCCTCCCCGAGATCACCCCAACCATGACAAATTATATAAGCTTCGCCCCCTAATAAATGTTGGAGATACAACAAACTTTCAGCTTAGCTTACTGTATTTGACTGCAGTTTAGAAAAAGGACACAAGATGTCGCTAATGCTCAGTAATATGCTATGCTATGTATTTCTCTATGATGTGTTGTATTTCCTGTATACTGTGATGTACTTGTTGGTTTATTTTTTCCTGTCTGTGATTCTTCTTACAATGTGAAGTGACATCTTTGCTAGTGTGGTTATGTTCCAATAAAGAAGCCAGTTCCTGTTACTACACAATGTCTGATCTGAACTGACTCCGCTGCACCTATCAATCGTACTTTGCAACAGGTTATGGGCCCAGTATCCGGATAAAGACTTATGACCAGGTGCGGCCCAGGCAGAACAAAGCCTCAAACGGAAGACAGTGTGGCTGATGCGGAGATCGACATAAGGAAGCTTTCCAGCGACATCTCCTATAGACAAGTAAGACTGTTTATATATAAAGGAGGGATAAAATGGCCGGAAACTCTGAGCTTAAACTCTCAGTGGCCAAGCTGAACAATGACAATTATCAGCTATGGAAGTTTAAAGTGGAAATGCTATTATCCAAAGATGACTTGTGGGAGGTTACCACTACAGAGAGGCCACAGGATAATAATCAGGACTGTGACAAGAAAAACAGACAGGCACGGGCCACCATAATCCTACTAGTGGAGGATGATCCGCTGATTCATATACGCAATGAGGACACAGCGAAAGGCATGTGGGATGTACTGAAAAGACTACATGAAAGATCCAGTTTAAACAGCAAGCTCTTTCTGCTGCAGAAACTTTACAAAATGAGACTTGGCAGAGAACAGGACATGCAGGAGCATATAAACGCAATGCTGGAAGTGATTGCGCAACTCAGATCGATCGGGGAGAATATAACAGACAGTCACATTGCAGCCATGTTGTTATGCAGTTTGCCCCATACATATACTGCACTAATCAATGCACTGGAGACACGACCTGAGACAGATCTGATGCTAGCATTTGTAAAAACCAGGCTCATAGATGAGTATCAGAGAAGAAAGGAATTAGTGCATGACTCCACAGAAACCAACACCAGCACCGCTCTTATAGCTACAGATGCAAGATTACACAGGAAAGAGACCAGAGTGTATTTCAGATGCCACAAACAGGGACACATAAAGAAAGACTGTACTATATGGAAAGCAGAGCAAATGAGACAGCGTCCCTCTTATACTAAACAAAAGGTCAAAGCCACAATCAATGATCCAAGGGAAGGTAACTGGAATGCCACATTTAAAGCGACAGGCAACAATAAATGCCAAGGCTGGTGCATCGATTCGGGGGCAACCAGTCACATGACGAGTGATAGAAGTTTCTTCACAGAACTTGATCTGAGCAACAAAGAAACTATTTATCTTGCAGATGGAAGCAAAATACATGCAGAAGGATATGGGAATGGAACCCTTGTATGCCCTGATGATGCGGGACACAATTCAGCCATACCAGTGAAAGATGTGCTTTATGTTCCTAATCTAGAAGGAGGACTCTTATCTGTGAAGCGTCTAACAGCCAGAGGACTCACTGTAAAATTCCAAGGTAACAAGTGTTCCATTCTAAACGGCAAACAGACAATAGCAAGTGCTAAGCTGGATGATCATCTATATCACCTTGACACAGTGAAGGAAAAGGTGAGACTATGTACACACAAGCACAATGACTGTATACATATATGGCACAGACGTCTAGGTCACAGACACCCAGAATGCATACAGGAACTACAGAGGAGGAGGCTGACAAGGGATCTGATAGTATCCCCTTGTCCAATTACCGTTAAATGTGAATGTTGCATTAAATCCAAAGCTACAAGAGCAACACTTCCCAAAGTCAGTCAGAAGAGAGCTTCAAGATCACTTGACTTAGTTCACAGTGACGTGTGTGGTCCCCTAAACCCACCAACACCTGGAGGCAACAGGTACATAGTGACTTTCATAGACGACTATTCAAGATACACAGTCACCTACCTAATGCAACACAAGAGTGAACTTTTTGACAAATTAAAAGACTATATAATAAAGACAAGTAACAAGTTTCAGAGGAAGCCTCTCATACTTCGGAGCGATAATGGAGGTGAATTCACAGGAGGTAAGATACAAGAGTACTTAAAACAGAATGGAATAGAACATCAAAAGACAGTCCCGTATACACCAGAACAAAATGGAGTAGCTGAAAGAAAGAATAGAACTCTGACTGAAATGATCAGATGTATGCTGACAGACTCTGGACTACCACAAAAATACTGGGGTGAGGCAGCTATGACAGCTACATATTTGCAGAACAGACTTTTTTCCAGAACAGTGGAGAAAACCCCATATGAACTATGGCACAATGAGAAGCCAAGTGTAAAACACCTAAGAGTTTTTGGATGCAAAGCATTCATCTACATACCTGAAGAAAAACGCACTAAACTCCAAAACAGAGCGTTTGAAGGTATCTTTGTTGGATACAATGACAATGTCAAGGGTTACAGAATCCTAAATCCCAAAACAGACAAGGTTACCATTAGCAACAGCATAACTTTTGTTGAAGATTTAAGAGACAATGTAATGACAACAGTAGAAGCAAGAATAGAAGAGAAAACTGACATTGACCAGCCCATCTCTGTAGCTTCCAAACAAACAGTTGAAGTGAGTGTAGACTCAACCAGTACTGAAGAGCAGACACAAGAAGGCTCAGACACAAAAACCAGACATTCAACAAGAGAAAACAAAGGTAAACCACCTATACGTCTCTCATACAAAGCAAGTACTGCCAGTATCAACGAACCTGCAAACTGGGAAGACATATCTCAACTTTCAGAACAAGAAGCAACTAAATGGAAAAAGGCTGCTGAGGAAGAGATAAAATCCATGCATGACACTAAAACATGGACACTTACAGAACCACCACCCGGAAGGAAAGCCATAGGCTGTAAATGGACTTTTAAAGTGAAATACAATGCAGATGGCACAGTTGAACGGTACAAAGCAAGATTAGTAGCCAAGAGCTATTCTCAAAAATACGGAGAGGACTATGATGAGACGTTTGCACCAGTAGTCAAGCACACTACAATACGGACTTTACTGACAGTAGCCGTCACAAGGAAAATGCAAGTGAAACATTTTCATGTGAAAACCGCGTTTCTACATGGCGATTTAACAGAAGAAATTTACATGGAACAACCACCAGGATTCAAAGATGAACAAAGGTCAGACCTAGTGTGCAAACTTCACAGGAGTATATATGGTCTAAAGCAAGCAGCCAGAGCGTGGAATATAAAAATAAATTAAGTGCTTACACATCAAAACTTTCAAAGGAGTAAAGCAGACCCCTGCTTATACACAAAGAGAATGGCAAACAGATGGGTCTATATGCTTATCTATGTGGATGATATCCTGATTTGCTTTGAGCAAGAAGGGGATGAAGCAGAAATACTGGAAAAACTAAATCAGCACTTTGACACCAAAGATCTTGGCAACATAAAGAATTACCTCGGCATCCAGATCGAGAGAGAGGAAGATGGCAGCTTTCTTCTGAACCAAAGACACAAAATACAAGAAATAATTGAAACATTTGGAATGGAAGACGCCAAACCAGTAAAATCTCCCATGGAAACCAACTACCTAAAGGAGATGAATTGTCAAGATAACCCATTACCTACTAATACTCAATACAGGAAAGCAATAGGGAAATTGCTGTACCTTACCACCGCTACAAGGCCGGACATTGCAGCAACTGTCCGAATCCTATGCAGAAAGGTTTCGATGCCAAGTCAAAAGGACTGGAATGCTGTAAAGCAAATCATTCGCTATCTTAAAGGGACTTCGCACTACAAGCTAAAGTTACCACCAAGTGATGAAAGCACCTTAACAGGATATGTGGATGCTGACTGGGCAGGAGACACCAGTGACAGAAAATCTACCAGTGGCTTCTTATTTTTTCTGTCAGGAGGTGCCATCAGTTGGACTAGTAAAAAGCAACTCTCTGTTTCACTGTCGTCTACTGAAGCAGAATACGTTGCTGCAGCGCAGGCAAGCCAAGAAGTTATATGGCTGAGACAGCTATTAACAGACTTAGATCAACCACAGTTGGGACCAACTGAAATCTATGAGGACAATCAAGGATGCATTGTACTTGCACACATGGAAGGAGTTAATTCAAGAACCAAGCACATTGATGTGAAGTTCCACTTTCTTAGGGATCTTCAAGAGCAAGGTCTTCTTGAGTTACTTTATTGCCCAACCGAGGATATGACAGCAGATATCCTTACAAAGCCCCTGACTGCTGAAAGACATTCAAGGCTTACAAAGAAGATGGGTTTAACAGACTAAGCTTTAGTTGTGGAGAAGGGGTGTTGGAGATACAACAAACTTTCAGCTTAGCTTACTGTATTTGACTGCAGTTTAGAAAAAGGACACAAGATGTCGCTAATGCTCAGTGATATGCTATGCTATGTATTTCTCTATGATGTGTTGTATTTCCTGTATACTGTGATGTACTTGTTGGTTCTTTTTCATGTCTGTGATTCTTCTTACAATGTGAAGTGCCATCTTTGCTAGTGTGCTTATGTTCCAATAAAGAAGCCAGTTCCTGTTACTACACAATGTCTGATCTGAACTGACTCCGCTGCACCTATCAATCGTACTTTGCAACAATAAATTCTTTTTTCCAACAGTTTTCTGAAGCATTTATCCCCGACAAAAATATTTGTGTAGAGGAATCCCTTATCCACTTTACTGGCCGGCTGCAGTTCAAGCAGTACATCCCAAGTAAAAGAGCCAGGTATGGGGTAAAATTGAACAAATTGTGCGATCGAGCCACTGGATACGTGCACAAATTTTGTATTTACGAAGGCAAAGATTCCCAGCTCCAGCCCCGTGATTGCCCCACATATATAGGAACCAGTGGTAAAATTGTCTGGGACCTTGCATACCCCTTGTTCAAAAAAGGATACCACATATATGTAGATAATTACTACAGCAGCTTGCCCCTTTTCCGTCACCTGTATCGTGAACAAACCCTGGCCTGCGGTACCTTCCGAAAAAATAGGAAGGGGTTCCCACAGAATTTGCTTTCAAAACAGCTACAAAAGGGGGAAGCCGCATTCATGAGGAATGAGGAGGTGTTGGCCATGAAGTGGTGGGACAAGAAGGATGTTTATATGATGTCTACAATCCACGATGACAACTTGGTGGAGGTTCAGAGAAGACGTGGCCCCATAGTAAAGCCTGAATGTGTTCATGACTACAATATGTACATGGGGGGGGTGGATTTAAACGATCAGATGCTACAACCCTATTTATCAACCCGAAAGTCAAATTATTGGTATAAATCTCTTTCACATGGCCCCGTTCAATTCATTTGTCTGCTATCAAAAATCATCCGAAAACCAACCCACCTCCTACCTCAAATATTTGGAGGACATTGTCACTGCCCTGATTTACCAGCAAGGACCCGCCCCAGAAAGCATTCGCTCCGATAGTGTGAGTCGACTGCATGATCCACATTTGCCCTATAGCATTCCCCCCGCAGAATCCGGAAGAAGACGCCAAAAGAGATGTCGTGTATGTTCAAGAGGAGGAGTTAGAAGAGATACAAGTTATCATTGTCCCGATTGTCCCTCCCAACCTGGCCTGTGTATCGGTGATTGCTTCAAAAATTATCACCGATCTATCAGATACTAGTTCCCCTTATTAGTAACAGACTGCCATTTACCCCTTTCTAATACCTGTGCCTGCCTGCTACTGACCCTGGCCTGTTTACCGACAATGTCTTTGCCTGCCGTTTTAACACCTTTCTGACTTCCACGTGCACCAACCTCAGCCTGTTTACTGACGATGCCTCTGCCTGCCGTTTTAACACCTTTCTGACTTCCACGTGCACCAACCTCAGCCTGTTTACCGACGATGCCTCTGCCTGCCGTTTTAACCACGTTTCTGACTTCCACGTGTACCGACCTCGGCCTGTTAATCAACCATGTTTTTGCCTGCCACTTGGACTGATCTTTGCCCTTCTACTTTAGCACACAGGGGTCTCACATATGTGAGGGGCTCCAGAATAGCGTTCTGAGTACAGAAAATCAGTTTTTGGTTTTCTGTGTTCCCAGAACAGGGTCTGGTTGCCCGGAGGCTTCAAAGAGATTTGGGTGGGAGAAGCCTCTACCCCTGTCCCCCTGGCTCTTAGCTTGATGGCCCTTCCTGCTGCCTGGACCAATACTTTGGCTGTGCTGACCATATCGCTGCCTGTAATGACCCAGGACTTTATGGACTATGTTTCTTTCTGCTGCCTGGACCAATACTTTGGCTGTGTTGACCATTTCTCTGCCTGCTGCCTCTACTGACTATGTACAGTATTTCTGCCTGGACATCTCTGCCTGCTGCCTGGACCTGTGCTTTGGCTGTGCGGTGTCTCTGCCTGTCTATTCCTGCCTGCTGCCTGGACCGATGCTCTCCTCTGTGGACCACTGCACTACTAAAACCACAGGTAATCTTTTGTTATTTGGTATGTACCTGCTATGTGTTAGAAATATGAAGGGCCTTCAAAAATGTGATCGGTAGTCAGAAAATGATATGTGTAATTTTATGCTGCTAGAATGCCTGGAGGTGCTATTTGGATGTTGGGCCTCTGTATATGGCCAGGCTGTGTAAAGTCTCACACATGTGGTATTGTTCTACTCAGGAGGAGTAGCAGAATGTATTTTGGGGTGTAGTTTTTGCTATGTACATGCTATGTGTTGGAAATATTTTATAAATGGAGAACTTTGTGTAAAAAAAATGCATGTTCATTTTTTTCCCACGTTTTCCGAAAACTTCTGGAAAAAAATGAACCGTTCAAAAGACTCATTATGCCTCATAGATTATACGTTGGGGTGTTTTCTTTCCAAAATGGGGTCACTTTGTGGATGTTTCCATTGTCCTGGTGCTCCAGGGCCTTCAAAATTGATATAGGTCATCATGAAATTATATGTGTAATTTTGCTCCTAAAATGCCTGGAGGTGCTATTTGGATGTTGGGCCTCTGTATATGGCCAGGCTGTGTAAAAGTCTCACACATGTGGTATTGTTATACTCAGGAGGAGTAGCAGAATGTATTTTGGGGTGTAGTTTTTGCTATGTACATGCTATGTGTTGGAAATATTTTATAAATGGACAACTTTGTGTAAAAAAAATGCATGTTCATTTTTTTCCCACGTTTTCCGAAAACTTCTGGAAAAAAATGAACCGTTCCAAAGGCTCATTATGCCTCAAAGATTATACGTTGGGGTGTTAGCTTTCCAAAATGGGGTCATTTTGTGGATGTTTCCATTGTCCTGGTGCTCCAGGGCTTTCAAAATTGAGATAGGCCATCATGAAATTATATGTGTAATTTTGCTCCTAAAATGCCTGGAGGTGCTATTTGGATGTTGGGCCTCTGTATATGGCCAGGCTGTGTAAAAGTCTCACACATGTGGTATCGCCATACTCAGGAGGAGTAGCAGAATGTATTTTGGGTGTAATTTTTGCTATGTACATGCTATGTGTTGGAAATATTTTATAAATGGACAACTTTGTGTAAAAAAAGTGTGTTAATTTTTTTCCCACGTATTCCCAAAACTTCTGGAAAAAAATTAACCGTTCAAAAGACTCATTATGCCTCATAGATTATACGTTGGGGTGTTTGCTTTCCAAAATGGGGTCACTTTGTGGATGTTTCCATTGTCCTGGTGCTCCAGGGCCTTCAAAATTGAGATAGGTCATCATGAAATTATATGTGTAATTTTGCTCCTAAAATGCCTGGAGGTGCTATTTGGATGTTGGGCCTCTGTATATGGCCAGGCTGTGTAAAGGTCTCACACATGTGGTATTGCCATACTCAGGAGGAGTAGCAGAATGTATTTTTGGGTGTAGTTGCAAGTATGCATATGCTGTGTTCAAGAAATAACCTATCAATACAATAAGTTTGTGTAAAAAAAAAATAATAATTCTTAATTTTCCCAAGAATTGTGGGAAAAAATTACAACTTCAAAAAACTCACCATGCATCTTACTAAATACCTTGGACTGTCTACTTTCCAAAAAAAGGACATTTTGGGGGTATTTGTACTTTCCTGGATTGTTATTGTATCAAGAAATTAGATAGTCCTTCAGTACATCAGGTGTGATCAGATGTGATCAATTTTCAGTGATTTGCACCCTAACTTGTAGACTCTATAACTTTCACACAGACTAAATAATATCCACTAATTTGGGTTATTTTTACCAAAGATATGTAGCAGTATAAATTTTGGCCCAAATTTATGAAGAAAAATTACTTCTTTGCAAAATTTTACAATAGAAACTAAAAAAAAGTGTTTTTTTTCAAAATTTTCGCTCTTTCTCCGCTTATGTCGCAAAAAAAAAAAAAAAACCCAGCGGTGATTAAACACCACCAAAAAAAAGCTCTATTTGTGAGAAAAAAATGATAAAAAATTTGTTTGGATACAGTGTAGCATGACTGTGTAATTGTCAATCAAAGCGTCAGAGCACTGAAAGCTGAAAATTGGTCTGGGCGGGAAGGTGTTTAAGTGCCCTGTATTGAAGTGGTTAATATTATTGTAACCAAATTTTGTTCTTCCATCTGGCAAAACAAGTAGTTTACAACTAATCAAAGTACAGATTTTATTTTTGTAAAATCACTAAAATTTCTGTTACTATCTTTTACATTGGCACTGTAGCAGGGAGCTGGCTATATTACCTGCAGCATCAGAAGACACTCTGCAGCATTATTGCAGTGAGACTGTTTCTTTCTAGCGCCAGCTAAGACTCTGTGTCATCACATCCTGTCAGCAG
Source organism: Rana muscosa (assembly GCA_029206835.1). NCBI lineage: Eukaryota > Metazoa > Chordata > Amphibia > Anura > Ranidae > Rana > Rana muscosa. The sequence continues at coordinate 643,551,952 of CM055117.1, read as the reverse complement.
AGTGATTACCACCAAGGAGCAAAGCATAAAATGAATTGTAGTTCCAGGACTCAAGTTTCACATTCAAATTGAACTGTATGGAACTGCAAGAGCTAGCATGCTCTGGAGAAGAGGAACTAAAGACTCCATCTTGCTTTCCTGAGAAATTTTCAGACAGCACGAGGCAGAGGAAGATAACAGATCTAAGGGAGAGGTACTGCCTCCTAGGTGATTTTACTGCGCGATTTAGGCCTCCGCCACCAGTTAGGACATCCAGCCTGAGAGAGGGGGATCCCAGATGCACATTCAGGCGCACCTGCACTGATGGTGAAGCGTTCCAGTGTGAGATGACCAGTCGGGTCACCAGGAGAGCCTGCTTGTTCCAAGACGTTCGTTTGGGCCTTGACCGCAGGATCTGGGTGAGAGGGCTTTTACCAATTTGCAGGAAACAGGGACACTGCACTACAGAAGAAGTTAAATAGACACTGTATACAGACATCATTGCTGTTAGTCATCTTGCTGAGACTTGTAGTTTCACGGGGCTAAAGGATAAGGTCATCCATTCCCAGGGACACTGTATACAGACACCATTGTCCTTTCACCTTTCTCAGTTCCTGCCTTCTTTACTTGATAATCCGGGCCAGTTGTGTTGTTTGTCCTTGCTTTTCAGGAGTTTAAATGCACCAACGAGAGTGGCTAGCTGAAGACACAAAGTCTTATCTTTTCTTCAAAATGACTGAAGCTTGTAGTGTCATATGGACCCGCATACACATATTCAGAGCTCTGTATATGCAGTGGGTGTGTGACTGCGTGTGGGACAGTTTATCTAGGAAGTTAAGCCATTACATGTTGATTTGAATAAAGTGTTTAAAGTTGGGCCTGTGGTGTCAGGGGACAGAAGAGAGAGACCTGACATAAGAGGGTCATTCCTCTGCTCTCCTCCTCCTCCTGCCTGGACTCATTGAGCCGACCTGAGTAAAGGTAACCAATCTGGTACAGATTGTGATTTATTGGTATTGAAGTGATCGCCTCTGCTCTTGGGGTTATTCTCAGGTTTTGGCGCCAAAGTCCCCACGTGCAACTCTTCACATGGCCAGACTCCTCCCATCTTCTGCACTGTTCGCAGGCTTTCTGTATAGGCACGCCCACGAACTACGCAGTCAGGGTTCTCCTCGTGGCGCAGTTCTCAATATATAAAAACAAAAAATGCAGCGCCTAAAGTATGTAAGATAGCCCAAACGTGAACGTAGATAGGGACAACAAACAAACAGTGAGTGTATACGGCCTAAGAAGGCCTAGGATAAGTAAATCCAAATGTGTACCACACTAGTATATGCCTATACATGTGTATAAAAAACTTATAAAGTATGTAATACAGTGAACTAATAGTAAAGTTCAATTAAGGTGACCAATGTGTAGACTGGGATCGGATGGAAGAAATGTGTATAAATCTTCAATATATTGTCCTCATAAAAGAAATCCAAAAAAACTTCAGGAGCGTGGAAAACATGTATTCGTATATCCGTAGCACCCGGGGACGTGACTCCAACACCAGGGATGGGGGGAAGAAATGGATACTCTTACCCCTATGCGTGGACACACACACCAGCGGTGTTGGGTCAGACAGGCAAAGATTATGAGATAGACTTCTCTGGATCCGTCCTCTCAAGGTGTCCGCAGATGAAGCAGGCGCAAGGAATCCAGTCCTCTCCCAAGTAATAGTGTAGACCTCCAAGGCGTCAATGCATCAGAGATCCTTAAACACCAGGGTCAGTAGACATCTCGATAGATGATTGTGGTGGATGAGTTCTCAATATGGCCGACCTCCACGGAACTTCACTGGGGAATAAAGTTCAAACTCTGGGGGGGTCTTCACACTTTCCAACCGCAGACAAATCCCGGACTCGAGCCCCCACGTGTAGCGCATCCACTTGTCCCCCTCCTGCATTAAACTCGGCTCCTCGCAGGGGGGAGACAGGCACACCGCACCACAAGCCCCTACCCTCCTGTGTTAAGAGGTTAGGCGGTGTTGTTTTTGGGCCTTGTCTGCAGCCAGAGTCTAAAGTCCTCCTGAGAATGATTCTCACCTCTACAGTGTGTAGATGCAAGTCGTTGACTTCCCCAGGAACGTAAATGTCCACACCAGCTGAAAGTCCAACTCAATATTTATTTTCACTTGCATAACACATAGCCTCTTGGATAGGAGAAAGGTTGGAGCAAAGACACAGAACAGCTTAAGGTGTGGAGGAGGTCCAGGCACAAACGTAGCTCAAACTCTTCTGACTGTTCAGGTTTCTCAAACAGTTTTGGCGCATGGTCTCTACCACAGACCATGAGGTTGGTCTCTGCCACAGACCTTGTAAATAAGGTCACTGCCACTGACCTGGTGAACTAGGTCACTGCCACTGACCTGATGAACCTTGGTTTCTTCCTAGGACATGGCCCATTTCAGGGAGAAGACATCCCCCCAGAGAGTCAACAGACCCTTCCTTCACCGTGACCACAGCACCGGTCCCTCGGAACAGATCCTCCCTTCTCTTAGGGTGCGAGTCCCCTCGCAAGGCGGCACCCTGGACTCCTCGATCCCTAGTGGGCCCCAGCCGAAGGTTGCTGGGCCCCGGGCCATTGCTGCCGCTCCTGGTCCTCCGTACCCAGGTCGTCAGAAACGGTGAGGTAGTACCTCACCCCAGGCTAAAGGTGCCTGAGGTGGAACTGGAACAAGGCCTCCGGGCCTAGGGCACCCGGAGATGACACACACACACCCAGGTGGAAAGTGCCTGGGTGTGGACGACCTCCACAAACACACACACCCAGGCTGATGGTGTCTGGGTGTGGACAGCCTCCCTCTGTGTCTGCCCCTTTTATCCCCCCTCCCGGCATGCACAGCAGGTTCCCCGCCCCACTATACAGCTGCCAAGAGGGGTCACAAAAGGCACAGCACTGCACTCGTGGTTCAACCCTGGCCCAGAATGGTAGCGCCACCCACCGGCCACAGGGAATACATCACCAGCATTAACCCCTGAGAACAAAAATGGTCCATAACTCCTAACAATTCAAGGTGTCTGAGCCTGGTTACCACTCTGACACTTCCCCTAAATTGAACACCCCGCTACATGTGTGTTTCTCATTGGTCCTTGAACTTACACTATTGCCAGGTGTGCCAGAGGGGGCTGAGACTGTTCTTAGAGTTGAGAGGCAGAGTATGGAATCAAACATACTTAAGCGGCTCCCCCGGGGGTAGCGCTTCATCACTAAATAAAAAAGCCTAAAAAAGCAGGCATAAGAAGGTGGAAGCATTGCCTCCAAACTAGGGATGAGCTTCATGTTCGCGTCGAACACACGTTCGACTCGAACATCAGCCATTCGATGAAGAACGAACTTTATGGTCCGTTCGCCCTAAATTAGTGTTGCGCGACACGGCCCATAATTCACTGCGGCATCGCAGTGCATTGCTGGCTGATGATTGGCTAAGCATGCACTATGACCCGCATGCTTGGCCAATCACAGCGCGGAAAAAACGGAGAGCCGTAATTGGCCAAAGCCAGGGGGGCTTTGGCCAATTATGGCTCAGGGGGTTTAGTACACGCCCCACACTATATAAGGCCGCCTGGAAGTCGGCCTTGTGTAGTGTGTTGGCGTTTGTGAAAGAGGCAGTTTCAGAGAGATAGACAGTGTCATTTATATTGAGTTAGATAGAGCAGGCAGGCGAGTCAGTTAGCTGCTGTTACAGTGTGTAGAAGATATATATGCATCCTAGGTGTAGTATATATATTTATGCACTGTATTGAGTTTAGATAGATCCGTTCCTGTTAGTCTCTATACTGTGACAGGCAGGCAGGTGATTGTGCTAGCTGTAGACAGTCAGGCCCCTTTCACACTGGGGCGGTTTGCAGGCGCTATTGTGCTAAAAATAGCGCCTGCAAACCGAGCCTAAACAGCGGCTGCTGTCTCTCCAATGTGAAAGCCCGAGAGCTTTCACACTGGAGCGGTGCGCTAACAGGACGTGAAAAAAAGTCCTGCTAGCCGCATCTTTGGAGCGGTGAGAGGAGCGATGTGTTTACCGCTCCTACACCGCTCCTTCCCATTGAAAGCAATGGGAAACCGCCGTAATACCGCCGGCAATGCGCCTCTACAGAGGCGCATTGCGGGCGGTAATAACCCTTTTTCGGCCGCTAGCGGCCGAATACCTTCGCAATTCCGACGGTATAGTGCCGCTAAAAATAGCTGTGCTATGTCGCAACCGCACCCACCGCCCCAGTGTGAAACCAGCCTCAGTGTTTCATTTAGGCTGTTTTCACACTGGGGCGGTGGGTGCGGTGGTGGTATAGCACCGCTATTTTTAGCGGCGCTATACCGTCGGAATTGCGGAGGTATTCGACTGCTAGCGGTGCGGTTTTAACCCCCGCTAGCGGCCGAAAAAGGGTTAATACCACCGGCAATGCGCTTCTGTAGAGGCGCATTGCCGGCGGTATTACCACGGTTTCCCATTGCTTTCAATGGGAAGGAGCGGTGTGGGAGCGGTAAACACACCGCTCCTCTCACCGCTCCAAAGATGCGGCTAGCAGGACTTTTTTTCACGTCCTGTTAGCGCACCGCTCCAGTGTGAAAGCCCTCAGGCTTTCACATTGGAGAGACAGCAGCCGCTGTTTAGGCTCGGTTTGCAGGCGCTATTTTTAGCACAATAGCGCCTGCAAACCACCCCAGTGTGAAAGGGGCCTTAGTGTACTACTGTGTCCTTTGCATAGCGATCACCTAAAGCTCACCTGGATACAGTTATTCTCTATACTGTGACAGGCAGGCCAGTGATTGTGCTAGCTGCAGACAGTCAGTGTTTCACTTAGTGTACTACTGTGTGCTTTGCATAGCGATCACCTAAAGCTCACCTGGATACAGTTATTCTCTATACTGTGACAGGCCAGCCGGTGATTGTGCTAGCTGCAGACAGTCAGTGTTTCACTTAGGGCTCTTTCACACAGGCGGACCCTTCAGGTCTGCCTGTCAGTTTTTTAGGCGGACCTGAACGGATGCTCCATGTCCCCCTATGGAGCCACGGATGTCAGCGGTGACATGTCCGCTGACATCCGACCCGCTCCGATCCGCCAAAGTGTGACGGAGGAAAACCCTACTTTTCCATCCGTCTGCGGATCGGATCAGATGACAACAGACTCTACGGTCTGTCGTCATCCGATCCCCCATAGGGGAGAGCGGCGCTCTGACAGGTCGGTCCCTGCACAGTGTGCGGAGATAGACCTGTCTTCTGCCTGCTCAGCGGAGCCCGCACACGGACACGGATCGTGTGAAAGGGGCCTTAGTGTACTACTGTGTGCTTTGCATAGCATTCACCTAAAGCTCACCTGGATACAGTTATTCTCTATACTGTGACAGGCAGGCCGATGATTATGCTAGCTGCAGACAGTCAGTGTTTCACTTAGTGTACTACTGTGTGCTTTGCATAGCATTCACCTAAAGCCTAAATTTTTGATGCAATACTTTGCAACAGGGCTCATTGCTGCGCTCTAAGTACAGTATCTGTGAGGGGTTGCAGTGTTGTGGCACCAGCACCAGTGCCTAAGGCCCAATTTTTCAGCCCCTGTTCAACAGGGGCATGCAATTACAATTCTTGATCTAATAATTCACAGCAGGGCCCATTCCTGCACCCACCAAGAGTAACTGTGAGGGCTTACAGTTTTGTGGCACCAGCACCACCACAAAAGGCCCAATTTTTCCTACCACTGTTCAACAGTGGCATGTAAATACAATTCCTGATATAATAGTTGACAGCAGGGCGTTCCAGCGCCCACCAAGAGTAACTGTGAGGGCTTACAGTGTTGTGGCAACACCAACACCTAAGAGGCAAATTTCTGCAGACGATATATGGCAGGCCCCAGTGGCGGTGCGTCCATAGAGGGCGCCGGAGCGCCGCCCCCTCTCGCTCCCGCACCGCCACTGAAAGACAATACACAGATTCATGCATTGCATGAATCTGTGTATTGTCACCGCTGCCGCGCTGCCCACTATTCATATGGCCGGCCTCCTGGTGAGCGCCGGCCATATGAATTAGATCGGTGGCCGGCGGTGGGTGTGTTTTGGAAGTGTCTATCAGAGCCAGCGGCTCTGATAGGCTTTCCGAATACAGCTCTCACGCTGTATTCGGCTTCCAAAAACTCCTCCCAGGTACGCACGGGGGTGCATTCCTTGGAGAAGACTGTGGAGGTTTCAGCCAATCAGGTTCACCGGATCTGGTTACCGGTAACCTGATTGGCTGAAGCGACATCGAGGGCGGGAGAACACATCGAGGACGGCGCGGACCGAGGAAGGTAAGTGCAGGGCTGGGGGGGGGAACAGGCTGCATTTGGGGGGAACTGGCTGTATATGGGGGACACACTGGCTGAATATGGGGGGAACTGGCTGCATTTGGGGGACAAACTGGCTGCATTTGGGGGGAACTGGCTGTATATGGGGGACAAACTGGCTGCATTTGGGGGGAACTGGCTGTATATGGGGGACAAACTGGCTGAATATGGGGGCACACTGGCTGTATATATGGGGACAAACTGGCTGTATATGGGGACAAACTGGCTGAATATGGGGGCACACTGGCTATATATATGGGGACAAACTGGCTGTATATGGGGACAAACTGGCTGTATATGGGGGCACACTGGCTATATATATGGGGACAAACTGTCTGTATATGGGGGCACACTGGATGTATATGGGGGCACACTGGCTATATATATGGGGACAAACTGGCTGTATATGGAGGCACACTGGCTATATATATGGGGACAAACTGGCTGCATATGGGGGCACACTGGCTGTATATGGGGGCACACTGGCTGTATATGGGGGCACACTGGCTATATATAGGGACAAACTGGCTGTATATGGGGGCACACTGGCTATGTATATAGGGACAAACTGGCTGTATATGGGGGCACACTGGCTATATATATATGGGGGCACACTGGCTGTATATGGGGGCACACTGGCTATATATATGGGGGCACACTGGCTATATATGGGGACAAACTTGCTATATATGGGGACAAACTGGTTGTATATGGGAGCACACTGGCTGTATATGGGAGCACACTGGCTGTATATGGGGGCACACTGGCTGTATATGGGGGGCACACTGGCTGTATATATGGGGGCACACTGGTTATATATATATGGGGCACACTGGCTGTATATGGGGACAAACTGGCTGTATATGGAAATAAACTGGCTGTATTTGAGGGGGCAAACTGGTGGCGTTTGGGCACAGTGGCTGCGTTTAATGGGCACAGTGGCGGCAATTGATTTTTTTTTTTCAGTTTGTTTACGCCCCCCCCAAAAATTTTGAGCACCAGCCGCCACTGGCAGGCCCCTACTTTCAAACATCCAACTTACAAACGACTCCTACTTGCAAACGGAAGGAGACAATATGAAGTGAGAGGAAATCTACCCCTAGGAAGGCAAATTCTCTCCTGTAAGAGCTAATATGTGAAAAAGGTGTCTCCTCTCCACTGATGCTTTATCACCAATCCTTGTTTCAATAAAAAACCCACTTTCCAAAAACATTTGTCATTGGGATGGAAAGTGAGGTGAAATGTTTTGAACAGGTGCACAGACAGCAAAACAAATGTTACAGGGGTGATAACCCTTCCCTATGTTCTCCAAAAAGCTTAAAAATAGATTTTTTGGCTGGAGCTACACTTAAAAAATTTACCTGTTCCAAATTACAAACGTATTGTACTTAAGAACAAACCTACAGTCCGTGTCTTTTTTTACACCGCCTGTATACTGCTGTTTAGAGTATATAGGGCCTTTTTTTATTTTGGGTGCGGGGTTCCCGTTAATATCCATACAAGACCCAAAGGGGCTGGTAATGGGCTGGGGTAGGGGTGGGTGATGGGGTAGCCATGCTATTTTTCTCAATGATTTTCATTTCATCCAGCCGCAAGCAGTTTTAAATGGCTTTTTTTCCTTTAGAAATGTCATTTTGGGCAGGGACAGTTCTAAACACGGGAAACACGTGGCACTTCACAGGCATACTTTAGACACCCCCCAGGTACGATATTTAAAGGAATATTTCACTTTTTTTTTCCACTTTATGCATCATTAAAATCACTGCACCGTTTTAAAAGATTATTTTTACATTGATACATGTCCCCTCAGGCAGGACCCGGGTCCCCAAACCCTCTTTAGGACAATAAAATGCATATTAGGCGTTATAATTAGCACTTTAGATTTCGAACGTTCGCTTCCATTGTATTTAATAGGGTTCTAAAGTTCGTGCGAACGTTCGGTCCGTTCGAAGGTTCTGGTGCGAACCGAACGGGGGGGTGTTCGGCTCATCCCTACTCCAAACACCTCCAAACCTTTTTCTGCCCTCTGAAAAGCGATCCACTGTGGATTACAATAGGATAGACACACTCTGCCACATTCAGTTGGGTTTGTATTTGTGTGTGTGTAAATTGGAGCTGTGAACAACAAGCTTTTTGGCAGCAAAAAAGGGATTTTTATAACAGCTTACCTGTAAAATCCTTTTCTTGGAGTACATCACGGGACACAGAGCGACTTAGTCATTACTAATGGGTTATATAGATTACCTTCAGGTGTTGGCACTGGCCAATTCCAAACCGGAAGTACCCTCCCCTATATAAGCCCCTCCCACCCGGGAGCACCTCAGTTTTGTAGCCAAGCAATAAGTGTCCCAAAAAGAGGGGTGGGAGCTCTGTGTCCCGTGATGTACTCCAAGAAAAGGATTTTACAGGTAAGCTGTTATAAAAATCCCTTTTTCTTTTTCGTACATCACGGGACACAGAGCGACTTAGTCATTACTAATGGGACGTCCCAAAGCAATGCCAAATGAGGGGAGGGATACATAAGCTGGGCGCCATCAGGCATGAGGCTCTTTTGCGGCCTGCAACACACTGCGCCCAAAGGCGACATCCTCCTGACTTGTGACGTCTACCTGGTAGAATCTAGTAAACGTGTGTACTAAGGACCATGTTGTGGCCTTACAGTACTTGAGCCAGGGAGGCTTGGTGATGCACTGCCCATGAAGTTCCAACTGCTCTTGTGGAGTGCGCCCTAACTTTGAACGGAGGCGGTCCCCTTTTCAAGCCATAGGCTTGTATTATGACCTGTCGAATCCACTTGGCTAAAGTAGATTTTTGATGCTGCCTGACCCTTTCTGGGGCCTTCCGGCAGAACAAACAAAGTATCCGTTCTACGAATCTGAGCAGTGGCTTTAAGATAAGCTTTAACTGCTCTTACTACATCCAAAGAATGCAATAACTTTTCCTCTACCGAACTAGGTTTGGGGAAAAAGGAAGGAAGAACCACATCTTGGTTCAAATGGAACCTCGATACCACCTTAGGAAGAAGGCTGGATGAGGGTGTAATACTACTCTGTCCTTATGGATAACCAGATATGGCTCCTTACAGGACAAGGCGGCTAATTCCGATACTCTTTTAGCCGAACAAATGGCTACAAAGAAAATCAATTTCCTGGTGAAAAGAACCAAGAAAATGTGCCGCAATGGTTCAAATGGTTGTTTCTGTAGAACCGACAGAACCAGGTTTAAGTCCCATGGACATATGGGAATACTAACCGGAGGGCTAATACGCATCACTCCTTGTATGAAAGCTTTGATTAATGAATGCAAAGCCAAGGGCCTTTGAAAAAAAAATATTGACAAGGCCGTCTGACCCTTGATAGTACTCAAGGCAAGCTTCCTATGTACAGCCCACTGTAGGAAGTCCAGAATCCTACCTATTACGTACTTACGTGGATGCCATTTCCTGGCCTCACCCCACGTGATGTACGCCTTCTAGATCCTATAATAGATCTGCCTGGATACCGGCTTCCTGGCATTGATCATGGTAGATACCACAGGATTAGAGAGCCCTCTCTTTTTTAGAATGTAGGCTTCTATAGCCAGGCCGTCAACCTAGGGCTGGTAAGGAAGGGTAGTATATCGGTCCTTGCGAAAGCAGGTCCGGACGATGTGGGAGGGTCCAAGGACTTCCCACTGACATTTTTACAAACTCCGCGTACCATGCCCTTCGGGGCCACGCTGGAGCCACCAGAATCACTGGTTTCTTTTCTACCCTGATTCTGCGGATTAATCGCGGTGGGAATGCATATATCAGCTTGAACTGATCCCAAGGGAACACTAGGGCATCCGAACCGCAAGCTAGGGGATCCTTTGTGCGAGACACAAATCTGTCCACCTTTGCGTTGAATCTGGATGCTAGCAGATCTACATCCGGTGTTCCCCACCGCTGGCATATTGCCTGGAAAACCTCGGGGTGAAGAGACCATTCCCCCGGGCATAATTGCTGGCGACTTAAAAAAGTCCGCTCTCCAATTTTTCACTCCTGGGATGAAAACCGCGGATATGGCTGTGACATACCTTTCTGCCCATTCCAGGATGCATTTCGCTTCCCTCTGGGCTGCACGACTCCTGGTGCCACCCTGGAGATTGATATATGCCACTGCTGTGGCATTGTCTGATTGAATTCTGACAGGTGACCCTTGGAGTTTGGATGTCCATACTACTAGGGCATACCGGGCTGCTCGTATCTCTAAGAGATTGGTGGGCAGGGCCTTCTCTGCTTCTGACCACTTGCCCTGGAGAGACCATTGCTCCAGTACTGCCCCCCAGCCTATGAGGCTGGCAACTGTAGTGACCACCTTCCAAGAAACCGGACTGAAGGGGACAGGGACATTGGTAAGTCTAAAGCCTGAACTTTTTTGTTCCAGGCTGACAGTATGGCCCTCTGCAAGTTCCTTGAATGGAATTGACCGTAGGGTACCGCTTCGAATGAAGCCACCATTTTTCCCAGCAGCCTTATACACAGGCGTATGGATGGTTTTTCTTTTTTGTACCCACTAAGTGGGTCAAATCTTTCAAAGACGACACCTTCTCTGGAGGTAAGAAAATCTTTCTCTGATTTGAATCCAGTCTTAGCCCCCAAGTATTCCAGGCTTTTGACTGGTTTTAGGGCTGACTTGTCTCGGTTGATAATGCAACCGTGAGATTCCAGATACTTGATTATCTTGTGAACGACCACTTCTAGTTTTTTTCACTGAGTGGTCTATCAGCAACAAGTCGTCTAGATATGCCATTATCGTTACACCTTGTGTCCCTAGTTTGGCCAATCGTAGGGCCAGAATTTTTGTGAACACTCGTGGTGCCGTGGCCAGACCGAAAGGTAAGGCTCTGAACTGAAAATGGCGCCCTTCTACTGCAAGGCGTAGAAATTTCTGGTGGGCCGGACAGATGGGAATATGCAAATAAGCATCCCTTATGTCGATCGAGGCTAACCATTCCTGCCCTTGTAGGGCGGTGGCCACCGATCGGATCGACTCCATCCGAAAAAAGTCCTGATATGTAGGAACTTGTTTAGCCCTTTTATATTCAATATGGGCCTCATGTCCCCATTTGGTTTGGGGACTGTGACAAGGTTCGAGTAAAACCCGAACCCGTTTTCTTTCAAGGGAACCTTCATGATTACCCTTGGGGCAATAGTTGCTCTAGTGCCAGAAGGAGGGATCCACTCTTCTGGGGATCGCTTGGCACGTTTGACCTTATAAAATGGGCAGGAGGAATGTCTTTTAACTCCAGCCTGTATCCCAGACTTACTGCGGGGATCACCCATCTCTGATGGTGTCCCGCCAGGTCTCTGTGAACAACTGAAGTCTTCCCCTCACCCGACTGAGTGGGGGCAACCCTTCATGACTTAGGGGGAGGTCTTGTACCTCTCTTGATCCAGGGTTTCTTGATACCCTGTGATTGTCCCTGATTTCTGCCCCCTGGATTTGACCGCGGAGGCCGTCGGAACTGTTTCACAGCCGATGTGCCAGGGACTGGAGAAGTAGGCCTCCTAAAAGAAGGACTCCTACCCTTGTTCTTAACCGGTAAGAGTGAACTTTTACCGGCAGAAATTTTCTGGATATATTTGTCCAGATCTTCTCCAAATAAGCGTTCTCCATGAAATGGGAAGCTAACCAGCAGTTTTTTACAAGGAGCTTCAGCAGACCAGTTTTTGAGCCACAGAAGCCTACGCATATGTACTATAGACAGCGTAAAGCGGGAGGCCTGTTGGATTGTATCCTTTATGGCGTCCACCGCAAAACACAAGGCTCTAGGCAGGTCAGCTAGGGCCAGAGCCTGCTGATCTGGTAAGTCCCTTAAGACTTGTTTCAACTGATCTTTCACTGCTTGGCAGACTCCAATCGCTGCTACCGCAGGTTGTGTCACCATGCTTGCTGTAGAGAAAGCAGATTTTAGTAAAGACTCCAATTTTTTATCTATTGGGTCTTTGACATTGGAACATTATCTACTGGACATGTCAGTGATTTGTTAACAGAAGAGATGGCTGCGTCCACTGTAGGGACCCTCCATTTTTTTATGAACTTATCCTCCATGGGATAGATCACCGGAAATCTCTTGGGGGGAGCAAATATTTTATCAGGATGCTCCCAATCCTGGTAAATAAGCCCTTCTAATAAAGGGTGGATTGGGAAGGAACAGACAGCCTGGGGAGCTTTTAGCGACCCCAGCGAGGAAACCGTAGTGGATGGTGGTTCCGCCAGAGGCATTTTAAATGCTGATCGGACCATATTAGTCAGAGACTGAACCCATAATCTTTCAGCCTGAGATGCTGAGAAAGGTTCTTCCACTGTTGATTCCTCCATAACTGAATCAACCTCATCCTGATCCCCTTCAGGTAGGTCGATCTCTGTGTGGGGCTGTTCCTTCACTAACAGGCACTCTGAAGGAGGAGACGGAGATCGGACGCGCTTTTCCTGAGACAGGGAAGCAGCGATCAATGCTGTTAATCTCTCTTCCAATCCTCCCAGAGTTGAGGATAAAACCTCCTCTGTTATATATACAGGAGCAGGTGGACTGGGGACAGCCGCAGCACCAGGCATTCCTGCGGGGTTTCTACAGCTACTGACCTCTGAATTCTCAGGGGAGATTGGTGCAGTACAAGCATGCCCAATATCCTCAGAGCCCGATGGAGACCCCTTTGGCTTCCTGGAAGATCTATTTCCGGAGCGTCTGGACGACATATCCTTTAAGCACAAAGCTGAGGTATTCCCGTCGTCATACACCAATTTTGCTGGTAATAATCTAACACAGGTGCTGCTATATACCAGCTGGTGTCCACTAAAGTGCCTTTCTATGGGGATGCCTGCATCAACCGCCTCTGTGTGCCACTGTTTGTTGCTAGCTCTGTTTGCATCCAGCTGACACTTGTACTGTGTCTTTTAACTATGCTGGGACGCCCGCACATGCGCAGAAGCGCCGCGGCGCGCATCGAGCGTCATCCACCCGCCCCGCCCCTTTTTTTCATAGGAGGCGCGTGCACGCGCCCGCGCGCGCGCCCGTGCGCCAATGGCGCCCTTTTCGAAAACCAACAGAGGACTAGGAGCCAGGGCCCTTTTTGCCGGAGGGCCTGTGCGGTGGATGAACGCAGCAACAGGGCAGAGGAAGTGGATTCCCTCAGAGAAACTTACCAGCTGCCTGGATCTTTTAAGTTGAGAAAACCAAAGATCCACATTTACAAGAAAAATGGACTACAGCGGCCTCTAGTGGTTTAACACAGGTACCGCGGTCCCTGTTTTTTTTTTTTTTTTTCTTGACTACTATTAAAATTTTACATTTTCAGTAGTTATAGGCAAACACAGATATTTAGCGGGAATACCGTTAGGTAACAGACAGAAAGACAAATTAGGCTTGGGGGTCCCCCAATAGAACCAAGTTCCTGAGGGCCCCCACTTACCTGATCCCCGCCGCAGGACTTTGTTTGGTCCACAAAAGTCCAAACTTCACCTATCACGGCAGGCATTGTAATTAAACCTTCAGGGACCGGGTTCCCAAGGATTCCACTCCCCTGGACCTGTATAGCACCCTGCACAGACAGCGTCTTGGTCGTGGGTATGACCAGAGCTCTGGATCCCAGGGTCCAGCCCTCCTAAGAGAAGCATTACAGGCAAAACCTTGCTCTTCTGCTGCAAGGCCCGGGTACCGACCGTTTAGCTATGAAGCTTTTTTGGTGGGATCCGGAACAGCTTACTAAGGCCCAAAAGAACCTGTACGCAAGCCCAGTGAAAACACATGTTACTCTTTGGCCAACACCTTAGACACTGGCAAAAAACTGAGGTGCTCCCGGGTGGGAGGGGCTTATATAGGGGAGGGTACTTCCGGTTTGGAATTGGCCAGTGCCAACACCTGAAGGTAATCTATATAACCCATTAGTAATGACTAAGTCGCTCTGTGTCCCGTGATGTACGAAAAAGAAAAAGAACCTAGATCCCCTCCTCATGGCTAGAAAGCTACACATGAAATATACACGTCATATTTCTTACCTGTCTGATATCTTGTAGTTCTGTACATAATAAAGAAAAAATATTTAAAAACAAAACAAGTGTGAGTGCTGGAGACTCTCAAGAGGTTATAGGTATAATCCTGATCCCTCTCCTTTACCTATCCTCATTCCTTATCTCTTTTTCTTGCATTCCCTATCCCTCTCTTACTCTGTTATTTTTGTTTTTTGTTTTTTTTACTGTTAATATTGTATTGGGACCTGGATTGCGTGTCCCTTTTGTTTGTTATGGCTGATAAGTACTACCAAGTTTCCCCGCTGGAAGGTGGGCTACCAAGTGGGTGGCGGCAGTGCTCTGCCTCCCGCTGGAGTTCTGCAGGGGCTCGGATGTGGCTTAGGCCTGGGCGGAATACTGGAGGAGGTAAGTTGGAGGTACTGGCTAGTGGCTACCCCCCTCTCCCGGTGTGAGGCTCAGGCCAGGCGGCGTTGGAGTCAATCCAGACCTTCTCATTAGCCAATGCCGATATGGGACAGGAGGCTGGTTCTGTGTTCGGCGGCCTGCCCCTGTAGGCCAATACATGGTGGTTGAAACCCTGAACCTACCTTAAGGAACAGGCTGATGGCAACACAGGAGACATGTACCCTCTTAATAAGAGAAACTCTCCTCACACTGTCCTTGTTTCTGTTTGTTATATGTTATTAATTTTCCCAACGAAAAAATAAATATCTGTGTCACCATTACACTTTTACTGCAAATGTATGTCAAGATTTGTGACCGTAACCAATAAACAAAGTTTTTAATAAATAAAAAACAAAGCAAAACTATGCTTTCCCGTTAAACTCTATGTAGAAGGGCTGCCTTCAGTCATACAACACTGTACCCATATGCAATTTTTATCATCTTTTTCACACAAATAGAGATTTCTTTTGGTGGTATTTCATCACCACTGGGTTTTTTATTTTTTGCGCTACAAATGAAAAAAGACCGAAAAGTTCTAAACAAAATGCGCTTTTCTTAGTTTCTGTTATAAAATTTAGCAAATAAGAAATTTACACTGCTACATTTCTTTGGTAAAAAATCATTGTATATTATTTGGTCTTTATGAAGGTTAGAGAGTCTACAATCTATTATACCAATCATTGAAAATTGATCACCACCTGATGTACTGACGGCCTATCTCATTTCTTGAGACCCTAACAAGCCAGGACAGTACAAATGCCCCCCAAATGACCCCTTTTTGGAAAGAAGACTGTCCAAGGTATTTAGTAAGAGGCATGGTGAGTTTTTTGAAGTTGTACTTTTTTCCCACAATTCTTTGTGTAGCGGGTATGTACTTTCCCGGGTGTAAATTTGAACTTGGCAGAGACATCAGTGATGCGTAATTCCCTGCAGCCCAGCAGGTGGGGCTGTCGCCCTGGGCTGGGGTTGAATCATTGCTGTGTGCCGGGCTTCCTTTTTGTCTTCCCTCGGCAGCGGTATGGTGGGGCGGGGAACCCGCCGTGCTTGCTGGGAGAGGGTATAAAGGGGCCGGCCATCTTTGTCACGGGGTCGAGTCCCAGGCACCTTCAGCCTGTGGGCGGTGGTTCGTGTCAGTCCTCGAGGCAGCCTAGGCCTAGAGGACAGCCGGAGGTCGTGTTCCGTCCCAGGCACCTTTAGCCTGGGGTGAGGTACTCGGATGGAGGTCTGGAGCTCAGTGCCCAACACTGAGTTCCGCGAGGGAAGGAGATCCTAGGGTACCCAGGGATTGGGTACCCGAATCCGGAAGGCGTAATGGACCGGGGGGAGCTCCTCACTTGAAGATCTGGTGCAGCATATTGCCAGTGACGGGTGAGTCTCTCATCGGAGACCGCCTGGAGGGAAATCCCCCCTCGCTCGAGGACCGCAACTCACTTTCAGGGAGGAAAGTGGAGAACACATTGTGTCTGGGCCTACTCGCATCCACACCTCCTTTTCTGTTCTGTTTCTACCAAGGAAGTTCAACTGATTGTGTTCATTCAAGAAGAATAAAGGAGTGTTGAACTTTGATGGTGTGGGGCTCATTTCCTAACAGACATTGTTCAAGGTAACTCTCGGTGGAGGCTCCAGGTGCACAACACTGACCCGAAGGTAAAAAGAACTTTGCTTACACCACTCTGACACCTGTGGTGAAGGCCAGGCATGGTGTCCCCACTCCCTTCCCCTCTGGAGGTACCCCTAGACAAGAGACAGACGAGCTGAGAGAAAAAAGAGGGGAGTGAGGGGGCCGCTACATTTGGAAGATGAAGAAATTAAATAAAACATTTTTTCATAAAAGTGTCATATTAACGAGTCATTTCTCACACACGACATAGGCATACTTGCAACTACACCCCAAAACACATTCTCCCACTCATCCGGAGTATGGCGATACCACATGTGTGAGACTTTTTCACTAGCCACATAGATAGGCCCAACATTCAAGAAGCACCTTCAGGCATTATCCACTTTAAGACCAGGCCTTCTGACACTGTTTGTTTACAGTAAAGTAAAAATCAGTATTTTGCTAGAAAATTAAACAGAACCCCAAACATTATATATTTTTGTAGCAGAGGCCCTAGAGCATAAAATGGGGGGTTTTGCTAATTTTTATGTCACAACAGTTTTTGAATGCAATTTTACACATTAACGCATACATACATTTTAATGAATTTCAATACACACAAAAACAATATACCGTATATACTTGAGTATAAGCCGACCCGAATATAAGCCGAGGCACCTAATTTTACCACAAAAAAATGCTAAAACTTATTGACTCGAGTTTAAGCCTATGGTGTCCATCTGCATGCCTCACTGTGTCCATGTGCATGCCTCACTGTGCCTCACTGTGACTGTGCCTCACTGTGACTGTGCCTCACTGTGTTCATGCCTCACTGTGCCCATGCCTCACTGTGCCCATGCCTCACTGTGTCCATGCCTCACTGTGCCCAATCTCCCTACCTGATCTCCAGTGCTGTGTGACAAGACTGACGTTTAACATGGGAGTCTATGGAAGGGGTGCCCAGTTTGAAAAATCGGTGCTCCCCGGTCGTAGGTCCCCTGGACAACAATCTTTGTACACTTGTAGATGAAGAGTGGGGCTACATGTGTGCCAAGTTTGGGGTCCAGGGGACCTAGGACCGGTCAGTACCGGGTCTGCAAAATCACCAGAGAAATTACTGTTTAACATGGGAGTCTATGGAAGGGGGGCCCGGCTTTGAAAAATCGGTGCTCCCGGGCCGTAGGTTCCCCGGACAACAAACTTTGCACACTTGTCATCAGGAGCAGTGATCTCTGTCATGTCAGTGGTAGCCCATCCCCCCCACAGTTAGAATCACTCCCTAGGACACACTTAATCCCTTGATCGCCCCCTAGTGTTTAAGCCCTTCCCTGCCAGTGTCATTTACACAGTAATCAGTGCATTTTTATAGCACTGATCGCTGTATAAATGACAATGGTCCCAAAATAGTGTCAAAAGTGTCCGATGTGTTCGCCATAATGTCGCTGTCATGATACAAATTGCAGATCGCCGCCATTACTATTAAAAAAATTATTAAAAAAATGCTATAAATCTATCCCCTATTTTGTAGACGCCATAACTGTTGCGCAAACCAATCAATATACGCTTATTGCGTTTTTTTATTTTAACCAAAAATATGTAGAAAAATACATATCGGCCTAAACTGAGAAAGAAATTAGTTTTTTTTATATATATATTTGGGGATATTTAGTATAGCAAAAAGTAAAAAATATTGCTTTTTTTTTCAAAATTGCCGCTCTTTTTTTGTTTAAAATCGTTTTGATCAAATGCCACCAAAAGAAAGCTCTATTTGTGGGAAAAAAAGGACATCAATTTTGTTTAGGTGCAACGTCGCACGACCACGCAATTGTCAGTTAAAACGACGCAGTGCCGTATCACAAAAAGTGCTCTGGTCAGGAAGGGGGTAAATTCTTCCAGGACTGAGGTGGTTAACTGACAAATGCGCATTCGTGCGACCCTGTACCCAAATAACACGTTTGTCCTTTTTTTTATGACAAATAGAGCTTTTTTTTGGTGGTATTTGATCACCTCTGCATTTTGTATTTTTTGTGGTATAACAAAAAAAAATATATATATATATATATATATATATATATATATATATATATATATTTCTTTTTTACTTTCTGCCATAAAACATACCCAATAATTTCTTCATCAATTTAGGTCAATATGTATTGTGCTACATATTTTTGGAAAAAAAAATCCAATAAGCGCATATTGATTGGTTTGCTCAAAAGTTATAGTGTCTACAAACTATGGAATATTTTTCTTTATTTTTTCTTTATTTTTTTTACTAGCAATAGCGGCAATCAACGACTTATTGCGTGACTTCTATATTGTGGTGGACAAATCGGACACCCAACTAACACTCATGACACTTTTTTGGGACCAGTGACACTAATAAAGCGACCAGTGCTCTGTCACTGTACTAAGGACACTGGCAGGGAAGGGTTAACATCAAGAGCAATCAAAGGGTGATCCTAGGGAGTGAGGTCTCGGTGATGCTGCCTGAGAGTCACCAGCTGCTACCCTGAGCCACTGCCAGCCCAGACCAAAATAAAACAAACAGGCCTGGTTGCCAGCTAGCCTAAATTTGCATAATCCTAACCAAAATCCTCACCCTAGCACCTACCTACCTAGAGGGTGCTACATATTTTTTAGCCCAGATGGAAAAAAATATAAAAATCTCAAGTTTTTTTCATGGTAGAAATGAATAACATTGTGGTTTGTACAAACACCTACAGTATTTTGGAACACGTTTGCTCAGGGTCCCTAGTAGCATTATTTAAACATACAACAATGTTTTCTTATCTAAAGCAGACTGAAATGAACTTCTTTTTGTCAACAGTTCCCCCTTGAAGCAGCTAAAAAAAACAGATCTGTTTAGTATTTGTACTCATACAGGTTTTTGGGGGCTCCTGCAGAGCTGTTACTGTCAATCACCATAACTTAAAAGTGACAATACCTAATAACATTGACATTAAATAGTATAAAAATGTACTGTCGCTATAGGTATTTTTTTTATTTTGAACCTATTGCACATTTTACAGTGCCATTAAAATTCAATTTATAGTTACTGCGTTCAAGCTGTCTGTATAATTGAAGTTATAATAAATCAAGTGCAGGCAGCGGGAATTCACCTGTAGTTCTAATGCTCCTGGGGATGTTAGGTACAGACTCAGCCTTCAGCTTTGTTCAGCTTCATCTTCACTATATATTTATTGAGCCGTAAGCCTGACTGTATTATTTCTCATCTTGAATAATAATAGACATAACTGCTCAATATGTGCTGTTTCCTTGAGTTGATTTAGTTAGCTTTTTAGTTAATAAAATCAGATCCATTTTAATTAAATAGTTCATTAATGTAAAACAGACCTTGTACAAAGAAGCTTTTTGTTTAATTCCCAGATTTTGTGGCCAATTGTCAGTTGTAATTCTGATTAGTTAGCACAATTGTGTTCTTTGGAATCCCACAGCTTCCTATACTGTAGATACTACAGTACTATTTCTAAAGTAGAGATTGATGATAGCTAGGGATGAGCTCCGCGTTCGAGTCGAACATACGTTCGACTCGAACATCGTGTGTTCGATCGTTCGACGAATATCGAACGTTTTGGGTCATTCGCGCCAAATTCGAGTGACGCGAACGGCCCAAAATCCCGGCGCTGTGATTGGCCAAGCATGCACTGTGACCCCGCATGCTTGGCCAATCACAGCGCCAGCAGCGAGGAGAGCCATGATTGGCCAAAGGCAGTATGCCTGTGGCCAATTATAGCTCGGGGGGTTTAGTACACGCCCCACACTATAAAAGGCCTGCCAGTGCGGTATTTTTGCTAAGCCTCCTGAACAGCATACACCTGAAGCTAGCCCTTATTGCTGTGTTTTCCGTGTGTGTCACACTAACAGGCATCTGCAGCACTTACAGCAGGCGTAGTGTGCTTCCTGCAAAATATACACCTGAAGCTAGCCCTTATTGCTGTGATTTCCTGTTTGAGTAACACAGGCAGGCATCTGCAGCACTTACAGCGGGCGTATTGTGCTTCTTGCAAAATATACACCTGAAGCTAGCCCTTATTGCTGTGATTTCCTGTTTGAGTGACACAGGCAGGCATCTGCAGCACTTACAGCGGGCGTATTGTGCTTCTTGCAAAATATACACCTGAAGCTAGCCCTTATTGCTGTGATTTCCTGTTGAGTAACACAGGCAGGCATCTGCAGCACTTACAGCGGGCGTATTGTGCTTCTTGCAAAATATACACCTGAAGCTAGCCCTTATTGCTGTGATTTCCTGTTTGAGTAACACAGGCAGGCATCTGCAGCACTTACAGCGGGCGTATTGTGCTTCTTGCAAAATATACACCTGAAGCTAGCCCTTATTGCTGTGATTTCCTGTTTGAGTAACACAGGCAGGCATCTGCAGCACTTACAGCAGGCGTAATGTGTGCCTCCTGTACATTATACACCTGAAGCTACCCCTTATTGCTCGTAGTTTTTTTTCTTTTGTGTTACACTAACAGGCATCTGCAGCACTTACAGCAGGCGTATTGTGCTTCTTGCAAAAAATACACCTGAAGCTAGCCCTTATTGCTGTGATTTCCTGTTTGAGTAACACAGGCAGGCATCTGCAGCACTTACAGCAGGCGTATTGTGCTTCTTGCAAAATATACACCTGAAGCTAGCCCTTATTGCTGTGATTTCCTGTTTGAGTAACACAGGCAGGCATCTGCAGCACTTACAGCGGGCGTATTGTGCTTCTTGCAAAATATACATCTGAAGCTAGCCCTTATTGCTGTGATTTCCTGTTTGAGTAACACAGGCAGGCATCTGCAGCACTTACAGCGGGCGTATTGTGCTTCTTACAAAATATACACCTGAAGCTAGCCCTTATTGCTGTGATTTCCTGTTTGAGTAACACAGGCAGGCATCTGCAGCACTTACAGCAGTCGTAGTGTGTCTCCTGCACATTATTCACCTGAAGCTACCCCTTATTGCTCGTAGTTTTTTTTCTTTTGTGTTACACTAACAGGCATCTGCAGCACTTACAGCAGGCGTATTGTGCTTCTTGCAAAATATACACCTGAAGCTAGCCCTTATTGCTGTGATTTCCTGTTTGAGTAACACAGGCAGGCATCTGCAGCACTTACAGCGGGCGTATTGTGCTTCTTGCCAAATATACACCTGAAGCTAGCCCTTATTGCTGTGATTTCCTGTTTGAGTAACACAGGCAGGCATCTGCAGCACTTACAGCAGGCGTATTGTGCTTCTTGCAAAATATACACCGGAAGCTAGCCCTTATTGCTGAGATTTCCTGTTTGAGTAACACAGGCAGGCATCTGCAGCACTTACAGTGGGCGTATTGTGCTTCTTGCCAAATATACACCTGAAGCTAGCCCTTATTGCTGTGATTTCCTGTTTGAGTTACACAGGCAGGCATCTGCAGCACTTACAGCAGGCGTATTGTGCTTCTTGCAAAATATACACCTGAAGCTAGCCCTTATTGCTGTGATTTCCTGTTTGAGTAACACAGGCAGGCATCTGCAGCACTTACAGCGGGCGTATTGTGCTTCTTGCAAAATACACATCTGAAGCTAGCCCTTATTGCTGTGATTTCCTGTTTGAGTAACACAGGCAGGCATCTGCAGCACTTACAGCGGGCGTATTGTGCTTCTTGCAAAATATACACCTGAAGCTAGCCCTTATTGCTGTGATTTCCTGTTTGAGTAACACAGGCAGGCATCTGCAGCACTTACAGCAGTCGTAGTGTGCCTCCTGCACATTATTCACCTGAAGCTACCCCTTATTGCTCGTAGTTTTTTTTCTTTTGTGTTACACTAACAGGCATCTGCAGCACTTACAGCAGGCGTATTGTGCTTCTTGCAAAATATACACCTGAAGCTAGCCCTTATTGCTGTGATTTCCTGTTTGAGTAACACAGGCAGGCATCTGCAGCACTTACAGCGGGCGTATTGTGCTTCTTGCCAAATATACACCTGAAGCTAGCCCTTATTGCTGTGATTTCCTGTTTGAGTAACACAGGCAGGCATCTGCAGCACTTACAGCAGGCGTATTGTGCTTCTTGCAAAATATACACCGGAAGCTAGCCCTTATTGCTGTGATTTCCTGTTTGAGTTACACAGGCAGGCATCTGCAGCACTTACAGCGGGCGTATTGTGCTTCTTGCAAAATATACACCTGAAGCTAGCCCTTATTGCTGTGATTTCCTGTTTGAGTAACACAGGCAGGCATCTGCAGCACTTACAGCAGGCGTATTGTGCTTCTTGCAAAATATACAGCTGAAGCTAGCCCTTATTGCTGTGATTTCCTGTTGAGTAACACAGGCAGGCATCTGCAGCACTTAAAGCGGGCGTATTGTGCTTCTTGCAAAATATACACCTGAAGCTAGCCCTTATTGCTGTGATTTCCTGTTTGAGTAACACAGGCAGGCATCTGCAGCACTTACAGCAGGCGTATTGTGCTTCTTGCAAAATATACACCGGAAGCTAGCCCTTATTGCTGTGATTTCCTGTTTGAGTAACACAGGCAGGCATCTGCAGCACTTACAGTGGGCGTATTGTGCTTCTTGCCAAATATACACCTGAAGCTAGCCCTTATTGCTGTGATTTCCTGTTTGAGTAACACAGGCAGGCATCTTCAGCACTTACAGCGGGCGTATTGTGCTTCTTGCAAAATATACACCTGAAGCTAGCCCTTATTGCTGGGATTTCCTGTTGAGTAACACAGGCAGGCATCTGCAGCACTTACAGCGGGCGTATTGTGCTTCTTGCAAAATATAGACCTGAAGCTAGCCCTTATTGCTGTGATTTCCTGTTTGAGTAACACAGGCAGGCATCTGCAGCACTTACAGCAGGCGTATTGTGCTTCTTGCAAAATATACACCTGAAGCTAGCCCTTATTGCTGTGATTTCCTGTTGAGTAACACAGGCAGGCATCTGCAGCACTTAAAGCGGGCGTATTGTGCTTCTTGCAAAATATACACCTGAAGCTAGCCCTTATTGCTGTGATTTCCTGTTTGAGTAACACAGGCAGGCATCTGCAGCACTTACAGCAGGCGTATTGTGCTTCTTGCAAAATATACACCTGAAGCTAGCCCTTATTGCTGTGATTTCCTGTTTGAGTAACACAGGCAGGCATCTGCAGCACTTACAGCAGGCGTATTGTGCTTCTTGCAAAATATACACCTGAAGCTAGCCCCTATTGCTGTGATTTCCTGTTGAGTAACACAGGCAGGCATCTGCAGCACTTACAGCGGGCGTATTGTGCTTCTTGCAAAATATACCCCTGAAGCTAGCCCTTATTGCTGTGATTTCCTGTTTGAGTAACACAGGCAGGCATCTGCAGCACTTACAGCAGGCGTATTGTGCTTCTTGCAAATATACACCTGAAGCTAGCCCTTATTGCTGTGATTTCCTGTTTGAGTAACACAGGCAGGCACCTGCAGCACTTACAGCAGGCGTATTGTGCTTCTTGCAAAATATACACCTGAAGCTAGCCCTTATTGCTGTGATTTCCTGTTTGAGTAACACAGGCAGGCATCTTCAGCACTTACAGCGGGCGTATTGTGCTTCTTGCAAAATATACACCTGAAGCTAGCCTTTATTGCTGTGATTTCCTGTTTGAGTAACACAGGCAGGCATCTGCAGCACTTACAGCGGGCGTATTGTGCTTCTTGCAAAATATACACCTGAAGCTAGCCTTTATTGCTGTGATTTCCTGTTTGAGTAACACAGGCAGGCATCTGCAGCACTTACAGCAGGCGTATTGTGCTTCTTGAAAAATATACAGCTGAAGCTAGCCCTTATTGCTGTGATTTCCTGTTGAGTAACACAGGCAGGCATCTGCAGCACTTAAAGCGGGCGTATTGTGCTTCTTGCAAAATATACACCTGAAGCTAGCCCTTATTGCTGTGATTTCCTGTTTGAGTAACACAGGCAGGCATCTGCAGCACTTACAGCAGGCGTATTGTGCTTCTTGCAAAATATACACCTGAAGCTAGCCCTTATTGCTGTGATTTCCTGTTTGAGTAACACAGGCAGGCATCTGCAGCACTTACAGCAGGCGTATTGTGCTTCTTGCAAAATATACACCTGAAGCTAGCCCTTATTGCTGTGATTTCCTGTTTGAGTAACACAGGCAGGCATCTGCAGCACTTACAGCAGGCGTATTGTGCTTCTTGCAAATATACACCTGAAGCTAGCCCTTATTGCTGTGATTTCCTGTTTGAGTAACACAGGCAGGCACCTGCAGCACTTACAGCAGGCGTATTGTGCTTCTTGCAAAATATACACCTGAAGCTAGCCCTTATTGCTGTGATTTCCTGTTTGAGTAACACAGGCAGGCATCTTCAGCACTTACAGTGGGCGTATTGTGCTTCTTGCAAAATATACACCTGAAGCTAGCCCTTATTGCTGGGATTTCCTGTTGAGTAACACAGGCAGGCATCTGCAGCACTTACAGCAGGCGTAGTGTGCCTCCTGCACATTATACACCTGAAGCTAGCCCTTATTGCTCGTAGTTTTTTTATTTTGTGTTACACTAACAGGCATCTGCAGCACTTACAGCAGGCGTATTGTGCTTCTTGCAAAATATACACCTGAAGCTAGCCCTTATTGCTGTGATTTCCTGTTTGAGTAACACAGGCAGGCATCTGCAGCACTTACAGCAGGCATAGAGTGCCTCCTGCACATTATACACCTGAAGCTACCCCTTATTGCTCATAGTTTTTTTTCTTTTGTGTTACACTAACAGGCATCTGCAGCACTTACAGCAGGCGTATTGTGCTTCTTGCAAAATATACACCTGAAGCTAGCCCTTATAGCTGTGATTTCCTGTTTGAGTAACACAGGCAGGCATCTTGTCATGGATATGCAGTAGTGTTTGTCTGTCAGCTTACCTTCCTTCCCATGTGTTCATCTTAGAGGTCAGAACCCTTTCACCTGGCTTCCTTTATAATCTCCTCCCAGCCTGACTCCACCCCAGGCCCTATCACAGAACACTATATTAACCTGTGCACTGCAAGCCTGCTTTGCTGATCAACGTGTTTGTTAGGCATTGTGTGTTTGGGTTCCTGCCTGCCGTGTGCTACGTCTGTCTCTCTGTTACGTTATTGGCTTGTCCCCGACTATCCCTGTCTGCTCGTGACCCTTGACCTTCGGCTTGTCTTTCGTTATACTTGTCTGCTTGTGGCCCTTGACTTTCAGCTTGTTATTCGTTACTCTTATATCTCGTGCTGCTGCTTCCCCTCTTGTCCCCTTATCCTACGGGGCGTGAGCTAGGAGACTCTAGGGGCCGCGACCTGGACCCAGCCTGCAGCATAACATCCTCACCACTAGAGGCTCTGGAGAAGACCTGCTGGGTCTTAGACTCCGCGCCCTGGGGAATCTTGGCTCTAGCTTCCCATAGGATCCCGGTTGTGCTCCTCTGGTCCCGCTTTCCACAACCACCCAGTTTCCTATCCGCAGCAGTCAGCCATAGGGTTCACTACCTTGCGGTGCACTCCTGTCCCCCTACGGTGTGCATCTGTCACCTGGCCACAGGTGACCTGACAGTTTGATCAGCCATGAACCCGGCTGACATCCCGCTCCCCGCGGATGATCCATTGCAGGGTATAGTTTGCAGACTTGAAACCCAGGAATCGAATCAGACTCAGGTGATGCGATTCCTGCAGGATCTGGCTTCTCGCTTTGAGCAGCTTCAGGCCTCCTTGGGAACCCTGAATCCGCAACCTCAAATACAACCAGCGGCTGCACCTATTGCACCAGTCGCAGCCACACACTCACTACAACTGCCAGCTCCGTCCCGTTTCTCTGGGGACTCCAAGGCTTGCAGGGGGTTCCTTAGCCAATGCACGATTCATTTTGAGCTCCAGCCCCAAAACTTCCTGTCTGATCGGGCTAAGGTAGCCTATATCATTTCCTTCCTCTCTGGTGAAGCTTTAGCCTGGGCAGCCCCTCTGTGGGAACTGAATGATCCAGTGGTTTCTAGCCTGTCTGGCTTCTTGAAACTTTTTAGGAATATCTTCGAAGAACCATCCCCACTGATCTGGCCGGCGTTATCTCCTTGTGTAACCAGATCGATATTCGCTTTCAGGAGAGGACCTTAGAAAAGCAACGGCAGCACTCCTTGGTTCTTAGTCAGCCTGAGCTCCCCTCTCTTCGACCCGTAGAGCATCTCCTACCAGCTGAGGAACCCATGCAGCTGAGTCGGACCAGGCTATCCCCCGAGGAATGTGCTAGGCGCAGAACTCTTGGTCTGTGTCTTTACTGTGGGGGCAAAGGTCATTTTCGTGACACTTGCTCTCTTTGTCCAGAAAAACGTTCGGGTCCACTTCATCTGGAAAGTGGAGTATTGGACCCAGAAATATCACCTTCCCCTTCTCGTCTTCTGCTTTCTGTGTTCCTTCATGTTGGTGCTTCTTCTCATTCGGTCTCAGCATATCTGGATTCCGGAGCCGCTGGTAATTTCATGGACTGGGAAATCGCATCGTCCATGAGACTTACTCTTTTGCCCCTCACCACGCCATTGGTGGTCTTGGCGATTGATGGTACTGTTCTCCCAGGGGGATCTATCCGCTTCCAGACCCTCCCTGTTAAGATGTCGGTAGGGACACTCCACCAGGAGTGGATATCCTTCCTTATCTTACCCAAGGCCTCAACGCCTATAATTTTGGGTCTCCCATGGTTACAGCTCCATTCTCCTCATGTGGACTGGACTACTGGACAGATCCTGGCTTGGGGTCCCTCCTGTTCCTCGTCCTGCCTACCCAAGGTTGCCCCCTGTGAACCTGAGCCGGTCATTCATTCCAGGTTGCATAACCATTTACATTTCTCTGTCCCTAACCACCATTGGACGCACAGCCAGGCTAGCCTGTCTACAAGTCCTGCAGTCGCTACGTCTTGCGATGCGATTCAGGTAGTCGCTATACCTGACTCAGCTATTCACTCTGCCTCTGTACTAGTTATGCCAGTCCAGCCCATGCCCAGTGAGCCTCCTACTTTTTCTTTTTCAGGACATTCTGCTTGTCCTTCAGCTATTCAGATTGACTTCTGTGATATGTCACCTTCTAACCAACCTGACTTCAGGGTTCCACTGACATCTGCCCAGTCTGATGGTCCTGTGCAAGATGACCAGTTCCCCTTTAAGGGTCTAGGGGACCCTCCTCAAATTCCTGTTGATCCTCTCATGCCCTTGCTTATTCCTAGAGAGCCTTTGGTCCTCAATAGATCTTCTTGTCATCTCCCTACCTCGTTTTCGGTCTCTGAGGATAATCTTGAGTACGAGGTTAGACAAGTTCTGGATTCTCGGCTCTGCAGAGGCATTCTTCAGTACCTTGTGCATTGGAGAGGTTTTGGTCCTGAGGAGGCGTCTTGGATCGCTGCATCTGATGTCGCTGCACCTCATCTGTTGAGGAGGTTTCATCAGAGATTTCCCTTTAAGCCTGGGCCCAGGCGGGGGAGGGCCCATAAGAGGGAGGGTACTGTCATGGATATGCAGTAGTGTTTGACTGTCAGCTTACCTTCCTTCCCATGTGTTCATCTTAGAGGCCAGAACCCTTTCACCTGGCTTCCTTTATAATCTCCTCCCATCCTGACTCCACCCCAGGCCCTATCACAGAACACTATATTAACCTGTGCACTGCAAGCCTGCTTTACTGATCAACGTGTTTGTTAGGCATTGTGTGTTTGGGTTCCTGCCTGCCGTGTGCTACGTCTGTCTCTCTGTTACGTTATTGGCTTGTCCCCGACTATCCCTGTCTGCTCGTGACCCTCGACCTTCGGCTTGTCTTTCGTTATCCTTGTCTGCTTGTGGCCCTTGACTTTCAGCTTGTTATTCGTTACTCTTATATCTCGTGCTGCTGCTTCCCCTCTTGTCCCCTTATCCTACGGGGCGTGAGCTAGGAGACTCTAGGGGCAGCGACCTGGACCCAGCCTGCAGCATAACATCCTCACCACTAGAGGCTCTGGAGAAGACCTGCTGGGTCTTAGACTCCGCGCCCTGGGGAATCTTGGCTCTAGCTTCCCATAGGATCCCGGTTGTGCTCCTCTGGTCCCGCTTTCCACAACCACTCAGTTTCCTATCCGCAGCAGTCAGCCATAGGGTTCACTACCTTGCGGTGCATTCCTGTCTCCCTACGGTGTGCATCTGTCACCTGGCCACAGGTGACCTGACACATCTGCAGCACTTACAGCGGGCGTATTGTGCTTCTTGCAAAATATACACCTGAAGCTAGCCCTTATTGCTGTAATTTCCTGTTGAGTAACACAGGCAGGCATCTGCAGCACTTACAGCGGGCGTATTGTGCTTCTTGCAAAATATACACCTGAAGCTAGCCCTTTTTGCTGTGATTTCCTGTTTGAGTAACACAGGCAGGCATCTGCAGCACTTACAGCAGGCGTAGTGTGCCTCCTGCACATTATACAACTGAAGCTACCCCTTATTGCTCGTAGTTTTTTTTCTTTTGTGTTACACTAAGAGGCATCTGCAGCACTTACAGCAGGTGTATTGTGCTTCTTGCAAAATATACACCTGAAGCTAGCCCTTATTGCTGTGATTTCCTGTTTGAGTAACACAGGCAGGCATCTGCAGCACTTACAGCAGGCGTATTGTGCTTCTTGCAAAAAGAAAACACCTGAATCTAGCCCTCATTGCTGTGATTTCCTGTTGAGTAACACAGGCAGGCATCTGCAGCACTTACAGCGGGCGTATTGTGCTTCTTGCAAAATATACACCTGAAGCTAGCCCTTTTTGCTGTGATTTCCTGTTTGAGTAACACAGGCAGGCATCTGCAGCACTTACAGCAGGCGTAGTGTGCCTCCTGCACATTATACACCTGAAGCTACCCCTTATTGCTCATAGTTTTTTTTCTTTTGTGTTACACTAAAAGGCATCTGCAGCACTTACAGCAGGCGTATTGTGCTTCTTGCAAAATATACACCTGCACATTATACACCTGAAGCTACCCCTTATTGCTCGCAGTTTTTTTTTCTTTTGTGTTACACTAACAGGCATCTGCAGCACTTACAGCAGGCGTATTGTGCTTCTTGCAAAATATACACCTGAAGCTAGCCCTTATTGCTGTGATTTCCTGTTTGAGTAACACAGGCAGGCATCTGCAGCACTTACAGCAGGCGTATTGTGCTTCTTGCAAAAAGAAAACACCTGAATCTAGCCCTCATTGCTGTGATTTCCTGTTGAGTAACACAGGCAGGCATCTGCAGCACTTACAGCGGGCGTATTGTGCTTCTTGCAAAATATACACCTGAAGCTAGCCCTTTTTGCTGTGATTTCCTGTTTGAGTAACACAGGCAGGCATCTGCAGCACTTACAGCAGGCGTAGTGTGCCTCCTGCACATTATACACCTGAAGCTACCCCTTATTGCTCGTAGTTTTTTTTCTTTTGTGTTACACTAACAGGCATCTGCAGCACTTACAGCAGGCGTATTGTGCTTCTTGCAAAATATACACCTGAAGCTAGCCCTTATTGCTGTGATTTCCTGTTTGAGTAACACAGGCAGGCATCTGCAGCACTTACAGCAGGCGTATTGTGCTTCTTGCAAAAAGAAAACACCTGAATCTAGCCCTCATTGCTGTGATTTCCTGTTGAGTAACACAGGCAGGCATCTGCAGCACTTACAGCGGGCGTATTGTGCTTCTTGCAAAATATACACCTGAAGCTAGCCCTTTTTGCTGTGATTTCCTGTTTGAGTAACACAGGCAGGCATCTGCAGCACTTACAGCAGGCGTAGTGTGCCTCCTGCACATTATACACCTGAAGCTACCCCTTATTGCTCGTAGTTTTTTTTTCTTTTGTGTTACACTAACAGGCATCTGCAGCACTTACAGCAGGCGTATTGTGCTTCTTGCAAAATATACACCTGAAGCTAGCCCTTATTGCTGTGATTTCCTGTTTGAGTAACACAGGCAGGCATCTGCAGCACTTACAGCAGGCGTATTGTGCTTCTTGCAAAAAGAAAACACCTGAATCTAGCCCTCATTGCTGTGATTTCCTGTTGAGTAACACAGGCAGGCATCTGCAGCACTTACAGCGGGCGTATTGTGCTTCTTGCAAAATATACACCTGAAGCTAGCCCTTTTTGCTGTGATTTCCTGTTTGAGTAACACAGGCAGGCATCTGCAGCACTTACAGCAGGCGTAGTGTGCCTCCTGCACATTATACACCTGAAGCTACCCCTTATTGCTCGTAGTTTTTTTTCTTTTGTGTTACACTAACAGGCATCTACAGCACTTACAGCAGGCGTATTGTGCTTCTTGCAAAATATACACCTGAAGCTACCCCTTATTGCTGTGATTTCCTGTTTGAGTAACACAGGCAGGCACCTACAGCACTTACAGCAGGCGTATTGTGCTTCTTGCAAAAAGAAAACACCTGAATCTAGCCCTCATTGCTGTGATTTCCTGTTGAGTAACACAGGCAGGCATCTGCAGCACTTACAGCGGGCGTAGTGTGCCTCCTGCACATTATACACCTGAAGCTACCCCTTATTGCTGGTTTTCCCGTCTCCCTGCAGGCCTTTAGAATGTCTGGAAGGCAAACAAGGAGAGGCAGACAGTCAGGAGCCAATAAAAGAGGGCAAGCAGGCTCTGTTTCTAGAGACAACAGTGCTGGTCGTGGACGCGGTGCATCGTCATCAGCACGTGGCCATGGGACACGCTTGTCCTTATTTTCGGCAGCTGGACGTGTTGAGCCGCATCATGCCGAAGACTTGGTAGAGTGGATGACCAAGCCCTCCTCATCCTCCTCATCCTCTCTCACCCAGGCTCAGGGTACTGGCAAAGCAGCTGCCAAAGCGTCCTCTTCCCTCGTATCTATGTCATCATCAGTCACTCCTACCCTAGACCCACCGTGTCCTCCTGAGGAGTCCCCCGAACTGTTTGAGCACAGTGTTGGATACATGCTCCAGGAGGATGCCCAGCGTTTCGAAGGGTCTGATGATGATACCCAGCTAGAGGAAGGCAGTAGCGTGAGAGCAGAGAGAGGGGATGCTCAAGAAGGACAGAAATCTGGCAGTCATGTTCCAGCAGCTGCAGCATACTGCCAGATTGGCTCCAGTGATGAGGAGGGAGGGGATGATGAGGTCACTGACTCCACGTGGGTGCCTGATAGGAGAGAGGAGGAGGAGGAGGATGAGGAGGAGGCACATCTCCAACGAGGCAGGATGCCCTCGTGGGGCCAGCGTAAGGGCAGCACAATGACTGAATCACACCGCAGAGCTCCGCCTGTGCAAGGCGCTGCCTCTGCCCATTATTCCAAAAGTTCTTTGGTGTGGGCCTTTTTTGAGTCGAGTGCATCAGATCGCACCGCTGCTGTTTGCAACATATGTCTCAAGCGTATCTCGCGTGGCCAAAACATCAGCCGCTTGGGTACCACATGCTTGACCAGACATATGTTGACCTGCCATGCAGCTCGATGGCTAGCCTATCTTAACCACTTAACGACCGCCCACTGTAATTATACGTCGGCAGAATGGCACGGACAGGCACAATCACGTGCCGGTACGTGACTGCCTTCGTATAGTTGGGGGGTCAGATCGGACCCCCCTTCTATACAGTGAGCGGTGGTTATTTGTTCGGGAGCGATCCGTGATGAGGGGACGGCCGTTCGATTCCGGCCACCCCCTCGCGATCGCTCCCGGCGAATGAAAACCTTCCTCTGCCTGTGTAATGTAAACACAGGCAGAGGAAGTGATGTCATCTCTCCTCGTGGCGGTCTTTTCGTTCCGGCGCGAGGAGAGAAGACATCTCACAGTAAGTGCACCAACAGCCCACTGACACCAGTACACGTAGGCACACTTTTCACCCCCCAGTCACCCCCAGATCACCCCCAGTACCCCCAGTCACAGTGCACCGTTTGCAGTGATCATTTTTTTACTGATCACTGCAATCAGTGTCATTTGTGACAGTAAAAAGTTGCAGGGCAGTTAGGTTTAGGCCCCTTTAGGTCCAGGGTAGCCCCCTAACCCCCCCTAATAAAGGTTTAACGCCTTGATCGCCCCCCAGGTAACCCTTTCACCCCCTAACGCCAGCGTCACTAAGCGATCGTATTTCCGATCGCTGTATTTAGTGCCGGTGGTGCCCTAGATAGCCAGTTATTTCTTTTTAGTTTCGCCGCAGGTTTTTATAGCGTCAGGTACCCCCATATATTATTTTAACCCCCTGATTGCCCCTAGAGTTAACCCTTTCACCAGTGATCACCGTATAAGTTTTACTGGTGACACTGGTTAGCCAGTTAGTTATTTAGGCTACCCGTCAGGTTTTTATATAGCGTCAGGTACCCCCATATATAAAGGTTTTAACCCCCTGATTGCCCCTAGTTAACCCTTTCACCAGTGATCACCATATAAGTTTTACGGGTGATGGTTGGTTAGTTTGCTTTTTATAGCATCAGGGCACCCGCCGTATATAACCCAATAAAAGTTTAACCCCCTGATCGCCCGGCGCCTGATATCAATTAGGTTTTAGCGCCAGAGAGGGTCTGCGTCGCCCCAGGCAGCGTTAGGTTAGTGCCAGTAACGCTAACACCCACACGCAAAGCATAAACCTCCCTTAGTGGTATAGTATCTGAACAGATCAATATCTGATCTGATCAGATCTATACTAGCGTCCCCAGCAGTTTAGGGTTCCCAAAAACGCAGTGTTAGCGGGATCAGCCCAGATACCTGCTAGCACCTGCGTTTAGCCCCTCTGCCCAGCCCAGCCCAGCCCACCCAAGTGCAGTATCGATCGATCACTGTCACTTACCAAACACAACACACATAACTGCAGCGTTCGCAGAGACAGTCCTGATCCCTGCGATCGCTAACAGTTTTTTTTGAAGCGTTTGATACATTTGCTGACAGTCAGGTGCTTTTTTACCTGTGAATCTTACTAGTGTACCCTTAAATTTAGAGCCCAAAATGGCAAGACGAAGGTACACTAGTAAAGAGGCCTACGAGATTCTGAGCATGACAGATAGTGAAGAGGAGGTCACGCATCTGTCAGATTCAGGCTCAGAATATCTTCCCGTAGAAGACAGTGAAGTCAGCGGCTCCATGTCAGATAGCTCTGATGACGAAGATGAGGTTCCTGCTAAGGTCAGGCGTACCCGATCCCGATCTTCTGAGGTTGTTGAGGAGCAAGAACCACAGGTCTCTCGTATCATGGAGCAGAGTAGTACTAGCGCCGCTATTCCTTCTGGTGAATTGGAAAGCACCAGCGGCCTAGTACAGCCTGGGCGTACATCCAGCACTGCAGTATCACGTGGTGACGTGGCGAGTCCCATAAGTGCAGTTCAAGCTGGCGAGGTGGCAAGCACAAGTAGTGTCCCGCTGCCACCAAGAAGACAAAGGCAGGCCCGTCGTGCCCATAGTGCCCTTCCTGCAGAATTTGCCTATCCTGATTGGGTCCTCACCACTTCTGCAGAACCCGTACTTCCCCCATTCACTGCCCAACCTGGTATTCAGGTGGAAACAGCTGATTTTATGCCAATTGATTTTTATTCGCTGTTTTTCATGGAAGATCTCTATAGATCTATTGTGGACCAGAGTAATTTATATGCTGGGCAATTCATCGCCACTAGTCCCCAGTTGCCTTCCATTGCCAAAGATTGGAAACCAATTACGGTTTCCGAATTTAAGACCTTTCTGGGCCTTTCCCTCAACATGGGCACACATAAATTCCCTTCATTGCGTGCTTATTGGTCCACGCACCCAATTGACCACATGCCCGTGTTCTCTGCCTCCATGCCCAGGAAACGATACGAGCAGATTTTGCGGTTCATGCACTTCAACGAAAATGAACTTTGTCGTCCACGTGGAGACCCTGAATACGACCGGCTCTACAAAATTCGGCCCCTCATAAACCACTTCAACTAACGTTTTGCAGCCTTGTTTATTCCCGATCAAGTTGTCTGCGTTGATGAGTCCCTAATTAAATTTTCTGGCCGCTTGTCTTTCAAGCAGTACCTTCCCAGCAAGCGTGCCAGATACGGGGTCAAGCTCTATAAGTTCTGTGACAGGGCAACAGGCTATGTATGGAGCTTTATGGTTTATGAGGGAAAAGACAGTCAGGTTGAGATGGTCAACTGCCCGGATTACATAGGGAGCGCTGGCAAGATAGTGTGGAACTTGGTGTCGCCCTTATTCGGAAAGGGGTACCACTTGTATGTGGACAATTATTACACGAGCGTGCCACTGTTTAGTCATTTGTTTGATCATCAGATTGGAGCATGTGGCACCGTGCGACCTAATCGCCGGGGCTTTCCCCAGCGGCTTGTAGATTCCCGTCTTAGGCTGGGGGAGAGAGCCTGCTTGAAGTGTAATAACTTGCTCGCTATGAAGTGGAGGAACAAAAAGAATGTTTTCCTTCTTACCTCCCTTCATGCAGACACGACAGTCCAAATTCGTACGGCGACTGGTGTTGTGGAGAAACCCCTCTGTGTCCACGAATATAACAAAAATATGGGAGGGGTGGACCGCGACGACCAGTTGTTGGCGCCGTATCTAATTGACCGTAAGGCGAGATGCTGGTACAAAAAAGTGTCTCTATCCTTATTCCAATTGGCTTTGCTGAACGCTCATGTGCTATACAGAGCTTCAGGCGGGACTTTATCTCTTCTAAAATTCCAGAATGAGATAGTCACAGAACTCCTGTATCCAGGTGGTTCTGCACCTCACCATCCCCTACCAAATGCAGTAAGCCGGCTGCATGAGAGGCATTATCCGTATGTCCTCCAGAGTACCCCTACCCAACGAACCCCCCAAAAAAGATGTCGTGTCTGTAGCAAGCGCGGATTTAGGCGTGACATCCGTCATTATTGTCCACTCTGTCCTGACAATCCTGGTCTTTGCATTGGTGAATGTTTTGAACGCTTCCACTCAAAAGTGAAGTTTTAGCGTAGGGTACAGCATTTCACAGACAGGGACACACTTACACAGGGTCTCCCAAGATGCCATCGCATTTTGAGAGACCCGAACCATTACAGTTGTTAAAGTTACAAAACAAAGTTTAAAAAAAATAAATAAAAACGTAAAAACAAAAAACACAAAAAAATATAAAAAAAAATAAAAAATAGTTGTCGTTTTATTGTTCTCTCTCTCTCTCTCTCTATTTTCTCTCTATTGTTCTGCTCTTTTTTACTGTATTCTATTCTGCAATGTTTTATCATGCTTGCTTTTCAGGTATATAATTTTCAGGTGCGCCATTCAGCTGCAGCGCGGAATTATTTATCTTGACAGCAACAGCGTTTGCTCCCACGATACATAAAGCCGTGACTCCAGTGCTGTAGGAGGTGATTTCACCACCACAGTTAAAAAAAAGAGCATACAGTATATGCCGAAGCATGGGGGCAGCAGGGGCGGAGGAGCGATTTTGCTCCTAATGCCGCGTACATACGGTCGAAATTCCGACGGAGGCTTGCCCGTGGAAAAGTCAGACCATGTGTACGCGGCATAACCTTTTATGCCGCGTACATATGGTCGAAATTCCGACAGAGGCTTGCCCGTGGAAAAGTCCGACCGTGTGTACGCGGCATAACTTTTTTGCGGGAGGATGCCCCCATGCTTACGCATAGATATATTTTAGGCCCAGGTTGCGTTAAAAAAATGTTTTATCTTTTACTAGGTTTTTTTTTTTGGTATTTGCTTTGCAGGTATGGTATGGTAAGGTCTTACTGTTGTACTGTAATGTTACTTTGTTTTAATGTTAACCATCATTTGCTTAGCAGGTACGCCATTCAGTTGCAGCGCGGATCTATTTATCTTGACAGCAACAGCGTTTGCTCCCACGATACATAAAGCCGTGACTCCAACGCTGTAGGAGGTGATTTCACCACCACAGTTAAAAAAAAGAGCATATATGCCGAAGCATGGGGGCAGCAGGGGCGGAGGAGCGATTTTGCTCCTAATGCCGCGTACATACGGTCGAAATTCCGACGGAGGCTTGCCCGTGGAAAAGTCAGACCGTGTGTACGCGGCATAACTTTTTTGCGGGAGGATGCCCCATGCTTCGGCATATATAAATGGTGCATGTATGCCCATCATTATAAGTGGGTGGATGAAGGGAGGTATTCTAATGGTGGGCATACCCACCGATCAATCTCTTTTTTTCGTTCAGCCAACAGGCTGCATGAAAAAAAAGATTACAATACATGTCCAACAAGGACCAGCAACGTACTGGTATGTTGCTGGACTTTGAATGGTTATACCAGATTGATGCCTGTGGGTTTAGGTATCATCTTGGTATCATTCTTTTCAGCCAGCGGCCGGCTTTCATGTAACAGCAATCCTAGCAGATAATTAGCCTCTAGACTGCTTTTTCAAGCAGTGGGAGGGAATGCCCCCCCCCCCGGATATAAACGGCGCCATTGGGAAATTGGGAAAGCATTTTATCACACCGATCTTGGTGTGGTCAGATGCTTTGAGGGCAGAGGAAATATCTAGGGTCTAAGCCCCAATTTTTTTCAAAAAAAGAGTACCTTTCACTGCCTATTGCTATCATAGGGGATATTTACATTCCCTAAGATAACAATAAAAATGATAAAAAAAATAAAAAATATGGAAGGAACAGTTTAAAAATAAAATAAAAAAGCAAAATAAATAAAAAAAAAAAGAAAAAAAAAGCACCCCTGTCCCCCCCTGCTCTTGCGCAAAGGCGAACGCAAGCGTCGGTCTAGCGTCATATGTAAACAGCAATTGCACTATGCATGTGAGGTATCACCGCGAAGGTCAGATCGAGGGCAGTAATTTTAGCAGTAGACCTCCTCTGTAAATCTAATGTGGTAACCTGTAAAGGCTTTTAAAGGCTTTTAAAAATGTATGTAGTTTGTCGCCACTGCGCGTTTGTGCGCAATTTTAAAGCATGTCGTGTTTGGTATCCATGTACTCGGCCTAAGATCATCTTTTTTATTTCATCAAACATTTGGGCAATATAGTGTGTTTTAGTGCATTAAAAATAAAAAAAGTGTGTTTTTTCCCAAAAAAATGCGTTTGAAAAATCGCTGTGCAAATACTGTGTGGAAAAAAAAATGCAACACCCACTATTTTAATCTGTATGGCTTTTGCTTTAAAAAAATATACAATGTTTGGGGGTTCAACGTAATTTTCTTGCAAAAAAAAAAAAAATGTTTTCATGTAAACAAAAAGTGTCAGAAAGGGCTTTGTCTTCAAGTGGTTAGAAGAGTGGATGATGTGTGACATAAGCTTCCTAATGTTGTGTATAAAATGCCAGGACAGTTCAAACCCCCCCCCAAATGACCCCACTTTGGAAAGTAGACACCCCAAGCTATTTGCTGAGAGGCATGTTGAGCCCATTGAATATTTTTTTTTTTGTCCCAAGTGATTGAATAATGACAAAAAAAAAATTTACAAAAAGTTGTCACTAAATGATATATTGCTCAAACATGCCATGGTTATATGTGGAATTGCACCCCAAAATACATTCTGTTACTTCTCCTGAGTACGGGGATACCACATGTGTGAGACATTTTGGGAGCCTAGCCGCGTACAGGACCCCAAAAACCAAGCACTGCCTTCAGGCTTTCTAAGGGTGTAAATTTTTGATTTCACTCCTCACTGCCTATCACAGTTTCGGAGGCCATGGAATGCCCAGATGGCACAAAACCCCCCTAAATGACCCCATTTTGGAAAGTAGGCTAGGCTCCCAAAAAGTCCCACACATGTGGTATCCCCGTACTCAGGAGAAGCAGCAGAATGTATTTTGGGGTGTAATTTCACATATGCCCATGGCATGTGTGAGCAATATATCATTTAGTGACAACTTTGTACAAAAAAAAAAAAGTTTGTCAAATTCCCGCAACTTGTGGCAAAATATAAAATATTCCATGGACTCAACATGCCTCTCAGTAAATAGCTTGGTGTGTCTACTTTCCTAAATGGGTTCATTTGGGGGGGTTTGTGCCATCTTGGCATTTTATGGCCTTCAAAACTGTGATAGGTAGTGATAGGTAGTGAGGATTGAAATCAAAAATTTATGCCCTTAGAAATCTTGAAGGTGGTGCTTGGTTTTTGAGGCCCCGTACGCGGCTAGGCTCCAAAAAAGTCCCACACATGTGGTATCCCCGTACTCAGGAGCAGCAGCAGAATGTATTTTGGGGTGTAATTTCACATATGCCCATGGCATGTGTGAGCAATATATCATTTAGTGACAACTTTGTGCAAAAAAAAAAAAGTTTGTCATATTCCCGCAACTTGTGTCAAAATATAAAATATTCCATGGACTCAACATGCCTCTCAGTAAATAGCTTGGGGTGTCTACTTTCCAAAATTGGGTCATTTGGGGGGGGGGGTTTGTGCTATTTTGGCATTTTATGGCCTTCGAAACTGTGATAGGTAGTGAGGAGTGAAATCAAAAATTTGCGCTCTTAGAAATCCTGAAGGCGGTGCTTGGTTTTCGGGGGCCCGTACGTGGCTAGGCTCCTAAAAAGTCCCACACATGTGGTATCCCCGTACTCAGGAGAAGCAGCAAAATGTATTTTGGGGTGCAATTCCACATATAACCATGGCATGTGTGAGCAATATATAATTTAGTGACAACTTTTTGTAATTTTTTATTTATTTTTTGTCATTATTCAATCACTTGAGACAAAAAAAAATATTCAATGGGCTCAACAGGCCTCTCAGCAATTTCCTTGGGGTGTCTACTTTCCAAAATGGGGTCATTTGGGGGGGTTTTGTACTGCTCTGCCATTTTAGCACCTCAAGAAATGAGATAGGCAGTCATAAATTAAAAGCTGTGTAAATTCCAGAAAATGTACCCTAGTTTGTAGACGCTATAACTTTTGCGCAAACCAATAAATATACGCTTATTGACTTTTTTTTTACTAAAGACATGTGGCTGAATACATTTTGGCCTAAATGTATGACTAAAATTGAGTTTATTCGATTTTTCTTATAACAAAAAATAGAAAATATAATTTTTTTTCAAAATTTTCAGTCTTTTTCCGTTTATATCGCAAAAAAAAATAAAAAATCGCAGAGGCAATCAAATACCATTAAAAGAAAGCTCTATTTGTGGGAAGAAAAGGATGCAAATTTCGTTTGGGTACAACATTGCATGTCCGCACAATTTCCAGTTAAAGCAGCGCAGTGCCAAATTCTGCAAACACCTCTGGTCCTTTAGCTACAAAATGGACGGGGCTTAAGTGGTTAAAGACCCACACCAAAGAACAAAGCAGACCTCTCCTTGCTCCGCATCAGCTGGGATCTCCAACCCCACCAGGGATGAGCCGAACACCCCCCTGTTCGGTTCGCACCAGAACCTGCGAACAGACAAAATGTTTGTGTGAACTTTAGAACCCTATTAAATACAATGGACTCGAACGTTCGAAATCTAAAGTGTTAATTATAAAGGTTAATATGCAATTTATTGTCCTAAAAAGTGTTTGGGGACCTGGGTCCTGCCCCAGGGGACATGTATCAATGCAAAAAAAGTTTTAAAAACGGCAGTTTTTTCGGGAGCAGTGATTTTAATAATGCTTAAAATGAAAAAATAAAAGTGAAATATTCCTTTAAATTTCGTACCTGGGGGGTGTGTATGATATGCATGTGAAGTGGCGCATGTTTCCCGTGCTTAGAACTGTCCCTGCAAAAAATGTCATTTTTGAAAGAAAAAAAGTCATTTAAAACTCACTCGCGGCTATAATGAATTGTCGGCTCCCAGCAATACATTCAAAAGTCATTGATAAAAAAAAAAAAAGCGTGGGGGTTCCCCAGAATTCAATTACCAGGCCCTTCAGGTCTGGAATGGATATTAAGGGGAACCCCACCGCAAATTTAAAAAAAAATTGACGTGGGGTTCCCCCAAATATCCATTCCAGGCCCTTCAGATCTGGCATGGATTTTAAGGGGAACTCCACCCCAAATTTTAAAAAAAATGGCGTGGAGTCCCCCTAAAAATCCATACCAGACCCCTTATCCGAGCACCCCCCCTCACTCCTGAACCGTACCAGGCCACATGCCCTCAACATGGGGAGGATGTCCCCATGTTGATGGGGACAAGGGCCTCATCCCCACAACCCTTGCCCGGTGGTTGTGGGGGTCTGCGGGCGGGGGGCTTATCGGAATCTGGAAGACCCCTTTAACAAAAGGGACCCCCAGATCCCGGCCCCCCCTATGTGAATTGGTAAGGGGTACATTGTACCCCTACCATTTCACGAAGAAAGCGTAAAAAAAATGTTAAAAAAAAACACACAAACACCTTGAAAAAGTCCTTTATTTAAAAACAAAACAAAAAAACATTCCAGCGGTGAAATCCAGTGTCCCGCGGCGATCCCGATGTCTAGCGCTGTCCTTCATTGGTTGTGCCTGAGCGGACCTGATGGGGAACTCCCTCTCAGTGTTTTAAATGTATAGACCCGCCCCTTCTAAAGTTCCCCATCAGGTCCGCTCAGCGGACCAGATGCGGAACATGAGAAGGGCGGGTCTATACATGTATTACCAAAGTGAGAGCAGTTCCCCATCAGGTCCGCCCCCTCGGTATGTCGGACCCGCCTACCTTATTGGCTTGAGCGGGGAACTTCCTTCACTATGTAAATTTAAATTACACAGTGAAGGAAGTTCCCCGCTCAAGCCAATGACGTAGGCGGGTCCGACATACCGAGTAGGCGGACCTGATGGGGAACTGCTCTCACTTTGGTAATACGTGTATAGACCCGCCCCTTTTCATGTTCCGCATCTGGTCCGCTGAGCTGACCTGATGGGGAACTTTAGAAGGGGCGGGTCTATACATTTAAAACACTGAGAGGGAGTTCCCCATCAGGTCCGCTCAGGCACAACCAATGAAGGACAGTGCTAGACATCGGGATCGCCGCGGGACACTGGATTTCACCGCTGTTTTTTTTTTATTTTTTTAAATAAAGGACTTTTTCAAGGTGTTTGTGTGTTTTTTTTAAACATTTTTTTACGCTTTCTTCGTGAAATGGTAGGGGTACAATGTACCTCTTACCAATTCACATAGGGGGGGCCGGGATCTGGGGGTCCCCTTTGTTAAAGGGGTCTTCCAGATTCCGATAAGCCCCCCGCCCGCAGACCACCACAACCACCGGGCAAGGGTTGTGGGGATGAGGCCCTTGTCCCCATCAACATGGGGACATCCTCCCCATGTTGAGGGCATGTGGCCTCTTACAGTTCAGGAGGGAGGGGGGCCGCTCTCTCGTCCCCCCCTTTTCCCCTGCGGCCGGCCAGGTTGCGTGCTCGGATAAGGGGTCTGGTATGGACTTTTAGGGGGACTCCACGCCATTTTTTTTTAATTTGGGGTGGAGTTCCCCTTAAAATCCATGCCAGATCTGAAGGGCCTGGAATGGATATTTGGGGGAACCCCCACGCTTTTTTTTATTTTTATCAATGACTTTTGTACGTATTGCCGGGAGCGGACAATTCATTAATAGCCGCGAGTCAGTTTTAAATGCCCTTTTTACTTTCAAAAATGACATTTTTTGCAGGGACAGTTCTAAGCACGGGAAACATGCGCCACTTTACATGCATATCATACACACCCCCCAGGTACGAAATTTAAAGGAATATTTCACTTTTATTTTTTCATTTTAAGCATTATTAAAATCACTGCTCCTGAAAAAATGGCCTGTCCCCTGGGGCAGGACCCGGGTCCCCAAACACTTTTTAGGACAATAACTTGCATATAAGCCTTTATAAGTAGCACTTTAGATTTCTCCCACAGATTTTTCGAATTTGCCGCGAACACCCCAATTTGTTCGCTGTTCGGCGAACGGGCGAACAGGCAATGTTCGAGTCGAACATGAGTTTGACTCGAACTCGAAGCTCATCCCTAAACCCCACTATACCTTCAGTCCTCTCTGAAACCTGCTCTGAGAGGAATGAAGGTGTAGAATTAGGTGTGTCACAGCCAAGTACTTGCGGGCACTCTGCTAGCAGTACAACGACGTCCGACTCTAGCAGGCAAATTTCCCTGCCCCAGCTGCTGGACCGTCGAAAGAAGTTCACTCATAACCATCCACATGCCCAGCGGTTGAATGCTAGCTTGGCTAAATTGCTAGCACTTTAACTGCTGCCTTTTCAGTTGGTAGACTTGGCCCCCTTCCGTGAGTTTGTGCAATGTGTGGTTCCTCAGTGGCAGGCTACCAAACGCCACTTTTTCTCGCGGAAGGCGATTCCGGCTCTCTACCGACATGTGGAAGGCAATGTCCATGCCTCGCTGGACAGGGCGGTCAGCGGTAAGGTGCATATTACCGCTGACTCATGGTCCAGCAGGAATGGACAGGGACGTTACCTTTCTTTCACGGCCCATTGGGTCACTCTTTTGGCAGCTGGGAAGGATGCAGGACAAGGTGCAGTAGTGTTGGAGGTTGTTCCGCCGCCACGCCTCCAAAATGCTACTACTGGTTGTGAGACACCTCTCTCCTCCACCCCCTCATCTTCTTCTTCCTCCATGGCCTCTTCCTGTGCTTTGTTCTCGGAACCAGCGGTGCTCCGTAGGCGTTTAAGGGGCTACGCAAGTACGCAGGCAAAAAGATGCCATGCCGTGCTTGCGCTGGTGTGTTTGGGGGACAGGAGCCACACTGGGGCAGAGGTTCTGTCAGCTCTGCAGGGGCAGGCCGAGAGGTGGTTGACGCCACGCCAGCTTAAGCCAGTAATGGTGGTTTGCGACAATGGCACCAACCTCCTTTCCGCCCTCAGACAGGGACAACTGACCCATGTGCCCTGTGTGGCTCACGTCCTTAACCTGGTGGTGCAGCGGTTCTTGGGCAGGTACCCGGGCTTACAGGATGTCCTGAGGCAGGCCAGGAAAGTCTGTGTGCATTTCCACAGATCATATAATGCCAGTGCTCGGCTGGCTGAGCTGCAAAAGGAGTTGAACCTGCCCAAGAACCGCCTTATATGTGACATGCCCACCAGGTGGAACTCAACGTTGGCCATGCTGAAGCGGCTGCACACGCAGCAGAGGGCCATCAATGAGTACCTGTGCGACTACGGCACCAGGACAGGGTCAGGGGAGCTCGGTTTTTTTTCACCACGCCAGTGGGGCATGATCAGGGATGCATGCACTGTCCTGGCACCATTTGAGGAGGCCACGAGGATGGTGAGCAGTGACAGTGCATGCATCAGTGACACTGTACCTCTTGTCCACCTGTTGGAACATACGCTGCGTGGAATAATGGACAGGGCACTTGAGGCAGAACAGAGGCAGGAAGAGGAGGACTTCCTTGCCTCTCACGGCCCCCTGTACCCAGACAGTGTTCCTTCTGTCCCACCCATCGCACAGGAAGAGGAGGAGGAGGATTGTGTCAGCATGGAGGCGGAGCCTGGCACTCAGCATCATCAGCAGCAGTCTTTTAGGGATGATTTACAGTCCCAAGAAACCCTTCGACTTGTACATGGCTGGGAGGAGGTGGCTGCGGATCATGTCGTCCTTATTGACCCAGAGGACTCCGGACTGAATGCCTCAGCTAACCTACGCTGCATGGCCTCCCTGATCCTGCAAAGTCTGCGGAAGGATCCTCATATTCTTCGGATCAAGGAGAGGGACCATTACTGGCTGGCCACTCTCCTTGATCCACGGTACAAGGGTAAGGTTGTGGACCTTATCTTACCGTCGCAGAGGGAGCAGAGGATGAGACAAATCCGGGAGGCCTTGCAGAAAGGTCTGTGCAACGTGTTCCCAGAGACTGGGAGGTTACAAACTCCTGGTCCTGGACAACGAGTTGCTGAGGCTTCGGTCAGTCAAAGAAGGAGCGGTGGGGAAGGTGGCCGTCTGACCGATGCGTTCAGACAATTCTTTAGTCCGCAGCCCTAAGGTATGATCGGTTCCAGCAACCATCGCCAGCGTCTGATATACATGGTGCAGGAATACCTAGGGGCTAGGTCAGACTTGGACACCTTCCCCACCGAAAATCCTCTGGCTTACTGGGTCTTGAGGATGGATCACTGGCCAGAGCTTGCACAGTATGCAATTGAGCTACTGGCCTGTCCTGCATCCAGCGTTCTTTCAGAACGCACATTCAGTGCTGCTGGAGGATTTGTCAAGGATCACAGGGTGCGCCTGTCCACCGACTCGGTTGATCGACTGACCTTCATAAAGATGAACCAGTCTTGGATCACCACCAGCTACCAAGCACCTGAAGCTGATATAACAGAATAATTTATTTTCAAATGTCACATCCCTTCAAGACTGATGCTGATGCTGAGTGACTGTCCTGTTATGTTGACTGACTATCCTCCTCCTCCTCAATGATCCGATTCCTGATGATAGCTTGGAAGAACATTTTTGTT
Organism: Rana muscosa; assembly: GCA_029206835.1. Lineage (NCBI taxonomy): Eukaryota > Metazoa > Chordata > Amphibia > Anura > Ranidae > Rana > Rana muscosa. Next base: position 643,507,323 of record CM055117.1, on the reverse strand, counting down.
TCTGGGTGCCGCCACCAGTGGCTAAGGCCCCATTTTTCAGCCCCTGTTTAACAGGGGCATGTAACTACAATTTTTTATGCAATGCTTTGCAGCAGGGTTCATTCCTGCACTCCAACTAGAGTATCTGGGAGAGTTTGCAGTGTCGTGGCACCAGCACCAGTGCCTAAGGCCCAATTTTTCAGCCCCTGTTTAACAGGGGCGTGTAATTAAAATTTTTGATGCAATACTTTGCAACAGGGCTCATTGCTGTGCTCCAAGTACAGTATCTGTGAGGGGTTGCAGTGTTGTGGCACCAGTGCCTAAGGCCCAATTTTTCTGCCCCTGTTCAACAGGGGCGTGTAATTACAATTTTTGATGCAATACTTTGCAACAGGGCTCATTGCTGTGCTCCAAGTACAGTATCTGTTAGGGGTTGCAGTGTTGTGGCACCAGTGCCTAATGCCCAATTTTTCTGCCCCTGTTCAACAGGGGCGTGTAATTAAAATTTTTGATGCAATACTTTGCAACAGGGCTCATTGCTGTGCTCCAAGTACAGTATCTGTGAGGGGTTGCAGTGTTGTGGCACCAGTGCCTAAGGCCCAATTTTTGATGTTCAACAGGGGCATGTAATTACAATTCTTGATCTAATAATTCACAGCAGGACCCATTTCCCACCAAGAGTAACTGTGAGGCTTTACAGTGTTGTGGCAACACCACCACCACCACCACCACCATAGGCCCAATTTTTCAGCCCCTGTTCAACAGGGGCATGCAATTACAATTCTTGATCTAATAATTCACAGCAGGGCCCATTAATGCGCCCACCAAGAGTAACTGTGAGGACTTTACAGTGTTGTGGCACCAGCACTACAACCAAAGGCCCAGTTTTTCCTACCACTGTTCAACAATGGCATGTAAATACAATTCCTGATATAATAGTTCACAGCAGGGCGTTCCAGCACCCACCAAGAGTAACTGTGAGGGCTTACAGTGTTGTGGCAACACCGACACCTAAGGGGCAAATTTCTGCAGAGTATATACGGCAGGCCCCTACTTTCAAACATCCAACTTACAAACGACTCCTACTTGCAAACGGAAGGAGACAACAGGAAGTGAGAGGAAATCTACCCCTAGGAAGGGAAATTCTCTCCTGTAAGAGTTAATATGGGAAAAGGTGTATCCTCTCTACTGATGCTTTATCACCAATCCTTGATTCAAAAAAAACCCACTTTTCAAAAACAGTTGTCATTGGGACGGAAAGTGAGGTGAAATGTTCTGAACAGGGGCACAGACAGCAAAACAAATGTTACAGGGGTGATAACCCTTCCCAATGTTTTCCAAAAAGCTTAAAAATAGATTTTTTGGCTGGAGCTACACTTAAACAATGTACCTGTTCAAAATTACAAACAGATTCTACATAAGAACAAACCTACAGTCCCTGTCTTGTTTGCACCGCCTGTATACTGCTGTTCAGAGTATATAGGGCCTTTTTTATTTTGTGTGCGGGGTTCCCCTTAATATCCATACAAGACCCAAAGGGGCTGGTAATGGGCTGGGGTAGGGGGGGGGGGGGGCTGATGGGGTAGCTATGCCATTTTTCTCAAAGATTTTCATCCATATTACCGGGACTAGACATTACATTAAAGCCGCAAGCAGTTTTAAATGCCTTTTTTTCCTTTAGAAAATGTAATTTTGTGCAAGGACAGTTCTAAACACGGGAAACACGTGCCACTTCACAGGCATACTTTAGACACCCCCCAGGCACGATATTTAAAGGAATATTTGCCTTTTTTTTTTCACTTTATGCATCATTAAAATGACTGCTCCCGAAAAACGGCCGTTTTTAAAACTTCGTTTTGCATTGATACATGTCCCCTGGTGCAGAACCCGGGTTCCCAAACCCCTTTTAGGACAATAACATGCATATTAGTCGTTATAATTAGCACTTTAGATTTCGAACGTTCGCATCCATTGTATTTAATAGGGTTCTAACGTTCGTGCGAACTTTCGGTCCGTTCGCGGGTTCTGGTGCGAACCAAACCCGGGGGTGTTCGGCTCATCCCTAATGATAGCACATACTCCAAGTGAAGGTAGTTCTGGCTCTGATGTGTTGGTTCTGTGCTTCAACTGGGATGACAACGCTAAATCACTGTACTGTATTTATGTGGCTGGACAAGCAGCATTGTCGCCCTAGGACAGAATGTGTAAAATTAATACAGAACTCCTCATCTCTACAACACTGGAGATGTGTTCTGTACTGTAGTCCACATGTGTGAACTAGGTGGGGTTGATAATAGATACGCCTGTTCCAGTGTTAGCTTTCTCCCGGTTACGGTGATCCTAACTGATTGTGTTTTTCCATTGCCACAAAACCTTTCTCCTGAAAATTTCCTTGTCGGTTCCTGTCCTTAGTGTGCATGTGCAGTACCCCTATTCAATCCTATGGGTAAGAAATTTTCTGCAGGACGACTGAAATATTGCTTACTACTTACTCTAATGCCGCGTACACACGATCGATTTTCCCGACGGGAAAAATGAGGGAACGGCTTGGTTCCCTACACACGTCCGTTTTTCCCGACATTTTTCTCTTTGTCGAGAAAAACGACCGTGTGTGGGCTCCGCGGCAGTGTTTCCCTATGGGAAAACTGCCGCGGAAAAAAACGACGGGAATCACGACGGGAAAAATTAGAGCATGTTCTAATTTTTCTCGTCGTGATTAATGCCGTTTTTCCCGTCGTGAAAAATGCCAAAAAGCCCACAGACGATCGTTTTTCTCGTCCAAAGGAAAAAAATTCATTTTTCTCGACTGGAAAAACGGTCGTGTGTACGCGGCATTAGACCCCTTTCACACTGGGGCGTTTTTCAGGCGCTTTAGCATTAAAAAAAGCAAATGTAAAGCACCTGAAAGAAGCTGCATCTGCAATCCCAATGTGAAAGCCCGAGTGCTTTCACAGTAAAGCGCCTGAAAAATGCCCCAGTGTGAAAGGGGTCTTAGCGTTAAAAAAAGCGCCTGAAAGAAGCCTCATCTGCAATCCCAATGTGAAAGCCTGAGTGCTTTCACATTGAGGCGCTGCGCTGGCAGGGCATCAAAAAAAGTCCTGCAAGCAGCTTCTTTGCAGCGCTTTAGGAGCATTGAATACACCGCTCCCTTCCCATTGAGGCACTTTTTTTTAACACCAAAGCGCCTGAAAAATGCCCCAGTGTGAAAGGGATCTTGGCGGAGCTTTACCAGCATTTTTCGGGTGCTCGCAGTGTGAAAGGGCTCTGAAAGCACTCAGGCTTTCACATTGGGATTGTAGATGAGGCTTCTTTCAGGCGCTTTACAGGTACATTTTTTAACGCCAAAGCGGCTGAAAAATGCCCCAGTGTGAAAGGGGTCTTAGGGAGTAACCAGGCTAAGGAGAGCAGGATCCTTTCCTTAGTCTGGTGACTACCTAAGGTAGATGTTGGCTCTTCTAGGATAATCTTGTGGTCTGGGGATCCTCCCCAGACTTACCCGTATAGCATATAGAAGAAAGGGATTCCCAAATAGTGTTGTAACGTTTAGTAAGTTAATTAGATAAAACAGCTTGTTTTTACTCACATTATTAAAAGCAGCATACAGCAGATAATCCACGAGCGGCGAGCTCGTATTCCCACGTCACTTCCAATGTGCCTGTCAATCAATCCCAACATGTATTGTAACGCTCGCATGACTTCATCAGGGATTCCTGGAGATTTAAAATAAATCCCATTCATTTGTACTCCATAATAATGTTCTTAGCATAAAGGTAGCATTCATTCATAAATGAACGCAGAGTAGGACTGAACTGCAGGTTACAGAGGGAGAGTGGCTCTCCAAATTTACAGTGGCCAGGACAGTTCAGGGTAAAATTTGACCAATGATAATTGTAAAATAACAGGTATTGCTATTATATTGTAGATATGATTTAACGACTTAAGGACCAGGCCTATTTTTTACACTTGGTATTTACAAGTTAAAATCATTTTTTTTTGCTAGAAAATTATTTAGAACCCCCAAACATTATATATATATATATATATATATATATATATACATATATATATATATATGTAGCGGGTATATGCTTTTCTATTATGTTAAATTTGGTGGGGGATCTGAGATGTGTGGTTCCCTGGGGCCCAGCAGGTGGCGCTGTCACTTTGGGCCCGGGGTTGAGCCATCGTTGCAGTGGCATACCCTTTTTGGCCTCTCGCAGCATGAGTACAGCGGGGCGGGGGCTCCGCTGGGCTTGCTGGGAAAGGATATAAAGGGGTCGGCCATTTTGGTCACGTGGTTGTTGGTTCGTTGAGTCCCAGGCACCTTCAGCCTGAGGGCTGGGGTTCGTGGTCGGTGTCCAGGCGGCCTAGGCCTGGACACCCGGAGCTCGTGTTCCACCCCAGGCACCTTCAGCCTGGGGAAAAAACAAAAGGGTAGGTATGTAATAAGCTCATCCAATGTATAATACTAGGTAATATAAGTGATTTGCTGAAAATAAAAATCACTATTTGTTAAATACCCAATAATTTAGGGGTTTGTCCATCAAGTTAGCCTCTGAATTACAAAAGCATATAGAAAAAAATGGGAGAAAGTTGAAGGATCAAAGGTCCTCAACAAAAGAATTCTTCAACAAGGCTCAACTGGTTATACAGACTTTAGGTGAGTAAACCACAATTAATAGAGTAGAAAAAAATCATTAATTTATTTAATTAGTTTTAAACAAAACACAACATCAAGAACACCTGATTAAAATGAGACTAGTCAACAAAAACACTAAACAAGGATGGCCACCCGATCGACCATACACACCGCATTCATTCATCCGCTATTGATCTTAATAGTAATACCGGTATTGAAAATATCAAAATGTTCATCAATATCAATTTGATAGTCCTGGTAAATGGAAATAAATCAATACTAATAGTGGTTCCAAGAGTGTGGTTACCGGATCGGTCTGTTTGGTGAATCAAAAAAGTGGGCCGGTTAATGTTCACGCATATTTGCTGGGTGACAAATTGATAACTTGGCTGGACATAGTGTACACAGGAGCATGCTATAAGTATAGTGCTTGATGCTGAAATCACAATCTTACAGCTCACCTTCGGTGTCTTCACTGGGTCACTCGGTCACTCAGCCGTCCAGATGAGTAGTCTTTTGGTTTGCATATGATCCCATGTGCAACAACCGCTCACCAATTTATTGCGTGTCAGGCCGGTAATGATTCACTGATTCACAGCTGGCTTCTGTTGTGTAGGGCTGCTTCACACCCATTCATTTACTTGGATCCATAGATGTCTCCATAGAGTAGCTGTAGACCGTGACGGAATTGTAGAGCTTCGGTATTTAGCGTGCCGGTGAAGTATCTTCACATCAAAAGGCAATGGTATAATGGTCGGAGCAGATGATTCGGTGGTCAGTCATATGGGTGGAACATCCATGTTCAGGGACTACATAAAATGTAGCATCAAACTGCTAAACTGCTTACATGTTTCGCTTTCATCAAGCTTCATCGGAGCATGCGCATTGGTCTGGTGTCTGTCCTAATATAGATGGTTTAAACAGGTGTTTCAAATGTAATCACCTATTGCTTATGTGGATCAATCACACCACCATTCGTGCTAATTCATATAATTTTGTCACTGAAGTCTATTGGGAAAATAAAAAATGAGAGGGGATTTTTTCTGTGAAACAAAAACTAGTAAATCAAACTTATTACTGCAGATTACCCAGGGTTTAAAAATTCACAAATCTAGAATACCTCTACTGTTTGGATATCAGTCAGATCGTATCATAATTGCGCCAAGGTGGTTGCAATATACGTAACGATCTGATCTGTCAAGATAATAGACAGAATCTGATGGTGAGGAAATGGAATGGTCTGTATACAAATAAAAGGACACTTTGTAGCAGTAGTTTGTATAAAGGACATCCGATGACCATTAATAAATGCTTTCGCTAGTTATAAATTGTTCCATTTTCTCAACCAATCAGTCAGCCTTTTCATTGTACCAGAAGTTACCCTACGGGGAACTATTAGGCGCATTGTCCATAATTACCGGTAATCTATCAATATTATTTCGAAACAATAGCCGCTCACCGTAGTAAGTCATTGCTGCAGTTATAAAATATAAAAGCACACGGCTCATCGGGTTCAGAATAAATCAAACACATAGATAAATCAAAAATTGGACAAAACGATAGAAGCACAATAATAGAATAGCCTAAGATATATAATAATGGGCATATGGCAAGAGCACTTAGTTGGCAGAACTTACCGATTCAATCGGTCAATACTAGGCTACTATGTTCTCATCGATAATCATCAGGGATTAGTTCATCATATGCAATGAATATATATGACAAGATGATCGTGCTGTACATATCACACCGTAACTCTCATGTAGCCATATTACAGGGCATATTTCCCCATTAAACCGGGACAGGTCATCTCTATAGTGAGAAGCTTTCTACAGTTGTTTTATGAAGCACAGTAGTAGAAATAGCATATAGGATAAAAATAGGCATATCGCCCAAAAATACTTGGTTGGCAGAATTTGCCGATTGAATCAATCAATACTGTACTACTCAATTCTCATGACCATTCCTCACGGTTCTATTTATCCCGTAGGATAAATATATATGACAGGACGATCAAGCTGTTCATATTGCGCCGTAGTTCTCATGTAGCCATGTTACATCGTGTATTTCACTGTTAGCCCTAGATAGATTATCTCCATAATAAACACAGACTGCTATTAGTTTATGAAGGGTAGTTGAATGTTTCTACAAATGATTTGTCTCGGTTCATATACTGAGACCACTGATGGATTGAGGGTATTTTTACGTAGATATGTTTCTGTCATTAGCACTAGATTTGACAGCCCTAATGATGGCTGAGAAATTGGGACATTGTCTGGTACCGAGACCACAGTAGATCGGTTAGGTATCAAGGAACACCGATAGGTTACATTCATTGTTTAACCCAGCCGGCTGCATACTATCCAAATTGTATATCCACATTTTTTCTTTTCTATATAGAATTTTATCAAAATCACCGCGTCGATGGGGAAGGTTTAGGCGATAAATTCCCTTAACAGTTAGTCCATCAGGTTTGCCGTCATGGTATTTCAAAAAATGAAGTGAAAGTGGCCGTTCGTCATCTTTTTTAATTATGGTTTGGATGTGTTCACCAACTCTAATTTTTAATTGTCGTTTTGTTTTTCCCACAAATATTTTCCCGCATGGGCAGGATAACATATATATAACTCGGGTAGTGAGACAATTGATGAAGTTGGTAATTTTAAAAGTTTTAGTACCATCTGAGTTGGTGAACACATCAGTGCGGTCTGTATATTTACATATGGAGCACCTCCCGCAGGCATACATGCCCTTAAGGGGGGGTAAATCAGTCAACCAATTTGGTTTGGTTGACCTGACATATTCAGACTGGACAAGACTGTCTTTTAGATTTCGGGATCTCCTTGCAGTGAGCAGGGGACGGTCACCCACAAACTCACCAAGGATAGGGGCTTCTGAAAGGATATGCCAATGCTGGCTGAGTATACTCCTGACCTGTTCCCATTGGGTACCATACTTGGTAATGATGCGAATAGGAGCATGTGAATGAGTTCCTTTCTCTTTTTTCTTTTTAATTAGCAGGTCCTTTCTATCAGTTTGGAAGGCTCTTCTCTTGGCCTTTCTTAAGCAGCCATGTGAATAGCCTCTATCTCTGAATCTGCTATATAACTGGCTCGCCTCTGTGTGGAAATCATCATTCCTAGAGCAGTTTCTTCTGCTTCTTAAGAATTGCCCCACTGGAATTCCTTGTATGAGCGACCTGGGGTGATGGCTACCAGCAAAGAGGAGGTTATTGGCTGCAGTGTCCTTCCTAAAAGTCCTGGTAGACAATTGGTCATCAATGACTGATATAGATAGATCCAAAAACGAAAGGGTCTGCTGGTCCCATGTATAGGTCAATTTGATGTTCCTATCATTTGAATTGAGTTCACTCATGAATAGCTTGAGTTCATCTGGGGACCCCCCCCCATATCATGATCACATCGTCAATGAATCTTAACCATAGACGACTATGCTCACGATAAAGGGGGGATGTGTACACCAGTTCTTCCTCCCATAACCCCAAGTGGAGACATGCATAGGCGGGTGCCCAGGGTGCTCCCATCGATGTTCCTGTTATTTGTTTGTAGTTTCTATTTTCAGCCTGGGGTGAGGTACTCGGTTGGAGGCCTGGGGCCCAGTGTCCTCCGCTGGGCTCCGCGAGGGAAGGATTTCCTAGGGGACCCCAGGAGTGGGGTACCCGAATCCAGAGGCGTAAGGGACCGGAGGAGCTACTCACCCGAAGACCTGGTGCAGCAGATTGCCGGTGCCGGGTGAGCCTTAGGAGACCGCCCGGAGGGGTATCTTCCCAAACAGGGGCCGAGTGCAGTCAGGAGGAAGGTTCACCGTTCATCCGGTTGGTGGCAGCGACCAAGATTCCCAACAGGTGGCATAGATCATGTGCCAAACCTATTCGCTGATAGAGGAATAGGAGAGTTCATTGTGCCTGTGCCTACTCATATCCACACCCCCTGTCTGTTTGTTGAGGGAGTCCAACTGATTGTGTTTCATCCTGACATTGAAGAATAAAGGAGTGTTGGACTTTTATTGGTGTGGGGCTCATTTACTGGCAGACACTGTTCCACAGAAGGAGCGGAGGCTTCTAGCACCGAACACCGACCTGAAGGTAAAGGAACTTTGCTCACACCACATAAACACCTGTGGTGAAGGCTTGGCGTGGTGACCCCGCTCTCTCTCCTCCAAGGTACCCCTAGACAAGCAGAAACCAGCCAACAGCGGAGTGAGAGAGAGGAGGCCGCTACATATATATATATATTTTTTACAGACGCCCTAGAGAATAAAATGGTGGTCGTTGCAATACTTTATGTCACACCGTATTTGCACAGCATTCTTACAAACACAATTTTTGGGGAAAAAATACACTTTTTAAATTAAAAAATAAGTAGAGATTGGGACTGAACTGAAGGTTACACTGGGAACGTGGCTCTCCCGGTGGAGTAATTAGTATAGCATTGCTGTCAGAGCGTCAGAGCTCCTGATACAAATGGAGGCTGTCATACTGAGAGTGGCTGCATCATTTACATGGAATAAGCTGTTCTTACTTTTAAAAAGCTCAGTCCTGTAGAGTGCTGGGCGATGTGGAGGCAGGATAGGCTCCCACCTTAGCTCTACTACCCCACAACATTGTGGGTGAGGTGTTTATATGTCACTTTACTGTTAAATAAACTGCCTCTGTTTGTCTCTATAGGTAGAGCAGGATAACAATTTAATGAGAAAACTATTGAAAAGTGATGACAAAATTGGAGGGGCTAGATGTCACTGGCCTCGGGACTTTAAAGGTGTCAAGTTGGCAATAATGGGGTCAATGGTAGACTCAAATAGAAATTTGAAAAAAAAACATTATTACAAAATTCATTAAAAAACATGAGACAATTTAATAAAAACATTGATTTATCTATGCCAATATGTAATATTATCACATTTTAATGTCCGACCATGAGTACTTATCTTTTTTCTTTGTTATCCCTAGCATAATAGACACCACAACCTAATCTCCTGAAGAAGCTCAGCCGAGCGAAACATGTAGAGAAAGTGGTATTGTCTATTCAAATGTATTTCCAAGGGAACAATTGATGTCTTTATTCAATTGTCTCATGTTTTTTAATGAATTTTGTAATAAAGTATTTTTTCAAATTTCTATTTGAGTCTACCATTGACCCCATTATTGCCAACTTGACACCTTTAAAGTCCCGAGGCCAGTGACCTCTAGCCCCTCCAATTTTGTATCTTCTATTGGGATGTGGTGTCTGATTTTTTGATTACTCATTCTTACCCCTTTTCTATTGAAAAGTGATCATTCATCTTCATACCTTTAATCATTTACCATATTTTAGTGGCAGCATTAGAATTATAAACATTTTTATAAACCCGCTAAAAAGTTCTTTATTAAACACATTTAAAAAATATATATCTAAGAGGATCAAACAGTTGCATATCCAAAGCTCAAGTTTGAACAAATTTCTGATAATTTTTTCTTTGTGGAAAAACGTAATTGAAATAGCTGCTGACTAGGGATGAGCTTCGTGTTCGAGTCGAACCCATGTTCGACTCGAACATCGGCTGTATGATCGTTCGCCGAATTGCGAACATTATGGGCCGTTCGCGCCAAATTCGAGTGGCGCGTCGCGGCCCATAATTCACTGCGGCATCGCAGTGCATTGCTGTCCGATGATTGGCCAAGCATGCACTATGACCCGCATGCTTTGGCCAATCACAGCGCAGAAAAAACAGAGAGCCGTAATTGGCCAAAGCCAGGGTGGCTTTGGCCAATTATGGCTCGGGGGTTTAGTACACGCCTCACACTATATAAAGCCGCCGGCTCGGCGGCCTTGTGTAGTGTGTTGGAGTTGTGAAAAGAGAGAGTTTACAGAGACAGACAGTGTCATTTATATTGAGTTAGATATGCAGGCAGGCGAGTCAGTTGGCTGCAGTTACAGTATGTAGAGGATATATATGCATCCTAGGTGTTGTATATATATTTATACACCGTATTCAGTTTAGCTAGATCCGTTCCTGGTTTTCTCTATACTGTGACAGGCAGGCAGGTGATTGTGCTAGCTGCAGACAGTCAGTGTTTCACTTAGTGTACTGTGTGCTTTGCATAGCGTTCACCTAAAGCTTACCTGAATACAGTTAGTGACTATTATAGTGGTGTTCTCATAATAAAACCACAGGCAGAGAGCTGCAAGTATTTTCAGTTAGTGTACTGTGTTCCTCTCTGCACAGTTTTCACCTAAAACTAACTGCTGCTGCTGCTTTTCCCATACTAATACCACAGCAGGCAGTTGATTCTGATAGCTGCAATTTTAGTACAGACAAATATATATATGTATATTGTGACAGCAGGAAGGTAAAGTCACCTGGTTGCATCCAGGGGGGTAGGTATATTTCTCCCAGATTCAGGCTTTATGCCGACTTATACAACTAGGGAGAGAGTTGATGAAGCCCAGCTGAGGCTAGTGGGCTCATGGATGATTCATACCTCTAGGGAGAGTGCTGGGCGTCGTGCAGGCAGGGAGTTGATGAGACCAGCTGAAGCTTGTCAGCTCGTTTAAGGCCTCTATAAAAACTCCCAGCTTCATTAGGTGTTTGCTCATGCCTGGAACCAGACCTGTGTGGACTGTCTAGGGAGAGTGAACCCCTGTGCGGTGAGACAAAGCCTGTGTGGCTATTTGTTTGGACATTTACTAAACCAGGGACTTAGGGACTAGGACAGCACCAGGCTGATCCCAGTTGTTAGTTAGGAAACCTGCATGTTTAGTCAGAGGTCAAGCTGACCAGGGTTTATTTTGTTTATGTTTCTTTTTGCTTTGCTGTGTTTTTTGTCACTGTAAATAGAGAAATAAACCGCACCTTTTTGATCTTGAAAACCACAACCTCCGTCTGCTGGGCCTGTTTTTGTGTGGGGAGCCCATCCAGGGGATCACACACACCCGCTGCCGAGCTAACCCCCTCACAGTTGGTGGAGAACCAGTGGCAGTTTTTTTTTAAGCCAGCATGGAGGAGATACTGAAACAGCTGGCTCTAGCAAATGCCAATCAACAGCAGACAAATGCAGGTTTGCAAAAGAGCCTTGCAGCTCAACAACAGAGCTTCGCAGCCCAGCAGCAAGCTCATCAACAGAGCCTTGCAGCCCAGCAGCAATCTGAGGCCCGCTTCATAGACCTGTTACAGAAGCAAGAGCAGAGACTACAACAAATGGAAGCAGTAATGCAGCAACGTCCGCAGACCAGTGAGGAAAGCCGTCCCACTAATACCGCGTCCTTTGGGGTGAGTCGTTTATTGACAAAAATGACTGGAGAGGATGATCCAGAGGTATTTTTGACCACATTTGAAAGGACTGCTGAAAGAGAAAAGTGGCCTGAGGAGCAGTGGGCTGGACTGGTGGCTCCTCTGTTAACTGGTGAATCGCAGAAGGCTTACTATGACCTAGAGCCTGACCAAGCAAAAGACTATGTGATGCTAAAAGCTGAAATATTGGCAAGGCTGGGTGTCACCCTGGCTGTCCGGGCTCAGCGTGTGCATAACTGGACTTTCCAGCTTGGAAAACCCCCCAGGTCTCAAATGTATGATCTCATTCACCTGAGCAGGAAGTGGCTACAGCCAGAGACTTTGTCCGCACCAGAGATTGTGGAACGTGTTGTAATGGATCGGTTTTTGAGAGCTCTTCCTACTGCCATCCAAAAGTGGGTAAGCCATGGAGACCCAGAGACGGCCGGTGGTCTTGTGGATCGTGTAGAGAAATACTTGGCTACAGAGAACCTGACGGCCTCTTCCAGAGACTCTCGGACTTTCCACCCTAAGACCAGACCATCCCCAGGGGCGGATAAGAGGATTCCAAGGGGTGAGGGTGGAGAGAGTGAGAGGGTGGGAGCTCTACCCAAAGTTTGGCGAGAACAGCCTGGGAAGTCAGGGGCTCAAGAGGCAGCCAAATGGATTGTTTGCTACCGCTGCCGGCAAGCGGGACATATTGCAGCAAATTGCCCGGTTGTGGAGGAACCCATGCAATGTGACTTTCTGACGGACAGACGTCAGTCGCTGTGTGCGACAGTCGCATGCACTGCCATTCGGGGAACTGAGAAACATTTATGCAAAATGTGTATTAATGGTAGAAATGTTGTGGTATTACTGGATTCAGGTAGCCTTGTGACCCTGATAAAGGCTGAATTAGTTAAAACAGAGGTCTCTGGGAATAGCAAGGTAGCTGTTATTTGTGTGCATGGGGACACTCGAGAGTATCCAGTGACTACAGTGTGTTTCAAGACCCCCAAAGGTACCCTCTCTCATCCAGTGGGGTTAGTATCTCAATTACCGCATGATGCCATTGTGGGAAGGGATTTTCCGAAGTTCTGGGAACTGTGGGATGATCCTGAGCCCCCCACTGGTGCCCCTATGTACCAGGAAGGTGATAGCCAGAACTCCTCTGAGAGTGGTGAGGACGCTCCAGAATTTCCCTTGTCAGTATTGGCAGGCGAGACTCAAGAAACTGGAGAGGAGCCCACCTCCTCAGACGAAAACCTACCGTCTGTGGAGTTTTCTGATCTTGAGGTTCACAGGGAAAATTTTGCCACAGAACAGTTAAAAGACCCCGCCCTAATAAAGGCACGGGAAAACGTAGTGGAAATAGATGGCGAGTTAGTGAACCCAGATAATACCTGCACTTACCCATACTTCAGCGTAGAGAAGGACCTACTGTATCGGGTGGCAAAAAGGGCAGAAGAAACCGTTGAGCAGCTTGTGGTGCCCAAACCTTACAGGAAGTTGGTGTTGGAGTTGGCCCATGGGCACATTCTTGGAGGTCATCTGGGGACAGAGAAAACCCGAGAGAGGGTATTACAGAGATTCTATTGGCCTGGGGTGATGAAGGACATAGAAAATTATTGTTCCTCCTGCCCTGTGTGTCAGAGGTCGGCCCCGATGCCACATTTCCGTAGCCCGCTGGTCCCTCTACCCATCATTGAGGTCCCGTTTGAGAGGATCGCAATGGATTTGGTAGGTCCTATAATCAAGTCCGCTAGGGGGCACCAGTACATATTAGTTATAATGGACTATGCCACCCGTTATCCAGAAGCGATCCCTCTCCGAAATACCTCGGCCAAAACCATAGCCAAAGAGCTATCTCTTGTTTTTAGCCGGGTGGGTATTTGTAAAGAACTGCTTACGGACCAAGGTACACCCTTTATGTCCCGGGTTATGAAAGAGCTGTGTAAATTGTTCAAAGTGACGCAATTGCGTACGTCTGTGTATCACCCCCAAACCGATGGGCTGGTTGAAAGATTCAACAAAACCCTAAAACAAATGTTGAAGAAAGTGGTGGATAGAGATGGAAAGGATTGGGACTGTCTACTTCCTTATTTGATGTTTGCTATTAGGGAGGTGCCCCAATCCTCTACGGGATTCTCCCCGTTTGAGTTACTGTATGGGAGACACCCAAGAGGGCTGTTGGATATTGCCAAGGAAACTTGGGAAAGTGAGAGTTCTCCCCACAGGAGTGTGATTGAGCATGTCGCCCTGATGCAAGATCGAATTGCACAGGTAATGCCCATCGTGAAGGAACATTTGGCCCAAGCGCAGTTGGCACAGCAGAGAGTGTACAACCGTGGAGCCAAGACCCGTACCTTTTCCCCGGGGGATAGGATATTGGTACTTGCCCCTACGAGATAATGGAAAAAGTGAGCGAAGTGAATTACAAGGTCAGACAACCAGGAAGGCGAAAGCCCGAACAGATCTATCACGTTAATCTGTTGAAAGCCTGGAGGGATAGAGAGTCCCTAGTCGCAGAAACTTGGTCACCAGCTCAAACTGGTTGCGTGATTCCGGAGGTTGGAATAGCAGCCACCTTGTCACAACCCCAACAACAGGAGGTTAAGGAGTTTGTGCTTCGCAACAAGGAGGTGTTCTCTGAGCTGCCGGGACAAACATCTGGGGTAGAGCATGATATTATTACCCCGCCCGGTGAAAGGGTGAAGTTAAAACCCTATCGGATCCCAGAGGCCCGATGGGAGGCAATACGGGAGGAAGTACAGAAAATGCTGAACTTAGGGGTGATAGAGGAGTCCCAAAGTGATTGGTCTAGTCCCATTGTGTTGGTGCCTAAACCGGATGGGAGCTGGCGATTTTGTAACGATTTTCGTCAGTTGAACAAAGTTACAAAATTTGACACCTACCCCATGCCACGTATAGATGAGTTGATCGACCGGCTGGGAACAGCCCGATACATGACGACTCTTGACCTCACAAAAGGGTATTGGCAAATTCCCCTGGCCAAGTCGGCCAAAGAGAAAACCGCATTTGTAACCCCAGACGGGGCGTTCCAATATAAGAGAATGCCGTTCGGGTTACAGAATGCGCCGGCCACATTCCAGCGGAAAATGGACCAGATACTGAGGCCCCATCGGAAGTATGCTGCGGCTTACCTGGATGACGTAATTGTCCATAGCACAGATTGGGCCTCACATCTGCCAAAAGTGCAAGCAGTCCTAGACTCTATCCGGGAAGCGGGGTTTACGGCTAACCCCAAGAAGTGTACCATTGGGCAGGAGGAGGCCAAATATCTTGGGTACACCATTGGCAGGGGAGTAATAAAACCCCAACTCAACAAAGTCGAGGCCATCCAGAGTTGGCCACGTCCCAACAGCAAGAAGCAGGTACGAGCCTTTCTGGGAATCGCGGGTTATTATCGGCGCTTCATTCCCCACTTTGCTTCTAAGGCTGTGCCCCTAACCAACCTGACGAAAGGGAAAGGGTCGGTCATGATTAAATGGACCCCCGAGGCTGAGGCAGCGTTCCAATTCTTGAAACAAGCCTTATGTAGCCAGCCAGTGTTGTACTCACCCGACTTCTCTAAAGACTTTGTCGTACAAAGTGATGCGTCAGATGTGGGGTTAGGAGCAGTATTGTCCCAGGTCTGGAACGGGGAAGAGCACCCAGTCATTTACCTCAGCAGGAAGTTGAAGTCCCATGAGGTAAATTACGCCACGGTTGAAAAGGAGTGTTTAGCGGTGAAGTGGGCTCTAGATTCCCTTCGGTACTATCTGCTAGGTAGGCACTTTGACATGGTTACGGATCACGCTCCGTTAAAGTGGATGGCTCAAAACAAGGAGACAAATAGAAGAGTAAATAGGTGGTTCCTGGCCCTACAGGAATTCAACTTCACAGTAAAACATCGCCCTGGCGTTCAAATGGGGAATGTGGATGCTTTGTCTCGAGTACATGAATGCCTGATTGCTGGTGTTCCAACCCCAAGGTTAAAACAAGAGGGGGGGTATGTGACAGCAGGAAGGTAAAGTCACCTGGTTGCATCCAGGGGGGTAGGTATATTTCTCCCAGATTCAGGCTTTATGCCGACTTATACAACTAGGGAGAGAGTTGATGAAGCCCAGCTGAGGCTAGTGGGCTCATGGATGATTCATACCTCTAGGGAGAGTGCTGGGCGTCGTGCAGGCAGGGAGTTGATGAGACCAGCTGAAGCTTGTCAGCTCGTTTAAGGCCTCTATAAAAACTCCCAGCTTCATTAGGTGTTTGCTCATGCCTGGAACCAGACCTGTGTGGACTGTCTAGGGAGAGTGAACCCCTGTGCGGTGAGACAAAGCCTGTGTGGCTATTTGTTTGGACATTTACTAAACCAGGGACTTAGGGACTAGGACAGCACCAGGCTGATCCCAGTTGTTAGTTAGGAAACCTGCATGTTTAGTCAGAGGTCAAGCTGACCAGGGTTTATTTTGTTTATGTTTCTTTTTGCTTTGCTGTGTTTTTTGTCACTGTAAATAGAGAAATAAACCGCACCTTTTTGATCTTGAAAACCACAACCTCCGTCTGCTGGGCCTGTTTTTGTGTGGGGAGCCCATCCAGGGGATCACACACACCCGCTGCCGAGCTAACCCCCTCACAATATATACATCCCACCTTTGTGCAGCTACATCTCACTGCAGGCCATTAGTATGTCTGGAAGGCAAACAAGGAGAGGCAGACAGTCACGAGGCAATAAAAGAGGGCAAGCAGGCTCTGTGTCTAGAGGCAACAGTGCTGCTGGTCGTGGACATGGTGCATCCTCATCAGCACGTGGCCATGGGACATGCTTGTCCTTCTTTTCGGCAGCTGGCCATGTTGAGCCGCAACATGCCCAAGACTTGGTATAGTGGATGACCAAGCCGTCCTCATCCTCCTCATCCTCTCTCACCCAGGCTCAGAGTACTTTGTCTGGCAAAGCAGCTGCCAAAGCGGCCTCTTCCCTCGGCTCAATGGCATCAGTCACTCCTACCCTAGCCCCACCATGTCCTCCTGAGGAGTCCCCCAAACTGTTTGACCACAGTGTTGGGTACATGCTCCAGGAGGATGCCCAGCATTTTGAAGGCTCCGATGATGGAACCCAGCTGGAGGAAGGCAGTAACGTGAGCTCAGAGAGAGGGGGTAGTAAGGTGAGCCCAGAGAGAGGGGGTGCCCAACAAGGACAGCTATCTGGCAGTCATGTTCCCCCAGCTGCAGCATACTGCCAGATTGGCTCCAGTGATGAGGAGGGAGGGGATGATGAGGTCACTGACTCCACGTGGGTGCCTGATAGGAAAAAGGAGGAGGAGGCACATCTCCAATGAGGCAGGATGCCCTCCAAGGGCCAGCTTAAGGGCAGCACACCGACCACATCACACCGCAGAGCTCCGCATGTGCCGGGCGCTGCTGTCTCTGCGCGTTATTCCAAAAGTTCTTTGGTGTGGGCCTTTTTTCAGACATGTGCAGCAGATCGCACCATTGCCATTTGCAACATATGTCTAAAGCGTATCTCGCGTGGCCAAAACATCAGCCGCTTGGGCACCACGTGCTTGACCAGACATATGTCGACCTGCCATGCAGTCCGTTGGCAAGCGTACCTAAAAGACCCACACCAAAGAACAAAGCGGATCTCTCCTTGCTCCTCATCAGCTGAGATCTCCAACCCCACTATACCTTCAGTCCTCTCTGAAACCTGCACTGAGAGGAATGAAGGTGTAGAATTTGGTGTATCACAGCCAAGTACTTGCGGACAATCTGCTATCGGTACACCAACGTCCGATTGTACCAGGCAAATTTCCCTGACCCAGCTGCTGCACCGCCGAAAGAAGTTCGCTCCCAGCCATCCACATGCCCAGCGGTTGAATGCTAGCTTGGCTAAATTGCTAGCACTTCAACTGCTGCCTTTTCAGTTGGTAGACTCTGCCCCCTTCTGTGAGTTTGTTGAATGTGCGGTTCCTCAGTGGCAGGTTCCCAAACGCCACTTTTTCTCACGGAAGGCGATTCCGGCTGTCTACCGGCATGTGGAAGGCAATGTCTTGGCCTCGCTGGACAGGGCGGTCAGCGGTCAGGTGCATATTACCGCTGACTCATGGTCCAGCAGGCATGGACAGGGACGTTACCTATCTTTCACAGCGCATTGGGTGACTCTGCTGGCAGCTGGGAAGGATGCAGGACAAGGTGCAGTAGTGTTGGAGGTTGTTCGTCACCATGCCTCCAAAATGTTACTTCTGGTGATTCTGACACACCTCTCTCCTCCACCCCCTCCTCTTCTTCCTCCTCCATGGCCTCTACCTGTGCTTTGTCCTCGGAACCAGCGGTGCTCCGTAGGCATTCAAGGGGCTACACAAGTACGCAGGCAAAAAGATGCCATGCGGTGCTTGAGCTGGTGTGCTTGGGGGACAGGAGCCACACTGGGGCAAAGATTCTGTCGGCTCTGCAGTGGCAGGCTCAGAGGTGGTTGACGCCATGCCAGCTTAAGCCAGGAAAGATGGTTTGCGACAATGGCACCAACCTCCTCTTCGCCCTCCGACAGGGACAACTGACCCATGTGCCCTGTTTGGCTCACGTCCTTAACTTGGTGGTGCAGCGGTTCTTGGGCAGGTACCCAGGCTTACAGGAGGTCCTGAAGCAGGCCAGGAAACTCTGTGGGCATTTCCGCCGGTCATATAATGCCAGTACTCGGCTGGCTGACCTGCAAAAGGAGTACAACCTGCCCAAGAACCGCCTAATCTGTGACATGCCCACCAGGTGGAACTCTATGTTGGCCATGCTGCAGCGGCTGCACACGCAGCAGAGGGCCATCAATGAGTATCTGTTGCAATATGGCACCAGGACAGTGTCAGGGGAGCTTGGATTTTTTTCCCCACGCCAGTGAGCCATGATCAGGGATGCATGCACTGTCCTGGCACCATTTGAGGGGGCCACGAGGATGGTGAGCAGTGACAGTGCATGCATCAGTGACACTGTCCCTCTTGTCCACCTGTTGGAGCTCACGCTGCATGGAATAATGGACAGGGCACTTGAGGCAGAACAGAGGCAGGAAGGGTAAGGTTGCGGACCTTATCTTGCCGTCGCAGAGGGAGCAGAGGATGAAGCATCTTCGGGAGGCCTTGCAGAAAGGTCTGTGCAATGCTTTCCCAGAGACTGGGAGGTTACAAATTCCTGGTCCTGGACAACGTGTTGCTAAGGCTCCAGTCAGTCAAAGAAGGAGTGGTGGAAAAGGTGGCCGTCTGACCGATGCGTTCAGACAATTTTTTAGTATGCAGCCCCAAGGTATGATCGCTTCCAGCAACCATCGCCAGCGTCTGGTTTACATGGTGCAAGAATACCTAGGGGCAAGATCAGACTTGGACACCTTTCCCACCGAAAATCCTCTGGGTTACTGGGTCTTGAGGATGGATCACTGGCCAGAGCTTGCACAGTATGCAATTGAGGTACTGAAAAGAAAAGCAAGGGGAGAGGCGCCTCTGAGTGCAGATGTTTAAAACAATTTAATAAGAGATTGCAGTACAAGCAACTCACATTTTACTGGTTAAAAACAGGCATTGTACGATTTCCATATGTAGGAGAGGGTATCATCAGGTCAGTCATCAGCCTCCTTCTCCTGCTGGGGCGCTGTGTTGCTGGTTCTTCCTATCTGCACCGCTTTAGATGGATGGAGATACTGCAGAGCACGGCCTGGGTGATGGTTTTTCACTGGCGTCATCGGCCCTCGCCTGCCGGAAAAACCATCACCCAGGCCGTGCTCTGCAGTATCTCCACCGCCGCCGGCTATTCCATCCATCTAAAGCGGTGCAGATAGGAAGAACCAGCAACACAGCGCAGTAAAATGTGAGTTGCTTGTACTGCAATCTCTTATTAAATTGTTTTAAACATCTGCACTCAGAGGCGCCTCTCCCCTTGCTTTTCTTTTCAGTACTTTTGGAACACAGTTTCTTTTTCTCCTTGATGGCAGCCCTGAGACTGTATATGTGACTGTTTTTACTACTCCCCGCCCGGCTCCCTCCCCTTCATTCATTTATTCATTTTTTCTCTCTCCCCTCCACATGCCCCGAGAGCCTGGTCTCTATGTTTACCGATTGTACATGCATTGTACATACACTATCCTAAACCCCATACTCTAAGGATAACAGCGATTTGGACTCATGCGCATATTTACTTGTATAATGCAATTGAGGTACTGGCCTGTCCTGCATCCAGCGTTCTTTCAGAACGCACATTCAGTGCTGCTGGAGGCTTTGTAATCGATCACAGAGTGCGCCTGTCCACCGACTCGGTCAATCGACTGACCTTCATAAAAATGAATCAGTCTTGGATCACCACCAGCTACCAAGCACCTGATGCTGATGTAACCGAATAATTTTTTTGGAAATGTCAGATCCCTTCAAGACTGCCTATGCTGATGCTGAGTGACTATCCTGTTATGCTGAGTGACTATCCTCTTCCTCCTCAATAATCATGCTGATAGCTTGAAAGAACATTTTTGGTTCTGGGCACCAGTGGCTTAGGCCCAATTTTTCAGCCCCTGTTTAACAGGGGCATGTATTACAATTTTTGATGCAATGCTTTGCAGCAGGGCTCATTCCTGCACTCCAACTAGAGTATCTGGGAGAGGTTGCCGTGTCGTGGCACCAGCACCAGTGCCTAAGGCCCAATTTTTCAGCCCCCTGTTTAACAGGGGCGTGTAAATACAATTTTTGATGCAATACTTTTCAGCAGGGCTAATTGCTGCGCTCCAAGTACAGTATCTGTGAGGGGTTGCAGTGTTGTGGCACCAGTGCCTAAGGCCCAATTTTTCTGCCCCTGTTTAACAGGGGCGTGTAATTACAATTTTTGATGCAATACTTTGCAACAGGGCTCATTGCTGTGCTCCAACTACAGTATCTGTGAGGGGTTGCAGTGTTGTGGCACCAGTACCTAAGGCACAATTTTTCTGCCCCTGTTCAACAGGGGCATGTAATTACAATTACAATTTCACACAGCTGGGCCCATTCCTGCGCCCACCATGAGTAACTTTGAGGACTTACAGTGTTGTGGCACCAGCACCACCATCACTACCAAAGGCCCAATTTTTCCTACCACTGTTCAACAATGTCATGTAATTACAATTCTTGATATAATAGTTCACAGCAGGGCGTTCCAGCACCCACCAAGAGTAACTGTGAGGGCTCACAGTGTTGTGGCAACACCAACATCTAAGGGGCAAATTTCAGCAGAGTATATACGGCAGGCCCCTACTTTCAAACATCCAACTTACAAACGACTCCTACTTGCAAACGGAAGGAGACAACAGGAAGTGAGAGGAAATCTACCCCTAGGAAGGGAAATTCTCTCCTGTAAGAGTTAATATGGGAAAAAGGTGTCTCCTCTCTACTGATGCTTTATCACCAATCCTTGTTTCAATAAAAACCCCACTTTTCAAAACATTTGTCATTGGGACGGAAAGTGAGGTGAAATGTTCTGAACAGGGGCACAGACAGCAAAACAAATGTTACAGGGGTGATAACCCTTCCCTATGTTTTCCAAAAAGCTTAAAAATATTTTTTTTGTCTGGAGCTACACTTAAAAAATTTACCTGTTCCAAATTACAAACAGATTCTACTTAAGGACAAACCTACTGTCCCTGTCTTGTTTGCACCGCCTGTATACTGCTGTTCACAGTATATAGGGCCTTTTTTTAATTTGGGTGCAGGGTTCCCCTTAATATCCATACAAGATGGGGCTGGTAGTGTGGGCTGGGGGGGGGGGGGGTGGGGTCGGTGCGGTACCCATGCCATTTTTTCTTAATGATTTTCATCCATATTGCCGGGACCAGACTGTCAGGGACCTGCCAGAAATAGAAGACAATTCCTGCTTCCCTCTGTACCTGTGCGCCGGCGCGCACCAATTGCGCACGCGCATGCGCCAGGGTGCGCGCTAAACGATATGACGTCATTAGGCCTTTAAAAAACCAGCAGTTGCAATAGTGCATTGCTGTCTGATCTGCAGCTTTGTAACCTGAATACCTGCACACCTGCTTACCAGTTACCTGTACCGACCCGGCTTGCTCGACCACCCGATATATCTCCTACCCTGACCTCGGCTCACCTTGACCCTGCTCTGTCTCATACCTGCCTACCCACTGCCAGACCTTTGCCTGTATTCCTGACTACGTCTAAGCCTGCTGAAACCATACATCTGACTACCTGCTCTGACCCGGCTTGTCTGACCCTCCTGTTGTCTGCAGTTCGTGTGCACCTAACCAGGCTTGTCTCACCCTGCTCCAGCTCCGCTGTTCCGGTATCCACCAGCTCCCGGGTCGCTGACCTGCAACCACCTGCTCTGCTGCCTACAGATCCAGCCATCCCTAGAGGATCACCACCTTGCCACGGTGCCAACCACTACACCACTGCAGGCACTCCTACCTCACTGCGCTCTCGAGGTCACTGTCCCCACTCCAGTGACTCCTGAGCCAGGGCTGTAAGAGAGGTCTCCTCCTACAAAGTCAGGCTCTACGATCAGGTACGTTCTGTACATAACACAGACATTACATTAAAGCCGCAAGCAGTTTTAAATGACTTTTTTTCCTTTAGAAATGTAATTTTGTGCAAGGACAGTTCTAAACACGGGAAACACATGCCACTTCACAGGCATACTTTAGACACCCCCCAGGTACGATATTTAAAGGAATATTTCACTTCTTTTTTTTCACTTTATGCATCATTAAAATCACTGCTCCCGAAAAAACTGAAATTTTTAAAACTTCTTTTTGCATTGATACATGTCCCCTGGGGCAGGACCCGGGGCCCCAAACCCTTTTTAGGACAATAACTTGCATATTAGACGTTATAATTAGCACTTTTGATTCCGAACGTTCGCGTCCATTGTATTTAATAGGGTTCTAAAGTTTGCGCAAACTTTCGGTCCGTTCGCAGGTTCTGGTGCGAACCGAACCGGGGGGTGCTCGGCTCATCCCTACTGCTGACATAACTAGAGATGGATGTTTGTGCAATCATATAAAAAATATAATCAAAAGTTTCTTTCTACCAATCGTATTGATACATCCCTTCCGATTATTATAAAGACTCCTATTGTGCATTTATATTGTTTGGCTGTACATATCTGATTTGAATGCTTCAATGGCTAACTATAGGTTGGAATAATGAGGCTGGAATTGGAGAAGGATTTTGGCATGTGCCATTAGTGATGTCATTAAGTTGAGCTAGATTACAAAAAATCTTAAATATTTTAAGAAGCCACACGTGAAGGCTCAACCCAAATAAACAATTTACTCTCTTCAATCCATGGTGTGCAATTTATCAGGGAGCTTCATATTAACAGTATTTATGTACTAATTAGTGTAGTGACAGAGCATGTAGGCAT
Source organism: Rana muscosa (assembly GCA_029206835.1). NCBI lineage: Eukaryota > Metazoa > Chordata > Amphibia > Anura > Ranidae > Rana > Rana muscosa. The sequence continues at coordinate 643,484,078 of CM055117.1, read as the reverse complement.
TGTGCCAGTTGTAGAACCGGTCTCACAAATATCTTTTATGATTAAGAAGGCTGTGTAGTCAACAAAGGACCTTTCACAGATATACAGAAAACTCTGTACTGAGAAAAGGAAACCTAAACCTAAATGTACACAGCTTTATATAATATTGAGTCTTTTCATTTTAATGCATGTTTTATGTGAATTTAAAATAGTTTGATTACTCAAAATGTTATGTTAATTATAGAAAACTAGAGCATGTAAAGACTGTCTGTCCACAGAACATTCAATGTCTACCATTATGCCAGGCATTAAATAGACCCTATCATCATTCCTAGCTTACTAAGATGATGATGTTATGTTACAACACTTACAATGGAAAAGCTGTGGCTGTTTTTCTTAAGTTTTTCTGATAAAAGTTCCTAGCCAACATAATCATTATTCTGTTGTGCCTCTGCAATCCCTTTGACATTTTGCTGAAGTGTTTGAGGCTTTTTATTTTAGCCTGGCTTTGTGGATCCTCCTTCCTGCCCCTGACATCACCTCTTCTTCGGGCAGAAGCCTTAAGTGATCTGCAAATACAGTATATGTCTGTGTTTTAGCTGAAGTTGTGCTTTAACAGCAGACACAAATATCATCTAAACCTTTAAAGTCTTCTGAGAAAAGTCACTCTGATCATAAAACCCCAAAAATACCTGCGATAAAAATAAGTATAAACCTGCACCTAATATAGACCAATCACATAATATAAATCAGAACAGCTGCACTTACTTGCTATTAAGATAGAAAATATCGCACAAAAATTGTGCATAAAAATATGTCAATTGACAACAAATCAAACAAAGTGATATATATATGTAGCGCCCTCACCTAATCTTCTTTGTCTAGGGGTATTTCGTATGTGAGGGTGAGATGCGCTACGGCCCATGTCCTCCCCATGGCAGTGGGTGAGGTGAAGGCCAGTACCAATTCTTTTCCTCGGGCCTGTGCGTTTCAGTTAATGACCAAGTCTTGCTGTGCTGACACTTCCCTTTGCTCCCATTAACCAGAGTACCACACACCGTTTAGGGTCCAACTCTTGTTTTATTGTCACACTCACAATCAAACAGTTCTTTACCAGCCAACTGGTTGAGACCCAATAACAGTTCAATACGGTGGGGTGAGCAGGTCGAGGCACTATCCTGATTGTACGCTAAACCACTGTGGTTTCACCAGCAGTTACTATAGCCTTGGCTAGAGAGAACTTAGAACTTGTGAGTCTCTACCAGCAACTCAATACATGTAATGACACCCCCATTTCAGCTCACATATCGCACTGCGAACTGACAATTCAGACATGAATTGGATCGCATAGGTGTAAACACCCATGCGATCCGATTCTGGTGCAGACCAAAAAATGGGTCCTGTGCGACTTTAGTCCGAATGTGATTTTGCACCACGCAGCAGTGTGAATCGGCCCTAAAACACAGAAGCCTGACTTCTGTAGTTGAAAGTGAAATTAATATCTCACCCACCACTCCTTGAACAGCCTCCCTGCTTTGCACTACTGTCAGGGACGTGCTGGGCTTGAACCTGGGACCTCTTCTGTGTCTGGCATTGACTCTTCCAGCGGAGCTATCTGAGATGCTGGACAGTTCCCTGCCTGATCTGCTGGATAACCTATCTGATCCATTAGACTACTCTGCTTGGTGTCTGATTACTGTTGAACTCTGAACCCCTTGCTCCTCCCATGTACTTCCTATAAAAGACATTCCAGAGATGTTGCCCCTTGCGGTTTGATCTGCTTCTGTTCCCTGAGTTCCTGATTCTGTGCTTGTATCCTGTGCCTGTGTTTGACCCGGCTTCCTGACCATGCTTCTGTCTCCAGTCCTGACCTCGGCTCGTTTGACCCTGCTCAGTTATCTGCCAGTCTGCCTGTTGCCAAGATTCGGCCTGGACTTTGACTACTCTCTGCCTGCCGCTTGTGATGTTTACCTTGATGTGTATGACCCGGCTTGTCTGACTCTGCAAACCTGCACCAGCTTACCTGCATCCTCTGCTCTGCAAGCTGCACACGCTGACCTGCATCCTTTGCAATGCAAACCTGCACCTGCTGACCTGCATCCCTGCTCTGCAAACCTGCACCTGCTGACCTGCATCCCTGCTCTGCAAACCTGCACCTGCTGACCTGCATCCCTGCTCTGCAAACCTGCACCTGCTGACCTGCATCCCTGCTCTGCAAACCTGCACCTGCTGACCTGCATCCCTGCTCTGCAAACCTGCACCCGCTGACCTGCATCCCTGCTCTGCAAACCGGCACCCGCTGACCTGCATCCCTGCCCTGCAAACCGGCACCCGCTGACCTGCATCCTCTGCTCTGCAAGCCGGCACCTGCTGACATGCATCCGCTGCTTCCGGAACCAGCCGTTCCAGTCTCCACTCGGCTCCACCACTCCAAGCAGTGAGGATCAGACAGGCACCCTTACCTCACCGTGCTCTTACCACCACTGTCCCCACTCCAGTGGTCTCCGAGCTGGGGTTGTACGGGAGGTCCCTCTCTGCACGTCAGGCTCACACCTAAGGTACGTTACAACTACATTCGGAACAAGTGCTGGACTAGCTGACTGCAGTGTGTTCCAGAGGAGGAGGGGAGTGAGCTGCCCATAATCCTTACTTTCTTCCTGTTTAGGGAGTTCAGGAGCTAAAAATGAGTGTGCAGTGCACCCACTGCACTGAAAGGCAAAAGGAAGCTCTTGCTGCAGTGGATAGAAGAGCCAGCTACAGAAAGGAGCTGCTATTACAAAGGTAAACAAGTGGAAGACGGTGGAGCTTTGGGGAGGGGAGATAAGGGCAGAGGAGAGGGGCAATAGTGAGATATGAATGAATGACCTACACTCTGTATCTAGCACTCTCCTGAACCCTGCACTCTGAGCATAATGCACTCCAGAACCCTGCTCCCTATGCAAAAGGCACTCCAGAAACCTGCAGTCTGTACCTAGTGCTCACCTGAGCCCTTCACTCTGTAAATTCAGCACTCCATAAATGTACTTCCTATGCATATCAAACTCCTTAACAAGGCACTCTGTACATAGCACACTCCTAAACTCTGTACGTAATGCATTCCTGAATCCTTCCACACATTTTTTAAATGATAGTGCTGGGGTTTGTAAATAGAAGGCACTCATTCTCAGCGGTGCTGCAGCGGCACAACGGTGCAGAGAGGAGGCACAGGCCACAGGAAGACTCAGGAGGACATTACTGGGGGGTGAAGCCGGCCTGGCAGAGGAGGATAGTACACTGATGTGCACAGTGCCTGACTGGAGAGGTGAACGGGACACAGTGACAGAACAGAAGGTGGACACTGATGTGGAAAGGTATGGTAATATGAAGGGGGACAGAGGACATGTCCTGTCCCTGGTTATCTGAAAAATGGATTTCAAATGTTTTGACAGCGGCGCAGTTTCAGTGCTTGCCATAGGTGCCATTTTCACTAGATACGCCTCTGGTTAACCCCTCCTCATCTGGATTCAGCAGTGGTATAGTTGTACACATTTTTATACCAGTATCATACTTAGCTACATGTTTTTATGACTGCTTTTGCTACCGTTTGGTATTACTCGCACCATTTTTACAGTTTATGTAGCTACATTGATTTTATCTCCAGTGCAATATTTATTTTGTTACCTACTTGAAGACTATAAAAGTTTTAATGCTATTCCCATCGAGCGCTGCCTTTGTGTTTTTTGTATCCTGCTATCCATTTTTCCAGTGGTTGGTAGCTGCACTGGGAATCAGCCTGCAAGGAGATCAGCTAAAAGTAGTTGGATCTATATGTGCGTTATAATTAATCGAAATTAGTTGATTAATCGATTAAAAAAAAAAAAAACATTAATCGAACACAAATTTTTTAATCAGTAACAGCCCTAATATATATATATATATATATATATATATATATGTATATATATATATCTCTATCAGGCCCGGACTGGGACAAAAAATAGGCCCGGGCATTTTGGAATAAGCAGCCCATGACATCTTAACCGGCCCCTTTCCCACTCTCCATCCTGGCGGATCCCCCAGGAGAGGGGAGGGGGGAACCCAGCAAAGGTGTGGGGTGCGAGGGGGACAGGGAAACAGCAGGGGGGCAGAGAGCACAGGGAAGAACCTTGAGAACATGGGGTGGGGCAAAACCACAGGGGGGCTGGAGAGCACTGTGGGGGGAGGCAGAGAGCACAGGGGAGAGAGAGAACACAGTGAGGAAGAGGAATAGGAGAACACAAGTGGGCCTGAGAGCATGGGGGGACTGGAGAGCACAGGGAGTGGGGGGTTGGTGAGCACAGGGGGAAGCAAAAACACAGGGTGGGGCGGAGAGCACAGGGAGGGCAGGAGAGCACGGGGGCAGAGAGCACAGGGGGGAAGGCGGAGATCACTGGGGGGTAGCAGTGAGCATGGGGGGAGGTAGAGAGCACAGGGGGTAGGCGGAGATCAATGGGGGGCTGGAGATCACTGGGGGGAGGCGGAGGGCACAGGGGGGGTAGTGGAGAGCATGGGGGGAGGTGGAGAGCATGGGGGGTAGGCGGAGATCAATGGGGGGACTGGAGAGCACTGGGGGGAGGCGTAGGGCACAGGGGGGCAGAGTAGAGCATGGGGGGGTGGAGAGCACAGGAGGGAGGTGGAGAGCACTGTGGGGGCTAGAGAGCACTGTGGGGGCTAGAGAGCACTGGGGGAGGTGGAGAGCACAGCTAGAGAGGCGGAGGGCACATGGGGCAGCGTAGAGCATGGGAGAAGGTGGAGAGCACAGGGGGAGAGACGGAGGGCACAGGGGGCAGCATAGAGCATGGGGGAGGCAGAGAGCACAGAAGGGAGGTGAAGAGAACAGGAGGGCTGGAGAGAAAAGGGGGGCTCGAGAGAACAGGGGGCTGGAGAGCACTGGGAGGGCTAGAGAGCACTGGGGGGGGGGGCTAAAGAGCACTGGGGGGGCTAGAGAGCACAGGGGGGTGGAGAGCATGGGGGAGAGGCGGAGAGCACGGGGACAGCATAGAGCATGGGGGACGTGAAAAGCACAGGGGGAGGTGAAGAGCATAGGGGGAGAGGCGGAGGGCACAGGAGGGCAGCGTAGAGCATGGGGGGGAGGTGGAGAGCACAGGGGGAGAGGCGGAGGGCACAGGGGGAAAGGCGGAGGGCACAGGGGGTGGTAGAGAGCACGGGAGGAGGAGAGCACAGGGGGGCTAGAGAGCACAGGAGGAGGGAGGAGGAGAGCACAGGGGGGTTAGAGAGCACGGGGGGCTAGAGAGCATGGGGGAGGTGGAGAGCACAGGGGGAGAGGCGGAGGGCGCGGGGGGCAGCGTAGAGCATAGGGGGAGGTGGAGATCACAGGGGGAGGTGAAAAGCACACGGGGAGAGGCGGTGGGCACAGGGGGGCAGCGTAGAGAATGGAGAAGGTGGAGAGCACATGGGGAGAGGCGGAGGGCACAGGGGGAGAGGCGGAGTGCACAGGGGCTGGTATAGAGCACAGGAGGAGGGAGAAGGAGAGCACAGGGGGGCTAGAGAGCATTGGGTGGAGGTGGAGAGCACTGGGGGAGAAGCAGAGGGCACAGGGCAGCAGCGGAGAGCATGGGGGAGGTGGAGAGCACAGAGGGAGAGGCGGAGGGCACAGGGGGAGAGGGGGGGCACAGGGGGCAGGGAAGAGCATGGGGGAGGTGGAGACCACAGGGGGAGGTGAAAAGTACAAAGGGAGAGGCGGAGGGCACAGGGGGGCAGCGTAGACAAGGGGGGAGGTGGAGAGCACAGGGGGAGGTGAAGAGCACAGGGGGAGAGGCAGAGGGCGCGGGGGAGAGGCGGAGTGCACAGGGGGTAGTAGAGAGCACAGGAGGAGGGTGGAGGAGAGCACAGGGGGACTAGAGAGCACGGGGGGCTAGAGAGCACTGGGTGGAGGTGGAGAGTACTGAGGGAGAAGCGGAGGGCACAGGGCAGCAACAGAGAGCATAGGGGGGTGGAGAGCACAGGAGGGAGATGGAGAGCACAAGGGGAGAGGCGGAGGGCACAGTGGGAGAGGGGGCAGGCACGGGGGGCAGCGTAGAGCATGGGGGAGGTGGAGACCACAGGGGGAGGTGAAAAGCACACGGGGAGAGGCGGAGGGCCATGGGGGGCAGCGTAGAGCATGGGGGAGGTGGAGTGCACAGGAGGGAGGAGGAGAGCACAGGGGGGCTGGATAGCACTGGGGAGAGGTGGATAGCACAGGGGGGCTGAAGAGCACTGGGGAGAAGTGGAGGGAACAAGGGGGCAGAGGAGAGCATGGGGGAGGTGGAGAGCACAGGGGGAAGGGGAAAACACAGGGGAGAGGCAGAGGGCACAGGGGGGAGGTGGAGATCACAGGGGGGCTAGAGAGGACTGGGGGGGGCTAGAGAGCACTGGGGGGGGGGCTAGAGAGCACTGGGCTGGCTAGAGAGCACTGGGGGGGGGGGGCTAGGGAGCACTGGAGGGGGTAGAGAGCACTGGGGGGGGGCTAGAGAGCACTGGGGGAGGCAGCAGAGATAAGCAGGATAGGAGGAGCGGTTAGGTGGCTGCATATAGAAGAATCATTCTCTCCATCTTCCTCCCGCAGTACCTGAAAGCCTGCGAGAGGGAGAGGAGCAGAAGCAGAGAAGCAGGCATTCAGAGACTGCGGGAGGAAGATGGAGAGAATAATTCTTCTATATGCAGCCGCCCCATCGCTCCTCCTATTCAGGTTACAGGGTTGGCCGCACTCACGTTCTCTCGGCTCCATGGCGTCTGCAGCAGGTGTCTCTGCTAGCTCCCCCCTTCATGGTCATGCCCCCTGACACTGATGGTTGAACTATACTGGCGGCCGTGGAGAGGCCAAAGGTGTCTCCTTTAGCTCCTCCCCCTTCATGTTTCCATCCCCCTGGTGCGGATGGCTGAGCCTGAGCTGAACTGGCAGCCGGGCGGCCGCGGAAAGTTTGGGGGATCGGCGTGGGCCCCGCAAGCAAGGACATGCGGCAAGTGCCCAGTTTGCCCTATGGCCAATCCGGGCCTGATTATATATATATATATATATATATATATATATATATATATATATATATATATATATATATATACAGTTGTGCTCATAAGTTTACATACCCTGGCGCAACTGTGTTAACTTTTTAAATCATAACTGAAACTACCCAAATGACCCTGATTAAAAGTTTACATACCCCAGTTCTTAATACCGTGTATTGCCCCCTTTAACATCAATGACAGCTTGAAGTCTTTTGTGGTATTTGTGAATGAGGCTCTTTATCTTCTCACATGGTAAAGCTGCCCACTCCTCTTGGCAAAATGCCTCCAGTTCCTGTAAATTCTTGGGCTGTCTTGCATGAACTGCACGTTTGAGATCTTCCCAGAGTAGCTCAATGATATTGAGGTCAGGAGACTGAGATGGCTACTCCAGAATCTTCACTTTATTCTGCTGTAGCCAATGACAGGTCGACTTGGCCTTGTATTTTGGATTATTGTCATGTTGGAATGTCCAAGTATGTCCCATGTGCAGCTTCCTGGCTGATGAATGCAAATGTTCCTCCAGTATTTTTTGATAACATACTGCATTCATCTTGCCATCAGTTTTGACCAAATTTCCTGTGCCTTTGTAGCTCTCACACCCCCAAAACATCAGCGATCCACCTCCATGTTTCACAGTAGGAATGGTGTACCTTTCATCATAGGCCTTGTTGACTCCTCTCCAAAAGTAGTGTTTACTGTTTATGGTTGTGGCCAAACAGCTAAATTTTGGTCTCATCACTGCAAATGACTTTGTGCCAGAAGGTTAGAGGCTTGTCTCTGTGCTGTTTGGTGTATTGTAAGCGGGATACTTTGTGGCATTTGCGTAGTAATGGCTTTCTTCTGGCGGCTCAACCATGAAGCTCATCTTTCTTCAAGGTCCTCTTTATTGTGCATCTTGAAACAGCCACACCACATGTTTTCAGAGAGTCCTGTATTTCACCTGAAGTTATTTGTGGGTTTTTCTTTGCATCCCAAACTATTTTCCTGGCCGGTGCGGCTGATATTTTAGTTGGTTTACTTGACCGTGGTTTGGTTTCAGCAGAACCCCCTCATTTTCCACTTCTTGATTAGAGATTGAACACTGCTGATTAGCATTCTCCATTCCTTGGATATCTTTTTATATCTCTTTCCTGCTTTATACAGTTCATCTACCTTTTCCCGCAGATCCTTGTTTTTGTGTTATCATTCATATTCTCTGAAAAATGGCCAAGAAATCATAAATTCTGCCAGTATATGTAAACTTATGAGCACAACTGTATATACTATTGTAGCAACACGGCCCCCTCTTTCTCCTCTTCTATCCTTGGCTCGCTCACAGGAGAAAAAGGCGCACCATGGCCACCATGCCCATACCCTCTGGTTTTTAGAGGTTAAGCACACTTGTTTTAACTTACGGGTCTTGCAGCAAGGTTCTCCTCAAAGTTGGTTTCTGTCCCTAGAATGTAAGGACAAAGTCTCTATACCCCAAGTAACTCCAAGGTCCACACCAGTATCAACTCCAACGTAGAGTTTCTTTTTTCCTTATGCATAAACATCCACAAAGTTGAGAAGAGAGAAAGGTGTTAGGAAGACAGATCAATTCAGGCACTCCTGGCTTCTTCGCCACTCGATTCCGAATGGGTATAGCTCACCCGGATAGTCACCCAAAGGCACTAGGAGCCGGCATGTATCTCGAACAGTCTATTAGATTCCCTAATGGATACGTTCAGGAGATCCTCTACAACAGAATCTATAGTGTCCCGAACCTCCTAATGGTCCTGTTGTTTCGATCCCTTTTTTTGGATGGATGACATCCCTCCGAAGAGTTACTGGGCCCCTTCCTTCACTGTGATCTCTCACCAGTCCTTCGGAACGGTCCTCCCCCAGCCTCCTCTTCTAGAAACAGTTCCCCTCGCAAGGCGGCACCCTAGGATTCCTCCTCCCGAAGCGGGCTCCAGCTAAAGGTGCTGGGCCCAGGGCTGAAGTTGCAGTTCCAGGACTAATGGTGCCTGGGACTGAAGCACACATGGCCCCATGGCCTGGAGGGCCATCTGCCACGCACCAGGACTCCGACTCCAGAACGAAAAAGAACTGACCCCTCCCAGGCGGCGTCTGCCCCTTATGTATCCTCTCCCGGCATGCACAGCAGGCAGATCACACCCACTGCACGGCTGCCGAGAAAGGACACCCAATCACCACTCCATCACCTGTGGTTCAACCCCTTAGTACAAGTGACAGCGCCACCCATACTTCTAAGGGGAACTGCACGCCAGGTGAAACAGCAGCAAGGCAGATTCCAGTAAATTGAAAGATTCAAGCCAACTACCACTCGAATAACCCCTAAATTTAGCATAGCAATCCCTAAATTTAGGACCCCCACTACACACTCCCCTTTCTTAAATAGACACTGTCCCCAGTGTCTGGAGACAAATTTGCACACTCAATCCTGAGCAGGCACAAACTTACCTTCAGAACTATGTACAAAAAAAAACTAACTACCAGAGTGCCTGAATCAAAGAAGTAAATTTCAGCAAAATGAGAGAGACAGAAACATTTATTTTCACAATAATGACATTCCCTCCCACCATCCTATCGCAACCAGATCCCACCCAATCTCCGGTGAGTTGCTTGATGGTCTCCTGCATGGGAAAGAAACACATATCATATAAACAAAATAACATTCTATCACTACTGTATGTACATGAATCAAACCATCTCTCCTAGAAAAGATAATTTGTTTCATCTAAACGGCACACACTAGTGTATTTTTAAATAGCAGTATTGAGTAAGTGCTTTAAAAGTTTTGCAGACCACTACCACCTAGTGGCAGCACACATATATTTCTCTTTAGTCTAAGTGCACACTAAAGCCCCGTACACACGATCGGATAACCTATGGATTTGTCCATCGGAAAGCTGATGAAACTGTTTTTCATCAGTCTTGGCCACACACCATCAGTCAAAAAACCGACCGTTCCAAACGCGGTGACGTAAAACACTCCGATGAGCCGAGAAAAATGAAGTTTAATGCTTCTGAGCATGCGTCGACTTGATTCTGAGCACGCGTGGGTCTTTTAACCGATGGACTTGCCCATAGACGATCGGAAATTCCCATCGTTTTTTTATCCATCGGAAAATTTTAAAACAAGTTCTATTTTTTACAACCGATGGAAAAAAGAACGATGGGTACCATACACGATCGGTTGGTCTGATGAAAACCGTCCATCGGACGGTTTTCATCAGTCAAACCGATCGTGTGTACGGGGCTTTACGCACCACAATACAAGGATCCCCTTGTTGATCTCGGTGGCTTCCAGCTTGGCCTTGACTAGCTCTACCCCAAAGTTTTTTTCTTTTCCTTTAAAAGGGAAGGGAACAAAAAAAAAAAAGTCCTTTAAAAAGTAAAAATCCCCGGGACAGCAGTTCAAGGCATTATCTCCGAAGCGGTAACACAAAAAAAAAACAAGTCCCACCACAGAGGTAAAAGCGTGGATCAGGAAGAGTCAGAGACTTCCAGTCCTTATCCAAAGTCTCAATTGAATAAGTCACATCATCTTTGTCCTTACTGCAGATCACGACCCGATCCGCATGTATGTGGCGACCAAGAATCCAATCTTTTCGGCAGCCCTTGTATCTTCCAGTCATTAAAGCCGAACATGAAAGGTACCTGTGGCCTTTCTTTACCTCCAAACGATCCCAGATAAAGTCACTGTACCATCGTTCCCGAGAGGCTTTGATCTCAAATAGCAAGTTCTTTGGGACGTATGGGTACTCCCATCCATAGTCCATAGCAACCTTTTGGTTCAAGAGCCGTTGCAGTCAGGCTAAAGGCGGCATGGTTGCCCGATCTCCAGCTCCTGGCAGGACGATGACATCCGGAGATCTCCTAGGGCGTACAGGCTCCAACTGTGGAATAGGAGGCCTTAACGGTGAACGGGCCTCCGGTACATCAGGCACAGGAGACACCGGAGCTTGTAACGCAGGTACGGGGACAACTTCTCCAGCACAAACGGGGGCTTCCACCCGGGGGGGAAGTATCCCCAGAGTCCATGGGTGAATCCCTTTACACTACGAGGAGAAGTTAGTGAAATCTTGTCCCATCCCTTACTGACAAACATCAATTTCCGTATTATCTCCCATATCAGAGGAAGAATCTATGTCCGAAGAGTCCCACATCTCCACTGGCAGGCAAACTCTCGTGGACACAGGATCAGCTTTCAACAGTTCCCTTGGGTCAGGTACCCAAGCGTCCCTAATAGAACGGACACTGACCTTTGTACCTTTCCCCGGCCGACCTTTACCCATCATGGATCGTTCGGAAACTCCTCCGGCTGGACGATCCGAGTCAGGCGGGCGCTGGGGTGGGCCTCCACCACTGCCGCGAGAAGCCTTTACGAGTCCTACCTTCCTTTTGGCAGGCGGAAGGGAGGGTTCCGTTGTGACTGATGCAGCATCCACTGGGTTCTCCACCTCGAATTCCTCAATGGCCGGAGCTTCAGTCTTTACATCCACCACCTCCGCGGGACTGCGCTTGGGAATTGCGGTGATAGCACACACCTCCTCCTCAGGAGTAACAGCACCTGAGATCCAATTCACTCGGTAAACCTTTGGCTTCTCTGTTGGCTGCTCTACCTCCAACAGGAATTCCCCACAGCGGGCGCATCTCCCGAAAGGCCGAAGGTGCACAATCAGTCCCTGACACTTTACACAGATCATGCCCAAGGCCTCTGCATCTCTGCATGCATAAAGGGCAAAGCCACCTCTGGGCTTCAGCCGGATTCCTGTGTCAGTCAAAGAGGCAGCAATAGGGGTCACATCCATGGTTGGACCGGGCAAAAGAGTAAAGCAGGTTTCCAGGAAGGAGCGGACATGTCACTTCGTCAATAGTCCAAAAGATAATGTCCCTTTTGGCGCCAAACGCACCACGAGGAGCTCACACTTGGCGGAGCTCCTCCCCTTTCCTTTTCCCTCGCTGCACTTACTTCGTAGGCTTTTCCAGACTTGAGACACGCCCACGAACTACGCAGCCAGAAATACAGCCAGGCCTTAATCTTCCTTTCTCTTACTTGTGGCGCAGGTTGAATTTCAAGTAAACATGGTCGACCTCCACGGAGCCTCACAAGGGAATAAAGTCCAACTTTTTCCAGGGGGTATTCGCTGCAAAATCCCGGACTCTGAGCCCCCACGTGTAGCGACACAGCCCCCTCTTTCTCCTCTTCTATCCTTGGCTCGCTCACAGGAGAAAAAGGCGCACCATGGCCACCATGCCCATACCCTCTGGTTTTCAGAGGTTAAGCACACTTGTTTTAACTTGCGGGTCTTGCAGCAAGGTTCTCCTCAAAGTTGGTTTCTGTCCCTAGAATGTAAGGACAAAGTCTCTATACCCCAAGTAACTCCAAGGTCCACACCAGTATCAACTCCAACGTAGAGTTTATTTTTTCCTTATGCATGAACATCCACAAAGTTGAGAAGAGAGAAAGGTGTTAGGAAGACAGATCAATTCAGGCACTCCTGGCTTCTTCGCCACTCGATCCCGAATGGGTATAGCTCACCCGGATAGTCACCCAAAGGCACTAGGAGCCGGCATGTATCTCGAACAGTCTATTAGATTCCCTAATGGATGCGTTCAGGAGATCCTCTGCCACAGAATCTATAGTGTCCCGAACCTCCTAATGGTCCCGTTGTTTCGATCCCTTTTTTCGGGTGGATGACATCCCTCCGAAGAGTTACTGAGCCCCTTCCTTCACTGTGATCTCTCACCAGTCCTTCGGAACAGTCCTCCCCCAGCCTCCTCTTCTAGAAACGGGTCCCCTCGCAAGGCGGCACCCTGGGATTCCTCCTCCCGAAGCGGGCTCCAGCTAAAGGTGCTGGGCCCAGGGCTGAAGTTGCAGTCCCAGGACTAAAGGTGCCTGGGACTGAAGCACACGTGGCCCCATGGCCTGGAGGGCCATGCACCACGCACCAGGACTCTGACTCTGGAACGAAAAAGAACCAACCCCTCCCAGGCGTCGTCTGCCCCTTATGTATCCTCTCCCGGCATGCACAGCAGGCAGACCACACCCACTGCATGGCTGCCGAGAGAGGACACCCAATCGCCACTCCATCACCTGTGGTTCAACCCCGAGTACAAGTGACAGCGCCACCCATACTTCTAAGGGGAACTGCACGCTAGGTGAAACAGTAGCAAGGCAGAGTCCAGTAAATTGAAAGATTTAAGCCAACTACCACTCGATTCACCCCTAAATTTAGGACCCCCGCTACACTATATTACCAAAAGTATTGGGACACCTTCCTTTACATGCACATGAACTTTAATGGCATCCCAATCTTAGTCCGTAAGGGTTCAATATTGAGTTGGCCCACACTTTGCAGCTATAACAGCTTCAACTGTTCTGGGAAGGCTGTCTGCAATGTTTAGGAGTGTGTCTATGGGAATGTTCTTCTTCCAGAAGAGCATTTGTGTGGTCAGGCACTGATGTGGACGAGAAGGCCTGGCTCACAGTCTCCACTCTAATTCATCCCAAGGGTGTTCTATCGGGTTGAGGTCAGGACTCTGTGCAGGTCTGTTAAGTTCCTCCATCCCAAACTTGCTCATCCATGTCTTTATGGACCTTGCTTTGTGCACTGGTGCAAATCATTTGGTGGAGGGGGGATTATGGTGTGTGGTTGCTTATCAGGGGTTGGGCTTTCCCCCTTAGTTTCATTGAAGGGAACTCGTAAGGCATCAGCTCCCATCTTTGTGGAAACAGTTTGGGGATGGTCCCTTCCTGTTGCAACATGACTGCGCATCAGTGCACAAAGCAGGGTCCATAAAGACATGGATGAGCGAGTTTTGGGTGGAGGAATTTGACTGACCTCAACCCGATAGAACACCTTTGGGATGAATTAGAGTGGAGACTGCGAGCCAGGCCTTATCGTCCAACATCCGTGCCTCACCTCACAAATGCGCTTCTGGAGGAATGGTCAAACATTCCCATAGACACATTCCTAAACCTTGTGGACAGCCTTCCCAGAAGAGTTGAAGCTGTTATAGCTGCAAAGGGTGGGCCAACTCAATATTGAACCCTACAGACTAAGACTGGGATGCCATTAACGTTCATGTGCGTGTAAAGGCAGGTGTCCCAATACTTTTGGTAATATAGTGTGTATATGTGTGTGTGTGTGTATGTATGTATATGTATGTGTGTGTGTGTATGTGTATATATATATATATATATATATATATATATATATATATATATATATATATATATATATATATAGCGCTACCCCCAGTTAAGAGAGCCGCTGGTTTGATTTTTTCGGGCCCTGAGTACAGCTCCACCAACCCCCGGCAATCTTGTATAGTCCCCTGTGGCACAGTTAGTCTAGGGATGTTTTCTATGCAATCTACACCTGGTAACATACACACTTTAACCCCAGATTAAGTGTAAGCACTAGGGATGAGCTCAGTGTTCGAGTCGAACATACGTTCGACTCGAACATACGTTCGACTCGAACATCGGCTGTTCGATCGTTCGGCGAACATCGCACAATTTGGGCCGTTCGCGCCAAATTCGAGTGACGCGAATGGCCCACAATACACTGCGCCATCGCAGTGCAATCCTGGCGCTGTGATTGGCCAAGCATGCACTGTGACCCCGCATGCTTGGCCAATCACAGCGCCGGCAGCTAGGAGAGCCATAATTGGCCACAGGCAGGTTGCCTGTGGCCAATTATAGCTCAGGGGGTTTAGCACACGCCCCACACTATAAAAGGCCGCCAGCGCGGCGGCCTTGTGTAGTGTGTTTCGGCGCAGGGAAAGAGAAGGATAGGCAGGGACAGTGTGATATTCTTTGTGCTATTCTTGTGTGCAGGGAGAGAGGATAGGCAGGGAGAGTGTCAGTGTCATATTCTTTGCTAAACCTTGTGTGCAGCGAGAGAGAAGGATAGGCAGGGGACAGTGTCAGTGTCATATTCTTTGCTAAACCTTGTGTGCAGGGAGAGAGAAGGATAGGCAGGGAGAGTGTCAGTGTCATATTCTTTGATAAACCTTGTGTGCAGGGAGAGAGGATAGGCAGGGGACAGTGTCAGTGTCATTGTTGCTAAGCCTCCTGCACAGTATACACCTGAAGCTAGCCCGTATTGCTGTGTTTTCCTGGTGTGTTACACCAACAGGCATTTGCAGCACTTACAGCAGGCGTAGTGTGATTCCTGCAAAATATACTCCTGAAGCTACGCCTTATTGCTCTGTTTTCCTAGTGTGTTACACCAACAGGCATTTGCAGCACTTACAGCAGGCGTAGTGTGATTCCTGCAAAATATACTCCTGAAGCTAGCCCGTATTGCTGTGTTTTCCTGGTGTGTTACACCAACAGGCATTTGCAGCACTTACAGCAGGCGTAGTGTGATTCCTGCAAAATATACTCCTGAAGCTAGCCCGTATTGCTGTGTTTTCCTGGTGTGTTACACCAACAGGCATTTGCAGCACTTACAGCAGGCATAGTGTGATTCCTGCAAAATATACTCCTGAAGCTAGCCCGTATTGCTGTGTTTTCCTGGTGTGTTACACCAACAGGCATTTGCAGCACTTACAGCAGGCGTAGTGTGATTCCTGCAAAATATACACCTGAAGCTAGCCCGTATTGCTGTGTTTTCCTGGTGTGTTACACCAACAGGCATTTGCAGCACTTACAGCGGGCGTAGTGTGCTTCCTGCAAAATATACTCCTGAAGCTAGGCCTTATTGCTGGTTTTCCCATCTCCCTGCAGGCCATTAGAATGTCTGGAAGGCAAACAAGGAGAGGCAGACAGTCAGGAGCCAATAAAAGAGGGCAAGCAGGCTCTGTGTCTAGAGACAACAGTGCTGGTCGTGGACGCGGTGCATCGCCATCAGCACGTGGCCATGGGGCACGCTTGTCCTTCTTTTCGGCAGCTTGACGTGTTGAGCCGCATAATGCCGAAGACTTGGTAGAGTGGATGACCAAGCCCTCCTCATCCTCCTCATCCTCTCTCACCCAGGCTCAGGGTACTGGCAAAGCAGCTGCCAAAGCGTCCTCTTCCCTGGTATCAATGTCATCATCAGTCACTCCTTCCCTAGACCCACCATGTCCTCCTGAGGAGTCCCCCGAACTGTTTGAGCACAGTGTTGGGTACATGCTCCAGGAGGATGCCCAGCGTTTCGAAGGGTCTGATGATGATACCCAGCTAGAGGAAGGCAGTAGCGTGAGAGCAGAGAGAGGGGATGCTCAAGAAGGACACCAATCTGGCAGTCATGTTCCAGCAGCTGCAGCATACTGCCAGATTGGCTCCAGTGATGAGGAGGGAGGGGATGATGAGGTCACTGACTCCACGTGGGTGCCTGATAGGAGAGAGGAGGAGGAGGAGGATGAGGAGGAGGCACATCTCCAACGAGGCAGGATGCCCTCGGGGGGCCAGCGTAAGGGCAGCACACTGACGGAATCACACCGCAGAGCTCCGCCTGTGCAGGGCGCTGCCTCTGCCCGTTATTCAAAAAGTTCTTTGGTGTGGGCCTTTTTTGAGTCGAGTGCATCAGATCGCACAGCTGCTGTTTGCAACATATGTCTCAAGCGTATATCGCGTGGCCAAAACATCAGCCGCTTGGGCACCACATGCTTGACCAGACATATGTTGACCTGCCATGCAGCTCGTTGGCAAGCCTACCTTAAAGACCCACACCAAAGAACAAAGCGGACCACTCCTTGCATCGCATCAGCTGGGATCTCCAATCCCACTATACCTTCAGTCCTCTCTGAAACCTGCACTGACAGGAATGAAGGTGTAGAATTAGGTGTGTCACAGCCAAGTACTTGCGGGCACTCTGCTAGCAGTACACCGACGTCCGATTCTAGCAGGCAAATTTCCCTGCCCCAGCTGCTGGACCATCGAAAGAAGTTCACTCCCAGCCATCCACATGCCCAGCGGTTGAATGCTAGCTTGGCTAAATTGCTAGCGCTTCAACTGCTGCCTTTTCAGTTGGTAGATTCGCCCCCCTTCCGTGAGTTTGTGCAATGTGCGGTTCCTCAGTGGCAGGTTCCCAAACGCCACTTTTTCTCACGGAAGGCGATTCCGGCTCTCTACCGGCATGTGGAAGGCAATGTCTTGGCCTCGCTGGAGAGGGCGGTCAGCGGTAAGGTGCATATTACCGCTGACTCATGGTCCAGCAGGCATGGACAGGGACGTTACCTTTCTTTCACGGCCCATTGGGTCACTCTTTTGGCAGCTGGAAAGGATGCAGGACAAGGTGCAGTAGTGTTGGAGGTTGTTCCGCCGCCACGCCTCCAAAATGCTACTACTGATTGTGACACACCTCTCTCCTCCACCCCCTCCTCTTCTTCTTCCTCCATGGCCTCTTCCTGTGCTTTGTCTTCAGAACCAGCGGTGCTCCGTAGGGGTTCAAGGGGCTACGCAAGTACGCAGGCAAAAAGATGCCATGCGGTGCTTGCGCTGGTGTGTTTTGGGGACAGGAGCCACACTGGGGCAGAGGTTCTGTCTGCTCTGCAGGGGCAGGCCGAGAGGTGGTTGACGCCACGCTAGCTTAAGCCAGGAATGGTGGTTTGCGACAATGGCACCAACCTCCTCTCCGACAGGGACAACTGACCCATGTGCCCTGTGTGGCTCACGTCCTTAACCTGGTGGTGCAGCGGTTCTTGGGCAGGTACCCGGGCTTACAGGATGTCCTGAGGCAGGCCAGGAAAGTCTGTGTGCATTTCCGCAGATCTTATAATGCCAGTGCTCGCCTGGCTGAGCTGCAAAAGGAGTTGAACCGCCTTATATGTGACATGCCCACCAGGTGGAACTCAACGTTGGCCATGCTGCAGTGGCTGCACACGCAGCAGAGGGCCATCAATGAGTACCTGTGCGACTACGGCACCAGGACAGGGTCAGGGGAGCTCGTTTTTTTTTCACCACGCCAGTGGGGCATGATCAGGGATGCATGCACTGTCCTGGCACCATTTGAGGAGGCCACGAGGATGGTGAGCAGTGACAGTGCATGCATCAGTGACACTGTACCTCTTGTCCACCTGTTGGAACATACGCTGCGTGGAATAATGGACAGGGCACTTGAGGCAGAACAGAGGCAGGAAGAGGAGGACTTCCTTGCCTCTCAAGGCCCCCTTTACCCAGACAGTGTTCCTTCTGTCCCACCCATCGCACAGGAAGAGGAGGAGGAGGAGGAGGAGGATTGTGTCAGCATGGAGGTGGAGCCTGGCACTCAGCATCATCAGCAGCAGTCTTTTAGGGATGATTTACAGTCCCAAGAAACCCTTCGACTTGTACGTGGCTGGGAGGAGGTGGCTGCGGATCATGTCGTCCTTAGTGACCCAGAGGACTCCGGACCGAATGCCTCAGCTAACCTATGCTGCATGGCCTCCCTGATCCTGCAAAGTCTGCGGAAGGATCCTCGTATTCTTCGGATCAAGGAGAGGGACCATTACTGGCTGGCCACTCTCCTTGATCCACGGTACAAGGATAAGGTTGCGGACCTTATCTTACCGTCGCAGAGGGAGCAGAGGATGAGACAACTCCGGGAGGCCTTGCAGAAAGGTCTGTGCAACGCGTTCCTAGAGACTGGGAGGTTACAAACTCCTGGTCCTGGACAATGAGTTGCTGAGGCTTCGGTCAGTCAAAGAAGGAGCGGTGGGGAAGGTGGCTGTCTGACCGATGCGTTCAGACAATTCTTTAGTCCGCAGCCCCAAGGTATGATCGGTTCCAGCAACCATCGCCAGCGTCTGATATACATGGTGCAGGAATACCTAGGGGAAAGGTCAGACTTGGACACCTTCCCCATCGAAAATCCTCTGGCTTACTGGGTCTTGAGGATGGATCACTGGCCAGAGCTTGCACAGTATGCAATTGAGCTACTGGCCTGTCCTGCATCCAGCGTTCTTTCAGAACGCACATTCAGTGCTGCTGGAGGATTTGTCACGGATCACAGGGTGCGCCTGTCCACCGACTCGGTTGATCGACTGACTTTCATAAATATGAACCAGTCTTGGATCACCACCAGCTACCAAACACCTGAAGCTGATATAACAGACTAATTTATTTTCAAATGTCACATCCCTTCAAGACTGATGCTGATGCTGAGTGACTGTCCTGTTATGTTGACTGACTATCCTCCTCCTCCTCAATGATCCGATTGATGATGATGATAGCTTGGAAGAACATTTTTGTTTCTGGGTGCCGCCACCAGTGCCTAAGGCCCAATTTTTCAGCCCCTGTTTAACAGGGGCATGTAAATACAATTTTTTTATGCAATGCTTTGCAGCAGGGCTCATTCCTGCACTCCAAGTAGAGTATCTGGGAGAAGTTGCAGTGTCGTGGGACCAGCACCAGTGCCTAAGGCCCAATTTTTCAGCCCCTGTTTAACAGGGGCGTGTAATTACAATTTTTGATGCAATACTTTGCAACAGGGCTCATTGCTGTGCTCCAAGTACAGTATCTGTGAGGGGTTGCAGTGTTGTGGCACCAGTGCCTAAGTCCCAATTTTTCTGCCCCTGTTTAACAGGGGCATGTAATTACAATTCTTGATCTAATAATTCACAGCAGTTCCCATTCCTGCGCCCACCAAGAGTAACTGTGAGGCCTTACAGTGTTGTGTCAACACCACCACCACCAAAGGCCCAATTTTTCAGCCCCTGTTCAACAGGGGCATGCAATTACAATTCTTGATCTAATAATTCACAGCAGGGCCCATTCATGCGCCCACCAAGAGAAACTGTGAGGGCTTACAGTGTTGTGGCAACACCAACATGTAAGGGGCAAATTTCAGCAGAGTATATAGGGCAGGCCCCTACTTTCAAACATCCAACTTACAAACGACTCCTACTTGCAAACGGAAGGAGACAACAGGAAGTGAGAGGAAATCTACCCCTAGGAAGGGAAATTCTCTCCTGTAAGAGTTAATATGGGAAAAAGGTGTCTCCTCTCTACTGATGCTTTATCACCAATCCTTGTTTCAATAAAAACCCCACTTTTCAAAAACATTTGTCATTGGGACAGAAAGTGAGGTGAAATGTTCTGAACAGGGGCACAGACAGCAAAACAAATGTTACAGGGGTGTTAACCCTTCCCTATGTTTTCCAAAAAGCTTAAAAATAGATTTTTTGGCTGGAGCTACACTTAAACAATGTACCTGTTCAAAATTACAAACATACATAAGAACAAACCTACAGTCCCTGTCTTGTATGCACCGCCTGTATACGGCTGTTCAGAGTATATAGGGCCTTTTTTATTTTGTGTGTGGGGTTCCCCTTAATATCCATACAAGACCCAAAGGGGCTGGTAATGGGCTGGGGTAGGGGGGGGGGGTGATGGGGTAGCTATGCCATTTTTCTTAAAGATTTTCATCCATATTACCGGGACCAGACACAGGGTCGGCGCTACCACTAGGCGAAGTAGGCAGCCGCCTAGGGGCGCACTACCACCTAGGGCGTAACCACAGCCTCTGTCCTGTGTGACAGTGTGAGCTAGGCTCTCCTCTCTCCTGATCGCTGGCCTGGCCCCATTCAGTGTGCCGCCACAGTGCCACCAAATTCCCCCCATGTGTAGCGCAGAGCACCCCGCTGCGCTGTCACACCTCAGTCCTCAGACAGGTATAATCACACAGCGCAGCGTCGGGACTCCATTGCTCCAGCCTGTCCCTCTGGTGCGGCGCTGTGTGTCTTGTGTGTGCAGCGGAGGGGCGGGGCTGAGGAGTAGCTGACTGACCTCCCGCCCAGCGAGGACTCCATGGAGCGGGTGGATGGCATTGGCGGCGGCGCGGCGCTTGCCTGGCCCTGGCGGGGACTCCGTGGAGAGGATGGATGGCGCTGGCCTGGCCCCAGAGCAGAGCCCTGATGAAGAAAAGCCCGGAGCAAGGAATGCAATGAATGGGTGGAGGGCGAACATGACTAGGGAAACATGGGACTTATGTGAAGGATTAGGGGATTGGTGGGGTAAGGCTGAGGAAGAGGGGATAAGATTGGTGGGTTAATTTGGGTGGGAGGGGGCATTGAGTGTATAAAGGAAGACTCCGCCCCCTCCCCGGATAACATGCGGCGCTGAGAAAGTTCAGGATGGCAGACTTGGAGCAGCTCCTGGCCCAATTGCAGGCAGAAACCGCAGCGCGAGGCCCACAGTGGGCCCAGGAACATTTAGGGCCTTTGCTCGGGCGTCCGGTGGAGGAAGAGGTTAATGGGGGGAGAGTGTCAGCGCGAGCTCGGCAGTCAAAACCGCCGGAGCGCTTCTCTCCTGACCTCTCCTCCGGAGCTCGCAGACACATTGGGAATCCCGAAGGGGCCCGCGAATGGGGTCCTCCCGCGAAGCGAGCTGCTGTCGCCGGGTTGGACGCCGGAAGGAATCCCCGGCAGAGTCGGAGCTCCGCGGGCGGCCGTTCCGGGAGTTCCGGAGCGGCCACCAGGCCCGCACGGCGATGGGAGTCGGAAGCAGCGGGCCCCGCCCCCAGAGTGATGTCACCGGGGATGGCGCCTCGGCGGGGGAGATCTAGTGTGGCGGTGGCCGGGCCTTCCACTGCGGCGGCCGGGGACCTTGCGGCGGAGGAGCAGAGGGAAGAGGCAGCGGATGTAGGCGACAGGGCTGGACGGAGCCCCCCCGGCCTGGGCAAGGCAACGAAAAAATCAGTGGGCGGGTCCAGAACACGAAGAAGGAGTCGGTGTGGAGCGGGACCCTCGGCATCCAGGGATCCTTCTCCTGGAGGGCTTGCATCGGGAGCGGAAGGGGAGGAGCAACGGTCGGACGGTGCAGGATCGGAATTGGAGGCGGAACGTGAGCCTCTCGGAAGGTCAGCATCGATGGAGGCGGGACGGTCGGCTGGTGGGTCGCTTCCTAGGCAGCCCGGTAAGTTTGTTTTTCCTTTATCTTCACTGGGTCAGTCACAGGTGTGGGGTGCTGGGGGCTGCAGTGGTAGGGGTGATGCTGGGACGTCCGGGTGGGGGTACTCGGCTGGGGATGGTGATTTGGCAGACCGGGGTCAGAGGTCGGTGGTAGGGATGGATACAAGTATGAGGGGGTTTTTAGCAGGGATCAAGGAATTGGTGGACAGGTTTGAAAATTCAGCAGGTGGGGCGCCATGCCCGTCAGAGGCATGGGTTCCCCCGGTGGGGGGGATGGCAGGAGCGGGGTGGCAGGGGCAGCGGTGGTGGTGCCACAGCAGGGGGGGACGGAAAGTCCTCCGGTAAGGACGGAGGGGGTTGATACGCCCGCGGCAGTGGGGGAGACGGGCAGGCAGGACTTGGTAAGGTTGGCTGACGCGGCGATGTGCGAGGTCTATGTCTGTTTTGAGGGACCGTTGGGAGCGCATTTAAAGGTGGAGGTGCGTGACAAGATTTGGAAAGGTGAGTATGTGGAGATATTTTCACTGCTGCCGTTGGGGAAGTTCAACTTGGACAGAGTCAAGCCGGATGACTCCAAGAAGGAAGATGAGGAGAAGCGTAAGTATCGCCTTATCCCTCGGACATTTACAAATTGGCTGCAGGCATTTGGCATTTTGGCAAGTGTGATAGGGGTAAAGAAGCCGGAGTTCTGCTCTGCTCTGTTTTGCTACCAGGATGCGATAGGGGAAGCATACAGAACCTTCGGGGGCACGGCTTGGTTGAGGTACGATGAGCAGTTTCGCCAGAGGATGGCGATGCGGCCGGAGTTGAGATGGGACCACAAAGACATTAGTTTGTGGATGCGATTGATGACTTCGGCGAGGGCCCCGAACCAGTTTTTTCAGGGGGGGGGGGGGGCCGGTGGATCGTCTTCCCCTGGACAACCGGCCGGTAAGGCAAAAGGGGTTTGTTGGCAGTTTAATTCGGGTACATGCAAGTTTGGAGGAACGTGCCGTTTCAAACATGAGTGTTCCGGATGCGGGGGTTCCCACCCCTCGTCTAGATGCTTTAAGCAAGGGAAGAACCGTTCCGGAGAACTTACGAATAAGAGGGAAGACGCCGGTGATGGTGGAAAGGATGCGGCCGTTTCTAGGTAGGTATCCGGACAGGGAGGCTGCGCGGTTGTTGGAAAGGGGGTTTGCGGAGGGTTTTCATATTCCATGCTCGTTGAGGGAGGTGCCACGCAATTTGCGATCGGCGTTGCTACATGGCGACGTAGTTTCGGAGAAACTACGAAAGGAAGTGGCGTTGGGCCGCATGCGCAGGCGTTGCGGCCCATTTACAGTTCCCCCGTTAAAGGATTTGGTGGTCTCTCCGCTGGGTGTGGTGCCAAAAAAGGAGCCGAATAAATTTCGGCTCATTCACCACCTTTCTTTTCCTAAAGGGGGGTCGGTTAATGACGCCATTGAGCCGGATGCTTGCACGGTGAGTTACACATCATTCGATGCAGCAGTGGTTTGGGTCCGGCATTATGGAAAGGGGGCTCTCATGGCAAAATCAGATGTGGAGGCGGCCTTTCGGCTTCTTCCGGTGCACCCGGATAGTTTTCGATTATTGGGGTGTCACTGGAACGGGGAGTTTTTATGTGGACCAGTGCCTGCCTATGGGCTGTTCCATATCGTGTGCATTATTTGAGGAGTTTAGCTCCTTTCTGGAATGGATGGTCAGGGACGTGGCAGGGGTAAATTCGGTCATACACTATCTGGATGACTTCCTCTGCGTGGGCCCGGCTTCATCCAGGGATTGTGCGATTCTGTTAGCAACGCTGGAGCACATGGCGGATCGTTTTGGCGTCCCATTGGCGCCGGACAAGACGGAGGGGCCAACAACGGTCATTACGTTTTTGGGGATAACGCTGGATTCAGAAGCCATGGAATGCCGTTTACCGGAAGATAAGCTTGCGGATCTGAAAAAAGAACTTAAGCTGATGTTGGGTTTGCGCAAGGTACAGCTGCGAACGCTGCAATCTTTATTGGGGAAGCTGAATTTCGCCTGTCGCATTTTGCCGATGGGGAGAGCGTTTTGCCGACGGTTGTGCGGGGGTGCAGTCGCCTCGACATTTTGTTAGGCTGGTACGTTCACACAGGTCTGATCTGCAGGTCTGGCATACATTCTTGGAGTCCTTCAATGGTAGGGCATTATGGATGTCGGGCCCGGTCAGCAACTTTGATATGGATTTGTTCACAGACGCTGCGGGCTCAGCAGGTTTTGGGGCTTTTTTCCAAGGTCGATGGAGTGCGGGTTCGTGGCCACAGAGTTGGGTGGAGGCAGGCTTCATAAAGAATATGTTGCTGCTGGAACTGTTTCCAGTAGTATTGGCGGTGGAACTATGGGGCGAGGCTTTCCGGGATCGGAAGGTGCGTTTTCACATCGACAACATGGGCGTGGTGCAGGTGATTAACAGAGCATCGGCGGCATCGCCGCCGGTGGTTCGCCTGCTACAACAGCTGGTGTTGAGATGCCTACAGTTAAACATCTTCATGTATGCAGTTCACCTTCCGGGAGTGGACAATGTGGTGGCTGACGCTTTATCTCGCTTTCAGTGGGACAGGTTCCGAGAGTTGGCACCGGACACGGAGCAACGAGGGGTACCTTGTCCAGACTGGCTGTGGAAGATTGCGTTAGATTAGTCGCCGGATGGATCAGCAAGTCGGTGAGTGAGACGACGTGGGCTGCATATCAGAAAGTTTGGTTGGAATGGGCGGATCTGGGTAGAAGGACGGGAGTTGAGATTGAGGGTCCGGAGGTGAGGTTGCTAGTCTTGTACTTTATCTCCAGGAGCATGGAAGCGGGGGTGTCGGTATCCGCGCTGGATAAAAAGGTTGCTGGATTGGCATTTTTGTTTAAATGGCAAGGTTTGCCTGATTACACGAAAGACTTCTGGGTTCGACAAGCGCTCAGAGGTTATAGGCGGGTTAGGCCGTTTAAAGACACCAGACGCCCGGTGTCCTTTGGGGTCCTGAAGGGGGTGTTGGCTAAGCTACGGGAGGTTTGCACCTCGGAATACGAAGCTGCCTTGTTCCGAGTGGCATTTTTCTTGGCATTTTTTGGGGCGTTCAGGATTGGCGAGCTGGTTAGCCCGTCTAAGAAAGTGCACGGGGGGATTGGGGCTAATGAAGTGCGTTTCCAGGAGGATAGAGTGTCCTTGTGGTTACGTAGATCAAAAACGGATCAAAAAGGGAGGGGCAAGAGTTCAGATTTTTTCGTTGCCGGGCTCACCGCTTTGTCCAGTTGGGGCCGTTCGGGGCTTTCTGGCGGTACGCCCAGGGAACGTGGGGTCCTTTCTGATACATGCGGATGGGTGTCCGTTGTCCAGGTTTCAGTTCATATCGGTTTTCCGAAAATGTTTGGGGTGCCTGGGTTTAGAGGCGAAATAATTTTCGTCACATTCGTTCAGAATTGGGGCGGCTACGGAAGCGGCTCGGAGTGGGTTGGATAGTGAGTCGGTCAAGCGCATTGGGAGATGGGAATCAAGGAGATTTCGATCTTGCATTCGCCCTCACTTAGTGGTAGGGGTGTGAGGAGAATAGGAGGAAGGGATAAGGAGAGAAGGAGTGGGGCTGATTGGAGTTTAAAAAAATAATGAGGTTCAGTTGACAGGTTTGGCTGTGGTTACGGTGGATACATGTTTTTCTCTTTCAGGTGTGGCGCCGGCGTTGGTCTGGATACTGGGGCACTCTTACGTGTACAGGGGGGGTAAGAGGGCTGAGGCAAGACCGGAAGGTCGGCAATTGGGGTTTTCAAGGCAGGAGGCCCGGATTCGCTGGCTGGGAATTCCGGGAATGTTATGGAGTAGGACGGTTCCAGAAGTGCATCGTTATGCGCGACTGGACCACCCACCTGACGTTTTAATTTTGCACGTAGGTGGGAATGACTTAGGTGTTAGATCTATGCTGGATGTGACGAAGGATATCAAATTTGATATTCTTCGTCTTCGTATGGCATTCCCGGAAAATAGGATTTTTATAACAGCTTACCTGTAAAATCCTTTTCTTGGAGTACATCACGGGACACAGAGCGACATAGTCATTACTAATGGGTTATATAGATACCGTCAGGTGCTGGCACTGGCAACTTCCAAAACCGGAAGTACCCTCCCCTATATAAGCCCCTCCCATCCGGGAGCACCTCAGTTTTGTAGCAAAGCAATAAGTGTCCCTAAAGAGGGGTGGGAGCTCTGTGTCCCGTGATGTACTCCAAGAAAAGGATTTTACAGGTAAGCTGTTATAAAAATCCTATTTTCTTTCTCGTACATCACGGGACACAGAGCGACATAGTCATTACTAATGGGATGTCCTAAAGCAATGCCAAATGAGGGGGGGGATACACCATATATAAGCTGAGCGCTATCAGACATGAGGATCTTTTGCGGCCTGCAACACACTGCGCCCAAAGGCGACATCCTCCTGACTTCTAACGTCCACCTGGTAGGACCTAGTAAACGTGTGTACCGAAGACCATGTTGCGGCCTTACAGATTTGAGCCAGGGAGGCCTGGTGATGCACTGCCCATGAAGTTCCAACTGCTCTCGTGGAGTGCGCTCTAACTTTGAACGGAGGCGGTCTCCTTCTCAAGCCATAAGCTTGCATAATGACCTGTCGAATCCACTTGGCTAAAGTAGATTTTGACGCTGCCTGATCCTTTCTGGGGCCTTCCGGCAGAATAAACAAAGTATCCGTTCTGCGAATCTGAGCAGTGGCTTTTAGATAAGCTTTAACTGCTCTTACTACATCCAAAGAATGCAATAACTTTTCCTCTACCGAAGTAGGTTTGGGGAAAAAAGAAGGAAGAACCACATCTTGGTTCAAATGAAACCTCGATACCACCTTAGGAAGAAAGGCTGGATGAGGACGTAACACTACTCTGTCCTTATGGATAACCAGATATGGCTCCTTACAGGACATAGCTGCTAATTCCGATACTCTTTTAGCCGAACAAATGGCTACTAGAAAAATCAATTTCCTGGTGAGAAGCACCAAGGAAATATGCTGTAATGGTTCAAATGGTTGTTTCTGTAGAACCGACAGAACCAAGTTTAGATCCCATGGACATATGGGAATATTAACCGGAGGACTAATACGCATCACTCCTTGTATAAAGGCTTTGACTAGTGAATGCGAAGCCAAGGGCCTTTGAAAAAATATTGACAAGGCCGAAATCTGACCCTTGATAGTACTCAAGGCAAGCTTCCTATCTACAGCCCACTGTAGGAAGTCCAGAATCCTACCTATTACGTACTTATGTGGATGCCATTTCTTGGCCTCACACCACGCGATGTACGCCTTCCAGATTCTATAGTAGATCTGCCTGGATACCGGCTTCCTGGCATTGATCATGGTAGATACCACAGCATTAGAGAGCCCTCTCTTTTTTAGAATGTGGGCTTCAATAGCCAGGCCGTCAAACCTAGGGCTGGTAAGGAAGGGTGGTATATCGGTCCTTGCGAAAGCCGGACGATGTGGGAGAGTCCAAGGACTCCCCACTGAAATTTTACAATCTCCGCGTACCACGCTCTTCGGGGCCACGCTGGAGCCACCGGAATCACTGGTTTCTTTTCTACCCTGATTCTGCGGAGTAATCGAGGTAACCATTGTGGCGGTGTGAATGCATATATCAGCTTGAACTGATCCCAAGGGAACACTAGGGCATCCGAGCCGCAAGCTAGGGGATCCCTTGTCCGAGAGACAAACCTGTCCCCCTTTGCGTTGAATCTGGATGCTAGAAGATCTACATCCGATGTTCCCCACCGCTGACATATTGTCCAGAAAACCTCGGGGTGAAGGGACCCTTCCTCTGGGCCTAATTGCTGGCGACTTAGAAAGTCCGCCTTCCAATTCTCCACTCCTGGAATGAATACCGCAGATATGGCTGGGACATATTTTTCTGCCCATTTCAGGATGTAATTTACTTCCCTCTGGGCTGCACGACTCCTGGTGCCCCCCTGATGATTGATATATGCCACTGCTGTGGCATTGTCTGATTGCATTCTGACAGGGGACCCTTGGAGTTTGGATGTCCATGCTACTAGGGCATACCGGGCTGCTCGTATCTCTAAGAGATTGATGGGCAGGGCCTTTTCTGCATCCGACCATCTGCCCTGGAGAGACTATTGCTCCAGTACTGCTCCCCAGCCTATAAGGCTGGCATCTGTAGTGACCACCTTCCAAGAAATCGGACTGAAGGATTTCCTTTTTTCCAGATTCTGGGGAACCAACCACCAACGGAGGCTCTTGCGAACGGAAGGGGACAAGGACATTGTAAGTCTAGGGCCTGAACTTTTTTGTTCCAGGCTGACAGTATGGCCCCTTGCAAATTCCTTGAATGGAATTGACCGTAGGGTACTGCTTCGAATGATGCCACCATTTTTCCCAGCAGCCTCATATACAGGCGTATGGACGGCTGTCTTTTTTGTACCCACTAAGTGGATCAAATCTTTCAAAGACAACACCTTTCCTCGAGGCAAGAATATTTTTCTCTGGCCTGAATCCAACCTTAGCCCCAAGTATTCCAGACTTTTGACTGGTTTTTAGGGCTGACTTGTCTCGGTTGATAATCCAACCGTGAGATTCCAGATACTTGATCGTCTTGTGAACGACCACGTCTAGTTTTTTCACTGAGTGGTCTATCAGCAACAAGTCATCCAGATATGCCATTATCATTACACCTTGTGTTCTTAGATTGGCCAATAAAGGGCCAGAATTTTTGTAAACACTCGTGGTGCTGTGGCCAAACCGAAGGGTAAGGCTCTGAACTGAAAATGGCGCCCTTCTACTGCAAAGCGTAGAAATTTTTGGTGGACTGGAAAGATGGGAATGTGCAAATAAGCGTCTTTGATGTCGATCGTGGCTAACCAATCCTCCCCTTGTAGGGCAGTGGCCACCGATCGGATCGACTCCATCGGAAAGTCCTGATATACAGGAATTTGTATAGCCCTTTTAGAATTAATATGGGCCTCCCGTCCGCGTTTGCTTCGGGACTGTAAAGAGGTTTGAGTAAAACCCGAACCCTCATTCTTCCAGGGGAACCTCCATAATTACTCCTTGGAGCAATAGTTGTTCTAGTGCCAACAGGAGGGACTCTCTCTTCCGGGGATCCCTTGGCACGTTTGACCTCAAAAATGGGAAGGAGGAGAGTCTTTTAACTCCAAACTGTATCCCAAACCTACTGCGGAGAGCACCTATCTGTCTTGATCATGTCCCGCCAGGTCTCTTGCGAACAACTGGAGTCCTCCCCCCACCCGACTGAGTGGGGGCTTCATGAATTTAACTTTGGGGGAGGTTTTGTACCTCCCCTGACCCAGGGTTTCTCATTACCCTGCTACTGTCCCTGTTTTTTACCCCCGGGATTTGACCGAGGAGGCCGTCGGAACTGTTACACAGCCGATGCCCCAGGGACTGGAGAAGCAGGCCTCTTAAAGAGGGACCTCTAACTCTGCTTTTAACCGGCAAGAGCGTATTTTTACCGCTGGAAATTTTCTGGATATATTTGTCCAGGTTTTCCCTGAATAAGCGTTCACCATGAAATGGGACGCTAACCAGCCATTCTTTACAGGGAGCTTCAGCAGACCAGTTTTTGAGCCATAGGAGCCTACGCATATGTACTATAGACAGCGTAAGGCGGGAGGCCTGATGGACTGAATCCTCTATGTCGTCAACCGCAAAGCCTAAGGCTCTAGGTAAATCAGCTAGGGCAAAGCCTGCTGATCTGTCAAGTCCCTCAAGACCTGTTTCAACTGATCCTTCACTGCTTAGCAGACCCCAATAGCTGCTACTGCTGGTTGTATCACCAAGCAGATTTTCATAAGGACTCCAATCTTTTATCTATTGGGTTCTTGAACATTTGGACATTATCCACTGGACATGTCAGTGATTTATACATACAAGAGATGGCTGCGTCCATTGTAGGGACCTTCCATTTTTTTTTTTTTTGATGAACTTATCCTCCATGGGATAGACCACCGGAAATCTCTTGGGGGAATAAATATTTTCTCAGGACGTTCCCAATCCTGGTAAATGAGCCCTTTCAGTAAAGGGTGAAGTGGAAAAGAACAAACAGTCTGGGGGCTTCTAGCGACCCCAACGAGGATACAGTAGTGGTTGATGGTTCCGCAAGGTGCATTTTTAAATGCTGATCGGACCATGTTAGTCAGAGACTGAACCCATAATCTTTCAGCTTGAGATGCTGAGAAAAGGTTCCCCCACTGTTGATTCCTCTATAACAGAATCAACCTTATCCTGATCCCCTTCAGGCAGGTCGATCCCTGTATGGGACTGTTGCTCTGCTAACAGGCACTCTGAAGGAGGAGACGGAGATTGGGCGTGCTTTCCCTGACAGGGAGGCAGCGATAAATGTTGACAATCTCTCCCTAATCCTCCCAGAGCTGAGGAAAAAACCTCCTCTGTTACATACACAGGAGCAGGTGACTGAGGACAGCCACAGTACCAAGTACCCCTGCGGGGTCTCTACGGTCACTTACCTCTGAACTTCAGGGGAGACTGGTGCAGCAGGAGTATGCCCAAGATCCTCCGAGCCCGATGAGACCCCCTTCGCTTCCTGGAAGATTCAGTTCCGGAGCTTCTGGACGGCATATTCCTAAGCCTAAAGCTGAGGTATTCCTAGCCGTAATACACCACTTTTACTGAGAATAGTCTAGCACAATTGCTGCTATATCACAGTTGGTGTCTACTAATGTGCCTTTCTAGGGGATGCCTGTATCAACCGCTTGCTGTATGCCTTTAAATGTTGCCAGCTCTGTCTCTGTACTTCATAGCCAGCTCACTACAATATTGTGTTTTTTTTTTTAAACTGCTGGGACGCCCGCACATGCGCAGAAGCGCTGCGGCGCGCACAGAGCGTCATCCCCCAGGCTCCGCCCCCTTTCCCGGCTCACCTCTATATATAGAGGCGCGGGCACGTGCGCCTTCGGCGCTAATTTCAAATATGGTAACAAGGGACAGGAGCCAGGGCCCCTCTTTGCCGCAGGCCGGGGGATGGACGAGCACTGCAACATGGCAGAGGAAGCAGTTTCCTATAAGAGAACTCACCATCTGCCTGGACTTTGCTCTGCTGAGAAGAAGCTAGTCCACATGACAAGAAAACATTCCACAGCGGCCTCTAGTGGACAAACACAGGTACCGCAGTCTAATATATTAAATATATATATAAAAAAAATTTTTTTTTTTTCTTGACCACCATTAAAAATTATTACATTTTTTTAGTAGTTACAGGCATGCACAGAATTTTGCGGGAATACCATTAGGTAACAGACAGAAAGACAAATTAGGCTTGGGGGTCCCCCAATAGAACCAAGTTCCTGGGGGCCCCCACTTACCTGTTCCCCGCCGCAGGACTTTGTTTGGTCCACAAAAGCCCAAACTTCACCTATCACGGCAGGCATTGTAATCAAACCTTCAGGGACCGGGTTCCCAAGGATTCCACTCCCCTGGACCTGTATAGCACCCTGCACAGAAAACATCTTGGTCGTGGGTATGACCAGAGCTCTGGATCCCAGGGTCCAGCTCTCCTAAGAGAAGCATTACAGGCAAAACCTTGCTCTTCTCTGCAAGGCCCGGGTACCGACCGTTTAGCTATGAAGCTTTTTTGGTCGGATCCGGAATAGCTTACTGAGGCCCAAAAGAACCTGTACGCAAGCTCAGTGAAAAACACATGTTTCTTCTTGGCCAACACCTTAGACACTGGCAAAAAACTGAGGTGCTCCCGGATGGGAGGGGCTTATATAGGGGAGGGTACTTCCGGTTTTGGAAGTTGCCAGTGCCAGCACCTGACGGTATCTATATAACCCATTAGTAATGACTATGTCGCTCTGTGTCCCGTGATGTACGAGAAAGAAATGGTGATAGTGTGGTCCGACATGGTGGCTCGCACTTCATGGCGGACGGCTAGATCCATAGAGGGCATCAATAGGGCGCGGAGGAAAGTTAATCGGGATGTGGCCAGGTTCATGGTTAGGAATGGGGGTTTGGTGATACGCCATTTTGAGCTGGAGTTGGAGACATGGCGGTACCTTCGGGGTGATGGGGTACACCTCAGTGATGTGGGTATAGACCTATGGGCGTTAGGATTACAGGATGGTATACAGAGGGCTCTCAGGGTGTGGAGGGGCACCCAATTGTAAAGGTTTTTACATTTGGGTGCTGTGGCGGGTGTCTGTTCTTTGCAGGGGAAGGATGATACCTCGGAAAGAAGGGTTCAGGACCTGTCGTTGGTATGGGTCCTGACGGTGGGCTTACAGTTAACGGAGGTTTAGCTTGAAGCATTGGGATGGTGCACTGCGGTCATGGTTGTCTCTGAGCCAGCATGTCGGCTTGAGGCCTATTAGCGGATTTTGAGAAGTACCGCAGTGCAATAATGGACACAAAAAGTTAATAGAGGTTCCTGCAGAGAGCGACACCAGTAATTTACTGAGGGTCCTTTAGGACAGAGTTTATGGGTACTGTTAACAAAGTTATACAGAGTTTTAATAAATAAGGCTGCTACGGCCTATATATATTTCTCCAACTCCTGGTGTGGTCTCGTTTACTTAGTCATAAGTAGATAATAAATAAGGGGCATATAATAAGGACATCTGTTATACGATAGTCATGGCTGACGAAACACCAAAGCAAAAAGCAGAGGTAAGGAGGAGGACGGATCGATCTACATGCTGTATGAGGGGGAGGGGGGAGGGGGGGAGTGTGTTTGAGTAGTGCAGGAAGTAGGAGTCAGGGGGGTCAGTGTATGTGTCCTGTAAGGGGGGGTCAGTGTATGTATCCTGTAAGGGGGGGTCAGTGTATGTGTCCTGTAAGGGGGGGTCAGTGTATGTGTCCTGTAAGGGGGGGTCAGTGTATGTGTCCTGTAAGGGGGGGTCAGTGTATGTGTCCTGTAAGGGGGGGTCAGTGTATGTGTCCTGTAAGGGGGGGTCAGTGTATGTGTCCTGTAAGGGGGGGTCAGTGTATGTGTCCTGTAAGGGGGGGTCAGTGTATGTGTCCTGTAAGGGGGGTCAGTGTATGTATCAGGTAAGGGGGGGTCAGTGTATGTGTCCTGTAAGGGGGGGTC
The DNA here is from genome assembly GCA_029206835.1 of Rana muscosa. Taxonomy (NCBI): domain Eukaryota; kingdom Metazoa; phylum Chordata; class Amphibia; order Anura; family Ranidae; genus Rana; species Rana muscosa. Next base: position 643,451,168 of record CM055117.1, on the reverse strand, counting down.
AGTGTATGTGTCCTGTAAGGGGGGGTCAGTGTATGTGTCCTGTAAGGGGGGGTCAGTGTATGTGTCCTGTAAGGGGGGGTCAGTGTATGTGTCCTGTAAGGGGGGGTCAGTGTATGTGTCCTGTAAGGGGGGGTCAGTGTATGTGTCCTGTAAGGGGGGGTCAGTGTATGTGTCCTGTAAGGGGGGTCAGTGTATGTATCAGGTAAGGGGGGGTCAGTGTATGTGTCCTGTAAGGGGGGGTCAGTGTATGTGTCCTGTAAGGGGGGGTCAGTGTATGTGTCCTGTAAGGGGGGTCAGTGTATGTGTCCTGTAAGGGGGGTCAGTGTATGTGTCCTGTAAGGGGGGGTCAGTGTATGTGTCCTGTAAGGGGGGGTCAGTGTATGTATCAGGTAAGGGGGGGTCAGTGTATGTGTCCGGTAAGGGGGGGGTCAGTGTATGTGTCCTGTAAGGGGGGGTCAGTGTATGTGTCCTGTAAGGGGGGGTCAGTGTATGTGTCCTGTAAGGGGGGGTCAGTGTATGTGTCCTGTAAGGGGGGGGTCAGTGTATGTATCAGGTAAGGGGGGGTCAGTGTATGTGTCCTGTAAGGGGGGGTCAGTGTATGTATCAGGTAAGGGGGGTCAGTGTATGTATCATGTAAGGGGGGGTCAGTGTATGTGTCCTGTAAGGGGGGGGTCAGTGTATGTATCAGGTAAGGGGTGGTCAGTGTATGTGTCCTGTAAGGGGGGGTCAGTGTATGTTTCAGGTAAGGGGGGGGGTCAGTGTATGTGTCCTGTAAGGGGGGGTCAGTGTATGTGTCCTGTAAGGGGGGGTTAGTGTATGTATCAGGTAAGGGGTGGTCAGTGTATGTGTCCTGTAAGGGGGGGTCAGTGTATGTTTCATGTAAGGGGGGTCAGTGTATGTGTCCTGTAAGGGGGGTCAGTGTATGTATCAGGTAAGGGGTGGTCAGTGTATGTGTCCTGTAAGGGGGGGTCAGTGTATGTTTCATGTAAGGGGGGGTCAGTGTATGTTTCATGTAAGGGGGGGTCAGTGTATGTGTCAGGTAAGTAAGGGGGGGTCAGTGTATGTGTCAGGTAAGGGGGGGTCAGTGTATGTGTCAGGAAAGTAAGGGGGGTCAGTGTATGTGTCAGGTAAGTAAGGGGGGGTCAGTGTATGTGTCAGGTAAGGGGGGTCAGTGTATTTTTCAGGTAAGGGGGGTCAGTGTAATTGTCAGGTGGGTTAGTGTAGGGGTCAGATAGGTCACATGTGTTGCAAGGGCAGGTTAAAGTGGAGTCAGGGGCGCAGCCGGGGGGGGGGGGGGCGTCAAAATTAGGTTTCGCCTAGGGTGTCAAAGATCCTTGCACCAGCCCTGACCAGACATTACATGACTATCGTATAACAGATGTCCTTATTATATACCCCTTATTTATTATCTACTTATGACTAAGTAAACGAGACCACACCAGGAGTTGGAGAAATATATATAGGCCGTAGCAGCCTTATTTATTAAAACTCTGTATAACTTTGTTAACAGTACCCATAAACTCTGTCCTAAAGGACCCTCAGTAAATTACTGGTGTCGCTCTCTGCAGGAACCTCTATTAACTTTTTGTGTCCATTATTGCACTGCGGTACTTCTCAAAATCCGCTAATAGGCCTCAAGCCGACATGCTGGCTCAGAGACAACCATGACCGCAGTGCACCATCCCAATGCTTCAAGCTAAACCTCCGTTAACTGTAAGCCCACCGTCAGGACCCATACCAACGACAGGTCCTGAACCCTTCTTTCCGAGGTATCATCCTTCCCCTGCAAAGAACAGACACCCGCCACAGCACCCAAATGTAAAAACCTTTACAATTGGGTGCCCCTCCACACCCTGAGAGCCCTCTGTATACCATCCTGTAATCCTAACGCCCATAGGTCTATACCCACATCACTGAGGTGTACCCCATCACCCCGAAGGTACCGCCATGTCTCCAACTTCAGCTCAAAATGGCGTATCACCAAACCCCCATTCCTAACCATGAACCTGGCCACATCCCGATTAACTTTCCTCCGCGCCCTATTGATGCCCTCTATGGATCTAGCCGTCCGCCATGAAGTGCGAGCCACCATGTCGGACCACACTATCACCATTTCCGGGAATGCCATACGAAGACGAAGAATATCAAATTTGATATCCTTCGTCACATCCAGCATAGATCTAACACCTAAGTCATTCCCACCTACGTGCAAAATTAAAACGTCAGGTGGGCGGTCCAGTCGCGCATAACGATGCACTTCTGGAACCGTCCTACTCCATAACATTCCCGGAATTCCCAGCCAGCGAATCCGGGCCTCCTGCCTTGAAAACCCCAATTGCCGACCTTCCGGTCTTGCCTCAGCCCTCTTACCCCCCCTGTACACGTAAGAGTGCCCCAGTATCCAGACCAACGCCGGCGCCACACCTGAAAGAGAGAAAAACATGTATCCACCGTAACCACAGCCAAGCCTGTCAACGTAACCTCATTATTTTTTTTTATTTTTTTTTTAAACTCCAATCAGCCCCACTCCTTCTCTCCTCATACCCTTCCTCCTATTCTCCGCACACCCCTACCACTAAGTGAGGGTGAATGTAAGATCGAAATCTCCTTGATTCCCATCTCCCAATGCGCTTGACCGACTCACTATCCAACCCACTCCGAGCCGCTTCCGTAGCCGCCCCAATTCTGAACGAATGTGACGAAAATTCTTTCGCCTCTAAACCCAAGCACCCCAAACATTTTCGGAAAACCGATATGAACTGAAACCTGGACAACGGACACCCATCCGCATGTATCAGAAAGGACCCCACGTTCCCTGGGCGTACCGCCAGAAAGCCCCGAACGGCCCCAACCGGACAAAGCGGTGAGCCCGGCAACGAAAAAATCTGAACTCTCTTGCCCCTCCCTTTTTGATCCGTTTTTGATCTACGTAACCACAAGGACACTCTATCCTCCTGGCAACGCACTTCATTAGCCCCAATCCCCCCGTGCACTTTCTTAGACGGGCTAACCAGCTCGCCAATCCTGAACGCCCCAAAAATGCCAAGGAAAATGCCACTCGGAACAAGGCAGCTTCGTATTCCGAGGTGTAAACCTCCCGTAGCTTAGCCAACACCCCCTTCAGGACCCCAAAGGACACCGGGCGTCTGGTGTCTTTTAACGGCCTAACCCGCCTATAACCTCTGAGCGCTTGACGAACCCAGAAGTCTTTCGTGTAATCAGGCAAACCTTGCCATTTAAACAAAAATGCCAATCCAGCAACCTTTTTATCCAGCGCGGATACCGACACCCCCGCTTCCATGCTCCTGGAGATAAAGTACAAGACTAGCAACCTCACCTCCGGACCCTCAATCTCAACTCCCGTCATTCTACCCAGATCCGCCCATTCCAACCAAACTTTCTGATATGCAGCCCACGTCGTCTCACTCACCGACTTGCTGATCCATCCGGCGACTAATCTAACGCAATCTTCCACAGCCAGTCTGGACAAGGTACCCCTCGTTGCTCCGCGTCCGGTGCCAACTCTCAGAACCTGTCCCACTGAAAGCGAGATAAAGCGTCAGCCACCACATTGTCCACTCCCGGAAGGTGAACTGCATACATGAAGATGTTTAACTGTAGGCATCTCAACACCAGCTGTTGTAGCAGGCGAACCACCGGCGGCGATGCCGCCGATGCTCTGTTAATCACCTGCACCACGCCCATGTTGTCGATGTGAAAACGCACCTTCCGATCCCGGAAAGCCTCGCCCCATAGTTCCACTGCCAATACTACTGGAAACAGTTCCAGCAGCAACATATTCTTTATGAAGCCTGCCTCCACCCAACTCTGTGGCCACGAACCCGCACTCCATCGGCCTTGGAAAAAAGCCCCAAAACCTGCTGAGCCCACAGCGTCTGTGAACAAATCCATATCAAAGTTGCTGACCGGGCCCGACATCCATAATGCCCTACCATTGAAGGACTCCAAGAATGTATGCCAGACCTGCAGATCAGACCTGTGTGAACGTACCAGCCTAACAAAATGTCGAGGCGACTGCACCCCCGCCGTACTTGCCGACAACCGTCGGCAAAACGCTCTCCCCATCGGCAAAATGCGACAGGCGAAATTCAGCTTCCCCAATAAAGATTGCAGCGTTCGCAGCTGTACTTTGCGCAAACCCAACATCAGCTTAAGTTCTTTTTTCAGATCCGCAAGCTTATCTTCCGGTAAACGGCATTCCATGGCTTCTGAATCCAGCGTTATCCCCAAAAACGTAATGACCGTTCTTGGCCCCTCCGTCTTGTCCGGCGCCAATGGGATGCCAAAACGATCCGCCATGTGCTCCAGCGTTGCTAACAGAATCGCACAATCCCTGGATGAAGCCGGGCCCACGCAGAGGAAGTCATCCAGATAGTGTATGACCGAATTTACCCCTGCCACGTCCCTGACCACCCATTCCAGAAAGGAGCTAAACTCCTCAAATAATGCACACGATATGGAACAGCCCATAGGCAGGCACTGGTCCACATAAAACTCCCCGTTCCAGTGACACCCCAATAATCGAAAACTATCCGGGTGCACCGGAAGAAGCCGAAAGGCCGCCTCCACATCTGATTTTTGCCATGAGAGCCCCCTTTCCATAATGCCGGACCCAAACCACTGCTGCATCGAATGATGTGTAACTCACCGTGCAAGCATCCAGCTCAATGGCGTCATTAACCGACCCCCCTTTAGGAAAAGAAAGGTGGTGAATGAGCCGAAATTTATTCGGCTCCTTTTTTGGCACCACACCCAGCGGAGAGACCACCAAATCCTTTAACGGGGGAACTGTAAATGGGCCGCTTCCTTTCGCAGTTTCTCCGAAACTACGTCGCCATGTAGCAACGCCGATCGCAAATTGCGCGGCACAGGGGGAACCTCCCTCAATGAGCATGGAATACGAAAACCCTCCGCAAACCCCCTTTCCAACAACCGCGCAGCCTCCTTGTCCGGATACCTACCTAGAAACGGCCGCATCCTTTCCACCATCACCGGCGTCTTCCCTCTTATTCGTAAGTTCTCCGGAACGGTTCTTCCCTTGCTTAAAGCATCTAGACGAGGGGTGGGAACCCCCGCATCCTGAACACTCATGTTTGAAACGGCACGTTCCTCCAAACTTGCATGTACCCGAATTAAACTGCAAACAAACCCCTTTTGCCTTACCGGCCGGTTGTCCAGGGGAAGACGATCCACCGGCCCCCCCCCCCCCCTGAAAAAACTGGTTCGGGGCCCTCGCCGAAGTCATCAATCGCATCCACAAACTAATGTCTTTGTGGTCCCATCTCAACTCCGGCCGCATCGCCATCCTCTGGCGAAACTGCTCATCGTACCTCAACCAAGCCGTGCCCCCGAAGGTTCTGTATGCTTCCCCTATCGCATCCTGGTAGCAAAACAGAGCAGAGCAGAACTCCGGCTTCTTTACCCCTATCACACTTGCCAAAATGCCAAATGCCTGCAGCCAATTTGTAAATGTCCGAGGGATAAGTCGATACCTACGCTTCTCCTCATCTTCCTTCTTGGAGTCATCCGGCTTGACTCTGTCCAAGTTGAACTTCCCCAACGGCAGCAGTGAAAATATCTCCACATACTCACCTTTCCAAATCTTGTCCCGTACCTCCACCTTTAAATGCGCTCCCAACGGTCCCTCAAAACAGATATAGACCTCGCACATCGCCGCGTCGGCCAACCTTACCAGGTCCTGCCTGCCCGTCTCCCCCACTGCCGCGGGCGTATCAACCCCCTCCTTCCTTACCGGAGGACTTTCCGTCCCCCCCTGCTGTGGCACCACCACCGCTGCCCCTGCCACCCCGCTCCTGCCATCCCCCCCCACCGGGGGAACCCATGCCTCTGACGGGCATGGCGCCCCACCTGCTGAATTTTCAAACCTGTCCACCAATTCCTTGATCCCTGCTAAAAACCCCCTCATACTTGTATCCATCCCTACCACCGACCTCTGACCCCAGTCTGCCAAATCACCATCCCCAGCCGAGTACCCCCACCCGGACGTCCCAGCATCACCCCTACCACTGCAGCCCCCAGCACCCCACACCTGTGACTGACCCAGTGAAGATAAAGGAAAAACAAACTTACCGGGCTGCCTAGGAAGCGACCCACCAGCCGACCGTCCCGCCTCCATCGATGCTGACCTTCCGAGAGGCTCACGTTCCGCCTCCGATTCCGATCCTGCACCGTCCGACCGTTGCTCCTCCCCTTCCGCTCCCGATGCAAGCCCTCCAGGAGAAGGATCCCTGGATGCCGAGGGTCCCGCTCCACACCGACTCCTTCTTCGTGTTCTGGACCCGCCCACCAATTTTTTCGTTGCCTTGCCCAGGCCGGGGGGGCTCCGTCCAGCCCTGTCGCCTACGTCCGCTGCCTCTTCCCTCTGCTCCTCCGCCGCAAGGTCCCCGGCCGCCGCAGTGGAAGGCCCGGCCACCGCCACACTGGATCTCCCCCGCCGAGGCGCCGTCCCCGGTGACATCACTCTGGGGGCGGGGCCCGCTGCTTCCGACTCCCATCGCCGTGCGAGCCTGGTGGCCGCTCCGGAACGCCCGCCCGCGGAGCTCCGACTCTGCCGGGGATTCCTTCCGGCGTCCAACCCGGCGACAGCAGCTCGCTTCGCGGGAGGACCCGAAGGGGCCCGCGAATGGGGGATTCCCAATGTGTCTGCGAGCTCCGGAGGAGAGGTCAGGAGAGAAGCGCTCCGGCGGTTTTGACTGCCGAGCTCGCGCTGACACTCTCCCCCCATTAACCTCTTCCTCCACCGGACGCCCGAGCAAAGGCCCTAAATGTTCCTGGGCCCACTGTGGGCCTCGCGCTGCTGTTTCTGCCCGCAATTGGGCCAGGAGCTGCTCCAAGTCTGCCATCCTGAACTTTCTCAGCGCCGCATGTTATCCGGGGAGGGGGCGGAGCCTTCCTTTATACACTCAATGCCCCCTCCCACCCAAATTAACCCACCAATCTTATCCCCTCTTCCTCAGCCTTACCCCACCAATCCCCTAATCCTTCACATAAGTCCCTGTTTCCCTAGTCATGTTCGCCCTCCACCCATTCATTGCATTCCTTGCTCCGGGCTTTTCTTTAACGCCGCAAGCAGTTTTAAATGGCTTTTTTTCCTTTAGAAATGTCATTTTGTGCAGGGACAGTTCTAAACACGGGAAACACATGCCACTTCACAGGCATACTTTAGACACCCCCCAGGTACGATATTTAAAGGAATATTTGACTTTTTTTTTTTCACTTTATGCATCATTAAAATGACTGCTCCCGAAAAACGGCCGTTTTTAAAACTTCTTTTTGCATTGATACATGTCCCCTGGTGCAGAACCCGGGTTCCCAAACCCTTTTTAGGACAATAACATGCATAATAGTCGTTATAATTAGCACTTTAGATTTCGAACGTTCGCATCCATTGTATTTAATAGGGTTCTAACGTTTGTGCGAACTTTCGGTCCGTTCGCGGGTTCTGGGGGTGTTCGGCTCATCCCTAGTAAGCACCATGAGTAATGATAACACCGTGATAGCATATGGCAAGGTATAAACAGCTTTACTTTAGGTTAAAAGGGCATGGGTTAAAACATAACATATAACTGGCTTACAGAGCCCTGCAGCAATAGATGTAATATATATATATGGCAATAGCACAGCATGGTAATCCACCACGTGCAGCTATTGCTATCTACGCGCCTTATGGCGCACTAAACAATATTCTATCTCCCCTCCCTAGTCAGGCCTGACATAGAATCAAACTGAGGCCTCGTACACACGACCGATTTTCTCGTCGTAAACAGTCAAGAAAAGTGCCGCGAGAGTTTTTTTGTCTAGAAAAACGTTCGTGTGTATGGTTTTACGACGAGAAACTTGACGAGAATCTCGACGAGAAAATAGAGAACCTGCTCTCTATTTTCTCGTCAGGAGTCCAGATTTCCTCGTCGTGTTTCTCGTCGGCCTGTTTTGTGACGAGAAAATGGTTCGTGTGTATGCTTTTACGACTCTTCCAAAAGCGCGCATGCTCACAAGCAACTATGTGACGGGAGAGCATCTTCTGGTAAAACAAGCCTTCATAATGGAGAGAGCACATTCGTCACGCTCATAAATATTTCATCGTTTAAATGTTCTGCATTGAATTCTTCGTTAGAATGTTACATTAATCAAAACGAGAGACCTTCTTTTGCTGCTGATATTCACACAGAGTTGTGCCTTATTTTTAACCTTTTTCATGCTGCTCTTTATAAGATTTATGTGTATTATATCGTGCAAGTTTTTAGGAATAATTTAAATGGTTAGATTTTTCAAAATGATGTTAATTATAATTTCTCAATGTTTTGATAGCGATCTCCCATTTAATTTTCTAATCTATATTTTTAAAATTTCACACCATGTATTTGAGCTAATCAGATTTAGTTATTCTTTTGGGGGGGTGATATCTGTGCCTTTTATTGTCAGTCAAATGTATCTGCTTACTCCAAAGCTTGTTTTTTTTTATTTAAAAATACACATAGTCAAGTATGAACTTAAACAAAAAACACATTTATTCATGTTTATAAATTAAATAAAGAGAAGGCAGCGCTGGAGAAGCTGCTGCCATTTGTGCATCCCAGGGACCCCAGAGCACACAGCAACCCTGTGTGGACACTAAAATTGGGAGCTTGAGAAGGCCCACATTTCAGAACACAATCTGATGCTGGCCTCCCAGAGGTCAGGAACAGCAGCAGGTGAGATATATGTCCCAAGTGTGTGGTACTACAACAGGCTGCCTTCTGTCCGACCAGTGCGACCACAATGAAGCAAGGCCATCACTTCCTCTTCTTCCTGGCAACCTTCCCTGCAGCCTTTACTGAAGCCTTCCTTCTTCGTTTAGCTGGAGGCTGGCCCACTGGAGGGGTACTCCTGTCAGGAGGAGGAGGTGGAGGTGTAGCAGAAGGGGGTGGGGCAGAAGAAGAAGGTGGAGGTGTAGCAGAAGGGGGTGGGGCAGAAGGTGGAGGTGTAGCAGAAGGGGGTGGGGCAGAAGGTGGAGGTGTAGCAGAAGGGGGTGGGGCAGAAGGTGGAGGGGTAGCAGAAGGGGGTGGGGCAGAAGGTGGAGGGGTAGCAGAAGGGGGTGGGGCAGAAGGTGGAGGGGTAGCAGAAGGGGGTGGGGCAGAAGGTGGAGGGGTAGCAGAAGGGGGTGGGGCAGAAGGTGGAGGGGTAGCAGAAGGGGGTGGGGCAGAAGAGGAAGGTGGAGGTGGAGGTTGAGGTTGGGTCAGTTGGGCCACCTCACATATGGCGGTATTGGGGGTAATTTGCTCCATCACCCCCTTGTTGAGCAAGGTGATGAGCAGGGGTTCGCATAGGAGGCGTTGCTCCATGCTCATCACCTTGAACTTAGCCTCCACTAGGCCGGCAATGGCCTCTTCAGGGGATGTGGGCTCCTTGAGGGTGGCATGGGCCTCTTTAATAAGGGCCATTGCTGCCTCACTGGTGGTCCTGTCCCTCCTGCCTCTTTTGTGAAGCCTGATGGGAGGCACCTGGGATCTGTTGCTTCTCCTTTGCCCTGCCACCTCCTGTCTGCCACTGGGCCCTGCCACCTCCTGGCTGCCACTGGGCCCTGCCACCTCCTGGCTGCCACTGGGCCCTGCCACCTCCTGGCTGCCACTGGGCCCTGCCACCTCCTGGCTGCCACTGGGCCCTTCCTCCTCCTGCCTGACAGTTTCCAGACCCTCCTCCTGGCTGATTTCATCCTGTGTATGAAAAAGAAACATAGTTTAATATGTTGGTTTAATCTTTGCATCAAACTTTGTAATCCTGATGGAAGCAATTAGAATGTAAATGCATAAATCCTTGCTTTAAATTTACCACTACATCAGCTTGACTATTTACCACACAATTAAGTGCAGAATAATGTCTACAGATCCTGATTTCACTTGTGGAATACAAAATAATGTGTTTCTCATCCTGACATATTTGGGAAACATTAATTTTATCCCAATACATTTTCAGTTAATACTATACCTGGCTCCAGATGGCCAAATCAGGATCATCCAGGATGGCTGCCTCCTCTTGCTCCAGAGAAGGCTCAGGTTGGCTGCAGGGAAGTCTGGGGGGAAGAGTGGAGAGTGATGGCCTTGGCTCAATGTGGTCATCCAGGAAGGACATCCTGCTGTAGTACCACAAAACCGGGACATAAACATCATCTGCTGCTGCTCCTGACCTCTGAGAAGCCAGCACCTTAGAGCGTTCAGTCCTGTAGGTACCTCTCAAGCTCCCAATTTTAGTGTCCACTTGTTTTGCTGTGGCTGTGGGCACCTTGGTATGCACAAATGGGAGCAGCTTATCCAGCGCTGCTTTTCTCACCCCTTTTTTTTTATGGATGGGGTTTTTGGTCTCCCACAGAGCCGGCAGCTCCCTTACCCGGTCAATAAATTCCGCCAGGAACTCTTTGTCGCTAATAAATACATTCATATTGTATCTGCAAGTAAAATAAATTATATTTAAATAATGTGAGGCAAACAGTCTAACCTCCTTCACATCCTAGTCACCATATATATCCTCCAACAATCTCAAGACAGTATAGGCCAACAATTTTAACAAGTCTCACAAAATCACATACCTTCGTTCGCACGTCCGTCACTTGAACTCCTCTCTCCGCACACCGAACGTACTATAGTCACATGTGTGTTTGCTATATACACACCACGCATGCGTCCAAATTGGAACACGTCGCTCCGCACACGTCGCCCGCCCATGACGTTCTAACTAACATCTTTTCCCCGCCCCTTCTCTTTCGGCGCGCAGACAGATATGGCGGAGTTACAGCAGGTGTCTGATAATTCCGCAACTAGCGAGGAGACAAGCCCGGAGACCGAGGACACGTCACGATCAAGGAGGAGATTCAAGGCATCGAATATGTCTTTGGCGGAGATGGTGGACATCTTGGTCAAGGCTGATTATGATGCCAAGCATGGGCCGTATAGCAAACCAAATAGAAGGAAGGCCAAAATCCTCACTAAAGTTGTGAAGAGTCTGAGGGCGAAGTTCGGGGTGAAACGCTCAAATGAGCAGCTCAGAAAGAGGTGGTCAGACCTCAAACTGAGGGAGCCAGACCAGTTGAGGAGCATAAAGAGGATGCTCGCTAAAAGTAAGTAAAATGACGACCTTTCTGCTATTAATCTTTTTAGAAACTTACTTTTTTTTATTTTTAAAGCATATTGGACTCCCTTCCAAAATGTATTATTTTGAACTAGGTTGGGCACAGTAATCGTTCGTTACGTTACCGACACTTCGTTCGGCCACTATCCGTGGTTTTGGCTTATTTAAGACCCCCAAAAGTAATTAGACATCTGCCATTTTTGATCAAGTATTGTGGATAATTTTTAAGTCTAGATGATGTGTTTGTAAGGAGAATGAAATGCAAACTTTAATCAGTGTAAAGGAGAGGACACTCAGCAGCTGCTTCCACATCTGTACTTTGGAGCACTATAGTGTGGGCCACCAGACCCGCCTTTTTTGGGTGTCCCACACAGGTGCATCAGAGTTTATTTGTGGTGCCTCCATGTCCAAAAAATTACATCCAAATGTGAATAATAAACATATTTGGGGTCATAAAGAATGCATTTTTCTTTAAATTCCGCACAAACACACACTTGTACCCCACTTCCAAACAATTTAGCCTGTTTTAAGTTTAAAAATGAGATTTTTACAGTGTGATAAATAGACCTTTGGTTTTATTCTCATAGGGGAGAGAAGACTGGGAGGAGGACACTCCAGGGAGCACATGCACCCCACAACTTCCAAGCAACCCCAAACTCCCAAAGATCCACAACCGAAAGATGTGCAGGAAGTTGAGGTGGAGGAAGGAGAAGTGCAGGAAGGAGAGGTGGATGACGTTGTGGATCTGGTCACCACAACAGGTCAGTATCTGACACCACAGCTTAAGGTAAGCGAGGTAGGCCTGCAGAGTTTTATTAATTTTTTTTTATGGTTTTTAGGGGATGGAAATGTTGTGAAGGATAGCACACCGTTCTCTGCTGACAGTGCCCTCCGCCTCATCCAGCAAGTGATGGAATGTAGCACGGAACTGGACCTAATTAAACAAAGAATCCATGTGATGGAACAAACATTTAAAGACATTCTCGATGTTTTGGGGAGAATTCAATAAGCCATCCAAACACATTTGTTTTTACATGTTTGTTTTTATATTTTTACTAATTTTTTGAGTAACAAAGCAGCCAAAAATTGAATATGCACACAGTGTGTGAACATGTGCTATCTGCCATCAGGGGATATCCATGTACGTCTTTTGTGGGTGCAACACCTTCCTCGTATCAAAAGTCGGTGAACTGAGGAAGGGGATGCACCCCCAAAACACATCCATTGATCACCCCTGATGGCAGATAGCACATGTTGACAATAGGGATCAAGATTGTAAACTTCCTATTTGCAAAAAAGTAAAAATGTGTGCATATTGAATTTTTGACTGGGCAAGGGGTGGCAGGACCCCATATTAGGACGGGCACATAGAGACATAGTTTGTGTAACTGAATGTCTCAGATTGCTCAGAGGTATCCAATGTTGTCATTTTAGAAATGCAAGTGGTATTTTTGTATTTTCATAAGCCAAAATTTGACGGGTTGTGGTCAGGCCAACCCCAAAGTAAAACAAAAAAAAATGTGCAGAGAGTAAAATATTTGAACACAAACAACGTGTAGCTTCTTTTTATAATACACTCTAAGCTTATTTGGTTCTTTTGTAAGGTAACATAGTGAAATTGGTTGTTATTTACTAAAGTAAAATACACTTGCCACTACAAATGCACAAAGACAAACTAGGAGACAGGAAAGAACAAATAATTAAAGGTTTAAAGAAGATTTTTATTGGGATACTTAGACATAGGCTGGCATAGGAATTGCCCCCCTACCCGTGAAATACTCCATGTATTTGTCCCGAACCACACGGGCATTTTGGGGGGGCAAGCCAAGACGGGCAGATTCCAGGCCCGGAAGGGGATTTGCAGGGGAAAGTCCAGCCTCTGGCAAAACTGAGGCCATATATGAATTCGCTTTGCGGCAAAGAAAATTGTGTAGCACACAGCAGCATAACACTACATAGTTTATTTTGTAGTCCGCCAAGTGGATGGAAGTCATAAAAAGGCGGAACCAGCTGGCCATTATGCCGAAGGCATTTTCAACGACTCTTCGGGCCCTGGCCAGCCGGTAATTGAACACACTCTTCTCTGGGGTCAGGGTCCTCTGTGGAAATGGCCTCATAAGATGCCGTCCGAGTCCGAAGGCTTCATCAGCCAAGAAAACAAAGGGGAGTCCTTCAATATTCCCTGCATCCGGTGGCAATGCAAGGTCGTCACTCTGGAGACGGAGGGCAAACTCCGTCTGGATGAAGGATCCCCCATCGGACATCCGGCCATTCTTCCCTACATCAACATAGAGGAATTCATACCGTGCTGACACCACCGCCATCAGCACAATGCTATGAAACCCCTTGTAGTTGTAGTAGTAGGATCCAGAACGGGGTGGCGGCACGATGCGGACGTGCTTCCCGTCTATGGCACCACCGCAGTTGGGGAAGTCCCACCGCGTGGCAAACTCCGATGCCACAGTCTGCCATTCCTGTGGCGTTGAAGGAAGCTGTGGAGTGAAACAAGATGAAATAATATTAGAAAAACAAAGGCATACATTACAAGCAAATTCAAGACCAAAAAATTAGAGACCAACATCAATCTAATTATACGTTTATTAAGGTGTGTAAAAAAAGTATAATGGAAGGCTCATTTATCATATTCATCACCCCCTCTGATGGGCCATTACTAAATTATTTTGGGGGGGGGGAGATGTGTTTGGCCACAGGATAGCATTGCAGTGGCGGTGCGTCCAGAGTGGGCGCTGGAGCACTGTCCCCTCTCTCCTGTGCCCATCACTCAGAACAATACATAGGTTCATGCGTTGCATGAACCTATGTATTGTCTATGCCGCACACTATTCAGGTGGATGGCCTCTTGTAAAGCGACCGACATATGATTAATTGCGTCATTTAGGGGGTTAAAATTGCAGAGCAGAAACAGGTATTAAAAAAGTCTTGCAAATTACAACCTGAGGGATGTAATTGGCTTCCTCAAAGAAAAATCGGGGACGCAAGGAGGGGGCATTCCTTGTGTAAACACTGACAGGCAGCTCTGGCAATCATGTTCACCAAGTCTGTTTAATGGTAACATGATTGGCTGATGCAACATGAAGGGAAGGAGAAGACATCAAGGACAGAAGAAGGATGGCGCTGACCACAAGAAGGTAAGTGCAGGGCTGGGGGGAAACTGGCTGCAATAGAGGGGACTAAATGGCTGCATTGGAGGGGACAACTGGGGGCGTTTATTAGGCAACAGAGCAAAAAAGGAGGAAGTTTATTTCCGAAATTGGGGTTGTAACCCCCCAACATTTGGAGCAACAGGCGCCCCTGCTGGAAAAGTTAGTGAGGGGAAATATTTAGGGAGGATAAAAAAGGGGCAATCTAAAGCTTCCAACATGCATGGGGACAAAGGGGACATTCTCAGCATATTACAATCATGGTAATTAGGAAAGGATGAAAGAAATACAATACATTAGCATACATGTAATACATAAAATGTGATGTGAAGGGAGAAAACTTACCCTAATATAGTCCTCCTGCAGGACTTGTATAATAGCAGAACAGGTGTCTGGGATTATGAGGCCCAGAGCCTGGGGGGAGATGCCTGTGGTGAACTTCAAGTCCTGAAGACTTCTCCCTGTCGCCAGGTAACGCAACGTGGCGATGAGCCTCTGCTCAGCACTGATGGCTTCCCGCATAACGGTGTCCTTCCTGGTAATATAGGGGGACACCAAAGCCAACAGTTCCTGAAAAACGGGGTCAGACATCCTCAGAAAATTCCTGTAGTCCTCAGGATTATTCTCGACGATCTCCCGCAGCAGAGGCATGTGGCAGAATTGGTCCCGCTGGAGCAACCAATTCTTGGTCCATGAACTCCTCCTCACACCATTCATGGACTGGTCTTGGTCCAAAACAAGCAGACCAACACCAAGCGCACGCACAGCACGAACTCGACGACGAGAACGTCCAGGCGACATGGCTAGGAAACGGTCGTCTAATCAGAACGTACAGAACAGAACGCACTTTAGAACAGCAAGGCCTATGAATAACGAACTGAAATTCAGAAACGAACAGGCAATAACGCACTGTAAAACAGATACGACCTGCCTAGACGCCCTGAAAGTCAAGATACGAACCCACAAGCACAAACTGAACGGCAGAAAACGATCTGAAAAGTACGAAGACTGAAAAGCGCGAATCGTCTCTTCCCAAACTTTTACTTCAGACGCGGTAACACGAGATCAGCAAAAGCAGCCCAAGGGGTGGCGCCAAGAAAAAAGATCTTCCCCTTTATAGTGCCGTCGTACGTGCTGGACGTGAGCGCAGAGAACCACGAGGAAATTGGAAAATGACAGTGTGTACGCATAGAAAGCTTGACGAGAAAATCGACAAGCTTAACAAGAATCTCGTCGAAAAAAACGACGTGTTTTTTACGACGAGAAAATCGGTCGTGTGTACGAGGCCTGAGTCTTTTGAATAAAGGTTTCTTCGCATGCAAACTTGGAATGGTGGTGCACGTTCAGGAACAGTATTGTAATCCACAAAGTAGGCAGTCACAAGGAACACTATGCTGGAGACCCTTTAACTCTGTCCTGCAACCGGTCTCCAGCGGAAACAGCAAATAAATGAACGGTGGGCCAAGGCAGTCTATAGGCCTAAACACAATACAACCGATTGGATTGAGCAAGTGCTCGCTCACCACTCCGGACGCGATCCCAGTCCGGGACTTCCACCTGCTGTATCTCCACACACAGCGTCCACAACGATCGGGTCCCCGATCCAACTGATGTCCGCAGCAAACAAAGTCAGGTGCCACCCAGGCTCCGCAGCGGGATGGAAGGCTCTTCGGAAGTTGCGCAAGACCCCAGGCTTCAGGCCTTGCACTGCTGCAGATCCGCACAGGAAGAAACTGTTGCTAGCAGCGCGGTGTCCAAAGAGGCCGAGCTCCGCCTCGCCTCCTTCTTAAATAGCACCTCCCATGAGTCTCTGCGGTGGCAACATTGCACACTGGGTGCCAAACAGGACTCTGGGAAATGTAGTTCCGAGAGTCTTAAAGGAGACCCCGCTACACACTCCCCCCACTTGGACTCTTTGGTCCCCAAAGATAATTTTTAACATACACTACGTACAATTCTAGACAATGCTGTGTATGATGTCGGCAAAGGGAACTCCCACCAAAACTGAGGGGTTGAATTTCCTTGCCCACAGGTTACACTATCATGAGTGGCCTGCCTAACTGTGCCAGAGGATGAGTTGGGGTTGCCCTCCACCAAATGAACAGTGGAGGGAACTGGATGCTCTGTACTCCTCCTTGCAGTGACCACTGCCTCCTCTGAGCTCTTCCCCATTTGTGAGTAAGTTAACTTCTTGGGAGGCCTTATGACTCTTCTAGCTCTTTGCTCTCTTGGGACTTCTGACTGGGACACTGCAGGCTCCTCTTCTGGAACAGGCTTGAGGGGTTCCGCTGGCTCTGAAACACTTAGTTCAGGATCCTGGCGGTACATAGAGTCCCTTGGGTCCTTCTCTGAGTATGTGTCACAGGTATCTTTCCAGCAATCTGACAAAGGGCTGGATGGAACGAATTCAGTAGCTTCCGCATTCAGTGTTCTGTCTATAGTGTCTTTGGCAGGAGGAAGATCTATAGCAGAAGTTCCCGGAGTTGGGGAAGGCCATAACCAATCAAGTTCCTGTCTCTCATCTTCACCTTGCTCAGAGGTTTCTACATCTTGATTTTGGGAGGACTGGGACCGGGTGTTTGGCCTAGGGGTATCCAGAATGGAGTCTGTGCTTGAGGAGTCCCTTGCAGGAGGTATCCGAACTGCTTCAGCAAGTGGGAGTAAGTGGTTTCGATGCCAAGTCTTCAATGGGACCACCTTCCCTTCTGGCTTCAATTTATAGACAGGTAGGCCCGGCAGCTTCTTACAAATGACATAGGGTTCAGGTCTCCATCTGTCTGCAAGCTTGTGCTTCCCAGGGACTCCCAAGTTTCGTAGAAGAACTCGGTCTCCTGGTTGCAGGTCTTGGATCCGAACCTTCAGGTCGAAGTTCCTCTTGTTGCGGGTCCCCCTTTGGTCTGAAGCCGCTTGGGCTTGTTCATAGGCCACCTTCAAGCTGTGTCCGAGTCTGTCCACATATCCCTTGTGGGATGTGGCTGAGGAATGGTCTATGGAGGTGCCAAAGGCCAGGTCTACCGGTAATCTTGCTTCTCTTCCGAACATGAGACGGTAGGGAGAGTAGCCTGTAGCATCACTTGTGGTACTATTGTAAGTGTGGACTATAGCCGCTAAGTGCTTGCTCCAATGTTGTTTCTTCTCGCTACTCAGGGTCCCCAACATATTGAGCAGAGTTCGATTGAACCTCTCCGGTTGAGCATCCCCTTGTGGGTGGTAAGGAGAGGTTCGGGTCTTCTTGATCCCTAAGGAATCCAGGAGCTTCCGAATCAGCCGACTTTCAAAGTCTCTCCCTTGGTCTGAATGAAGTCGCTGTGGTAGCCCATAATGGACAAAATACTTCTCCATAAGTACCTTGGCCCCATGGAAGCCTTCTGGTCTTTGGTTGGGAAAGCCTGGGCATACCGGGTGAAATGATCGGTTACTACCAGAACATTTCCTAGTCCACTCAGGTCAGGTTCGAGGCAGAGAAAATCAACGCATACCAGATCAAGTGGGCTTTGACTTTGCAGATGGCCCATTGGGGCAGCTTGATGAGGTAAAGTCTTTCTCTGGATGCATCGTGCACATGAATGGCAGTATTCTTCAACTTCAGCCCTCATGCAGGTCCAATAGAAACTCTTCCTAACCAGTTGGAAGGTCCTTTCCGTCCCTAGGTGTCCATGATTATCATGCAGGGCAACCAAGACAGTCTCTCTGTGTTTCTCGGGGAGAAACAGTTGCCATTTGTCTTCCAGGTCATCAGAGGGGCCCCTTCAGTAGACCACTCCCTTACGCACCTGCAACCTGTCCCACTCTTTCCTCAACAGGCGAGCTTCCTTTGAAGGATGGCGCAGGAGCCTATTTGGATCCTGATTCTCCAGGGCCTCCAGAACCAATCTCCCCATTTAGGTCTTCCAATTGGTCACATCTCAACTCCTTCTTTGACAGTTTTGGCAGATTATCTTCTTCCAACTGGGTTACCCCACAGTATTGCTTGGGAACTCCTACCATGGTAACTCCTATCTCTTCTGCACTTGAGCCTCCTCTGGCTTGAAGTTCAGCCCCTTGGCAAAGGGCCCGCACCCCGTCAGGTGCCACTTGGGTCCAGTCTTCTGTATCACTAGTAGGGGCATGAGATCTTCTAGACAGAGCGTCTGCGTCTCGATTCCCAGCCCCAGGCCTGTATTTCAGGCTGAAATTGAACCCAGACAGTTCAGCCAGCCATCTATGTCCTGTGGCATCCAGCTTTGCTGTGGTGAAGAGATAAGTAAGGGGGTTGTTGTCGGTTTTCACAGTGAATTCTTCCCCATACAGGTAGTCTTTAAGTTTGTCAACTACCGCCCACTTGAGGGCCAGGAACTCCAGCTTATGAGTGGAGTAGTTCTTTTCAGAGGGGGTCAGACTCCTGCTCACGTAGGCAACGGGTCGCAGTTGTCCCTTATGCTCCTGATAGAGCACTCCTCCCAGACCGTCAATACTGGCATCTACGTGGAGTTCATAGGGTCTCTTTGGGTCTGCATAGGCCAAGACAGGGGCGGTGGTTAGGCTTTTTTTTAACATCTGAAAGGCCTCTTCACACTTTTGGTTCCACTGGTCTTGGACTGACTCTCCCGGCTTCCTGGGACCCGAGTCATCCTCTTCCCCTTCCGTCTTGAGTAGCTCATTCAGGGGTCTGGCAATTCGGGCAAACCCCCCCACGAACCTTCTATAATAGGAACAGAACCCCAGGAAGGATCTGAGTTCTGTTACCGTGGTAGGCCGTGGCCAGGAAGTAACTGCCTCCAACTTCTCGGGGTCTGTGGCTACCCCTTCTTCAGACACTATGTGTCCCAGATAGTTAACGGAAGATTGGTAGAACCTACACTTCTCGGGCGAAAGCTTGAGTCCCTCCTCACTGAGTCTTCTCAAAACTTTCTCCAGCCTCTCTTCGTGTTCTTCCAAGGTCCTCCCGAAGACAATGACATCGTCTAAATACACAAGGACCTCGATAAGGTTCATATCTCCTACAGTCTTTTCCATGAGACGTTGGAAGGTGGCTGGGGCTCCTGACAGTCCCTGGGGCATTCGGTCGAATTCAAAGAACGCCACTGGGGTTATGAAGGCTGTCTTCTCCTTGTCTTCTGGATGCATAGGGATCTGATAGTATCCACTCTTGAGGTCCATAGCGCTGAACCACTTGGCTCCAGACAAGCTCTGTAGGGCATCCTCTGTCCTCGGAATGGTGTACTGGTCAGAGATGGTTCTCCTGTTGAGGGTCCTGTAGTCTATACACAACCTCAATGATCTATTCTTCTTTCTGACTACTACTATCGGAGAGGCATAGGGACTTC
The DNA here is from genome assembly GCA_029206835.1 of Rana muscosa. Lineage (NCBI taxonomy): Eukaryota > Metazoa > Chordata > Amphibia > Anura > Ranidae > Rana > Rana muscosa. The sequence continues at coordinate 643,431,559 of CM055117.1, read as the reverse complement.
TAGACTCCCGGATCACACCGGTCCGCTTGAGTTCTCCGAGTTGTTCCCTCAGATTTTCCAGGTCTGCTAGTGGGACTCGCCTGACTCTCTCCCTGAAGGGCTTGTCTTCTTGGAGGCGAATATGGTGGGTGGCACTCTTTGCACACCCCACATCAAACTCATCTTGAGAGAAGATCTTCTTCCACCTGGTCAACTGGGCCTTGGCCCTCTCTTTCCAAGCCCTGGGCAGGTTTGGGTTCTCCATGGAGAGTTTCTCCCAAACTTTCCCTTCTTCTCCCGTCTTCTCCACTTCTGACAAGGCAACCGGGGCAGCAGGGCTCACCTGGCCCAGTAACATTCTGGCTGGGATCTCCATGGGACCATCCGTAGTGTTCCTGACACTCACAGGGACCTTTTATAGTGTGCCTTCTTCAGAGCCCGCAGCGGGACCACTTCCGGGATTACTTCCAAACCCGAGTGTTCTTCCCTTTGGTCGGGCTCCAATATGACAAAGGGTCCAGGTTGCTCCCAACTAAGCTTTACAGTGGCTCTGAGACAGGTTACTTCGCCGGGCTGCAACACTACCCCCTCTTTTCAAGTCTCCAGACCTTCCCCACCCCCTCTTCCGGGGCCTTCTGCTCCAAGACTAACCGCTGGTAGGCTGTCTTCAAGATGGGGTGAATCTTGGTGGCAGCCGAGTCTTTCCTGCTTGCAAGAGGGGTCAGAAGCCTCCGGACCAGGTCCGTGTTCGTCCCAATTATTAAGGAACTCTTTTTGGCTCCAGGTGGCCGAGGGCACACAACTGCCAGAGTATCAAACACTTCAGCCTTCCCGGCCACAGATGGGTCGAAGTTCAGTTTTATGGGCAGGTAGCCATCATAAGGGAAGCTCTGGGTCCCGATTCCCCATATTTCTAGTTCTTCTATCTTCTTGATGGGTAGGTGACTTAAGTGTTTGTCATAAAAGTCCCGGTACAACAGGGTCACCTGTGCCCCTGTATCCAAGATGGCTTTTGTGTAAACTCCCTCCACTTGAATGGGCACTATGGGGGATGGGCCTATCAGCTTCTCTGGATATGGCTTCAAAGAGATGGCTTTTTTTTCTTTGGACTTGAGTCTTTCTTGGGCTCGGTATGCATTGATTTTCTTCCCCTTAATGGGTGTACAGACCCGCTGAGGGACAGTATGCTCTTTTTCTGGGGTGTATTCCCGCTGTGGAATACTGTGCTTTTTCTGAGGAGTTCTGTCCTCTCTTTTCTTGGGCTTCTCATTCAGTTTGGAGCTCACTGAAGATGATGGGCACCCGGTTGACTCCTTCACCGGGGCCCTCTGGAGTTTCCCGCCGGCTTGCGGTTATCTGCTTTTTTTTTCTTGGGACTGAAACATACAGCTGCAATATGGTCAATTCCTCTACAGTTAAAACAGATCACATCCCCCCAATCTTGTAGGGGAATGGGCACTGAAGCGTCTGGGGACAACTCCTTCTTTGGTCCCTGTCTCTCTAGAACCTTTGAATCTTTTGCAATCAGGGAGGTCAGCATCTCTAACACCTGAGACATCTGTGATTTTAAAGTGTCTACCTCTGAGTCTCGTTCTAGGGTCATGGCCGTCCTGACCATCACTGGAGGAGGATTGGTTGGCTCACTTGGTTGATCCCTCTTCTTTTCCTCCAGCATAGCTTCTTCCTCTCTGACCACCCGGATCAAGTCAGGGTACTCCAGGCTCTTCCTGTCCTGTCTTGTGCGTAGTGCCAATGCGATGGGGTCCAGGGGCTGAGATCCTCTCATCACCTGCTGAACACGGGCCTCATCCACCTTTCGTGGGTCGATCCCCTTCTTTAGGATCATCTTATGCAGGATCTTATCCAGGCGCCTCATGAACTCTGACAGTTTCTCTCCTGTCTTTTGGTAGCAGTGTTCCAGCTGGTAAGTGAGCTCAGTGATTTTCTCTGTTCCACCGAACACATTCTGTAGAATGTCCAGATAGTCCTACGCATCACAGTCTGTCTTGCTCATCTTGAGGTTGCGTATGGCCTCTAGAGCAGGCTCCTTCAGACTTTCAGCGATTCTCTGTTTCTTTCTGTGTTCTGGGACTTCCCATTCTTCTAAGGCCTGAGTGGCACCATCTAACCACTCCTCAGAACCCTCCTCACCCGAAGGTACAGGTTTCCTTCCAGAGAATATTCTAAGTTTTCTGTATCCCGACATTTGGTAGTCTGTGGGATCCCTCTTACACTGGGCTACCATCTCCCCCAGGACCGCGCATAATTCTGCGCTGAGGGTGGCCGGTGGTAACCCGGGACTCTCTTTAACCTTCCGTTTTTCTGCTTTTGGGGGCTGCAGTGGAGATATCTGTGGAGGTGATGATCTTGGTGTCTGGAACCATCCTCCTGACTTTTGTGGCAGCGCATGTATTAGACTATAGGTCTGATCATCTATTGCTTTTATACTTGGCCTCTTGAAATGCTCTGGTATTTCATTCTTCCATTCTATTAATGCGTGGGTCAGTAAAGAATTCGACCTGACATCCACCACCCATGATTTCTGGTGCGGGGACAGTGACATCACTAGCTGCTTCACCGCTTCTTCTTGTCATATCCCTGGGAGTTCTATGACCACTGCCCCGGCTGAATCTGTGCCGACCACCTTGCACCACTGTCCTACTTCTAGTGGGTCCATGCTGGTACTTTTGGCGCATTACTTGCTGTATCAGGATCCCGGACTCGAGAGCCCCCACATGTAGCGCTACCCCCAGTTAAGAGAGCCGCTGGTTTGATTTTTTCGGGCCCTGAGCACAGCTCCACCAACCTCCGGCAATCTTGTATAGTCCCCTGTGGCACAGTTAGTCTAGGGATGTTTTCTATGCAATCTACACCTGGTAACATACACACTTTAACCCCAGATTAAGTGTAAGCACCATAAGTAATGATAACACCGTGATAGCATATGGCAAGGTATAACAGCTTTACTTTAGGTTAAAAGGGCATGGGTTAAAACATAACATATAACTGGCTTACAGAGCCCTGCAGCAATAGATGTAATATATATATGGCAATAGCACAGCGCGGTAATCCACCACGTGCAGCTATTGCTATCTACGCGCCCTATGGCGCACTAAACAATATTCTATCTCCCCTCCCTAGTCAGGCCTGACATAGAATCAAACTCAGTCTTTTGAATAAAGGTTTCTTCGCATGCAAACTTGGAATGGTGGTGCACGTTCAGGAACAGTATTGTAATCCACTAAGTAGGCAGTCACAAGGAACACTATGCTGGAGACCCTTTAACTCTGTCCTGCAACTGGTCTCCAGCAGAAACAGCAAATAAATTAACGGTGGGCCAAGGCAGTCTATAGGCCTAAACACAATACAACCAATTGGATTGAGCAAGTGCTCGCTCACCACTCCGGACGCGATCCCAGTCCGGGACTTCCACCTACTGTGTCTCCACACACAGCGTCCGCAATGATCGGGTCCCCGATCTAACTGATGTCCGCAGCAAACAAAGTCAGGTGCCACCCAGGCACCGCAGCGGGATGGAAGGCTCTTCGGAAGTTGCGCAAGGCCCCAGGCTTCAGGCCTTGCACTGCTGCAGATCCGCACAGGAAGAAACTGTTGCTAGAGGCTGAGCTCCGCCTCGCCTCTTTCTTAAATAGCCCCTCCCATGAGTCTCTGCGGTGGCAACATTGCACCCTGGGTGCCAAACAGGACTCTGGGAAATGTAGTTCCGAGAGTCTTAAAGTAGACCCCGCTACATATATATATATATATATATAAATAAACAAGTGCACACATAAGTGCTCAGACAAAAGAGTCCTCATATATAAATATATGAGAACTCTTTTGTCTGAGCACTTATGTTTTCACTTGTGTTTTAAATGTTTGAATGATTCACTTTGTTTGATTTGTTGTTGTCAGTTCATTTAGGCTACTTTCACAATAAGGTGCTTTACAGGCGCTATAACGCTAAAAATAGCACCTGCAAAGCACCTTGAAAATGCCTCCCCTTTCACTCCAATGTGAAAGCCAGAGGGATTTAACACTGGAGCAGCACGCTAGCAGGAGGGTAAAAAAAAAGTCCTGCTAGCCGCATTTATGCAGCGCTGTAGATGCGGTGTATACACTGCTCCTAAAGCGCCCCTGCCCATTGAAATTAATGGGCAGCGCCTCCGAACTGCCGGCAAAGCCATAACCCTTTTTCGCCTGCTAGCAGGGGTTAAAAGCGCCCCGTTTGCGGCCGAAAAGCGCTGCAAAAACGACAGTAAAGTGCTGCTAAAAATAGTGGCGCTTTACCGCCGACGCCCACGACACCCTAGTGTGAAAGTAGCCTTAAAGAGACAGCGCAGCATGTTTTTATACAAAGCTATTTACCACCTGTGGTAACAAGATACTTGCTTTTAGCATTTTACAGTAGAAGCTATAGGTTAATTTACGTATTGTATTTAACCACTTTCCTACCCGCCCATAGTAATATGACGTCCACAGATGGGATCTCCCATCCTGGGTGGACGTCATATGCAGGGCCGGATTAACATAGGGGCTATTGGAGCTGCAGCTCCAGGCCCCTTCCTCAAGATAGGCCCATTTGCCCAAACAAAAAAAATCAAATAAAAAAAAAAAAAAAAAAAAGATCGGCTTCGAGGATTGTAGCTCGGCGACCAGGGGCCACAGAGACCCCATATTTGGGGGGTATGCAGCTGAAGACCCACCCCACCAGTGGTCAAAATATGGGGCTGCTATAGGGTTCCGGAGATACGAGGATGTTTGCGCAGCCTGTCAGAAGCTATATACAGAACGGCCAGTTTAAATACAAGCTGACACACTCTGCAGCAGAGAGGATGAGCTCACAGTGCTTATAATAATTATTTGTATATCACTAAGACTGCTTTCACACTATGCCGCCCCGAGCGTTGGCGGTAAAATAGCGGTAAAACGCTGCTATTTTACCGTCGGATTTGCGGCACATTTCGGCCACTAGCAGGGCGCTTTTAACCCCCGCCAGCGACCGAGAAAGGGTGAATAGAGCACCTGTTTAAGGGCGGATTGCAGGCGCTATTTTTAACGCTATAGCGCCTGCAAAACGCCCTCAGTGTTAAAGGGGTCTTATAGTAATTAACCCCTTGCCACCCAGGCCAATTCTGAAACTTCTCTCCTACATGTAAAAATCATCACTTGTTTTTTGCTAGAAAATTACTCAGAATCCTCAAACATTATATATTGTTTTAGCAGAGACCCTATGGAATAAAATGGTGGTCTTTGCAACTTTTTATGTTACACGGTATTTGCGCAGCAATTTTTCAAACCTGTTTTTTTTTTTTTTAAAGAGACTGTTTGTTTGATTGCTTGATTCATAAAAAAAAACAAAAACACTAAAGTTATCACAATTTATTTTGTTGTATACTAAGCGATGCTTACATTTTTTTTTACAGGTTACATGTTGAGAGTTACAGAGGGGGTCTAGTGCTAGAATTATTGTTCTCGCTCTAACGATCGTGGCGTATGTAACCTGTGTGTATCTGGCTCTGATACTAGCCAGGGCCTACCCAGCCACTGACTAGTATCTCTCCCCAGCCTGTCCCCACACACCCTCTCACCTGCTGACCTGTGGATGGGGGAATCACTCCTGCAGTGTTATTGTGTTCTGCCTGCGAATACAATGATTAGTGTTGCTAACTATAGCTGGCAGCACTGATTGTTTTGGGAAAAACCTGACAGGCTGGTTGTACTCAAGTCAGATAATAGATTGACTTGTGTAAAACCAGCTAGCCCATACATAGATCGACTATGGCTGGTCTCTGCTTAATTGGCGTAATTTCAATCCATGTATGGCCCGCTTAACCACTACGCAGTCCCTAAACATCCTTCCACAAACCTTTACATTTTTCCTTCCCAGATTCCCTTTATCCTCTTCACCTGTAAATACTCTCCACACTTCTCTCCTGTACATACTGCTCACTGTCATACCCTCCACACTTCTCTCCTATACATAGTGCCCACTGTCATACCCTACACACTCCTCTCCTGTACATAGTGCCCGCTGTCATACACTTCTCTCCTGTACATAGTGCCCACTGTCGTACTCTCCACACTCCTCTCCTGTACATACAGCTCACTGTCATACCCTCCACACTCCTCTCCTATACATAGTGCCTACTGTCATACCCTCCACACTCCTCTCCTATACATAGTGCCCACCGTCATACCCTCCACACTCCTCTCCTGTGCATACTGCTCACTGTCATACCCTCCACACTCCTTCCCTATACATACTGTTCACTGTCTTACCCTCCACACTTCTCTCCTATACATAGGGCCCACTGTCATACCCTCCACACCTCTATCCTGTACATACTGCCCATTATCATATCCTCCCCACTCTTCACCGTCATACCCTCCACACTCCTCTCCTGTGCATACTGCTCACTGTCATACCCTCCACGCTCCTTCCCTATACATAGTGCCCACTGTCATACCCTACACACTCCTCTCCTATACATAGTGCCCACTGTCATACCCTCTACAATTCTCTTCTGTACATACTGCTCACTGTCTTACCCTCCACACTCATCTCATGTACATACTGCTCAGTATCATACTGTCCACACTCCTCTCCTGTACATACTGACCACTTTCATAAACTCCTATTGTACATAGTGCCGGCTGTCATACCCTCCACACTCCTCTCCTTTACATACTGCTCGCTCTCATACCCTCCACATTCCTTTCCTGTACATACTGCCTATTGTCATACCCTCCTCACCTGTACATACTGCCCACTGTCATTCCCTCCACACTCTTCTCCTGTACATACTGCTCACTGTCTTACCCTCCACACACATTTAATGTACATACTGCTCAGTATCATACCGTCTACACTCCTCTCCTGTACATACTGCTCACTGTCATACCCTCCACACTCCTATCCTGTACATACTGCCCACATTCATAAACTCCTCTATTGTACATAGTGCCGACTGTCATACCCTCCACACTCCTCTCCTGTGCATACTGCCCACTATCATACCCTCCACACTCCTCTCCTGTACATACTGCCCCCATTATACCCTCCACACCCCTCTCCTGTATATACTGCCCACTATCATACCATCCACACTCCTCTCCTGTACATACTGTAACCCAACCTTACCCTCCACACTAATCTCCTGTACATACTGTAACCTAACCTTACCCTTCACACTCCTTTCCTGTACATACTGCCAACTATCTTTCTCTCCACATTTCTCTCCTGTACATACTGCCCCCATCATACCCTCCACATTCCTTTCCTGTACATACTGCCCACTGTCATACTCTCCACACTGCTCTTCTGTACATACTGCCCACTTTCATACCCTCCACACTCCTCTCCGGTACATACCACCCTCTGTCATACCCTCCACACTCCTCTGCTGTGCATGCTGCCCACTGTCATACCCTTCAAACTCCTCTCCTGTACATAGTACCTTCTGCCATACCCTCCACACTACTCTCCTGTACATAGTGCCCACTGTTAGACCCTCCACATTCCTCTCCATTACCTGCACATACTTCCCAGTTTTATACCGTCCATACTCCTCCCCTAAGCCTCTTACCCACAAAAAACTGTTATTTAAAATTATACAGAATATCCTCAATGTTACCAGATCTAGAATAGGCACAATTTTGTTAGTTCAACTGAAGGAAATCTTCTCAGTCCTCATATTTGTTCTACCCCATTATTAGTACTCATTTCATGATTACTATTGTGATGTATAGAGGAACAATGGGGATCTCAGCTACTCTAAATATAGCACTGGTGAAAAAAGTGCCCCTTAAAAATATTTTTGAAATGTTGGCAACTATGCACTTAGGCACTGACCAAAGGCCACCGGGTCAGTAGGGGGCCCCATGAGAGGCTCCTGGGATCCTGTGATAATAAAGCGGTAGTAAACTTCGCTAACATTACTACTTTTTAGAGGCCCTGAGGTAGGTTTTGCCATAATGTACAAGTATGCACAGCATATTAGCACATTAGGGTACATTTAAATTGTCAGACTGAGCCCTCCAGCGCTGTGATCAATCCGGCGGGTCCTGAGCGCTTCCATTTTCACCCGGTCTTCCTTCTGGGCTCTGTGCCTTCGGTCACTTGCCTTGGCCGGGCTGCGTTGATGTCATTCCCACGCATGCTCATGCGCATCCTCTCTCTCTCATCCCCCCTTTCTTCCTCATCCTCCCTCCCTTACCCCTCACCCCTCTCTCACCCTCTCTCTCTCTCTCTCTCTCTCTCTCTCATCCTCCCTCTCTCTCTCTAATTTAATTTGTTATAACAAAAAATTGTTTGCATATTTATTTATTTATTATTTATAAAAGGCCCACCAAAATCCTCAGCACCAGGCCCATGATGTTCTTAATCTGGCCCTGGTCATATGACGTCCTGGGATTTGTGGGGGGATATCTGAATGATGCCTGCAGCTAGAGGCATCATTCAGATATCCTTGTCTTCTGCCGGCGATTCTGCGCACCATAAGAATGATCATAGCGGCGGTTCCGCCGCTTGATCGTTCTTATAGGCGGCGGGAGGGGACATCCCCTCTCCCGCCGCCATCCGGTGCATCTCCGGGCTCTCCCGTGCCATTGGGGGCCCGGAGAATGAATAGTCCGGCGCCGGAGGTGAACCATAGAGATGACTGGTGTCCAGATGGTCACCAGTCATCTCTATGACCGCCGGAGGCCCGGGCGCGATGTGATGACGTCACGCCCGGGTCCTCAGAAGTAAACAAAGCCGCCATTGCGGCTAGTAAGCATGAGATCGGTGAATTTTTTTTCACGATCTCATGCTTTCCAGCCTGGAGGAGAGATGTGGGGTCTTATTGACCCCGCATCTCTCCATAAAGAGGACCTGTCACTAACAATTCCTATTACAAGGGATGTTTACATTCCTTGTAATAAGAATAAAAGTGATCAAAAATGTATTTATTTTTAAAAAGTGTAAAAAAAAAAAAAAAAATAAGTAAAAAAAATAAAATAAAAATAATTTAAACGCCCCTGTCCCCAGTAGCTCGCGATCAGAAGCGAACGCACACGTAAGACCCGCCCACATATGTAAACGCCATTCAAACCACATATGTGAGGTATCGCCACATGCGTTAGAGCGCGTGCAACAATTCTAGCACTAGACTTCCTCTGTAACTCTAACCTGGTAACCTGTAAAAATTTTCAAAGCGTCGCCTATGGAGATTTTAAGTACCGAAGTTTGGCGCCATTCCATGAGTGTGCGCAATTTTAAAGCGTGACATATTAGGTATCTATTTACTCGGCGTAACATCATCTTTCCTTTTTTTTCAAAAATATTGGGCTATCTTTACTGTTTTGTTATTTTTTAATTCATGAAACTTTATTTTTTCCCAAAAAAAGGCATTTGAAAAATGATTGCGCAAATACCGTGCAAGAAAAAAAGTTGCAATGACCGTCATTTTATTCCCTAGGGTGTCTGCTAAAAAAACCATATATAATGTTTGGGGGTTCTGAGTAATTTTCTAGCAAAAGAATGATGATTTGTACACGTAGGAGAGAAGTGCCAGAATAGGCCCAGTATTGAGGTGGTAAAAAAAGCCCGGTGTTGAAGTGGTTAAAAGAAAAACTATAATACATTTGGGCCAAGTTTATATAAAAATAAAATAAATATATATATAATTTATTTGTTAGAAACATGTTAGATGAGACTGAAAGAAAGAGCCAGGACTTGGAGTGCCTGTATGCAACCTGTAATCATCCATGGGTCTGCCATAAGTGGGCTATTCTGAAAGATGTTTCCCAATTTTGAAGCATTTACCCTTATGCTCTCAACTGTAAGGGCAATACTTGGTTTTATAACTCTTAAATAGACTCAGTATGCTATACCATGCTAGTGTATATTGTGTCATCTTTTTTATAATTAAAACAATGATCTAACTTTAGATTTGTCAAATAATTTTTAACATTTTTGTTTAGAAGATTCTGTGAGAACAGAACTGCTTTCCAAGCTATAGGGTTTTTCTGGGTGCCGATGGACTTTACCACTTCAGCTCTCTGTATACCCATTTTGGACCAGAGCATTTTTTTCCCATTAAAAGTATTTATTTCTTCATTTTTTGGGTACACATTCATACATCTGAAAAGCCTGTTCAGATAAACTTAAAGCAGAACTTCAGTCATGTTTTCATCTTTCCATTTATTAATTCCTCTGCCATTGTCGTTTTAACCTTTTTCTGCCAGTAAATACCTTATACAGCCCACTTCCTGTTTCTTGTCTGATAATAAGCCTAGGCTTATAAAATCATGCACAGCTCTCTCTCTCTCTCTCACTCTCATGAGAGTTTGCCAGGAAGGGAGGCGTGATGAGTCATAAGAGGGCAAAAGAGAGCTGCAGAGCTGGAGATGTGTTGCCTCTGTGTGTCTGTGTAAATCCAGGAAGTGAACAGGCAACAGCTCCAGCTGCCCAGAGTTAAACTGGATGCAACAGACTTAGTGGAGGGAGATTTCTTCAGCATATTTGGCAAGTACAGAATCTCATTATATATAAAATGATATGCAAAGTGGTTGGAGGGAAGCTTTCTAATGGCAAAGATGTCTTTTTACATTATGTGAGCAGTAGGGATGAGTTCGACTCGAACATCGGCTGTTCGATCGTTCGACGAAGATCGAACTTTATGGGCCGTTCGCGCCAAACTCGAGCGGCGCATCATGGCTCATAATTCACGGCCCATAATTCACTGCGTGATGATGATTGGCCAACCATGCACTATGACCCGCATGCTTTGGCCAATCACAGCGCCGTAAGAACAGAGAGCCATAATTGGCCAAAGGCAGGGTGCCAAATGTCATTCTCTGCTGCAGAAAAGTGCTTGACATTTTGCGACCCGAATTTGGGTCCACGTATCTCGGGGTCACTTAGGGATAAAAACCCCAAAATTGGTATGCAAACATAGGAGAACTAGCACTACAACATTTTCAAATTTGGGGTTTCTATCACCAAGTAACCCCGAGATATGTGGCCCCAAATTCGGGTCACAAAATGTAATTCTCTGCTGCAGAAAAGTACTTGACATATCACCCATATCTGGGGGTCACTTGGTGCTAGGAACCCCATAACTTGTGGCAAGTGGACAAATAACCATCTTCCAAAATTTATAATTCAAATAGAAAAGATTAGAACAGAATAGAAAAAATATATAATTTAATAGAATAAAATAGAAAGAATATACAACCATCTTCTGAAATTCGAATAGAATAAATTCGAATTTCGAATAGTATGAATTCAAATTTTTTAATTAATTAATTTTAACTTTGGATAGAAAAGATTATAATAAAATAGAAAATAGACTAGAAAAACAATAACCCCAAATTTGGGGTTTCTATCACCAAGTAACCCCGAGATACATGGACCCAAATTTGGGTCGCAAAATATTTTCGAATCCGGTTGAAATAGTTTCAAATGCAGTTGAAATAATTTCCAGTTCGAAAATATTTTGCGACCCGACTTTGGGTCCATGTATCTCTGGGTTACTTAGTGATAGAAACCCCAAATTTGGAGATGTTGTAGTGCTAGTTCTACTGTGTTTGCATACCAAATTTTCTAGGGGTTTCTAGCTATAAGTGGACCCAAGATACGTGGCCCCAAATTCGGGTCACAAAATGTCATTCTCTGCTGCAGAAAAGTACTTGACATATGCCCATATCTGGGGGTCACTTGGGGTTAGGAACCCCATAACTTGTGGCAGGTGACGTGGCAAGTGGACAAATAACCATCTTCCAAAATGTATAATTCAAATAAAAAAGATTAGAACAGAATAGAAAAAAAATATAATTTAATAGAATAAAATAGAAAGAATATACAACCATCTTCTGAAATTCGAATTTCGAATAGTAGGAATAATTTTTTTTTTTTTTATTAATTAATTTTAACTTTGGATAGAAAAGATTATAATAAAATAGAAAATAGACTAGAAAAACAATAGAACAGAATAGAATATATTATATTTTATTCTATTCTGTTCTATTGTTTTTGTAGTCTATTCTTTTATATTCTATTAAAATCTTTTCTATTAAAATCGAAATCATTATATACAGAGATTCGAATTTCGGAAGATGGTTATATATATTTTTTTTTCTGACATTCGAATTTCGTATAGAATGAATTCAAATTCGAATCGAAAAGATTATAATAGAATAGAAAATATTGGAAAGAATCGAATAGAAAAACAATAGAACAGAATAGAATAAAATACACACATATATATTGTGAGGGGGTTAGCTCGGCAGCGGGTGTGTGTGACCCCCGGGATGGGCTCCCCAGACAAAAACAGGCCCAGCAAACGGAGGTTGTGGTTTTCAAAATCAAAAAGGTGCGGTTTATTTTCTATTTACAGTGACAAAACACAGCAAAGCAAAAGAAACATAAATAAAATAAATCCTGGTCAACTTGACCTCTGACTAAACATACAGGTTTCCTAACTAACAACTGGGATCAGCCTAGTGCTGTCCTAGTCCCTAAGTCCCTGGTTTTAAATGTCCAAGCAAATAGCCACACAGGCTTTTTCTCACCGCACAGGGGTTCACTCTCCCTAGACAGTCCACACAGGTCTGGTTCCAGGCATGAGCTAACATCTAATGAAGCTGGGAGTTCTTATAGAGGCCTAAATGAGCTGACAAGGTTCAGCTGGCCTCATCAACTCCCTGTCTGCACGACGCCCAGCCCTCTCCCTAGAGGTATGAGTCATCCATGAGCCCACTAGCCTTATACAACTCTCCACCTAGTTGTATAAGTCGGCGTAAAGCCTGAATCTGGGCGAAATATATCTACCCCCCTGGATGCAACCAGGTGACTTTACCTTCCTGCTGTCACAATATATATATATATATATATATATATATATATATATATATATATATTATATTTTATTCTATTCTGTTCTATTGTTTTTCTAGTCTATATTATATTTATATTCTAATCTTTTCTAATTGGAATTCGAATTCATTCTATACAAAATTCGAGTGTTGGAACATGGTTTTATATATATATATATATATATATATATATATATATATATATATATATAGCTCTATTGATTTTTTTTAATGACATTTTTTTCTATTATTTTAGAATATTTTCTATTCAAATTCGATTTTATTCTATATGAAATTCGAATTTTGGAAAATGGTTATTTATATGTATGTATATATATATATATATATATATATATATATGTATATATATAACCATCTTCCGAAATTCGAATTTAGTATAGAATAAATTCAAATTCGAATAGAAAGATTAGAATAGAAAAACAATAGAATAAAATATAATATATATATATATATATATATATAATATTTTATTCTATTGTTTTTCTAGTCTTTTTTCTATTTCTATGCTAATCTTTTCTATTCAAATTCGAATTCATTCGATACGAAATATTTATACATATAACTATCTTCTGAAATTCGAAATTCATACAGAATGAATTCAAATTCGAATAGAAAAGATTAGAATATAATAACTATGGAAAAGAATAGAATAAAAAAAAATATAGACGGTCATATTCTATTGTATTTTATTACATTCAATTCTATTCTATTCTCTACTATTCTTTTGTTTTTTATTTTTATATTCTATTTTATTGTATTCTTTTTTAAAAAACTATTGATATTTTTTCTAATTTGATTCAAATTTATTTTCGAATTCGAGTCGAAAATATTTCGCATTCGATTCGAAAATATTTCGAATTCGATTTGAATTTCGTCCACGATTTTTCGATTAGAAAAAATTCAGATTCGGTTAAATTTGTTAGTATTGTAATTCGGATGCATCCGAATGTCCGAATAATGAAAAATTCGTCCGAATTTCGATTCGGAACGAAACGGAATGCACATGTCTACCCACGGGGTGAGATCTTGCGTCGAGCCCCAGATCAAGGAAGATTATCAGTGGTCTTGTATGTCTTACATTTTCTAATTATTGCTCCCACAGTTGATTTCTTCACACCAAGCTGCTTGCCTATTGCAGATTCAGTCTTCCCAGCCTGGTGCAGGTCTACAATTTAGTTTCTGGTGTCCTTCGAAAGATCTTTGGTCTTCACCATAGTGGTGTTTGGAGTGTGACTGTTTGAGGTTGTGGACAGGTGTCTTTTATACTGATAACAAGTTCAAACAGGTGCCATTAATACAGGTAATGAGTGGAGGACAGAGGAGCCTCTTAGGCCGGGTTCACACTGGGGCGACAAACGCTCCGACATTGGGGGCTCATGTCGCATGACGTGTGAAAATCAATGATTCCCTATGAGAGCCGTCTTAACTGGTCCGACACATGTCAGTCCGACTTTGAAAATGCTCCCTGTACTACTTTGGTCCGACTTTGATCCGACTTCAGCCCATTGACTATCATTGAAGTCGGATCAAAGTCGAACCGCAGTCTTGCATGATCCGACTTTGGCATGCGACCTTTGCTGTGCTGCTCTTGAGGGGGAACTCCACGCCAAATTTTAAATAAAAAACTGGCATGGGTTCCCCCTTCAGGAGCATATTAGGCCCTTGGGTCTGGTCTGGATTTTAAGGGGAACCCCTATGCCGAAAAAACAGCGTAGGGGTCCCCCCAAAGTCCAAACCAGACCCTTATCCGAGCACGCAACCTGGCAGGCCGCGGGGGAAGAGGGGGGACGAGAGAGCGGCCCCCCTCCCTCCTGAACCGTACCAGGCCGCAAGCCATCAACATGGGGGGTTTGGTGCTCTGGGGCAGGGGGGCGACATGCGGCCCCCCCACCCCAAAGCACCCTGTCCCCATGTTGATGAGGACAGGGCCTCTTCCCGACAACCCTGGCCGTTGGTTGTCGGGGTCTGCGGGCGGGGGCTTATCGGAATCCGGGAGCCCCCCTTTAATAAGGGGGCCCCCAGATCCCGGCCCCCCACCCTATGTGAATGAGTATGGGGTACATCGTACCCCTACCCATTCACCTGGTGGAAAAAAAATGTCAATAAAAAACACACAGCTTTTTAAAGTAATTTATTGCACAGCTCCGGGGGTCTCCGGTGTCGTCTCCGTGCTCTCCGGTTCTTTCTTCTGCCGGGCCTCTGCTATCTTCTTACAGCTCTTTTGCTAGCGGAGCCCGGTCTTCTCCGTCGCCATCTTCTTCTCCCGCTCTCCGGTTCTTCTCTCGCTCTCCGGTTCTTTCTTCCGCCGGGCCTCCGCTATCTTCTTCCAGCTCTTTTGCTAGCGGAGAGGCCCGGTCTTCCCATCGTCTCGTCCGACTCTCCGTTGTCCTTCTGCCAGCCCCTCCACTATCTTCTTCCAGCTCTTTTGCTAGTGGAGGGGCCGGTCTTCCCGTCGCCGTCGCCTTCTCTCTTCTCCTCCTCGATGTTGACTCGTCGCTTCCTCCCGCTGTAATACTGGCTGTTCGCTCCGCTCCGAATTAATATAGGCTTCTCATGACGTCACAGAAAATAGAGTGGGGGGGGCCGGGATCTGGGGGCCCCCTTATTAAAGGGGCCTCCCGGATTCCGATAAGCCCCCCGCCCGCAGACCCCGACAACCAACGGCCAGGGTTGTCTGGAAGAGGCCCTGTCCTCATCAACATGAAGACAGGGTGCTTTGGGGTGGGGGGGGGCGCAGGTCGCCCCCCTGCCCCAGAGCACCAAACCCCCCATGTTGAGGGCATGCGGCCTGGTACGGTTCAGGAGGGAGGGGGGCCGCTCTCTCGTCCCTCCCTCTTCCCCTGCGGCCTGCCAGGTTGCGTGCTCGGATAAGGGTCTGGTTTGGATTTTGGGGGGGACCCCCATGCCGTTTTTTCGGCGTAGGGGTTCCCCTTCAAATCCAGACCAGACCCAAGGGCCTGGTATGCTCCTGGAGGGGGAACCCATGCCGTTTTTTTTTTTAAATTTGGCCTGGAGTTCCCCCTCAAGATTCATACCAAACACAGTGCCTGGTATTGGCGGGGATCCAAGTCGGATCCCCGTTCATTGAAAGTCGGACGTATGTCGGCTTCATGTCGCGGGGCAAAGTCGGATCCAAAGTAGGACGGCTGTCATGTCGCACTAGTGTGAACCCAGCCTAAAGAAGAAGATACAGGTCTGTGAGAGAGAAATCTTGCTTGTTTGTAGGTGACCAAATACTTATTTTCCACCATAATTTGCAAAAAAAAAATATTTCCAAATCAGGCAATGTGATTGTCTGGATTTGTTTCCACATTTTGTCTCTCATAGTTGAGGTATACCTTTGATGACAATTGCAGGCCTCTCTCATCTTTTTAAGTGGGAGAACTTGCACAATTGGTGGCTGACTAAATACTTTTTTGCCCCACTGTGTATATATATCTATATATCTATATATATATATATATATATATATATATATATATATATATATATATATATATACTGTATACAGTTTAGCTAGATCTCACTGCAGAGCGTTTCTGTTCTCTTCCTAATATACTACAGGCAGGCAGTTGATTCAGTTAGCAGCAGTATGTTCAGTCAGTATACTGTATCCTGTGCAGCTAGATCAGTGCAGAGCATTCCTGTTGTTTTCTTCCTATTATACTACAGGCAGGCAGTTGATTCAGGTAGCTGCAGTGTATTCAGTCAGTATACTGTATTCTGTTCACAGTGTGCAGCTAGATCTCACTGCAGAGCGTTCCTGTTGTTCTCGTCCTAATATACTACAGGCAGGCAGTTGATTCAGGTAGCTGCAGTATATTCAGTCAGTATACTGTATCCTGTGCAGCTAGGGTGACCACATTTCCAAACTGCCATTCAGGGACACCCCCGCCCCCCCCCCCCAAAAATGATGATTTTTGACCAAAAAAAATGCAGATTTTTGGGGCAGGGGCGTATCATGAAATCAGCGGGCCCGTGTGCAAGATCAAAAGTGGTCCCTAGGCATCAAGAAGAACAACAATATGGCGCGCAAAGCGCATTGTGGTGAATGGTGGACATGTCTTAAATTGCGCTAAATATTGTCTTAAAGGGGGTGTTGTTAAAGAGAGTCTGAGATGACTTATATAGTGCAGAATGTGATAATGTTAAATAGGGAATGCAGAGTGTATGGTGGTGAGTAGTATGTACAGGAGAGGAGTGCGGAATGTATGGCGGTGAGTAATATGTACAGGAGAGGAGTGCGGAGTGTATGGCGGTGAGTAGTATGTACAGGAGAGGAGTGCGGAGTGTATGGTGGTGAGTAGTATGTACAGGAGAGGAGTGCGGAGTGTATGGCGGGGGGTAATATGTACAGGAGAGAAGTGCGGAATGTATGGCGGTGAGTAATATGTACAGGAGAGGAGTGCGGAGTGTATGGTGGTGAGTAGTATGTACAGGAGAGGAGTGCGGAGTGTATGGCGGTGAGTAGTATGTACAGTAGAGGAGTGCGGAGTGAATGGTGGGGGGTAATATGTACAGGAGAGGAGTACAGAGTGTATGGCGGTGAGTAGTATGTACAGTAGAGGAGTGCGGAGTGTATGGCGGTGAGTAATATGTACAAGAGTGGAATGCGGAGTGTATGGCGGGGTAATATGTACAGGAGAGGAGTGCGGAGTGTATGGCGGGGTAATATGTACAGGAGAGGAGTGCGGAGTGTATGGCGGGGGGTAATATGTACAGGAGAGGAGTGCGGAGTGTATGGCGGGGGGTAATATGTACAGGAGAGGAGTGCGGAGTGTATGGCGGGGGGTAATATGTACAGGAGAGGAGTGCGGAGTGTATGGCGGGGGGTAATATGTACAGGAGAGGAGTGCAGTGTATGGCGGTGGGTAGTATGTATATGAGAGGAGTGGGGAGTGTATGGCGGGGGGTAGTTAGTGGAGAGAGGAGGAAGAGGTGTGAAATACCACCTCCTGATAGTCTGTCAGCCACTGCTATACCACCTTGGTGATGGGGCACTCCGTAGGATGTAAGGGGGCACTCTGAAAGCACTAAGGGGGCACCCTGGAGGTTGTAAGGGGGGCGATGTAAAGGGGCACTCTGGCGGTACTTAGTCAGAGCCCCTTACATCCTCCGGGGGGCCCCCTTAGTGCCTCCTTACATTCTCCTCCAGAGTGCCCCCTTACATTCTACTCCAGAGTGTCCCCTTAGTACTACTGTACTAAGGGGCACTCTGGAGAAAGTAAAGGGGCACTCTGGAGAAAGTAAAGGGGAGGTAGGGAGCACTCTGGAGGAAGTAAAGGGAGGTTAGGGAGCACTCTGGAGTGTGACAAGGGGGGTCAAAGAAACATTGGGGGGAGACAGTGTGACAAGGGGGGTCATAGAAACATTGGGGGGGAGACAGTGTGACAAGGGGGGGTCAGTGTGACAAGGGGGGTCATAGAAACATTGGGGGGAGACAGTGTGACAAGGGGGGTCATAGAAACATTGGGGGGAGACAGTGTGACAAGGGGGGTCATAGAAACATTGGGGGGAGACAGTGTGACAAGGAGGGGTCAGTGTGACAAGGGGGGTCATATAAACATTGGGGGGAGACAGTGTGACAAGGGGGTCATAGAAACATTGGGGGAGACAGTGTGACAAGGGGGGTCATAGAAACATTGGGGGGAGACAGTGTGACAAGGAGGGGTCAGTGTGACAAGGGGGGTCATAGGAACATTGGGGGGGAGACAGTGTGACAAGGGGGGGTCATAGAAACATTGGGGGGGAGACAGTGTGACAGGTGGAGGACATGTGGAGTAGACACTATTCTCCCTCATGTGCAGGGCACTCTGTCTTATGCTGGCGCCAGCCCTGACTGACAAAATCATCTCTCACTACACAGATCAGAGAATCCTCAGAACTCCCCCCCCCCCCTTCTCCTCCTCAGGTCGGCGTTTCTCTTACTGTGGCTGGTCTCCTGCAGCATCTGTTCCTGGTCGGCTGTGTGGAAAAACGACATGCTGCTCAGCCAATCATCCTCGATCCAGCACTGATGTCCCTTCATTTTGCAGTTACGCGCCAACACTATGCAGACTGCCATGTGACACACGGTGCATCTGAAGGGGGAGGGGGCGGGGCTAGAAGGAGAGGACAGCCAGACAGGCTTCAGCTGACGTCACTGGTTGCTAGATGCGGAGTGGCCCCTAGCCTAGCAACCAGACTGTATCATCAAGTGTGAGAGTGAGAGATGCCTTAAACTTTCTAAGGTGTTGGCGGCGGGTGGGCAGAGTTGGCGGAGCGGACTGGTGTGGTCTGGACACTGTGGTTGTTGTTCATTCCGGGACTTCTGTATTGTCCTGGAATGAACTGGCCAGGACACGGGACAAAAATCACAAATCAGGGACTGTCCCGGGCAATCCGGGATACGTGGGCACCCTATGTGCAGCTAGATCAGTGCAGAGCGTTCCTGTTGTTCTCTTCCTAATATACTACAGGCAGGCAATTGATTCAGGTAGCTGCAGTATATTCAGTCAGTATACTGTATTCTGTTCACAGTGTGCAGCTAGATCTCACTGCAGAGCTTTCCTGTTGTTCTCTTCCTAATATACTACAGGCAGGCAGTTGATTCAGCTAGCTCCAGTATATTCAGTCAGTATACTCTATCCTGTTCACAGTGTGCAGCTAGATCTCACTGCAGAGCATTCCTGTTGTTCTCTTCCTAATATACTACAGGCAGGCAGTTGATTCAGGTAGCTGTAGTATATTCAGTACTGTATCCTGTGCACAGTGTGCAGCTAGATCTCACTGCAGAGCGTTCCTGTTATTCTCTTCCTAATATATTACAGGCAGGCAGGTGATTCAGGTAGCTGCAGTATATTCAGTCAGTATACTGTATCCTGTTCACAGTGTGCAGCTAGATCTCACTGCAGAGCGTTCCTGTTGTTCTCTTCCTAATATACTACAGGCAGGCAGTTGATTCAGGTAGCTGCAGTATATTCAGTCAGTATACTGTATCCTGTTCACAGTGTGCAGCTTGATCTCACTGCAGAGCGTTCCTGTTGTTCTCTTCCTAATATACTACAGGCAGGCAGTTGATTCAGTTAGCTGCAGTATATAAAGCACTGTATCCTGTGCACAGTGTTCAGCTAGATCTCACTGCAGACCTTTCCTGTTGTTCTCTTCCTAATATACTACAGGCAGGCAGTTGATTCAGGTAGCTGCAGTATATTCAGTACTGTATCCTGTTCACAGTGTGCAGCTAAATCTCACTGCAGAGCGTTCCTGTTGTTCTCTTCCTAATATACTACAGGCAGGCAGTTGATTCAGGTAGCTGCAGTATATTCAGTCAGTATACTGTATCCTGTTCACAGTGTGCAGCTAGATCTCACTGCAGAGCGTTCCTGTTGTTCTCTTCTTAATATACTACAGGCAGGCAGTTGATTCAGGTAGCTGCAGTATATTCAGTACTATATCCTGTCCACAGTGTGCAGCTAGATCTTACTGCAGAGCGTTCCTGTTGTTCTCTTCCTAATATACTACAGGCAGGCAGTTGATTCAATTATCTGCAGTATATAAAGTACTGTATCCTGTGCACAGTGTTCAGCTAGATCTCACTGCAGACCATTCCTGTTGTTCTCTTCCTAATATACTTCAGGCGGGCAGTTGATTCAGGTAGCTGCAGTATATTCAGTCAGTATACTGTATTGTGTGCAGCTAGATCTCACTGCAGAGCGTTCCGGTTTTTCTCTTCCTAATATACTACAGGGAGGCAGTTGATTCAGGTAGCTGCAGTATATTCAGTACTGTATCCTGTTCACAGTGTGCAGCTAGATCTCACTGCAGAGCGTTCCTGTTGTTCTCTTCCTAATATACTACAGGCAGGCAGTTGATTCAGTTAGCTGCAGTATATTCAGTATATATATATATATATACATACATCCCAGCGTTGTGCAGCTACATCTCACTGCAGGCCATTCTTGGTGTACCTATTCAAATACATCAAATACAGTATGTCTGGAAGGCCAACAAGGAGAGGCAGACACTCACAGGCCACTAAAAGAGGGCAGGCAGGCTCTTTGTCTAGAGCCAACAGTGCTAGTCGTGAACACGGTGCATCCTCAGCACGTGGCCGTGGGGCACGCTTGTTCTTTTTTCCGGCAGCTGGCCGTGTTGAGCCACAACATGCAGAAGAGTTGGTAGAGTGGATGACCAAGCCGTCCTCATCCTCCTCATCCTCTGTCACCCAGGCTTAGAGTTCCTTGACTGCCAATGCAGGTGCTAAAGTTCCATTGGCTCAAGGTCATCAGTTACTCTCCTTGCTCCTCATCAGCTAGGATCTCCAACCACACTATGCCTTCAGTTCTCTCAGAAACCTGCATTGAGAGGAATGAAGGTGTAGAATTAGGTGTGGCAAGTACTTGCGGGCAATCTGCTATCGCTACACCGATTGTAGCAACGTCCGTTTGTAGCAGGCAAATTTCCCTACCCCAGTTGCTAAACCCGCAAAAGAAATTCGGTCCCAGCCATCCACATGCCCAGCAGTTGAATGCTAGCTTGGCTGAATTGCTAGCACTCCAACTGCTGCCTTTTCAGCTAGTAGACTTTGCCCCCTTTCGTGAGTTTGTGGAATGTGCGGTACCTCAGTGGCAGGTTCCCAAACGCCACTTTTTTTCACGGAAGGCGATTCTGGCTCTCTACCAGCATGTGGAAGGCAATGTCTTGGCCTCGCTGGACAGGGTGGTCATCGGTAAGGTGCATATTACCGCTGACTCATGGTCCAGCAGGCAAGGACAGGGACATTACCTATCTTTCACGGCGCACTGGGTGACTCTGCTGGCAGCTGGGAAGGATGCAGTACAGGGTGCAGTCTTGTTGGAGCTTGTACCGCCACCATGCCTCCAGAATGCTACTAGTGGTGATTCTGCCACACCTCTCTCCTCCACCCCCTCCTCTTCTTCTTCCTCCATGGCCTCTTCCTCTGCTAATTTGTCCTCGGAACCAGCGGTGCTCCGTATGCGTTCAAGGGGCTACGCAAGCACTCAGGCAAAGAGATGCCATGCGGTGCTTGAGCTGGTGTGCTTAGGGGACAGGAGCCACACTGGGGCAGAGATTCTGTCAGCTCTGCAGGGGCAGGCTCAGAGGTGGTTGACGCCATGCCAGCTTCAGCCAGGAATGGTGGTTTGCAACAATGGCACCAACCTCCTCTCCGCCCTCTGACAGGGACACCTGACCAATGTGCCCTGTTTGGCTCACGTCCTTAATTTAGTGGTGCAGCGGTTCTTGTGCTGGTACCCGGGCTTACAGGATCTCCTGAGGCAGGCCAGGAAAGTCTGTGTGCATTTTCGCCGGTCATATAATGTCAGTATTCGGCTGGCTGACCCCAAAAAGGAATACAACCTGCCCAAGAACCGCCTAATCTGTCACATGCCCACCAGGTGGAACTCAACTTTGGCCATGCTGCAGCGGCTGCACATGTAGCAGAGGGCCATCAATGAGTACCTGTGTGACTATGGCACCAGGACAGGGTCAGGGGAGCTTGGCTTTTTTTCGCCACACCAGTGGCTCATGATCAAGGATGCATGCACTGTCCTGTCACCATTTGAGGAGGCCACGAGGATGGTGAGCAGTGGCAGTGCATGCATCAGTGATACTGTCCCTCTTGTCTACCTGTTGGAGCACACGCTGCGTGGAATAATGGACAGGGCACTTGAGGCAGAACAGAGGGAGGAAAAGGAGGGCTTCCTTACCTCTCAAGGCCCCCTTTATCCAGACAGTGTTCCTGCGGGCCCGCTGATCTCACAGGAAGAGGAGGAGGAGGATAAGGATTGTGTCAGCATGGAGGAGGAGCCTAGCACTCAGCATCAGCAGCAGTCTTCAAGGGATCGTTTTAAGTCCCCAGAAACCCATCGACTTGTCAGAAACCATGAATCAGACCGAGACAGAAGTACAGTTAAATCACACTTGTTTAATAATAAAAATAAAAAGGTAAACAGAGTAAGCTAGTCAAAACATAGCCAGAGTTCAGTAACCGAATCGGGTAGTCGGCCAAGCCAATGTCCAAGAGCCAGCGATAAAGGTAGTAGTACAGCAAGCACGATCTGTAGCCAGAGGGAACGTCAGTCAAGCAGGTCTTCAACAGGAACACAGGAGAAAGTCTCTTGTGATGTTAACACAGGCGAAGGTGGAGAGCAAATGAACTGGAAGGCTTAAAGTAGGCAAAGCTGATGAGCAGGATCATCAACAGGTGGATCACTGTGGAGAGATGGGAGCTGGCAATTAGCTGACAGCTGAGCTGCCAGCACAGAGAAGGAAGGGCTGAGCCCAGCCCTGACAGTACCCCCTCCTCAATGACCCCTCCCCCTCGGAGGACCACCGGGCTTGAGGGGAAAGCCTCTATGGAAATCACGGAGAAGGACAGGGGCATTTACTTCCAAGGATGGGACCCAAGAGCGTTCCTCCAGACCGTACCCCTTCCAATGCACCAGGTACTGTATGCGCCCACGGAACCTACGGGAGACAACAATGGACTGTACTTCATACTTCTCATGGTTCTCAACCTGTATAGGGTGAGGACGTGGCACCGAGGTGGTAAAACAGTTGCAGACCAAAGGTTTCAATAAGGAGACATGAAACACATTAGAGATGCACATACTGGAAGGAAGGTCAAACGCGTAAGCCACTGGGTTTATCCTGCGAAGGATTTGGAAAGGCCCAATAAACCGAGGTGCGAACTTCAGAGAAGGAACACGAAGTCGGAGGTTGCGAGATGACAGCCAGACCCTGTCCCCGACCTGGTAGGAAGGCGCAGGCAGGCGTCTGCGGTCAGCATGGAGTCTGTACCTCTTGTTAGCCTGTCGCAAAGCCTCCTGGACTTGTACCCAAGTGGAACGAAGACTACGGAAATGTTCCTCTAACGCAGGAATACTCTGAGGAACAAACGAGTCAGGCAACATGGAAGGTTGGAAACCATAATTCGCCATAAATGGGAACAAACGGGAAGCAGAATTCAGAGTGCTATTGTGAGCAAACTCCGCCCATGGTAAGAGGTCTGACCAGTTGTTGTGATGGTCAGAAATATAGCAACACAGGAATTGCTCCAAGGACTAATTGGCTTGTTCTGTGGCCCCATTAGACTGCGGGTGATGCGCAGAGGAGAAAGCAAGCTGAATTCCAAACTGTGCACAAAAGGCTCGCCAGAACCGGGACACAAACTGACTTCCCCTGTCTAAGACAATGACCTCGGGTAGGCCATGTAAGCGAAAGATCTCCCGAGCAAAAATGGAAGCCAGTTCCTTAGACGTAGGCAACTTCTTAAGTGGAATACAGTGAGACATTTTCGAGAACCGGTCTACCACCAAAAGGATAATTGTGTTGCCGTGGGAGTTGGGTAACTCCACAATGAAATCCATAGACAGGTGGGACCAGGGCCTCTTTCCATTGGGTATGGGTTGTAGGAGGCCCACTGGAAGCTGTCGTGGAGTCTTAGTCTGAGCACACACGGAACAGGCAGCTACGAAGGCGGTTACATCAGCACATAGACTAGGCCACCAGAATTGTTGGGAAATGGCCCAAAAGAGTTGATTCTTCCCTGGGTGGCCAGCAGCCTTGAGAGAATGGTAAGTCTGGAGCACGGCAGTACGGAGACTCTCGGGAACAAAGCAGCGGTCACAAGGTTTCTCAGGAGGGGCATCGACCTGAGCAGCAAGAATCTTGTCTCCCAAAGGAGAAGTGAGACTGGTGCAAACCGTAGCCAGAATGTGATGAGGAGGAATCACAGGAACCGGAACCGACTCCATCTTGGAAGTGGAGGAAAATTGTAGTGACAAGGCGTCAGCCCTTACATTCTTAGTACCGGGTAAGAATGAGACAATGTAATTGAAACTCGACAAGAAAAGAGCCCATCGTGCCCTTCTGGGAGAGAGGCGCTTAGCTTCAGACAAGAATGTGAGATTTTTATGGTCAGTAAGAATAAGAACCAGCACAGTGGTACTTTTGTGGAGATGTCTCCATTCTTTCGGGGCTAAAATGATCGCCAATAGCTCTCTGTCACCAATCTCGTAATTGCACTCCGCAGGTGACAATTTCTTGGAAATGTAGCCACACGGATGCATAGCGCTGTCAGAGGTAGGACGTTGAGACAGAAGGGCGCCAACTCCAGTCTCAGAAGCATCAACTTCAAGGATAAAAGGCAACGTAGGATCAGGATGTGCCAACACAGGAGCAGAAACAAAGGTAGTCTTAAGACTCTCAAAAGCCTTAATGGACTCTGGAGACCAACTCTGTGGGTTACCGTCCTTTCTGGTCATATCAGTCAGGGGCTTGACCAGAGACGAGAAGTTACGAACAAACTTCTGATAATAGTTGGCAAAGCCAAGAAAACGCTGCAGAAGACGTATACCCACGAGTCGAGGCCACTGTAGGACAGCAGAAAGTTTCTCTGGGTACATCGAAAAACCAGCCGTGAAAATTACATAACCCAGGAATTTGACCTGTTCCCAATGGAATTCACATTTCTTCAGTTTACAATAGAGATTGTTCTCTCTTAGTTTTTGTAGCACTCAACAGACATCTATGTGGTGGCTCTCCAGGGACTTGGAAAATATGAGGATATCATCGAGATAGACCACCACACATAACTGCAACAAATCTTGGAGGACATCGTTAATAAACTCTTGGAAAACTGCCGGAGCGTTACAGAGGCCAAAAGGCATTATTAGATACTCATAATGACCTGTTCTGGTATTAAAGGCAGTTTTCCACTCGTCGCCCTCTTTAATCCTCACGAGATTGTATGCCCCTCTCAAATCAAGCTTTGTGAAAACCGTTGCTCCCTTGAGGCGGTCAAATAACTCCGTAATCAACGGAATAGGATAGGTATTCTTAATGGTGAGACGATTGAGACCCCTATAGTCAATGCAAGGTCTCAGTTCACCACTCTTCTTCTTAACGAAAAAGAAACCAGCACCAGCAGGAGACAAGGATTTGCAGATGAAACCTTGAGAGAGTGCGTCTGCAACATAGTCCTCCATGGCCTTATCCTCCAAGACCGACAAAGGGTAAACCCAGCCACGAGGGGGTATGGCACCAGGTTGAAGGTCAATTGCGCAATCATACGACCGGTGTGGAGGCAAAGTACCGGCTTGACCCTTATCAAAGACATCGCTAAAATTGCGATACTCCTCTGGCAGGGAGGAGAGTGAAGAGGTGCACTGGACCTTGGCTACCTTTTGAAAGCATCTCTTAATGCATTGTGGTGACAAGGACAGAACCTCAGCACGGAGCCAATCAAAAGAGGGGTTGTGCCTCTGTAACCAAGGATAACTAATAATCAGCAGAAACTTAGGTGAGGAAATAATTTGGAATTGGATTATCTCACGGTGAAGAGCCCCTACGGCCATGGACAATTGAACAGTCTTATGAGTCACATGGGCAGGCTGTAGAGGTTTCCCGTCAAGAGCCTCAATGGCAAGTGGAGTGTCACGCAGCTGCAGCGGAATCGAGTGCTTTGATACAAATTTTGAAGAAATTGCTTAAACGTGCATCCTCACAGGGTGACACTGTGGATGCACAGGTATAAATGTGCCAACGTCCCGATATAGTAGGCAGAATATGAATGGACTAGAAAATGGACTTTAGGCGGGACATGGATAGATATTGTAAAAAACTAAGCGTTTTTATTTTAGAAAAAGTAATAAGAAAATACATATAAACATTCAAAAAATGACAGTCTATTCGTACTTAGATACAAGGCTCAGGCTAATGCTCTACAATGCTTCAGAATTATACAACATATATGCACTCCATCCTTAATGAAATACGTAACCAGCAACCAAAGGCTAGTGAGACAAACGTGTGAAGCAGGTGGCGTTAGCCATGGGTCCAATGTATCAAATGTAGTCTTGAATTGCTCACAACTTGGTCCTTTGTACCTTCCTTCACTATTCATTCCTCCTTTTTTTTTTTTTCAGTTCTCGATTTTATCTAGGTCCCCCTTAGGGCCTTCCTCTATTTTTCTTGCTTCTTTTTCCCCCCTTCCCCCCCCCCCACCCCTCCTCCATGTTTCCCTTTTTCCTTCCTTTCCTAGGCACCACTGCCAGCACCATATCATCTTCTAGAGCCCCACTGAGGGCTAGTTCACGTGTTGGGTTGGTGTCACATGGTTGGCTTGCTCTTTGGTATATAGACTACATGGGGCCAGCAACTTTTTAAATCTTATTTTTTAAGTTTCTTGTTTTTATGCTGCTTTATATTTTGTTTTATGTATTAATAAGATGTTAAATATATTTTTCGTTGTTTATATATATGTTCAACAGACTATTATGCTCCTGAAGAAGCGTTAATTCGCGAAACTGGTAGAGCAATTCAAGACTACATCTGATACATTGGACCCAAGGCTAACGCCACCTGCTTCACACGTTTATTGTCTCACTAGCCTTTGGTTGCTGGTTACGTATTTCATTAAGGATGGAGTGCATATATGTTGTATAATTCTGAAGCATTGTAGAGCATTAGCCTGAGCCTTGTATCTAAGTACGAATAGACTGTCATTTTTTGAATGTTTATATGTATTTTCTTATTACTTTTTCTAAAATAAAAACCCTTAGTTTTTTACAATATCTATCCATATGCCACCTAAAGTCCATTCTCTAGTCCATTCATATTCTTCCTGCTTTGATACAAAGGCAGCATCAATGAACAGGCCTGCAGCCCCGGAGTCGATTAGAGCTTGTATCTCGATGGACGACTCAGCCTACGACATGGTAACCAAAACCAGGGGCTTATCCTTCTGGGAAACTGGAGACGAAACAATGCCACCTAAGGTCTGTCCCTGACAGGACCACAAGGTTTGGGCGTTCCCTGGATGGGTAGGACAAGACTTCAAAAAGTGACCAGCCTGGCCACAATAAAGGCACAATTTTTCCCTCCTCCTAAAGGCTCTCTTGTCCGCAGAGAGATGCGTGAAGCCCAAGTGCATGGGTTCATCTTCACAGACCGACTCGGTACCAGGATGTATGGGAGGTGAGGGAGGCAAGGGTGGGACTGCAAAGCTCGGAGACAACTGTACAGGAGGCTTCTGCAAGCGCTCCTTAAGAGAGAATCTCTCTCTGAGTCTGGAGTCAATGAGGATGGCAAATGTGATCAACTTCTCCAGCTCAGTGGGTATATCTCAGGCGGCTATCTCATCCTTGATGTTATCCGAGAGACCATGAGAAAAAGCAGCCACGAGGGCCTCATTGTTCCAAGCAACCTCTACTGCCAGAGTACGGAATTCAATGGCGTAATCGGCAACTGTCCTCGTACTCTGATGGACATGAGGCACTTGGCAGCAGAAGCGGAGCGTGCGGGAACGTCAAATACTCTTTTGAAGGAAGCCACAAATTCTAGGTAACTCAGGACCACAGGTTTTTGCATCTCCCATAGAGGGTTTGCCCAGGCCAAGGCTCTGTCAGAAAGCAAAGATATCATGAAACCCACTTTGCTTCTGTCCGTGGGAAACGCCTGGGGCAGCATCTCAAAGTATATCTCAACGTGGTTAAGAAACCCTCTGCACTGAACTGGATCGCCCCCAAATCGCTGGGGAAGTGGAGCGGAAACAGACATACCTCTTATAGAGGTAAAACTCGAAGCTGGTGCCTACACAGAGACTACCGGAGCTGCCACAGTGGAAGATTCTAGATGAGCCGCGCGACTCAGGAGCGTCTGTATTGCCGTGGCAAACTGATCCATGCGGTGATCCAGGTCATCCAATTTGGAAAAAATATTACCAACAAGTGGATTGGCTGCATCTTCAGAATTCATGGCCTTCGCCTACTGTCAGAAACCATGAATCAGACCGAGACAGAAGTACAGTTAAATTACACTTGTTTAATAATAAAAATAAAAAGGTAAACAGAGTAAGCATAGTCAAAACATAGCCAGAGTTCAGTAACCGGATCGGGTAGTCGGCCAAGCCAATGTCCAAGAGCCAGCGATAAAGGTAGTAGTACAGCAAGCAGGATCTGTAGCCAGAGGGAACGTCAGTCAAGCAGGTCTTCAACAGGAACGCAGGAGAAATTCTCTTGTGATGTTAACACAGGCGAAGGTGGAGAGCAAATGAACTGGAAGGCTTAAAGTAGGCAGAGCTGACGAGCAGGATCATCAACAGGTGGATCACTGTGGAGAGATGGGAGCTGGCAATTAGCTTAAAGTTGAGCTGCCAGCACAGAGAAGGAAGGGCTGAGCCCAGCCCTGACAGGACTTGTACGTGGCTGGGAGGAGGTGGCCGCGGATCATGACCTCCTTAGTGACCCAGAGGACTCCGGACCGAATGCCTCAGCAAACCTACGCTGCATGGCCTCCCTGATCTTGCAAAACCTGCGAAAGGACCCTCGGATTTGTGGTATCAAGGAAAGGGATAATTACTGGCTGGCAACCCTTCTTGATCCACGTTACAAGGGCAAGGTTGCGGAACTTATCCAGCCATCACAGAAGGAGCAAAGGATGAAACATCTTCGGGAGGCCTTGCAGAAAGGTTTGTGCAATGCGTTTCCAGAGCCTGGGAGGTTACAAATTCCTGGTCCTGGACAACGTGTTACTGAGGCTTTGGTCAGTCACAGAAGGAGCGGTGGAGAAGGTGGCCGTCTGACCGATGCGTTCAGACAATTTTTTTAGTCCGTAGTCCCATGGTCTGATCGGTTCCAGCAACCATCGCCAGCGTCTGATTTACGTGGTGCAGGAATACCTAGGGGCAAGATCAGACTTGGAGACCTTTCCAACCGACAATCCTCTGGGTTACTGGGTCTTGAGGATGGATCACTGGCCAGAGCTTGCACAGTATACAATTGAGCTACTGGCATGTCCTGCATCCAGCGTTCCTTCGGAAGGTTCTGAAGGGTCTGGTATGAATTTTTGGGAGGAACACCACGCCATTTTTTAAAAAGTTTGGAGCGGAAGTTCCCCTTAATATCCATACCAGACCTAAAGGGCCTGTTAATGGAATTTTGGGGGACCCCCACGCATTTTTTTTTTTCAATGACTTTTCTCTGTATTGCCGGGACCCGACAAATCATTACAGCCGTGAGTAGTTTTAAATGACTTTTTTCCTTCAGAAATTACATTTTGTGCAGGGACAGTTCTAAACATAGGACACATGCACTACTTTACAGGCATACTTTAGACACCCCCCAGGAACGAAATTGAAAGGAATATTTCACTTTTATTGTTTCACTTTAAGCATTATTAACCACTTCAATACAGGGCATTTTCACCCCCTTCCTGCCCAGACCAATTTTTAGTTTTCAGCGCTGTCACACTTTGAATGACAATTGCGCAGTCATGCAACACTGTACCCAAATAAAATCTGTTTGTTTTTTTTTCCCACAAATAGAGCTTTCGTTTGGTGGTATTTGATCACCTATGCGGTTTTTATTTTTTGCGCTATAAACAAAAGAAGAGCGACAATTTTAAAAATAACACAATGGGGGTGATTTACTAATAACAGTGCGCT
Organism: Rana muscosa; assembly: GCA_029206835.1. NCBI lineage: Eukaryota > Metazoa > Chordata > Amphibia > Anura > Ranidae > Rana > Rana muscosa. The sequence goes on along the minus strand of CM055117.1, from coordinate 643,401,249 downwards.
GCGCTGGTTGATACCTTAATTGCTGCGCCGAATAAATCCTTCACTGGGCGCAGGAACCAGCGGCACACTGTTATAGTTACTAAAAATGTCAGCGGCGCTCTATTGAAAATGAATGGTTCCCTATGGGAGCCCATTGATTTGAATAGAGGTCGCCCGGGAAGTCGGATGAAGCGATCTGACTCGCGGGGCGATTCGTGTGCCGGCTGACACAGGGACAGCGCGACTTTGCGAGGCAACTTGAACACGACCTGAGCGTGAAGCAACCGCTCAATTCCTGTCCTAGAGGCGACTACCTGGCCGAGACTGTCTCCAGCGTGATGGCATCGCGCTGGTTCTCGGCAGCCTTGCGCTCGCTGTCCCGTGTTTGGTATGAATCATGAAGGGGAACTCCACGCCAAGTTTTAATTAAAAAAACGGCATGGGTTCCCCTCCAGGAGCATACCAGGCCCTTAGGTCTGGTATGGATTTTAAGGGGAACCCCCTAAGCCGAAAAAACGGCGTGGGGGTCCCCCCAAAATCCAAACCAGACCCTTATCCGAGCACGCAACCTGGCAGGCCGCAGGAAAAGAGGGGGGACGAGAGCGGCCCCCCTCCCTCCTGAACCGTACCAGGCCGCATGCCCTCAACATGGGGGGTTTGGTGCTTTGGGGCAGGGGGCGACCTGCGGCCCCCCACCCCAAAGCACCCTGCCCCCATGTTGATGGGGACAAGGGCCTCTTCCCGACAACCCTGGCCGTTGGTTGTCGTGGTCTGCGGGCGGGGGGCTTATCGGAATCCGGGAGCCCCCTTTAATAAGGGGGCCCCCAGATGCCGGCCCCCCCACCCTATGTGAATGAGTATGGGGTACATCGTACCCCTACCCATTCACCTGGTGGCAAAAAAGTCAATAAAAAACACAACACAGGTTTTTAAAGTAATTTATTAGGCAGCTCCGGGGGTCTTTCTGCCGGGCGCCCCGATATCTTCTTCCAGCTCTTTTGCTAGCGGGGTTCCGGTCTTCCTCGTCGTATTCTTCTGTCTTCGGGGGTCTTTCTGCCGGGCGCCCGCTATCTTCTTCCAGCTCTTTTGCTAGCGGGGTCCCGGTCTTCATCGTCGTCTTCTTCCGACTTCGGGGGGTCTCTTGTTCTGTTCTCCTGTGTCGTCTCCACGCTCTCCAGTTCTTCTCCCGCTCTCCGGTGCCTTCTCCACGATCTCCGGTTCTGTCTGCCTTCTGTCGGGCGCCCCGCTATCTTCTTCATGATCTTTTGCTAGCGGTGTCCCTGTCTTCATCGTCGTCTTCTTCCGACTTCGGGGGGTCTCTTGTTCTGTTCTCCTGTGTCGTCTCCACGCTCTCCAGTTCTTCTCCCGCTCTCCGGTGCCTTCTCCACGATCTCCGGTTCTGTCTGCCTTCTGTCGGGCGCCCCGCTATCTTCTTCATGATCTTTTGCTAGCGGTGTCCCTGTCTTCATCGTCGTCTTCTTCTGACTTCGGGGGGTCTCTTGTTCTGTTCTCCGGTGTCGTCTCCACGCTCTCCGGTTCTTCTCCCGCTCCCCGGTGCCTTCTCCACGATCTCCGGTTATTTCTGCCTTCTGCCGGGTGCCCCGCTATCTTCTTCCAGCTCTTTTGCTAGCGGGGTCCCGGTCTTCATCGTCGTCTTCTTCCCTCTTCTCTCCATCCGATGTTGCCTCGTCGCTCTCCGCCGCTACAATGCTCTGTCCGCGGAGCGCACCCACTTATATTGGCATGGGCATGGTCACCGGGTGATGCCACTTGCTGACCCTGCCCCCGTATCACGTCACAGTCACATCACTCCCCGGGACTGTGACGTGATACGGTGGCGGGGTCAGCGGGTGGCATCACCCGGTGACAACGCCCCATGCCAATATAAGTGGATGCGCTCCGCGGACAGAGCATTGTAGCAGCAGACAGCGTCGAGGCAACATCGGACGGAGAGAAGAGGGAAGAAGACAACGATGAAGACCGGGTGTCACGTACCTGATTGGAGGCAGAAATGCCGAGAGGGCTCCCCTTGCGGCTGAGTGCAGTACACCTCTGAGGTTGGGTACAGAGGGTGTATTGCCCAGAGAAGCACAGGTTGCCAGATGGGTCCAGGAGAGCAGAGCTGGTGGGATCCTGAAGAACACTGGTGGATGCAGGACACCGCTCAAGGAGTAGTAGTGGCAGCCAGGCTGAGAGTCAACCCAGTAGATCCAGCAGGAGGAAGAGGCGGGTTGCAGGAACGGAGACAAGCCAATGGTCTGGTAATAGGAAGCAGGCAGGAACAGATGACTGTGGCAAAGTCCGTGGAACAAGCCGGGATCAGGTGGAGGAGAAGGCAACAAGTCGGTAAAGCAAGCCAGAGGGTCAAACCAGGAGAGCAGATCAGACAGGTCAGGAACAAGCCGGGTCACAACAGGAATCCAAACAGCAGTTTAACAGAGTCTCGGGAACACAGGAAGGCTGATGACTATCAAGCAATGAGAGGGGCTTAGTGGCCGTGTAATATAGGCCAGCAAGTGGCTGCATCTGTTGCGTGCGCCGATTGACGCTCCCGCGCATGCACGCGCGCATGTTGGTTCCATTGAGCATGTGCGTGCGCATGTATTCATTGCGCATGTGCGTGCGCCTATTCGCGCCGCTTGCGTCAGTGCACACAGGGATGTGCTGGAAGCGGCCATTACTAGTACTGGCACGATTGCCAGTTCTCCTACGGCCGTTTACCTGACACCGGGACCCCGCTAGCAAAAGAGCTGGAAGAAGATAGCGGGGCGCCCGGCAGAAGGCAGAAAGAACCGGAGATCGTGGAGAAGGCACCGGAGAGCAGGAGAAGAATCGGAGAGCGCGGAGACGACACCGGAGAACAGAACAAGAGACCCCCCGAAGTCGGAAGAAGACGACGAGGAAGACCAGGACCCCGCTAGCAAAAGAGCTGGAAGAAGATAGCGGGGCGCCCGGCAGAAAGACCCCCGGAGCTGCCTAATAAATTACTTTAAAAACCTGTGTTGTGTTTTTTATTAACTTTTTTTGCCACCAGGTGAATGGGTAGGGGTACGATGTACCCCATACTCATTCACATAGGGTGGGGGGCCGGTATCTGGGGTGGCCCTTATTAAAGGGGGCTCCCAGATTCCGATAAGCCCCCCGCCCGCAGACCCCGATAACCAACGGCCAGGGTTGTCGGGAAGAGGCCCTTGTCCCCATCAACATGGGGACATCCTCCCCATGTTGAGGGCATGTGGCCTGGTACGGTCCCGGAGGGAGGGCGGGCCGCTCTCTCGTCCCCCTTCTTTCCCGGCGGCCTGCCAGGTTGCGTGCTCGGATAAAGGGTCTGGTGTGGATTTTTAGGGGGACCCCACGCAATTTTTTTTTAAGTTTGGCGCGGGGTTCCCCTTAAAATCCATACCAGACTTGAAGGGCCTGGTATGGATTTTTAGGGGGACCCCCACGCTTTTTTTTTTTAAGTTTGGCGCGGGGTTCCCCTTAAAATCCATACCAGACCTGAAGTGCCTGGCATGGATTTTGGGGGGACCCACACACCATTTTTTTTTTCATTTTGTTGGGGGGGGTCCCCTTTGAATCCATACTAGACCAAGGGCCTGGTATGGACCTGGGGGGAACCTACACTGTTTTTTTTCAAGATTTTTTTTTTTTTGAGCCGGCAATGTTTATTTTTTTTTTACATTTAACAACCAGCTATAAACAGGTTAAAAAAAAAATTGCCGCAAAATCGCGGTACTTGCATTTTGGATCCAGGTCCATTGAATCTGCAGTTGCATTTAACATCGTTTTTCTCAAAGCCTAAAAATGCCTTCGGACGCCAAAGATTTCCACGTTTCAGACGCGGTACCGGCGTTTAGCCGCATTTTAGTTTAGAAGCGTTTTTAAAGGTGACCTATTTTTTTACATTGATAAACTCAAAAATTATGACAAATGAGGAAAAACCATTCAAAATATATATATATATCAAAAAAATAATGAAATTTCTTCCATTGCATTGTGGACAATCCACAACTTGAGGCAGGTGACGTGGTAAGTGGACAATCCACAACTTGGGGCAGGTGACGTGGCAAGTGGACAATCCACAACTTTGGGCAGCTGACGTGGCAAGTGGACAATCCACAACTTGGGGCAGCTGACGTGGCAAGTGGACAATCCACAACTTGGGGCAGCTGACGTGGCAAGTGGACAATCCACAACTTGTGGCAAGTGATGTGGCAAGTGACACACTAAATACAACTACACTGCTGCTCTCTCAGCTGCTGATACTCACTCTGGTCTCACAAAATAGCTGAAATCGTTATTAATAATACTGTTTTTGGAGCTTAGGGCGGCTCCTTATGATGTTTCCTAACTAAACGCATATATACGCAAATGTGGTAAAACGCGGCATGCAAACGCCACAAAGCGCGCCTTTCTAAACGCCGCTTTCAACCTTAGTTCTGAACACTTTTCACCAGCGTCCCGTGTACATGGGGCATAAAAACGCCTATGCCATTTACAGCTCAAAAACGCCATGGTGGCCATGAGGCCATAGGCTAACATGGAGAGACGTTTTTAAGCTGCAAAAAACGCTCAAACAAGCGGCTGGAAAAACGTCCGTGTGCATGTAGCCTTATATTAACCACTTGCGCACTGGCCACTTAAACCCCCTTCCTGCCCAGACCAATTTTCAACTTTCAGCGCTTATGCACTTTGAATGACAATTGCGCGCTCATCCAACACTGTAACCCAATGATAATGTAATTATTTTTTGCACACAAATAGAGCTTTCTTTTGGTGCTATTTGATCACCTCTGCATTTTTTTTTTTTTATATATAAATACAAAAGACCGACTAAAAAAAAAAAAAAAAATAGGATATTTTAACCACTTCAGCACTGTGGCACTTTTTGCCACTTCTCTCCTTCATGTAAAAATCATAAATTTATGGCTATAAAATTACTTCAAACACCCAAACATTATATATGTTTTTTTAGAAGACACCCTAGGGAATAAAATGGCGGTCATTGCAAATTTTTAGCTCGCTCTGTATTTGCGCAATAAATTTTCAAACGCCTTTTTTTAAAAAAAAAAAATGGTTTCATGAATTTAAAAAAATAAAAAACAGTAAAGTTAGCCCAATTTTTTGGGATAATGTGAAAGATGTTGTTATGCTGAGTAAATAGATATCTAACATGTCACGCTTTAAAATTGCGCACACTCATGGAATGACACCAAACTTCAGTACTTAAAAATCTCCCTAGGCGATGCTTTCAAAATTTGTACACGTTACCATTTTCGCATTACAGAGGAGATCTAGTGCTAGAATTGTTGCACTCGTTCTAACGCACGCAGCAATACCTCACATGTGTGGTTTGAATGGCGTTTACATATGTGGGCGGGACTTACGTGTTTGTTCGCTTCTGAGCGCGAGCTACCGGGGACATGGGCGTTTTTTTTTTTGATTATTTTTTTATAAATTTTTTTACTTTTTTGTATTTCTTACTCTTTTTTTAACTTTTTTGTTTTTTTTTGATCACTTTTATTCCTATTACAAGGAATGTAAACATCCCTTGTAATAGGAATCTATTGTGACAGGTCCTCTTTATGGAGAGATGCAGGGTCAATAAGACCCCACATCTCTCCTCCAGGCTGGAAAGCATGAGATCGGTCAAAAAAATTCACCAATCTCATGCTGACAGCCGAGATCACAGCTTTGTTTACATACGGGAACCCGGCGTGATGTCATAACGACGCGCCCGGGCCTCCGACGGTCTCTATGCTTCCCATCCGGTGCCGGCCAATTCGTTCTCCGAGCCCCAGATGGCACGGGAGAGCCCGGAGAAGCATCGGATGGCGGCGGGAGGGGGGGGAAGTCCCCTCCCGCCGCCTATAAGAACGATCAAGCGGCCGAACTGCCGCTATGATCATTTTTATCGTGCACGGAATCGCTGGCTGAAAAGAATGATATCTGAATGATGCCTGCAACTGCAGGAATCATTCAGATGTTACCGCACAAAGCCAAGGATGTCATTTGACGGTGGGCGATAGGAAAGTGGTTAATATTTCGAAAATTTCAAAAAAAGGTAATTTTTCTCCTTCATTGATGTACATTGATGAGACTGCACTGATGGGCTGCACTGATGGGCACCGATAAGGTGGCAAGGGTGGGCACTGAGAGGTGGCATTGCTAGTTGGCACTGGTGGGCATTGAGAAGTGGCACTGCTAGGTGGCAATGATAGTTGGCAGTGATGAGCACTGATAGGCAGCACTGCTAGGTGGCACTGATTGGCACCAGTGGTGGGCATTGATAGGTGGCACTAACAGGGGCTACTGATTGTCACAGAATTGCCTCTTCCTCTTCGGGCCCGATGTCCCTTGCACATAAGCTGGTGATTGCATTTTTTTATGCTCACGCTGTCAGCACAAGGAGAAAACAAAAACCATTACCCAGCTTTTGTTTACATCACATGATCAGCTGTCATTGGCTGACAGCTGATCACATGGTAAAGGGCAGGGATCGGCCCCTTACTCGGATCTGTCATCACCCGAGTTTCAGTGACTTGGTGACCACAGCGGGCGCACGAAGGGAAGGACGTCTATTGACGGACTCCCGGCAATTGAGGACCGTGCTGTGGCCGTCGATCAGTTATAGCGCTGATCTCAAGTGATTAAAGAGGGTCTAAATGGGCCATTGACATGCATCACAATTCAACTTAGAAATGTGTCATTGCAAAGTTAAACGAAATGAAATCCTTTCTTATTTTTTGCTTGGGGATAGAGTGCAGAGGGATTACAAGTCTAGACAGTTTTTGGGGATGTCTGCACCCCTGATAGGGTGAAGACAACTCCCAAATTTGGCCACTTTATCCTTCCAAATAATTCACTTCCTGTCACATAGCCACACAAGAAGTGAGGGTAAATCCCTACCAATGTCTTTCCTTGGGGACACACAGGTCAATCTAAATACTTTCCCCATTATGTACATTGCACTCCAGCATTTTGCGGGGTACACCCCAAATTATTAGGTATTTTAGACTTTGGGGTTTATTTACTAAAGGTAAATCTACTTTGCACTACAAGTCCACTTGCTGGATATCCGAGGGGGACATGCAAGCAAACAAAAAAAACACCATCTTTGCTTTTACATGATTGGATGTTACAATTACCAGTGCTTCCCCTCAGATTTCCAGCAGCTACAATTTTACTGCAGAGTGGATTTGTCTTTACTAAACCCCAAACTACCCAATGATTTGGGGTGTACACAACAAAGTGCTAGAGTGCAATTTGCTTAATGGGGACACTAGTTAGATTGATCTGTGTGTCCCCAAGAAAAGACATTGATAGGGTTTTACCTTCACTTCCTGTTTAGCTGTGTGACAGGAAGTGAAGCCAATTTTACTAAAAGGGGACAAAATGCCCAACCTAAAAAAAACAAAAACAAGCAGGGGTTCTACCACTTACTTTGTTTCCCTCAAAATGCCCACAATTAGAATCGGATTGCCTTGAGCTATTTTTAAGTATAGTGCTCTAAATCAGTGCTTCTCAAGTACCCCCAACAGGCCATGTTTGCAGGTTTTCCTTCATCTTGCACATGTGCTTTAAATCACAGTCAATGGTTTTGAATTTTGGACAGCAATTCTTGATAAGATAAATTCACAAAACATGTCCTGTTGGGGGTACTTGACGACTGAGGCTGAGAACCACTGCAGTAAAAAGGAAAATTGAATACTTACCGCTCTGTATTTTTCATTTCCTGGCGATTATCCATGGCAGCACACAATACATGCATATGCTAGCATGAAGGCACCAGGGTAGACAAATCACACCTGTTTTGTTTTGACATGCCAACCAGCTGTCACATTTCTTGCAAAGAAAACGCAACAACAAAACAAAGGGAAGCCAAAATAAAAAAACAGGGTCAATTTGAAACAGTTACAGACTCACAACATCCTGAGAAAGATTTGGCAAAATAATGCAGCACAGAATTAAATCAAAGTGAACAAACAACACACATTAACAACATCAAAATTATTTCAGGGGAACATTTCCCCCACACAAAAAAATACAATCCACAAAATTAAAATAAACACCTGTTTTGCAAAGACATAACAAATAAAATACATGTGTTACAAACTTGATAAGGACAACAAAATGTACTTTTTGCCCCCCACACACGCACACTTGCCTCTTTTCAGGGCAAGGGAGAGGATGCTATCTGCGAGCTTTATATAACATAGGTTTGTGAGCTAATGAGGCAATTGAAAACACATGCACAGTCCATGAAACACCCAAAATGCAAGTTCACCCAATGTAGAGACTGAACTTCAAAGTGGGTACACCTGTTAAGGATGTCCTTCAATTGCTAACCCATAAAAACACACACTCTGAGCATGCCCAGAAATATCCAGGTGCTGTTCACATACAAAAAGCACTCAAAAAAAATCTGCCTGGGCATGCTCAGAACAACACAACTGCAGCTAGCAGAAAATAACCCCCCCCCATCCAAAATTAAGCACATCATCCAGCATGCTACAAAATTAGAGATGGGACAATCACCCCCCCCCCCCCCACCAACAAATACCATTGCAGTCTATGGGAACTGACTTGTTAATTTTGCTAGTCCCCACTTGGCTGGCTTATCTTCTAGTTATTGGCCTTAAAATGGGGGCCCAGGTCCCACCCTAAGGGGTATATATCAATGTCACCAATTTGGACAACACCAAAAACAAAAAAAAGGAGAAGTGCCTTTAAATATGCCAAATTGCTTAAGGGCCATTTCACACCACATGCAGTCCATTGCGTTTTTTATGCATCAAAAATGCATGGAAAGTTGGTTATATGGTTCTAAATGGCAGTGTTTGTTCCAGTGCGTTCCAGTTCCACAAAAAAAGTAGAACATGCTGCATTTTACCTGCACTGGACTGTACTGGAACGCAGCAAAATGCACCAAAAACGCACTGGAACACACTTGTCCTTATCTATGGTTAATAAAAAAGAGGGGTGATAGCCAGCTATAGATGGGGGCGGTGGACAAGTTTTGTTTTCACCTATGGTGCTTGTATTGGTCCAGCAGCGCACCAACACCTTTGCAGCCATTGTGCTACATGCTGGGTGTTTGGTGTGCACCTGTACCTTTAAGGAGGGGTGGCTCCCCTTCAGTCCACCTGCCCTCATCTAACCATCAGAATGCATGTGCCTCCATTGTGGGGACACTCATAGTTAGTGTAGGACCACAGATTCCAGGGGGCCTTGGCGTGGCTCTGTGGCTCACGCATGCGTTTGCAAATGTGTGCGGACAAGCCCCTGTTTTTAACGCATAATGTTACACAGATTATTTGGTTGTCTGCGAGCTGGTCGATAAGTAGGCTTGGTTTTTTCTGGGCATTCCCCAGGCTTTGTTGTTACCTGTTTTAGCCTTCCAATGCTGCTTACTGCGATAGCCAGCTATAGATGGGGGCGGTGGACAAGTTTTGTTTTCACCTATGGTGCTTGTATTGGTCCAGCAGCACACCAACACCTTTGCAGCCCGTGTGCTACATGCTGGGTGTTTGGTGTGCACCTGTACCTTTAAGGAGGGGTGGCTCCCCTACAGTCCACCTGCCCTCATCTAACCATCAGAATGCATGTGCCTCCATTGTGGGGACACTCATAGTTAGTGTAGGACCACAGATTCCAGGGGGCCTTGGCGTGGCTCTGTGGCTCACGCATGCATTTGCAAATGCGTGCGGACAAACCCCTGTTTTTAACGCATACTGTTAGACAGGTTATTTGGTTGTCTGCGAGCTGGTCGGTAAGTAGGCTTGGTTTTTCCTGGGCATTCCCCAGGCTTTGTTGTTACTGGGTGAAAAAAAAGCACTGGACTGCATCAAAAACGTACCAAAAATGCACTGGAACGCATCAAAAACGTGCGTGCAAAAAAGCACCTGGAACGCATCCGGATTGCATTTCTATGGTGTGAACTGGCCATAGTTCACACCATAGAAACGCAGCCTGGATGCGTTCCAGGTGCTTTTCTGCATGCGCGTTTTTGACACGTTCCAGTGCATTTTTGATGCGTTTTTGATGCAGTCCAGTGTTTTTTCCCCCTCTTTTCACTTAGGACAAGTGTGTTTCAGTGCATCTTTGGTGCATTTAGGTGCGTTCCGGTGCATTCCAGTGCGTTTTTGGTACGTTCCGTTGCGTTTTTGATGTGTTTTACTGCAGTCCAGTATAGTTCTGTACCTAAAAAATGCAGCATGACCAATTTTTTTTTTCCCTTTCTGAAACGCACTGGAACGGACTGCAGTGGTGTGAACTATGCCATTGGCATTAATGTGATCAACTTTCTTTGTGTTTTTCATGCATCAAAAAAACGCACTGCACTGCATCCGGTGTGAACTGGCCCTAAATATCATACCTGGGGGGTGTCTATAGTATGCCTGGAAAGTAGCGCATGTTTTCCATGTTTATAACAGTTCGAGAGCAAAATGACATTTCTAAAGTAAAATAATAGTCATTTAAAAGTACTCGCGGCTGTAATAAATTTCTGGTTCCCGTCAATACAGATAAAAGTCATTGAAAGTCTTTGAAAAAAAAAATGCGTGGGGGTCCCCCAAATTCCATTACCAGGCCCTTCAGGTCTGGTATGGATATTAAGGGAAACTCTGCACCAAATTTATAAAAAAAATGGCGTGGAGGTTCCCCACAAAATCCGTACCAGGCCCTTCAGGTCTGGTATGGATTTTAAGGGGACCCCCGCGCCAAACTTAAAAAAAAATAGCGTGAGGGTCCCCCTAAAAATCCACACCAGACCCTTATCCAAGCACACAACCTGGCAGGCCGCAGGAAAAGAGGAGGAAGCGAAGGAGCGGCCACCCCTCCCTCCTGAACCGTACCAGGCCACATGCCCTCAACATGGGGAGGATGTCCCCATGTTGATGGGGACAAGGGCCTCATCCCCACACCCCTTGCCCGGTGGTTGTGGGGGTCTGTGGGCGGGGGGCTTATCGGAATCTGGAAGACCCCTTTAACAAAGGGGACCCCCAGATCCCGCCCCCCCCTGTGTGAAATGGTAATGGAGTACAAATGAACCCCTACCATTTCACAAAGAAAGTGTCAAAAATGTAAAAAATTACAATAGCCGGTTTTTGACAATTCTTTTATTAATGTCTTCTCCTTTCTTCCAGCTTCTTCTTCCAGCTTCTTCTTTTCTCCATTCGGGTTTCTTCCTCCATCTTGTTCTTCATCTTCATCTTCATCTTTATCTTCCTTCTTCTTTCGGTGTTCTCGTCCGCATCTTGCTCCGGCTTCTTGTCCCTTCTTCTTTCTTCGGCCACTCCGTTTGAATTGGAGGTTCCCGCTGCGTGACGCTTTAGTTCTTCAGTTCTCCTCTGGGTCTGCTGCCACCCCGTGACCCCGCCCCCCTCTGACGCACATGGATTTCACGGGGACTTTCCCCATGGTGTCTGAGGGGGGCGGGGTCACCGGGTGGCAGCGGACCAAAAGGAGAACTGAAGAACTGAAGCATCGCACAGCGGGAACCTTGAATTCAAATGGAGCGGCCGGAGAAAGAAGAAGGGAAGAAGAAGCCGGAGCAAGATGCGGACGAGAACACCGAAAGAAGAAGGAAGATGAAGAGGAAGAGGAACATGAAGAACAAGATGGAGGAAGAAACCCGAATGGAGAACAGAAGAAGATGGAAGAAGAAGAAGAAGATGGAAGAAAGGAGAAGACATTAATAAAGGAATTGTCAAAAACCAGCTATTGTCATTTCCCTATTCGTCTTTCAGGACAGCCACAATGAGAGACATAGGCTCCTCCCTTTCCACAGGAAACACTGTGCCAGCACACATAAATTCTTACTTCCCCTGCCGGCCTTCAGTTTTTCTTCAGTTGTTAGTGTTTCCTCCGGAGGGGAGACACTGTGCAGGAACCAGGCAGATCAGTCAGGGGACTGAGGCATTTTTCTACCTGAAAGGAAGCGGGGGATTCCAGGGTATTGTGGTGTAGTACTCACCCACCATCCGTGAGCCACCCCAGCCTGGTCGAGCGCGGCTGAAGGCTGAGGGGGACCCCTATCGCGTCCACAGGGCCGCAGCAAGGAAGCATCCCGCCCTCCGTGTATACGAATACATGCCGCATTTTTGGAACCGGCGGGCCGGACGACGTGGCAACGTCATTTCCGGCGGAGGGCGGATGCTTCCCCTTTAACCCGCGACTTCCGATTCCGGGTCGCGGCGCAGATAGGGGCCCGGGCACAGGCTGGAGTGAGTCTAAATCACGCACAGGCAGCGTAGGACTCATCGGAGGCAGCCACCTGGCGACGACGATGAGATATCTGATGTCGACATTGGGTCTGTTGACATCTACACTCCCAGCAGTCCAATGGGCAGGACTGCACTTTCGCCCACTACAGGCCTTTGTTTTAAAAGTATGGGACCACAGTCTAGAAGCTCTAGACAACCTGGTTCAGGTACCTGCTCAGGTAAAGAGATCCCTCTGGTGGTGGAGGAAGGTTTCAAACCTGTCGCAGGGGCGTCTGTGGTTTATCCCGGTGTCTCGGGTGGTAACCACGGACGCAAGTGGCAAAGGCTGGGGGGCACACCTGGGATCCCTTCCAGCACAGGGCATCTGGGAGTTAGAAGAACTAAACAGGTCGTCCAACTGGAAGGAGCTGAGAGCAGTTGGTGTAGCGCTCAAGTTTTTCCAGGAACAACTCCAGGATCACCACACTCAGGTGAGGTCGGACAACTCTTAGGCCGTAGCCTATTTGAACAAGCAGGGTGGCACAAAGAGCGGAGTCTTGACGGCCCTAGCAGCAGACATTCTGGGCTGGGCCGAAGTCAACACACTCTCACTCTCAGCAATCTTCCTTAGAGGCGAGAAGAAAGTCATAGCAGACTTCCTCAGTCGGACACAACTGAGAGAGAGCGAATGGTCCTCAATCAAGAGGTTTTCCTGCTCTTAGCCAGGAGGTGGGGCTCACCAGAGGTGGACCTCTTCGCGTCAAAGGGAAACGCGAAAGCCCCCTGTTTTTTCTCTCTAAACAGGGGAGAGGGAGAGTTGGGAGTGGACGCACTAAGCCAAAGTTGGGAATTCAAAATGTGCTATGCATTCCCACCACCGGTTCTGTTGCCAACTGTTCTAAGGGAGTTTCAGATAGAAAACACTTCCCTAATTCTAGTGGCACCACATTGGCCCAAGAGAGCATGGTTCTCAGTTCTCAAACAGTTGGCTGTAGAACCTCCCCTTATTTCTTCCACCTCGAGAGGATCTCCTCTCACAGGGTCCAGTCCTTTGCCCTCAGGTACACAGATGGAGGCTAGCGGCTTGGCTACTGAGGAGGGCATATTAAAAGCTAAGGGCTTTTCAGAAAAACTAGTTGCCACCCTCCTTAATAGTAGGAAAAAGGAGACTCGCCAGATCTATAGAAGGGTCTGGCTCCGCTTTAACAAGTGGTGTATGGACTGTTCTTGTTCGGTCCATAATTCCACTGCCATCCTAGAATTCCTTCAATGTGAGGCAGATAAGGGACTTTCCATAGCTACCCTTAAAAGTCAGATTTCAGCACTCAGTGCTTATTTAGAGAAACCTCTGGCCTCCAACCCCTGGGTTGTCAGGTTTTTTAGAGCCCTATCCAGATTGAGACCAGCTCAGGACCCACCATTTCCCAGTTGGGACCTGTCTTTGGTTTTGCAGACCCTTACGGGCGCTCCCTTCGAACCCTTAGAGGAGTGTCTACTAAGGGATCTAACTTTAAAAACAGCGTTTTTGGTTGCTGCCAGGAGGGTCAGCGAGTTAGAAGCCCTATCCGTTAGACCCCCTTTTTGTATTATTTTTCCAGATCGGGTCATTTTAAAGACCAATCCGGCATTTTTGCCCATGGTGACTTCAAAATTCCACAGGAATCAGGAAGTAATCTTGCCTTCTTTTTGTCCAAACCCCTCAGGTGAAGGGGAGTTGAAATTTCACACCTTGGATGTCAGGAGATGCATCCTGCACTACCTGGAACAGACAAGAGTCTTTAGAAGGTCAGACTCATTGTTTATTTTATTTTCTGGGGCCAGAAAGGGTTACAAGGCGTCTTGACGCACTATTGCCAGATGGCTCAGAACAGCCATAGGACAGGCATATTCCTTAGCGGGTAAGGAGATCCCTACAGGAATAAAGGCACACTCCACCAGAGCTCTGGCAGCTTCTCAGGCAGAAAAGGCTGGAGCAACACCAGAACAAATATGCAAGGCAGCAACTTGGTCCAGCTACGCTACCTTTGTTAAGCATTACAGAGTGGATCTGGTGTCGGCAGGTGAGCAAGCCTTTGGGTGAAAGGTTTTGCAAGCTGTAGTCCCACCCTAGTTGGTAAGTGCTCGTCTATCCTCTCATTGTGGCTGTCCTGAAAGACGAATAGGGAAAATTAGAGTTACGCTTACCGGTAACGTCTTTTTCCAGTAGTCTTTCAGGACAGCCCTAGTTACCCACCCTAAAAATTGGGGGGTCTTACTGAAAACCGGAACGCAGCATGATGAAGATAATAATAGTATGCTATTAATGTGTTCTTGTGTCTCCCCAGCTGTCCGGAGGTGATCTCAAAAAAACTGAAGGCCGGTAGGGGAAGTAAGAATTTATGTGTGCTGGCGCAGTGTTTCCTGTGGAAAGGGAGGAGCCTATGTCTCTCATTGTGGCTGTCCTGAAAGACTACTGGAAAAGACGTTACCGGTAAGCGTAACTCAAATTTTTTTACATTTTTGACACTTTCTTTGTGAAATGGTAGGGGTACATTTGTACCCCATTACCATTTCACACAGGGGGGGGCGGGATCTGGGGGTCCCCTTTGTTAAAGGGGTCTTCCAGATTCCGATAAGCCCCCCACCCGCAGACCCCCACAACCACCGGGCAAGGGTTGTGGGGATGAGGCCCTTGTCCCCATCAACATGGGAACATCCTCCCCATGTTGAGGGCATGTGGCCTGGTACGGTTCAGGAGGAAGGGGGGCCGCTCTCTCACCCCCCCTCTTTTCCTGCGGCCTGCCAGGTTGCGTGCTCGGATAAAGGGTCTGGTCTGGATTTTTGGGGGAACTCCACGCCATTTTTTTTTTAATTTGGGGTGGAGTTCCCCTTAAAATCCATGCCAGACCTGAAAAAAAATCACAATAAGACCCCTTTCACACTGAGGAAGTTTTTCAGGCGGTTTAGCGCTAAAAATAGCGCCTAAATACCATCTGAAAACTCCTACCCCATCAGTCTCAATGTGAAAGCCTGAAGGCTTTCACACTGAGGCGATGCGCTATCAGGACCACTCCAAAAGTCCTGCTAGCAGCATCTTTGGAGCGGTGAGAGGAGCGGTGTGTTTACCGCTCCTTCCCATTGAAAGTAATGGGAAACCGCGGTAATACCGCCGGCAATGCGCCTCTGTAGAGGCGCATTGCCGGCGGTATTAACCCTTTTTCGGCTGCTAGCGGGGGTTAAAACCACACCACTAGCGGCCGAATACCGCCGCAATTCCGTGGCAATTACGACGGTATAGCGCTGCTAAAAATAGCGGCGCTATACCGCCACCGCACCAAACGCCCCAGTGTGAAAGGGGCCTAAGCGTATTTGATCGGTTCGCGCAAAAGTTCTAGCATCTACAAAATAGAGGACAGAATTATGGCTTTTTTTTTTTTACTAGTAATGGCGGCGACCTGCGATTTTTTTATTGTGACCGTGACATTGCGACGGACATATCGGACACTTTTGACACGGTTTTGGGACCATTCACATTTATACAGCGATTACACCCTGTTCCAAATTATTATGCCAATGATTTTTTTCTTATTTACCTAAATAATTGATGTAAACAACAGTCAGCATAATTCTCATGTTATCAACTATTAAGAGTACAATTCAAATTTTATTGAACAAACCTCCTAATGATAACAGTTTAAAAAAAAAAAAAAAAACTTACAATGCACTGTTCTAAATTATTACGCACAGTAAGGCCTCGTACACACGGCCGAGATTCTCGTTGAAAAAAACATGTCGTTTTTTTCGACGAGATTCTTGGACAAGAAACTTGTCCCGGCCGAGTGTACACACGCTCGTTTCAAAGAACCCGCGGTTCTTTGAAAGGAGTGTACGCGGTGACGTCATCGACTACGTCGAGCATGCGCTCGTCACATTCGATGCCGTCGCCGCCATCTTGGTATACCCTACGTATGCCTAGGAAGCTACCGCGCATGCGTCAAATTCATTTCGAACACGGGCTTCCAGGCGGACAGGTAAGTGTACACACACTCCCTTTTCTCGTCGAGAAACATGCCGAGGAGAATCTCGACGAGAAAATAGAGAGCAGGTTCTCTATTTTCTCGTCGAGGTTTCTTGTCGGTTTTCTCGACGAGAAACCCGCTAGCAGCGTACACACGACCGATTTTCTCGGCAAGACCTCTCTGCCAGCAAGTTTCTTGCTGGTTCTTGCCGAGAAAATCGGTCGTGTGTACGAGGCCTAAGTTTCAAAACACTTTATAGGTTGTAAAGAACTGAAAATTGTCATTTGTTGTGTTTGCAGCATATTTACTGAAATCAAAAGCTATTTCAATCAAACTTTGAACAACATTTTAACTTTTTAAACATTTTACCAGGTCACGTTACATTTTAACATAGGACCCCTTATTTGATAGCAGCTTCACAAGTCTTGCATCCATTGAACTTGTGAGTTTTTGGACAGTTTCTGCTTGAATTTGTTTGCAAGATGTCAGAATAGCCTTCCAGAGCTGCTGTTTGGATGTAAACTGCCTCCCACCCTCATAGATCTTTTGCTTTAGGATGCTCCAAAGGTTCTCAATAGGATTGAGGTCAGGGGAGGATGGAGGCCACACCATGACTTTCTCTCCTTTTATCCCCATAGCAGCCATTGATGCAGAGGTATTCTTTGCAGCATGAGATGGTGCATTGTCATGCATGAAGATGATTTTATTACGGAAAGCATAGTTCTTCCTTCCGTACTAGGGAAGAAAGTGGTCAGTCAGGAACTCCACATACTTTGCAGAGGTCATGTTTACACCTTCGGGGACCCTAAAGGGGCTGACCAGCTCTCTTCCCATGATTCCGGCCCAAAACATGACTCCACCACCGCCTTGCTGACTTCGCAGCCTTGTTGGAACAGGGTGGCCGTCCACCAACCATCCACTACTCCATCCATCTGGACCATCCAGGGTTGCACAGCACTCATCAGTGAACAGGACTGTTTGAAAATTAGTCTTCATGTATTTTTCTGCCCAATGCAGCCGTTTCTGCTTGTGAGCATTGGTTAGTGGTGGCGAATGGAAGGTTTATGCACAGTTGCAAGACTCTGGAGGATTCTACACCTTGATGTCCCTGGCACTCCAGAAGCACCAGCAGCTTCAAATATCTGTTTGCTGCTATGTAATGATGTTTTAGCAGCTGCTCTCTTGATCCGATGAATGGATCTGGCAGAAATCTTCCTCAATGTGGCTTTATCTGCACGAAACCCATCTGTGCTCTGAATCAGCCACAAATCTCTTAATAGTGTGATGATCCCGCTTAAGTTTTCGTGAAATATCCAATGTTTTCATACCTCGTCCAAGGCATTGAACTATTTCACTCTTTTCGGCAGCAGAGAGATCCTTTTTCTTCCCCATATTGCTTGAAAAAGGTGCTCTGCTTAATAATGTGGAACACCCTCCTTTTAGTAGTTTTTCCTTTAATTGGGCTCACCTGGCAATCTAATTATCACAGGTGTCCGAGATTGTTTTCAGTGATCAAAAGAGCCCTGAGACACAATGCCATCCATGAGTTAAACTGAAAAACTAAATATTTAATCTTTGTGACACTAAAATAGAATTTGCATAATAATTTGGAACAGGGTGTAGTGCTATAAAACTGCACTAATTACTGTATAAATGTGACTGGCAGGGAATGGGTTAACACTAGGGGGCACTGAAGGGGTTAAATATGTTCCCTAGTGAGTGATTCTAACTGTAGGGGGAGCGGACTCACAAGGGGAGTACTGTACTGGGAACACTCCATCGGTCTCCTCAGGACATGGATCTATGTGTTTAAACACTCAGATCCACGGTCCTGCCATGATTGCGAGCAATCGCGGGTGCCCGGCGGACTTATCGGGGACGGAACGCGTACGGAACGTGAACAGGGATCGTGACGTCACTCGCGACTATGCGTCTATGCTTGCTGTCTCGAGCTGTGTATCATCGCTATCATCATTACCGCCACTCATTGCTGTTTGCTATTGCTGAGCATTGTCTGCTGTGGATCCCTTGCACTGTGGTAAAGTGCCAGCATTTGTAAGTGTATCTTTTATGTGCTTATTTTAATAAATTTTCATATGGAGAGCACTAGATTCCACTCTATTGTTTTTTCATATGAACTACGTCCTGGAAGTCCTGTCGGGGTTATCTGATTGACCGGAAACGGAGTTCCTGTTATATTCCCTGGAGTGGGAAATGTCTGTTTGACCTGACTGATTTACTCAGGGGGTCTATATGTGAAGGTGAGCTGCCATTGCTGCCATTGGTGGATGGTTTCACAGAATCACCTGAATATTGTACTTCTCATCACTTTGGACACTTGGTGGTGGTGTGGAGGGCGCAATCTTTAACCTCTGAAGATTTTGTCCCACTCTGTTTATATATGGACTTCCTCTCAATGTCTTAAAATAATTTCTTAGAAGTGTTTTCTTTATGTTTGCGCTGCACTGCTGTTTATAGATTTTTATTGTGGGATTTGATTAATTGACCCCCAGTGTACAGCTGCTGTCTATTAGGTTATCTGCGCTGGTTGATTTCTATTACAGACACACAAAAACAGTCTCCTGCGCTCGGATGTACAGTCTCTTAGTGGCACAACCAGAGTATTCCGTAGGGAAATGACCAAGAATCTTGCTGCCCTCCTCAGAACAATTGGTATTCTTTAAGACTGAAAAGTAAAGGAAAACAGAAGGCGCACCGACCTAGTGCATTACCAGTGGCTAGGTTTTATTTAAAAAGTTTGAAGGATTAAAAATACTCACAAAGCAAGTATAGTATTGAACACACAATCTTTCCATCAAAAGGAGATAGCCTCCTACTGGAACCGGACGACCAGAGAGTACAGACAGCAAAATTCACAGCCACGGCTGACGCGTTGCGAGGGCGCACCCTCTTCCTCAGAGCCAAAAAGTGATGGTGACTGGACCCCCCTCTCTCTCTCTGGGCTCCTTTTTGTCCATGTGTAAATGGGCCTGAGTGGTCACCTGTCTACAACTCCACCCACCACAGGCCACTCCTCCTCTCGCCTAAAAGGCAAACCCATATAGGCTTAACCCCTCACTATACACTCTCATATGTCTATCTATATCTTTACATGGTAACTATTAGTATGCCATACCTATATACCTAAGTGCCAGCTAGCAAATGGCAAATAAAAAGCCATTGCCTGGCGGGACTTACCCATGCCATTCAAACTATCATGGGCCGCCGATCGCTGCTGCCACCCGTCTACAGGTAGTCCAACGTCATGGGAGCTGATGTATCTATCTTCCCACTACTAGATGGGACGCACACTGGCCGGAGAAGCCGGAAGTAGCGGTGGATGTGCGTTCCACCCGCCACTTCCGGTGGATGTAACCGTCACTTCCGCCCTCAGATGGGCTGGACAGGTATCAAAGATTATCCCGGATATGAAGGCGGCTCTCGCACTCTGTATCCGATTTTGTTGATCCTCTCTGTACAGGCGCAATTACCTGCCAATCACAGTGTCCCCGAGTTGCTGATCTGTGCGCGGCACAGCACAAACGTGACCCGCGCTGACCAGAAGCTAGGAGGACATATTGGTGCCAGCACAGCCTCCAATCTATATCGGGTCCCAAAGCCGCTATGATAGTGGTGGCCCCCACACCCTCAATAGATACTGATACAAAAAACAAAAAACAAAAAAACAAACAAAAAAAAAACAAAAAAAAAAAAAAAAAAAGAAAAGGGGGGGGGGGACACTAAACTATTAGAAAAAGGGCAGTATCATACTAGGTGGCCTGTGAGGGCTATTGCCCCAACACCTGACCCCACACCTATGCAAAATACCACCAGAGAATATAATTGATAGAATTAATCAATTTAGAATAGTATAAGCACCCGTAGTGGCATAATTAACTCTTGCCCAAATACACATGGAATCAATCTATCAAATACACTAGGTATAGGCAGGGCCGGCCCTACCATGGGACCCGATGGTACCCCGGTCCCAGGCGGCACTTTAAGGGGGGCGGCAAATTGCCGCCCGTCAGCCAGCGACATTCCGTGTCTCCTACTGATTTTCCTTTCCTGTGTCCCCGATTTTCCAGCCGCCATTTTTAGTGTCCGGCGCCCTGTGATTGGACGAATGGGGGTCATGTGCAGCGTGGGGCTGGCCTGTCAGCGATCGCTCTAGAAGTCCCGCCTCCGCACATGACCGCCATACGCCCAATCACAGTGCGCCGGGAAACACGAACATGGTGGCGGGAGACAAGCACTGGAAGTGTGAGCTGTCTTCGCCTCCGCCTGTCCCTCTGCTTTGTTACGGCGCGGTGGAGATGGGATCATGGAGGTGCAGGCGTGCAGCGTCTGACACCATGGAGCGGGCTGCGGGTGGATGGCGCTGGGGGGAAGTTGGGACGCCAAAGCAGTTCTGCACATCCAGTGCTGAGGTCCGGAGGAGAGTCCTGGTGAAGAGCAGACAAAGGTAAGGAGGACTCAAAGGATGGATTTGCACCGAGCTGTGGGGAGGGGGTCGGGTGTGAGTACTGCAGGAAGTAGGACTCCTACTGTAGGAGTCAGGTGGGTCTGTGTAGTAGGTCAGTGTAGGTGTAAGGTCGGTGGGTCAGTGTATGTGTCAGTCAGTGTAATAGTCAGTGTTGCTGTCAGGTCAGTGTAATGTGAGTAGTGCAGGATGTAGGAGTGAGGTAGGTGTCAGGTAGGTCAGTGTAGGTGTCAGGTAGGTCAGTGTAGGGGTCAGTGTAATGGTCATGTAGGTCAGGTGGGTCAGTGTAATGTGAGTAGTTCAGGAAGTAGGGGTCAGTGTAGGGGTCAGTGTAGGGGTCAGGGTAATGGTCATGTGGGTCAGTGTAATGTGAGTAGTTCAGGAAGTAGGGGTCAGTGTAGGGGTCAGGGTAGGGGTCAGTGTAGGGGTCAGGGTAATGGTCATGTGGGTCAGTGTAATGTGAGTAGTGCAGGAAGTAGGAGTCAGGTGGGTCAGTGTAATGTGAGTAGTTCAGGAAGTAGGGGTCAGGGTAGGGGTCAGTGTAGGGGTCAGGGTAATGGTCATGTGGGTCAGTGTAATGTGAGTAGTGCAGGAAGTAGGAGTCAGGTGGGTCAGTGTAATGTGAGTAGGGTAGGGGTCAGGGTAGGGGTCAGGGTAGGGGTCAGTGTAGGGGTCAGAGTAATGGTCATGTAGGTCAGGTGGGTCAGTGTAATGTGAGTAGTGCAGGAAGTAGGGGTCAGTGTAGGGGTCAGGGTAGGGGTCAGTGTAGGGGTCAGGGTAATGGTCATGTGGGTCAGTGTAATGTGAGTAGTGCAGGAAGTAGGAGTCAGGTGGGTCAGTGTAATGTGAGTAGGGTAGGGGTCAGGGTAGGGGTCAGGGTAATGGTCATGTAGGTCAGGTGGGTCAGTGTAATGTGAGTAGTGCAGGAAGTAGGAGTCAGGTGGATCAGTGCATGTGTCACGTAGGTGTGTCAGGGGGTCAGTGTAGGGGTCAGATAGGTCACATGTGTTCAAAAAATGTGCAGCGCTATGTGGTTAAAACCATGTGTGAAATAAATGTTAAACCTTGAAATGTGAAAAATTAATATATGAAAAATTAATTAAAAAGAAAACTAATGCAGAGTCCAAAAAGAACACAACATAGTCCGTGAAGAGTTAATTCCAAAAGCAAATCCATGAAGGGTTAAGGGCTGTAGCCAATAAAGAGACTAGGGTCTAGTGGAGCATAATAAAATAAAAATAAACATTTCTTGATCAGTTTAGGTCGATATGTATTCTTCTACATATGTTTGGTAAAAAAAATGCAATGTGTATATTGATTAGTTCGCGCAAAAGTTATACCGTCTACAAAATAGAGGATAGATTTATGGCATTTTTATTATTATTTTTTTTTTACTAGTGTAGCGGGGTCTGGTGATCTGCGATTTTTAGCTAGACTGTGACATTGCGGTGGACAGATTAGACACTTTTGACACTTTTTTGGGACCAGTGACATTTATACAGCGATCTGTGCTATAAAAATGCACTGATTAATGTGTAAATGTCACTGGCAGGAAAGGGGTTAAATGTGTTCCCTGGGAGGTGTTTCTAACTGGGGGGGATGGGACTGACTGTAGGAGGAGAGAGATCTCTGTTCCTAATCACTAGGAAGAGCAGATCTGTCTCTCCTCCCCTGTCAGAATAGGGATCTGTCTGTTTACATTAACAGATCCCCGTTCTGGCTCTCTGGAGCGATCGCGGCCACCAGCCACGCACAGGTCCTTTTATACTCCTTTACATGTATAGAGCCATGACAGGTCCACTTTAGTTATCATGATATAAAATAATGAATGTGGGGTATTTGGTGGGCGTGATTTTTTTTTGGGGGGGGGGGCAGCATTTAATTCTTGGTACCAGGCAGCACAATGTCTTGGGCCGGCACTGGGTATAGGGAACAATTATTCTTCAGTTGCTCCAGGGGAGGTCCAATACCACACTTCGGTCCATCATAATATAGGACCAGACGACACAAAACTCAGCAATAGAAATATGCATGTGTGCACGCACGCCACCCACCCGGGGCCCACATCCGCCCCACCGCATACCCATAGTGGTTGGGCCAGCGGCAGGCGCATATGTGCACCGAGTCACCCAACACCTTGGGCTCGTGCACACGCGCCCACACACATGCACAAACTCTCAAACAATGTAGCAAATCAATATGCGAGCATTGTGCAACATTGTAAAAATATCCTGAAGGGCCCACCCACAGTCCATAATATAAACCCTGTCAAAACCTATTCTTTGATGACAACATCCACCAAAAGGAGATGACCTAACAAATACCTCAGGACTATATGTCTAACCTACCACAACCCCACTAGCACAATATTGGATACTTAAGTAAAAACTAATAAATACCTAATTAAAAAAATGACGTTAAAAAGTGCAGGATTGCTAAAAAAGTATTAAATGTAATATAATGCATACCCTAATACTTAAAATTTATTTCCTCTAAAATGCTATAAAAACTATAGAAAATAATAATAACCTAAAGGTCCTACTACACTAGAGGACCAATGAGCCTGACCACGATACGTAGTTCCACTATATGGCGGAGCAGGTGGTCCCACTAGCTTAGAGTGGTAAACACTACCTATGTATCTAGACTGTACACAGAACATACCGCTAACCGATCCAAATGAGACAGAGGGGGATCTACACTATATTATGTAACTCGATCCCTTCGCTTAAGCCATGAGGAACTAGAGAGCCCAAGGTGAATATCCAATATGCCTCTCTAGTACACGGTATCTGGTGTTTTTTACCGCTATCAAAATCATTCGATATGGCCTCAATCCCAAACACTTTCAAACCACTAACCGAACTATCATGGGCCTCTTTGAAATGTCTGGGTACCGAATATTTCTCTTTTTCTGTCAGGATACTACTCCTATGCTCCCCCATTCTCGTTCTCATTGGTCGTGAAGTACGACCAACGTACAGGAGGCCACATGGACAGAGAAGACCATAAATTACAAAGGAGGTCCCACAGTTAATGAACTGCCGGACCTTATGGTTCTTCCCGTCTGTTCCCTGAACTTCCTTCTTACGATGGCTCATGTGTAAACAATTACCACAGTTTCCAACCCCACACTTGTAACTGCCTTTTTGGTCGAACAATGTGGTCCAAGGTTTGTTTAGACCTGTGTTTCTGAGCTTCTTAACTCTGCTCGGGGCCACCATACTTCTCAAATCTCTTGGCCTTCTAAACACTAAATTTGGATATAAAGGCAGGCTAGTTCGTAGAATAGGATCGGACCTTAGAACTTTCCAGTTTCTCCTAAAGATCCTCTGAATCATTTGAACGTTGTTGTTGTATCTAGTACAGAATCTCACCTGCGATTTTTCATCGTTGGCCTCCGACTTAGCCACATTGTCCAAGTCGTTTACCAGGGTGTTATCATATAATTTGAGGTACTTCTGGAATGCTTCATCGATATGTTTATCCTCATAGCCTTTCTCGCTAAATTTATTTTTGAGGATCTGTGCCTGTTCCTCATAATCCTTCTTAAAGGTACACGTCCTCCTCAATCTACAAAACTGTCCAAAGGGGACATTTTTAATCCACCTAGGATGGTGATGGCTACGAGCATGAAGGTAAGAATTTCCTGCGCTTGGTTTAAAATGTGTTTTTGAGTAGATCATGCCTTCGTCATTAGCCTGTAATTCCAAATCCAGAAACACCAGAGATTTCTCGTCAATTACATGGGTAAAGGATATTCCGAAGGAATTTCTTGAGCAATGTGTCAGGAAACCAGCTAACTCTTCGTCTGTTCCATTCCAAATAATAAGAATGTCATCTATGTAACGCGAGTATAAGATGAGATTACCTCCGTAGGGATTGTTAACCCAAATATGCTTATGCTCCCAGTACCCCATAAAGAGGTTTGCATAGCTAGGTGCAAACCGTGCGCCCATAGCTGTACCTTTCACTTGTCTATAGAAATTGCCCAGAAATGAAAAATAATTGTGAGTAAGTATAAACTCGATACACTCGTAAAGGAACTGCGCCTGTATAGGATTGAACCGGTGAGACTCTGCAATATAATATTCAATTGCCCTTAGACCAAATTCATGTTGGATGGACGTATATAATGACGCCACATCCAAAGAAAGCCACCTGTATCCTTTTTCCCATATATATGGGGCTAGAATTTCTAAGGCATGGCCTGAGTCCTTGATGTAGGATGGCAAACTCGTAACCGAGTCCTGAAGAAAGTGATCTATATAGCTGCCTAGGTTACTCGTGAGGCTATCAATGCCTGCTATAATTGGTCTGCCGGGCGGCTTTTCCAGATCCTTGTGAACTTTCGGTATATGATAAAAATGAGGGACCACAGGATGTTTGGAGTACAAGAATTGGTGTTCATGTTTAGTCAAGATCTGATCCGCTAGAGCTTTATCCAAAAGCTTTTTAAGCTCAGCATTATAGATAGCCGTAGGGTCCCACATAAGTCTTTCATATGTACTTGTGTCCCCAATTAGTCTATAGGCTTCTTCTAAATACTGCTCTCTGTCTTGAATCACCAACCCTCCGCCTTTGTCGGCTTTTCTTATCACCACATCAGAATTTTTCTTTAGACTGTTTAGAGGACCTGCTAGATCTAGTTGATGACTCCGAGCAGTTTTTTTCTTCCCACAAAGGTCTCTAAACTCATCCAAGACAATTTCATAGAACGTTGGTATAAAGTTCCCTTTGTTCCAGTGTGGGTAAAAGCTGGACTTTGGTCTTAACCGAGTATTAATAGCTCCAGCCTCCTCAACAGGTACAAACGCCTCCCCATGGAGTTCATGTCCTCCTTCCATGTATAACTCCTCCAATATTTCGAGCATTTCTCTCTCCAGTGTATCAGACGGAGACGACGGTAATTGTACCTCTATTTCCTCGTCTTTTTTCGTCCCTCTATTAATTTCTTTCAGCCTGTAGTGGCGTTTCACTGTTAAATTGCGTACAAATTTGTTTAGATCAATAAAGAGCTCAAAGAGGTTGGGGGGGGCTTTCGGGAGCATAATTCAGGCCTTTTCTAAGTAGATCCAGCTCTGTTTCTGAAAACACATTTTTTGAAAGGTTGTAAATTTTTATGGTAGAGCATCCCTCGGTTATTTCTGATCCCTTCTTCGACTTCTTACCTCCCCTCCTACCTCTTCTCGTTGGCCTTTTTGTCCCCTGGTATTTGGAGGGGATAGGAGTTTTGATGCTAATTTCTTCAACTCTGCGGGTTTCAGCTTCCCCGCAGCTCCATCCACAAAAAAAGGAGACTTATCCTTGTTTAATTCTATACTATTTGTAAAGGTGGTGCCGTTAGCCTTAACGGTGTCCTTCAGTGGGTTTTGATTCTCAATCGTTGAGCCTGACTTCAAAGGAAACTCCCGTTGTTCTTTTGGCAACTCCAACGCGGCACCAACCACTATAGGGGTATCCATCGTCTCCACATGTGTTGAAGTCACATGGACCCCCAAAGCCATATCCATCTCTGTGGCTCCCCTAGGGCCTTGCGATTGGGTATTCCATTGATCTTTTTTCCACTGCTCTATAAGTCCCTCTCTGAATGCAAGAGGGGTTGGAAAGTGATCATGCCCCCTATATTCCAAGGGGAACCCATGGGACCTTTCTATATCGTTAATGTTCCTATGTGCACCCCTATGCTCAGATATATTAGTATCTCTAGTTTTATCCTTCTCTCTATTCTTGTTCTTATTTCTATTCCAGTATCTATTGTTTTTCCTAGTGTTATTCCTCCTAGTATTTTTATGCTGTGTATTACCAGGACGAGAAGGAGAGGTATGCATATCATTATTGTGATGATGATTATAATTCGACTGTCTAAGATGAGTATCCCTGGCCCCTTCCTGTTCATTAGCAGGGGGCTCTAAACCTCTCTGTTTCTTCCAGTTAAACTCACAGCCCAAAGCATAGTCTTGTCGATCCCTCTCAAATTTGCCTGATTTTCTACTAATTAGCTCTGTCTCAAAAACCCCTGTCTCCTCATTTATTTTAGTGTCCCATCCTACAAAGGACTCTAGATCCGTGAATGCTAGCAATTCTTCCTGAATAGGGATGAGCTTCGTGTTCGAGTCGAACATACGTTCGACTCGAACATTGGCTGTTCGATCGTTCGACGAAGATCGAACGATTTGGGCCGTTCGCGCCAAATTCGAGTGACGCGAACGGCCCACAATGCACTACGCCATCGCAGTGTCATCCAGGCGCTGTGATTGGCCAAGCATGCACTGTGACCCCGCATGCTTGGCCAATCACAGCGCCGGCAGCGAGGAGAGCAATGATTGGCCACAGGCAGGATGCCTGTGGCCAATTATTGCTGAGGGTGTTTAGTACACGCCCCACACTATAAAAGGCCGCCAGCACGGCGGCCTAGTGTAGTGTGTTCCGGAGCAGGGATAGAGTAGCATAGGCAGGGACAGTGACTGTTATTTCTTTCTTGCTTAACCTGGATTCCTTTAGTTTAGGGAAAGAGAAGGATAGGTAGGGAGAGTGTCAGTGTGTTTTGTGCTTCTGCTATAGTGTGCTTAAAAAAAACATTTATTCTAGGGACAGAAAACTCTAGGTAGGGACAGTGTCAGTTTCTTTCACTCTGCAAGTCCTTGTTTCCAGGGACCTGTAAGGACAGTGAGTTAATTGTCCTTGTGCTATATTGTGCTTAAAAAAAACATTTATTCTAGGGACAGAAAACTCTAGGTAGGGACAGTGTCAGTTTCTTTCACTCTGCAAGTCCTTGTTTCCAGGGACCTGTAAGGACAGTGAGTTAATTGTCCTTGTGCTATATTGTGATTAAAAAAAACATTTATTCTAGGGACAGAAAACTCTAGGTAGGGACAGTGTCAGTTTCTTTCACTCTGCAAGTCCTTGTTTCCAGGGACCTGTAAGGACAGTGAGTTAATTTTCCTTGTGCTATATTGTGATTAAAAAAAACATTTATTCTAGGGACAGAAAACTCTAGGTAGGGACAGTGTCAGTTTCTTTCACTCTGCAAGTCCTTGTTTCCAGGGACCTGTAAGGACAGTGAGTTAATTGTCCTTGTGCTATATTGTGCTTAAAAAAAACATTTATTCTAGGGACAGAAAACTCTAGGTAGGGACAGTGTCAGTTTCTTTCACTCTGCAAGTCCTTGTTTCCAGGGACCTGTAAGGACAGTGAGTTAATTGTCCTTGTGCTATATTGTGATTAAAAAAAACATTTATTCTAGGGACAGAAAACTCTAGGTAGGGACAGTGTCAGTTTCTTTCACTCTGCAAGTCCTTGTTTCCAGGGACCTGTAAGGACAGTGAGTTAATTTTCCTTGTGCTATATTGTGATTAAAAAAAACATTTATTCTAGGGACAGAAAACTCTAGGTAGGGACAGTGTCAGTTTCTTTCACTCTGCAAGTCCTTGTTTCCAGGGACCTGTAAGGACAGTGAGTTAATTGTCCTTGTGCTATATTGTGCTTAAAAAAAACATTTATTCTAGGGACAGAAAACTCTAGGTAGGGACAGTGTCAGTTTCTTTCACTCTGCAAGTCCTTGTTTCCAGGGACCTGTAAGGACAGTGAGTTAATTTTCCTTGTGCTATATTGTGATTAAAAAAAACATTTATTCTAGGGACAGAAAACTCTAGGTAGGGACAGTGTCAGTTTCTTTCACTCTGCAAGTCCTTGTTTCCAGGGACCTGTAAGGACAGTGAGTTAATTTTCCTTGTGCTATATTGTGATTAAAAAAAACATTTTTTCTAGGGACAGAAAACTGTAGGTAGGGAGAGTGTTTTTTTTCTTTCACTCTGCAAGTCCTTGTTTCCAGGGACCTGTAAGGACAGTGAGTTAATTGTCCTTGTGCTATATTGTGCTTAAAAAAACATTTATTCTAGGGACAGAAAACTCTAGGTAGGGACAGTGTCAGTTTCTTTCACTCTGCAAGTCCTTGTTTCCAGGGACCTGTAAGGACAGTGAGTTAATTTTCCTTGTGCTATATTGTGATTAAAAAAAACATTTATTCTAGGGACAGAAAACTCTAGGTAGGGACAGTGTCAGTTTCTTTCACTCTGCAAGTCCTTGTTTCCAGGGACCTGTAAGGACAGTGAGTTAATTGTCCTTGTGCTATATTGTGCTTAAAAAAAACATTTATTCTAGGGACAGAAAACTCTAGGTAGGGACAGTGTCAGTTTCTTTCACTCTGCAAGTCCTTGTTTCCAGGGACCTGTAAGGACAGTGAGTTAATTTTCCTTGTGCTATATTGTGATTAAAAAAAACATTTATTCTAGGGACAGAAAACTCTAGGTAGGGACAGTGTCAGTTTCTTTCACTCTGCAAGTCCTTGTTTCCAGGGACCTGTAAGGACAGTGAGTTAATTTTCCTTGTGCTATATTGTGATTAAAAAAAACATTTTTTCTAGGGACAGAAAACTGTAGGTAGGGAGAGTGTTTTTTTTCTTTCACTCTGCAAGTCCTTGTTTCCAGGGACCTGTAAGGACAGTGAGTTAATTGTCCTTGTGCTATATTGTGCTTAAAAAAAACATTTATTCTAGGGACAGAAAACTCTAGGTAGGGACAGTGTCAGTTTCTTTCACTCTGCAAGTCCTTGTTTCCAGGGACCTGTAAGGACAGTGAGTTAATTTTCCTTGTGCTATATTGTGATTAAAAAAAACATTTATTCTAGGGACAGAAAACTCTAGGTAGGGACAGTGTCAGTTTCTTTCACTCTGCAAGTCCTTGTTTCCAGGGACCTGTAAGGACAGTGAGTTAATTTTCCTTGTGCTATATTGTGATTAAAAAAAACATTTTTTCTAGGGACAGAAAACTGTAGGTAGGGAGAGTGTTTTTTTTCTTTCACTCTGCAAGTCCTTGTTTCCAGGGACCTGTAAGGACAGTGAGTTAATTTTCCTTGTGCTATATTGTGATTAAAAAAAACATTTTTTCTAGGGACAGAAAACTGTAGGTAGGGAGAGTGTTTTTTTTCTTTCACTCTGCAAGTCCTTGTTTCCAGGGACCTGTAAGGACAGTGAGTTAATTGTCCTTGTGCTATATTGTGCTTAAAAAAAACATTTATTCTAGGGACAGAAAACTCTAGGTAGGGACAGTGTCAGTTTCTTTCACTCTGCAAGTCCTTGTTTCCAGGGACCTGTAAGGACAGTGAGTTAATTGTCCTTGTGCTATATTGTGATTAAAAAAAACATTTATTCTAGGGACAGAAAACTCTAGGTAGGGACAGTGTCAGTTTCTTTCACTCTGCAAGTCCTTGTTTCCAGGGACCTGTAAGGACAGTGAGTTAATTTTCCTTGTGCTATATTGTGATTAAAAAAAACATTTATTCTAGGGACAGAAAACTCTAGGTAGGGACAGTGTCAGTTTCTTTCACTCTGCAAGTCCTTGTTTCCAGGGACCTGTAAGGACAGTGAGTTAATTGTCCTTGTGCTATATTGTGATTAAAAAAAACATTTATTCTAGGGACAGAAAACTCTAGGTAGGGACAGTGTCAGTTTCTTTCACTCTGCAAGTCCTTGTTTCCAGGGACCTGTAAGGACAGTGAGTTAATTTTCCTTGTGCTATATTGTGATTAAAAAAAACATTTATTCTAGGGACAGAAAACTCTAGGTAGGGACAGTGTCAGTTTCTTTCACTCTGCAAGTCCTTGTTTCCAGGGACCTGTAAGGACAGTGAGTTAATTGTCCTTGTGCTATATTGTGCTTAAAAAAAACATTTATTCTAGGGACAGAAAACTCTAGGTAGGGACAGTGTCAGTTTCTTTCACTCTGCAAGTCCTTGTTTCCAGGGACCTGTAAGGACAGTGAGTTAATTTTCCTTGTGCTATATTGTGATTAAAAAAAACATTTATTCTAGGGACAGAAAACTCTAGGTAGGGACAGTGTCAGTTTCTTTCACTCTGCAAGTCCTTGTTTCCAGGGACCTGTAAGGACAGTGAGTTAATTTTCCTTGTGCTATATTGTGATTAAAAAAAACATTTTTTCTAGGGACAGAAAACTGTAGGTAGGGAGAGTGTTTTTTTTCTTTCACTCTGCAAGTCCTTGTTTCCAGGGACCTGTAAGGACAGTGAGTTAATTGTCCTTGTGCTATATTGTGCTTAAAAAAAACATTTATTCTAGGGACAGAAAACTCTAGGTAGGGACAGTGTCAGTTTCTTTCACTCTGCAAGTCCTTGTTTCCAGGGACCTGTAAGGACAGTGAGTTAATTTTCCTTGTGCTATATTGTGATTAAAAAAAACATTTATTCTAGGGACAGAAAACTCTAGGTAGGGACAGTGTCAGTTTCTTTCACTCTGCAAGTCCTTGTTTCCAGGGACCTGTAAGGACAGTGAGTTAATTGTCCTTGTGCTATATTGTGCTTAAAAAAAACATTTATTCTAGGGACAGAAAACTCTAGGTAGGGACAGTGTCAGTTTCTTTCACTCTGCAAGTCCTTGTTTCCAGGGACCTGTAAGGACAGTGAGTTAATTTTCCTTGTGCTATATTGTGATTAAAAAAAACATTTATTCTAGGGACAGAAAACTCTAGGTAGGGACAGTGTCAGTTTCTTTCACTCTGCAAGTCCTTGTTTCCAGGGACCTGGAGAGACATTGAGTGAATTGTCCTTGTGCTATATTGTGATTAAAAAAAACATTTATTCTAGGGACAGAAAACTCTAGGTAGGGACAGTGTCAGTTTCTTTCACTCTGCAAGTCCTTGTTTCCAGGGACCTGTAAGGACAGTGAGTTAATTTTCCTTGTGCTATATTGTGATTAAAAAAAACATTTTTTCTAGGGACAGAAAACTGTAGGTAGGGAGAGTGTTTTTTTTCTTTCACTCTGCAAGTCCTTGTTTCCAGGGACCTGTAAGGACAGTGAGTTAATTTTCCTTGTGCTATATTGTGATTAAAAAAAACATTTTTTCTAGGGACAGAAAACTGTAGGTAGGGAGAGTGTTTTTTTTCTTTCACTCTGCAAGTCCTTGTTTCCAGGGACCTGTAAGGACAGTGAGTTAATTTTCCTTGTGCTATATTGTGATTAAAAAAAACATTTTTTCTAGGGACAGAAAACTGTAGGTAGGGAGAGTGTTTTTTTTCTTTCACTCTGCAAGTCCTTGTTTCCAGGGACCTGTAAGGACAGTGAGTTAATTTTCCTTGTGCTATATTGTGATTAAAAAAAACATTTTTTCTAGGGACAGAAAACTGTAGGTAGGGAGAGTGTTTTTTTTCTTTCACTCTGCAAGTCCTTGTTTCCAGGGACCTGTAAGGACAGTGAGTTAATTTTCCTTGTGCTATATTGTGATTAAAAAAAACATTTTTTCTAGGGACAGAAAACTGTAGGTAGGGAGAGTGTTTTTTTTCTTTCACTCTGCAAGTCCTTGTTTCCAGGGACCTGTAAGGACAGTGAGTTAATTTTCCTTGTGCTATATTGTGATTAAAAAAAACATTTTTTCTAGGGACAGAAAACTGTAGGTAGGGAGAGTGTTTTTTTTCTTTCACTCTGCAAGTCCTTGTTTCCAGGGACCTGTAAGGACAGTGAGTTAATTGTCCTTGTGCTATATTGTGCTTAAAAAAAACATTTTTTCTAGGGACAGAAAACTCTAGGTAGGGAGAGTGTTTTTTTTTTTCACTCTGCAAGTCCTTGTTTCCAGGGACCTGTAAGGACAGTGAGTTAATTGTCCTTGTGCTATATTGTGCTTAAAAAAAACATTTATTCTAGGGACAGAAAACTCTAGGTAGGGACAGTGTCAGTTTCTTTCACTCTGCAAGTCCTTGTTTCCAGGGACCTGTAAGGACAGTGAGTTAATTTTCCTTGTGCTATATTGTGCTTAAAAAAAACATTTATTCTAGGGACAGAAAACTCTAGGTAGGGACAGTGTCAGTTTCTTTCACTCTGCAAGTCCTTGTTTCCAGGGACCTGGAGAGACATTGAGTGAATTGTCCTTGTGCTATATTGTGATTAAAAAAAACATTTATTCTAGGGATAGAAAACTCTAGGTAGGGACAGTGTCAGTTTCTTTCACTGTGAAAGTCCTTGTTTCAAGGGACAGAGAAGGACACCTGAAGGTAGCCCTTATTGCTTTTTTCCCATCTCCCTGCAGGCCATCTATTAGAATGTCTGGAAGGCAAACAAGGAGAGGCAGACAGTCAGGAGGCAATAAAAGAGGGCAAGCAGGCTCTGTGTCTGGGGGCAACAGTGCTGGTCGTGGACGCGGTGCATTGTCATCAGCACATGGCCATGGGACACGCTTGTCCTTCTTTTCGGCAGCTGGACATGTTGAGCCACATCATGCCGAAGACTTGGTAGAGTGGATGACCAAGCCCTCCTCCTCCTCCTCATCCTCTCTCACCCAGGCTCAGGGTACTGGAAAAGCAGCTGCCAAAGCGTCGTCTTCCCTGGTATCAATGTCAGACAAATCATCAGTCACTCCTTCCCTAGACCCACCATGTCCTCCTCCTGAGGAGTCCCCCGAACTGTTTCAGCACAGTGTTGGGTACATGCTCCAGGAGGATGCCCAGCGTTTCGAAGGGTCTGATGATGAAACCCAGCTAGAGGAAGGCAGTAGCGTGAGAGCAGACAGAGGGGATGCTCAAGAAGGACACCAATCTGGCAGTCATGTTCCAGCAGCTGCAGCATACTGCCAGATTGGCTCCAGTGATGAGGAGGGAGGGGATGATGAGGTCAATGACTCCACGTGGGTGCCTAATAGGAGAGAGGAGGAGGAGGAGGATGAGGAGGAGGCACATCTCCAACGAGGCAGGATGCCCTTTGGTGGCCAGCGTAAGGGCAGTACACCGACGGAATCACACCGCAGAGCTCCGCCTGTGCAGGGCGCTGCCTCTGCCCGTCATTCAAAAAGTTCTTTGGTGTGGGCCTTTTTTGAGGCTAGTGCATCAGATCGCACAGCTGCTGTTTGCAACATATGTCTCAAGCGTATATCGCGTGGCCAAAACATCAGCCGCTTGGGTACCACATGCCTGACCAGACATATGTTGACCTGCCATGCAGCTCGTTGGCAAGCCTACCTCAAAGACCCACACCAAAGAACAAAGCGGACCTCTCCTTGCACCGCATCAGCTGGGATCTCCAACCCCACTATAACTTCAGTCCTCTCTGAAACATGCACTGAGAGGAATGAAGGTGTAGAATTAGGTGTGTCACAGCCAAGTACTTGCGCCCACTCTGCTAGCAGTACACCGACGTCCGATTCTAGCAGGCAAATTTCCCTGCCCCAGCTGCTGGACCGTCGAAAGAAGTTCACTCCCAGCCATCCACATGCCCAGCGGTTGAATGCTAGCTTGGCTAAATTGCTAGCGCTTCAACTGCTGCCTTTTCAGTTGGTAGACTCGGCCCCCTTCCGTGAGTTTGTG
Source organism: Rana muscosa (assembly GCA_029206835.1). Classification (NCBI taxonomy): domain Eukaryota; kingdom Metazoa; phylum Chordata; class Amphibia; order Anura; family Ranidae; genus Rana; species Rana muscosa. The sequence goes on along the minus strand of CM055117.1, from coordinate 643,367,221 downwards.
CAATGTGCGGTTCCTCAGTGGCAGGTTCCCAAACGCCACTTTTTCTCACGGAAGGCTATTCCGGCTCTCTACCGGCATGTGGAAGGCAATGTCTTGGCCTCGCTGGACAGGGCGGTCAGCGGTAAGGTGCATATTACCGCTGACTCATGGTCCAGCAGGCATGGACAGGGACGTTACCTTTCTTTCACGGCCCATTGGGTCACTCTTTTGGCAGCTGGGAAGGATTCAGGACAAGGTGCAGTAGTGTTGGAGGTTGTCCCACCGCCACGCCTCCAAAATGCTACTACTGGTTGTGACACACCTCTCTCCTCCACCCCCTCCTCTTCTTCTTCCTCCATGGCCTCTTCCTGTGGTTTGTCCTATGAACCAGCGGTGCTCCGTAGCCGTTCACGGGGCTACGCAAGTACGCAGGCAAAAAGATGCCATGCCGTGCTTGCGCTGGTGTGTTTGGGGGACAGAAGCCACACTGGGGCAGAGGTCCTGTCTGCTCTGCAGGGCCAGGCCGAGAGGTGGTTGACGCCACGCCAGCTTAAGCCAGGAATGGTGGTTTGCGACAATGGCACCAACCTCCTCTCCGCCCTCCGACAGGGACAACTGACCCATGTGCCCTGTGTGGCTCACGTCCTTAACCTGGTGGTGCAGCGGTTCTTGGGCAGGTACCCGGGCTTACAGGATGTCCTGAGGCAGGCCAGGAAAGTCTGTGTGCATTTCCGCAGATCTTATAATGCCAGTGCTCGCCTGGCTGAGCTGCAAAAGGAGTTGAACCTGCCCAAGAACCGCCTTATATGTGACATGCCCACCAGGTGGAACTCAACGTTGGCCATGCTGCAGCGGCTGCACACGCAGCAGAGGGCCATCAATGAGTACCTGTGCGACTACGGCACCAGGACAGGGTCAGGGGAGCTTGGTTTTTTTTCTCCACGCCAGTGGGGCATGATCAGGGATGCATGCACTGTCCTGGCACCATTTGAGGAGGCCACGAGGATGGTGAGCAGTGACAGTGCATGCATCAGTGACACTGTACCTCTTGTCCACCTGTTGGAGCACACGCTGCGTGGAATAATGGACAGGGCACTTGAGGCAGAACAGAGGCAGGAAGAGGAGGACTTCCTTGCCTCTCAAGGCCCCCTTTACCCAGACAGTGTTCCTTCTGTCCCACCCATCGCACAGGAAGAGGAGGAGGAGGAGGAGGAGGAGGAGGAGGAGGATTGTGTCAGCATGGAGGTGGAGGCTGGCACTCAGCATCATCAGCAGCAGTCTTTTAGGGATGATTTACAGTCCCAAGAAACCAGTGGACTTGTACGTGGCTGGGAGGAGGTGGCTGCGGATCATGTCGTCCTTAGTGACCCAGAGGACTCCGGAGCGAATGCCTCAGCAAACCTACGCTGCATGGCCTCCCTGATCCTGCAAAGTCTGCGGAAGGATCCTCGTATTCTTCGGATCAAGGAGAGGGACCATTACTGGCTGGCCACTCTCCTTGATCCACGGTACAAGGGTAAGGTTGCGGACCTTATGTTACCGTCGCAGAGGGAGCAGAGGATGAGACAACTCCGGGAGGCCTTGCAGAAAGGTCTGTGCAACGCGTTCCCAGAGACTGGGAGGTTGCAAACTCCTGGTCCTGGACAACGAGTTGCTGAGGCTTCGGCCAGTCAAAGAAGGAGCGGTGGGGAAGGTGGCCGTCTGACCGATGCGTTCAGACAATTCTTTAGTCCGCAGCCCCAAAGTATGATCGGTTCCAGCAACCATCGCCAGCGTCTGATAAACATGGTGCAGGAATATCTAGGGGCAAGGTCAGACTTGGACACCTTCCCCACCGAAAATCCTCTGGCTTACTGGGTCTTGAGGATGGATCACTGGCCAGAGCTTGCACAGTATGCAATTGAGCTACTGGCCTGTCCTGCATCCAGCGTTCTTTCGGAACGCACATTCAGTGCTGCTGGAGGATTTGTCACGGATCACAGGGTGCGCCTGTCCACCGACTCGGTTGATCGACTGACTTTCATCAAGATGAACCAGTCTTGGATCACCACCAGCTACCACACACCTGATGCTGATATAACAGACTAATTGATTTTAAAATGTCACATCCCTTCAAGACTGATGCTGATGCTGAGTGCCTGTGCTGTTATGTTGACTGCCTATCCTCCTCCTCCGAGTCCTCAATGATACGATTGATGATGATAGCTTGGAAGATCATTTTTGTTTATGGGTGCCGCCACCAGTGCCTAACGCCCAATTTTTCAGCCCCTGTTTAACAGTGGCGTGTAATTACAATTTTTGAAGCAATACTTTGCAACAGGGCTCATTGCTGTGCTCCAAGTACAGTATCTGTGAGGAGTTGCAGTGTTGTGCCACCAGTGCCTAAGGCCCAATTTTTCAGCCCCTGTTTAACAGGGGCGTGTCATTACAATTTTTGAAGCAATACTTTGCAACAGGGCTCATTGCTGTGCTCCAAGTACAGTATCTGTGAAGGGTTGCAGTGTTGTGCCACCAGTGCCTAAGGCCCAATTTTTCAGCCCCTGTTCAACAGGGGCATGTAATTACAATTCTTGATCTAATAATTCACAGCAGGGCCCATTGCTGCACCCACCAAGAGTAACTGTCAGGGCTTACAGTGTTGTGGCACCAGCACCACCATCAAAGGCCCAATTTTTACTACCACTGTTCAACAATTATATGTAATTAAAATTCCTGATATAATAGTTGACAGCAGGGCGTTCCAGCACCAACCAAGAGTAACTGTGAGTGCTTACAGTGTTGTGCCAACACCAACAACTAAGGGGCCTATTTCTGCAGAGTATATACGGCAGGTCCCTACTTTCAAACATCCAACTTACAAACGACTCCTACTTGCAAACGCAAGAAGACAACAGGAAGTGAGAGGAAATCTACCACTAGGAAGGAAAATTCTCTCCTGTAAGAATAAATATGGGAGAAAGGTGTCTCCTCTGTACTGATGCTTTATCAGCAATCCTTGTTTCAAGAAAAACACCACATTTCAAAAACAGTTGTCATTAGGACGGAAAGTGAGGTGAAATGTTCTGAACAGGGGCACAGACAGCAAAACAAATGTTACAGGGGTGATAACCCTTACCTATGTTTTCCAAAAAGTTTAAAAATAGATTTTTGGTCTGGAGCTACACTTCAACAATGTACCTGTTCAAAATTACAAACAGATTCTACATAAGAACAAACCTACAGTCCCTGTCTTGTATGCACCGCCTGTATACGGCTGTTCAGAGTATATAGGGCCTTTTTTATTTTATGTGCGGGGTTCCCCTTAATATCCATACAAGACCCAAAGGGGCTGGTAATGGGCTGGGGTAGGGGGGGGGTCATGGGGTAGCTATGCCATTTTTCTTAAAGATTTTCATCCATATTACCGGGACCAGACATTACATTAAAGCCGCAAGCAGTTTTAAATGGCTTTTTTTTCCTTTAGAAGTGTCATTTTGTGCAGGGACAGTTCTAAACACGGGAAACACGTGGCACTTCACAGGCATACTTTAGACACCCCCCAGGTACGATATTTAAAGGAATATTTGACTTTTTTTTTTTCACTTTATGCATCATTAAAATGACTGCTCCCGGAAAACGACCGTTTTTAAAACTTATTTTTGCATTGATACATGTCCCCTGGTGCAGAACCCGGGTTCCCAAACCCTTTTTAGGACAATAACATGCATAATAGTTGTTATAATTAGCACTTTAGAATTCGAACGTTCGCATCCATTGTATTTAATAGGGTTCTAATGTTCGTTCGAACTTTCGGTCCGTTCGCGGGTTCTGGTGCGAACCGAACCCGGGGGTGTTCGGCTCATCACTATTCCTGAATATTAATAATATCAGTTTTGATATTTGATAGATTTCTTTGCCTCTGTCTAATAATAAACTCGAGCCAGGATCTATTAAATTTCCTCATTTCTCTAACCCATTCTTCATTAATATCCTTCTCAAGGAACCCACATGTTTTTGTAATTCTCAACCCTCTAGGTATCCTATTAACCTCTAGATATTTCTCCAACAACACAATGTCCCACCATTGAGTCATTTCGTTCTCCAGCAAATGCTTAAGTTTATAAAAGGCTGATGTCATCTTGTCCTCTCTAGTTGTTGTATCCTGATTGACTACAACATGTTCCGATACTTGGAGTTGCTTCTCATAATCATCAATACTACTTAAAAAACCTTTAGCCCGGGAATCTCTTCTAAGTTGTCTCTCTTCAATGGACAAAACCATTCTCAAAAATTTGCAAAATGACGGTTACATCCACCGGAAGTGGCGGGTGGAACGCACATCCACCGCTACTTCCGGCTTCTCCGGCCAGTGTGCGTCCCATCTAGTAGTGGGAAGATAGATACATCAGCTCCCATGACGTTGGACTACCTGTAGACGGGTGGCAGCAGCGATCGGCGGCCCATGATAGTTTGAATGGCATGGGTAATTCCCGCCAGGCAATGGCTTTTTATTTGCCATTTGCTAGCTGGCACTTAGGTATATAGGTATGGCGTACTAATAGTTACCATGTAAAGATATAGATAGACATATGAGAGTGTATAGTGAGGGGTTAAGCCTATATGGGTTTGCCTTTTAGGCGAGAGGAGGAGTGGCCTGTGGTGGGTGGAGTTGTAGACAGGTGACCACTCAGGCCCATTTACACATGGACAAAAAGGAGCCCAGAGAGAGAGAGGGGGGTCCAGTCACCATCACTTTTTGGCTCTGAGGAAGAGGGTGCGCCCTCGCAACGCATCAGCCGTGGCTGTGAATTTTGCTGTCTGGACTCTCTGGTCGTCCGGTTCCAGTAGGAGGCTATCTCCTTTTGATGGAAAGATTGTGTGTTCAATACTATACTTGCTTTGTGAGTATTTTTAATCCTTCAAACTTTTTAAATAAAACCTAGCCACTGGTAATGCACTAGGTCGGTGCGCCTTCTGTTTTCCTTTACTTTTGATTTTTATTACAGTCATATGACGCCCGCCCGGAGGGACGAGAGGTTCCTGCGGACGTCATATTACATTATGCCGGGCAGGAAGTGGTTATAGTTACTGCTCCTGAAAGAACGGCTGTTTTTAAAACTTTTTTTTTTTTGCATTGATACATGTCCCCTGGGGCAGGACCCGGGTCCCCAAACACTTTTTTATGATAATAACTTGCATATTAACCTTTAAAATTAGCACTTTTGATTTTTTATGTTCATGTCCCATAGACTTTAACGGTGTTCAAACAAATTTTTTGCCTGTTCGCATGTTCTGGATGCGAACCAAACCGGGGGGTGTTCGGCTCATCCCTACTATTAAATATTTTGTTTTTAGTCATATTAAAATGTAAATAACATAACATCAGTTGACAAAGAAGACAAATACCAGCCAAATATACCACCCCATTGCTTCCAGTGTCTTAAATTATTATTATTTTTTTTAATATGTAGCAACCAGACCGCTTTTCCCTACCTTTTGGCTCACTTGTGGGAAGAGGGGCACACCATGCCACATGCCCGTACCCTCCTGTGTGAAGAGGTTGAGCAGTGTATATGTAACTGGGTCTCTATGGCTAGGTTCTCCAGAGAATGGTTCCCGTCTTCACTGCAATAAAGACAAGTCTCTATTTTCCCCCAATAATTCCAAGGTCCACACCAGTTGCAACTCCAACGTAGAGTTTATTTTCTCATATGCACAGTCACTAGATAGAAAAGGGTGGATGGAGAACAAGACAGCAAAAGGGTGTTGGAGTAAGTCCAGGCACAAACAAATTTACTATTCGCTACCTGTTTCTTCAAGTAGGCTCAGTTTACCCGGATAGTCTCCCCTTAGAGTGGATCCTAGCAGCCGGAGTGATGCTCGAATTAGATTACACACACAGTATCTGCATAAACTGTTACGGGTGAACTTTGGGTCTCTGCCACACACCTGGTGAACTTTGCTTGTGGTATTAGGCCTCTTTCAGGGAGATGACATCCCTCCAGAGAGTTACCGTGCCCCTTCCTTCACAGTGATCTCTTACCAGTCCCTCGGAACTGTCCTCCCCCAGCCTCCTCTTCCAGATACGGGTCTCCTCGCAAGGCAGAACCCTGGGATTCCTCTTCCCTCGATGGGCCCCAGCCAAAGGTGCTGGACCCAAGGCCTTCAGTTGCAGCCCCAGGGCTAAAGGTGCCTGGGACTGATCCGCCAGTGTACCGGCCAGGAACCCCACCCCAAGGCTAAAGGTGCCCGGGGTGGCCAACGAGCAGAGCAACACACTCCCCGGGGTAGGACCCCCGGGAAAAACACACCCCACAGGCAGTGGCTGCCCCTTTTATATCCTCTCCCGGCATGCACAGCAGGCCGACACGCCCACCATACCACCGCCGAGAGGGGACATCCAAGGCACAGCACTATACCAGTGGTTCAACCCTAGCCTCCGATGGCAGCGCCATCCACAGGCCACAGGGAACTACACACCAGTATCCCACCTGCAGTATAAAATGGTTTAGCAAGGCCCTATCAAATTATGTGTCTGAGCACAACTACCACTCAAACACTCCCCTAGATTTAAAGACCCCGCTACAAATATAATAACGTTTTTTTTATCTGGATGTCTGAACTCTATATTTACTGTGTCCAGTGTAAAAAAAGATTAGGTACCTACAAGGCAAAACAGACTTCTGTTTTACTAAAGGCACATCCTGTTCCAAAAAAATAGCAACCTCAAGAGGAGTTGAAAACGTTTGGGTGAGCCCATTGCTGGATCGTGGGACAGGTGAGTGACCGTTTATTAAAAGTCAGCAGCAACAGTTTTTGTCGCTGCTGACTTTTAATTTTGAGGATGAGGATGATGACAGGGGGTGGGGTATTAGCAAGGTATCAATGGGGTGCCAGGTGTGATGAAGAAAAGGTTGAGGATAACAGGGGGTGGGGTGTTAGCAAGATTTCAGTGGGGTGCCAGGTGTGATGTACCTGAGGATAAGGATGACAGGGGTGAGGTATTAGCAATGTTTCAGTGGGGTGCCAGGTGTGACGAGGATGATGGGGGTAGTGTGTTAGGAATGGACAGTGGGGTGCAATGTGTGATGAAGATGAGGATGACAGGGGGTAGTGTATTAGGAAGGTTGCAGTGGGATGTCAGGTGTGATGAGGATTACAGGGGGTAGGTTGTTAGTAAGGTGGCAGTGGGATGCCAGGTGTAATAAGGATGAGGATGACATTGTGTGGGGTGTTAGCAAGGTATCAGTGGGGTGACAGGTGTGATGTACATGAGGATAATGATGACAAAGGGTGAGGTATTAGCAAGGTTTTAGTGGGGTGCCAGGTGTGAGCAGGATGATGGGGGAAGTGTGTTAGGAAGGGGCAGTAGGGTGCAATGTGTGATGAAGATGAGGATGTCAAGAAGTAGTGTGTTAGCAAGGTTGCAGAGGGTTGCCAGGTGTGATGAAGATGAGGATGAGAATGACAGGTAATGGGGTGTTAGCCAGGTATCAGTGGGATGCCAGATGTGATGAACATGAGGATGAGGATGACAGTGGGTGCGGCTTTAGCAAGGTTCAAGGTTGCAGTGGGTTGCCAGGTGTGATGAACATGAGGATGACAGGGGGTGGGGTGTTAGCAAGGTATCAGTAGGGTTCCAGGTGTGATGAGGATGACAGGGGATGGGGTGTTAGCAAGTTATCAGTGGGGTGTCAGGTGTGATGAGGATAAGATTGATAGGGGATGGGGTGCTAGCAAGGTTGCAGTGGGTTGCCAGGTGTGATAAAAATAAAGATGAGGATGACAGGGGGTGGGGTGTTGGCAAGGTATCAGTGGGGTTCCAGGTGTGATGAGGATGACAGGGGGTGGGTTGTAAGGAAGGAATCAGTGGGGTGCCAAGTGTGATAAGGATGAGGATGACAGGGGGTGGGGTGTTGGCAAGGTATCAGTGGGGTGCCAGGTGTGATGAGTATGAGGATGACAGGGGTGGGGTGTTAGCAAGGTATCTGTGGGGTGCCTGGTGGGAGGAGTATGAGGATGACAGGAGGTGGGGTGTTAGCAAGGTATCAGTGGGGTGCCTGGTGGGAGGCGGAGAAGGATGACAGGGGTTGCGGTGTTAGCAAGGTTGCAGTGGGTTGCCAGGTGTGATGAAGATGAGGATGAAAGGGGGTGGGGTGATAGCAAGGTATCAGTGGGGTGCCAGGTGTGATGAAGATAAGGATGAGGATGACAGGGGTGGGGTGTTAGCAAGGTATCAGTGGGGTGCCAGGTGTGATGAAGATAAGGATGAGGATGACAGGGGGTAGGATGTTAGCAAGGTATCAGTGGGGTGCCAGGTGTGATGAACATGAGGATAGGATGACAGGGGGTGAGGTATTAGCAAGGTTTCAGTGGTGTGTCAAGTTCGATGAGGATGGTGGGGGTAGTGTGTTAGGAAGGGGCAGTGGGGGGCAAGGTGTGATGAAGATGAGGATGAGAGGAGGTAGTGTGTTAGGAAGGGGACTGTGGGGTGCAAGGTGTGATGAGGATGACAGGGGGTGGAGTGTTAGCAGGGCGGCAGTGGGGTGCCAGATGTGATGAGGATGACAAGGGGTAGTGTGTTAGGAAGGGGGCAGCGGGGTGCAAGGTGTGATGAAGATGAGGATGACAGGGGGTGGGGTGTTAGAAGGGTGGCAGTGGAGTGCCAGATGTGATGAGGATGACAGGGGGTAGTGTGTTAGGAAAGTTGCAGTGGGGTACCAGGTGGGAGGAGGATGAGGATGACAGGGGGGTAGTGTGTTAGCAAGGTGGCATTGAGGTGCCAAGTGGGATGAAGATAACAGGGGAGAGAGAGAAAGAAGGATCACATATGAAAAAAAGAAAACATAACAAATTTTTGGCACGATATGTATTATTTATGAATTTAGATATTGGGAAATAAATTTATTTTTAAAAGTTTAGAAATATCTATGACCTCAATATGCACTTCTGCAGACTGTAACTGATGCTATTGAGAGGTCAAAAAATAACACTGCAAAAAACATGTAGAGTGGTGTTATCTCATTTATGGGAATCACTGCCTCTTGAAATCCACTACATCCTGTGTCCTCATGCTGTTATGGGAGGCGGATCATCCATCAGTCAAGATGTGACATCCCACCCACTGTGTGTTCTTTTTTAGTTACTGGGCATGGAGGAGGAGGGAGGGACTGGGCTGTCATTTAGGATCTGTAAACACGGCCAAATGTGTGATGTCAATCTCATGTGACCCGAAAAGCTCAGCTCAAACAAGAAATATTCTCTCCAGCAATAGAGACCAAACTGAGCACGTGCAGCAGGACTACTCTTAAGCCTTGTACACACGGCCGAGAATCTCGTTGCAAAAAAACATTGTTTTTCTCGACGGGTTTCTTGTCAAGCTTTACGAGATTCTTGTCAAGCTTTCCTTGCATAGACACTGTCAATCCAAAATCTCGTCGGTCTAAAGCGCGGTGACGTACAACACGTACAACCGCAGTATAAAGGGGAAGTTCCATTCTCATAAAAGTTTTTGGTAAGAGACGATTCGCGATTTTCAGACTTCGTGCTTTTAGTTCGTTACAGCATGACAAATGTGCTATCTCCATTACGAAAGCTAGTTTTACAAGAAGGTGCGCTCCCGTTTCATACTTGATTCTGACCATGCGCGGGTTTTGAAGACTCGGAAAAGCATACACACGAACGGTTTTCTCATCCAAAAACAGTCTGACGAGAATCACAACGAGAAAACTGAGACTCCCAACGAGAAAAAAGAAAGCAGGTCTTCTTTTTTTCTCGTCGAGATTCACAACAGTTTTCTCAATGAGAAACCATACACACGAACGGTTTTCTCGGCAAGAAAGCTCTCCCAACAGTTTTCTTGTCGTTTCTTGATGAGAAAACCGGTCGTGTGTACGAGGCTTGACTGTGTCTTATCTGGACTTGTCACGGGTGACCCTGCAGGAGGGTAAGGATCTGTGCATGTAGGATCAAACAGCCTTTATACGCAATGCAGAGGATTAACCACTTAAATGGACCTTCAGTCATTTTTTCAACTTTCCATCTATTAAATCTTCTGCCCTTGTTGTTTTAACTTTGGATAGTAAAACTTTTTTTTCTGCCAGTAAATACCTTATACAGCTCACTTCTTGTTTCTTGTCTGGTGATAAGCCTAGGCTTATGACATCATGCACAGCTCTCGTGAGTGTTTGCCAGGAAGGGAGGGGGGATGAGCCAGAAGAGGGCCAATGAGAGCTGCAGAGCTGAAGGTGTGTCTGTGGAAATCCAGGAAGTAAACAGGCAGCAGCTTCAGCTGTCCACAGTTAAAATGTTTGCAGCCAGACTCAGTGGAGGGAGATGTCTGCAGCATATTTGGCAAGTACAGAATCTCAGTATATATAAAATAATATGCAAAGTGGTTGGAGGGAAGCTTCAGAATGACAAAGATGTTTTTATTGTATTGCTTGGTAAAGTAAAGCCTGGTCAGCGACATGGCTGTACTGTCTGGAAATGCTGTATAACTCTCAGGACTGGATGTAAACGAGAGACTGAATATTCAATGGATTTCTGCTAATCCCTGGGCAAGGACAACCCCAGAAGGTGGGGAGATGGCCCTTAAATATTGTAGAGCCTGACCATGTAGAGAGAGATTCCAGGATCCAGAGGCCTGGAGGGGACCCCTATGCTGGGGGGCTCTGCCTCCAGGTAGGAGTGCTGCTGACGAGGAGAGAGAGAGAGAGAGAGAGAGAGAGAGAGAGAGAGAGGGGGAGGGGGAGGGAAGTGTTACCACTGAACGAAGAGAGAGAGAGAGGAAGGAACCAAGGAGGAACCCACACCCGCCCTCCCCTTTAACTCGTAAACTGGAGACACCCTGATCTGCAAAGTGGGACCTGATCAGCAGAAGGCCTGACCAGAAGTCACCAGCTATGCTCCTGGATAAAAAAGGACTGAATGAGTAAACTTCCACTTTGTCACCCCCCCCCCCTCCCCCCATAGCCTACAAGGGAGTTTGCAGCCAAGAGAAATCTTCAGCTTGCATACCAAGGGACAGAGAACTGTTTTCCTCATCGCTTGCTGGGGGATACTGCACCAGGGAGCCAGTTGCATTGGCATGTTCGCGTTAGGGAAAGCTGCAGTACCTGCACATAGTTAGGGGCTGTTTTGTCTAGTCAGAGAATGTCAGTATTCCAGAGGGAGTAGAGTTAGGACCTTGCTAACAAGCTAAGTGATCAAGTTGCCCTTAAATTTTCTTCAGTGTTCAAGTTGTCCCCACATTTTCTTCAGTGATCAAGTTCTGGGCATCCCATACCTCCCTATACCCCATCCAAGATATAACCCCTAAAAAAAAAATAAAAAAAATAAAACAAGCTCAAAGACTGGTTTACTGACTTTGTGCGTCTGCTAAAAATGCGTGTTGCCTGGCTGTCAGGTGAAGGGGACCCAAACGTCCAGCAGCCCTTTAGGGGGTAGTGCTACATATGTAACATAGCTCTTACAAACGTGCTTCAATTGTGTATTTATATCTCTGCAATGGATGGTCAAAAAACTCATTTTTGGTTTGTAGAACAGCTTCTACGGATGTATTTCAATTGTGTATTTAGCTGTTTGCCTGGAATTGTGCTATTAACAACTTGTCAGGCACTTTGTTAGAAGTTGATGAATTTTGTTAAATTATAGGTACATTTCAATCATGCATAGCACGTGTATGTATAAAACATTGCCTCGATTCCTAATTAGCCTTTTCCTCCTGATAACCTGGGCTGCTGTGCGCAGACTATTAATCTGAATGTGTAAAGCAGAAAAAATAGAAAGGCTTTGAATAAAGTTGACAAGTGTTTAGAGAAAAAAAGGCTGTATCATAATGTTTCGAGAAATTAAAAAGCTTTTACAATTTCTGGAACATTATTTCATCTTCTCCCAGTCAAGTAAATAAAATGTATTTTTTTGCTGTCATTGTCAGGCTATTATATTACAAAATTAATATAATTCTTTTTCAGTTCAACTTGACAATAAAAAAAAAGTTGTGTGCATTGTCTATTGCCTTGAGACCTACATTCTTCTCTGTTATTTCATTTAACCTGTATAACCATCGTACACAATCAACTGTTTAAATGAGGGTACACAGGCCTGAGTGGCAATTCATCCTTTGTTTATTAAGAGTTTATAGTCTTTTCTTCTGCAATCTATCATCTAATGTAGTCTACATTAAATGCAGAATGACTACCACATGGGGAAACTAAAGTCCATAACCTAAAATGAAAAGATGCTACAAAATCAAGTACTGTAACAATGAGATGTGATTTAGAACTGTCAGTGGTGACTACAATTTGCACTTCCATTTTTACTAGATTTATGTAATATATATATACCGTATCTCAAAAAAGTGAGTACACCCCTCACATTTTTGTAAATATTTTATTATATCTTTTCATGTGACAACACTGAAGAAATGACACTTTGCTACAATGTAAAGTAGTGAGTGTACAGCTTGTATAACAGTGTCAATTTGCTGTCCCCTCAAAATAATTCGACACACAGCCATTAATGTCTAAACCGCTGGCAACAAAAGTAAGTACACCCCTAAGTGAAAATGTCCAAACTGGGCCCAAAGTGTCAATATTTTGTGTGGCCCCCATTATTTTCCAGCACTGCCTTAAAGGGGTTGTAAACCCTTGTGTTTTTTCAACTTAATGCATTCGGGGGGAGTGCTTCTCCTAGCCGGTTACCTGATGTGGGGAGGAGCAAAAAAAAAAAAAGAAGCTTTACAACCAATTTAACCCTCTTGGGCATGTAGTTCAGCAGAGCTTCACAGCTTGCCACTGGAGTCCTCTTCCACTCCTCCATGATGACATCACGGAGCTGGTGTAAGTTAGAGGCCTTGCACTCCTCCACCTTCCATTTGAGGATGCCCCACAGATGCTCAATAGGGTTTAGGTCGGGAGACATGCTTGGCCAGTCCATCACCTTTACCCTCAGCTTCTTTAGCAAGGCAGTGGTCATCTTGGAGGTGTGTTTGGGGTCATTATTATGTTGGAATACAAAAAAAAACATCAATTGCTGCCACTGTGCCATCAAACACAGCTACTGTGCCCATCAATTGCTGCCACTGTGCCATCAAATGCAGCCACTGTGCCATCATATGCAGCTACTGTACCCACTGGTCCACAGGAAAAACTGACAGGCGGACTTGATTGCTAATCACAGGCAGTGAGACATTTCCCGATCTCTGCAGCCGTGCATCGGGACAATGTCTCACTGCTTGTGATTAGCGCAGCACAGTGCCGACTTCCTGGCGGGCTTTGCACGTGGGGCTTGCGAACATGCTGGAGCTCATCCTTACTGATTGCAAAGCTTAGGTGAAAAATTCTCAAAGGGGAGTGGTTTGGGGGGTGGTAACAATGCAGCTTGGCTGTGTGTTTTTACTGTCCCTTCCTCCCATCACATGTGTAAAGTAGCATCTTTTTGTGTGCTCATGATCAGTATGATGATCAGAGCACAGCAGGTGCTGTATGGCTCTGTCAGTGTAACATGCTGTTGGGTGCTGACTTTGTTATGGCTGTGCTGTGTTATAATCTGTAACACACATTACAGCCATACATTAAGAAAGTCAGCACCACACAACATGTTACACTGACAGAGCCATACAGCACCTGCTGTGCTCTGATCATCATAATAATAATGACCATGAGCACACAATGGGGAGTCAGGGGACTGAGCCTCAGCCTCATCCTGTGTGATGTGTCAGTGTGTGTATGCAGGGGGATTGCTTGCCTGTGGACCAGCGTCTGGATTACTCTTTCATTCAGCCTCCTCAGTGATCAGTCTCTCTCCCTCAGGCTGCAGCACGGCACTTACTGAGGGAAGGGAGCCGCATTACAATTGTATCCAGACGCAGAGGGAAGCATACAGTTGATCACAAGGTACTCTGATGCAGAGAAGGGATTGTATGCCTCTCACCTCCTGGGCCCCTCTATTAACATGATGGGGCCCAGGAAGGTACTATATACATTGCCAATCATATACGGTAGGTGCAGGTTAATAAAGTTATTTAGTTATTAATTCGTTTTTTTTTAGCTAGAAATATGCTCGGGCCCCCCCTGTTGGCCGGGGGGGGGGGCCAACAAGGGGGGTTGTAATGCCCTATCAGCGGCCCTGCTCCCCAGTGCCACCAGCACTCATGCAGCCCCAGACCATGACACTCCCACCACCATGCTTGACTGTAGGCAAGACACTTGTCTTTGTACTCCTCAACTTGTTGCCGCCACACACGCTTGACACCATCTGAACCAAATAAGTTTATCTTGGTCTCAACAGACCACAGGAGATGGTTCCAGTAATCCATGTCCTTAGCCTGCTTGTCTTCAGCAAACTGTTTTCAGGCTTTCTTCTGCATCATCTTTAGAAGAGGTTTCCTTCTTGGACGAAAGCCATGCAGACCAATTTGATGCAGTGTGCAATGTATGGTCTGAGCACTGACAGGCTGACCCCCACCCCTTCAACCTCTGCAGCAATGCTGGCAGCACTCATACGTCCATTTTCCCAAAGACAACCTCTGGATATGACGCTAAGCATGTGCACTAAACTTCTTTGGCCGACAATGGCGAGGCCTGTTCTGAGTGGAACCTGTCCTGGTAAACCGCTGTATGGTCTTGGCCACTGTGCTGCAGCTCAGTTTCAGGGTCTTGGCAAGCTTTTTATTGCCTAGGCCATCTTTATGTAGAGCAACAATTCTTTTTTTCAGATCCTCAGAGAGTTCTTTGTCATGAGGAGTCATGTTGAACTTCCATTGACCAGTATGAGAGAGTGAGAGCGATAACACCAAATTTACCACACCTACTCCCCATTCACACCTGAGACCTTGTAACACTAAATCACTTGACACCGGGGAGGGAAAACGGCTAATTGGGCCCAATTTGTACATTTTCACTTAGGGGCGTACTCACTTTTGTTGCCAGTGGTTTAGAGATTAATGGCTGTGTTGAGTTATTTTGAGGTGACAGCAAATTTACACTGTTATACAAGCTGTACACTCACTACTTTACATTGCAGCAAAGTGTCATTTCTTCAGTGTTGTCACATGAAAAGATATAATAAAATATTTACATAAATGTGAGGGGTGTACTTACTTTTTTGAGATGTAGAGAGGTTGAGACTGAAAATGTGAATTAGGGAATATAGAATAGACGTAATGAGAGGCAGGTGGTTAGGAGGTTGAGCCTGGTGGCGGGGGTATTTACTGGATTAGAGATGCTTGATGTTTATTATATGCTTGTTTTTATCAAATAAATGTGAGTGTATTTTATGAAGCGGGGTCTGTGCGGTTTGTTGAACTTATTAACCCAGGTACTGCACTATTGGAGGCTGTTCTTTTCTGTTTGTTGTCTATGACCTGCTTGTGAGCTATGTGGAGCCATTTTGGAGAGGGAACCCTATCGCTCTTAACCCCTTTGCCACCAGGTCCGTACGTCGTACAGACCTAACAGCGGGAAATATTGCATACATTTCGGTGGCTGCAGCCACCCGGATTGTGTGTGAAACTGACAGGCATCCTAGTGCCTGTCAGGTGAGAGCATTCAGGCAGCGCCGCTGCCGCCCGATCGCTCTCACACACCCCGGTACCGGCGCCCCCCCACGTGTGCTCCCGACATGCTTACCAGGCTCCGCTTGCCCATCGGCGTGCTCGGGACAGTCATGGCCGGTACCGGCGGGTAGGGGGAAGGCGAAGAGTGGATACACGCCCGCTGTCCTCCCCTTCTCTGACGTCACTTCTGGGTCACGTTCTCGGTGTCCCCCGGCTCGTTTTGCAGAGAAAGGATGTTTTGCAATGCGATCTGCATTGCAAAACATTCAGTGAAATACAGGGGAGACATGCAGGGTCTTTAAGACCCTGCATATCTCAATAAAGAGAACCTGTCACTAAATTTTTTTTGCAAAAAAATAAAGTAACACCCAAGCATATAAAATTCCCCCCCGCTATTTTTTTGAGCCCCCGCGCCCACATGTACACACGCATGAACATACACGCATGCGTCGGGGCGCCTACGTGTGAAAACGTTGATTGCGATACACATGTTACATATCGCTGCGTACGCCAGAGTGAGAGCAATAATTCTAGCACCAGACCTCCTCCGTAACACTAAACTGATACCTACAGGGGGCCTTTGAAGCGTTGCCTATAGAAAATACAGGGTACTAAAGACGGACGCAATTTTACAGGCGCAAAAAAAAATGAGGGTTTGCCATGTGTGGTATCTATTTACTCGGCGTAACCTCCTTTTTTATATTTTACCAAAAAATGTTGTATCTAATTATGTACTTCAAAAAAAAAAAAATTGGAATCCATGCGCCCGGCTCCCAGCCTGTAGTTTAAGGGCCAGACGCGTGGATTAAGGGTGCGGTGCCCCTGTGCCCTTTATGGATGGGCCACCAATGCTCAGAACCTTTTTAAGGTGGGTATCCTAGATTTAATCCACTTACTGCGGCACTGCTCAAAGCTACATGTCTATTAGACAGGAATTATCCGAACGCTGAATACAGTATTTAAAGTAACAATTCAGATAGACCCTAAACAACATGTATTGGGCATCCTAGATGCTTTACAATTACAATACTTCACCAGAGAAGCTATTGCAAGGACTATATTTCAAGCATGCAGACTTATCCTATTTCACTGGAAGTCCATGGACCTGCCCACACACACTAAAGCCCTGTACACACGATCGGTTTTACCGATGAAAACAGTCCGATGGACTTTTTTTCATCGGACAAACCGATCGTGTATGGGACCCATCGGTCTTTTTTCCATCGGTTTTTAAAAATAGAACATGTTTTAAATTTTTCCGATGGATCAAAAACCGATAGCAAATTCCGATCGTCTATGGGCAAGTCCATCGGATAAAAAACCCACGCATGCTCAGAATCAAGTCGACGCATGCTCAGAAGCATTGAACTTCATTTTTCTCGGCTCATCTGAGTGTTTTACGTCACCGCGTTTGGTACGGTCGGTTTTTTGACTTATGGTGTGTAGGCAAGACTGATGGAAGTCAGCTTCATCAGATTTCCGATGGACAAAACCATCGGATTAGAATCCATAGGATATCTGATCGTGTGTACGAGGCTTTAGGCTAAGGTTTATGGGTGATACACTTCACTTGGAAAGATCTTTTTACCTTCATAGGTGTTATCCTGATAAATTTGAGAAACTCTCTAGGTCTCAGCACTTTAGACTTGTTAGCCAGTATGATTCTTAGGCTAGTTGGGCAGGTTTTGGAGTATAGACAGAACCTTTTGCCTGATATTATTGTTTCATTGTACTGACCAACTGATCTAAGGCATTTCTGACCCTAAAAGCATTGCTTCACTTACAGCTCCTTTTGGCATTTTTTTTGCCAAACTCAACTCTGCTAAAAGCCTATGTTTCCATGTACACATAGGCTTTTAGCAGAGTTTAGAAGCTTTCGTGTTTTGGTGAGGTTAAACCTCCCTCTCCTGAATGTGGAAGAATTGCATTCAGAATAGGAATGTTTTAACCGCCGGCCACAGGAAAATGCAAATCATGGCAAATTCACGGTAAAAATGCGGTTTGCATTTTTGCCACGTTTTACCGTGGCCACGGTCAGGCTAGGCTACTGTACATGTAGCCTAACTCGTCAACTGACCCTAAAATTATTATTGTAACTGGCATGTGTAGTGGTACCTAATATGTGTGGCATAATATGTTTTTTTTTTATGTACCTTTGTACATGTCTAGGATAAAGGTATGGGCAGTATCCCAGCACACCATTTCTTTGACAATTTCTTGCCTATTAGCATGGCACTACCTTTGTGGAGTCTGAATGTTCTGAATGTTCTCCCTGTGCTTGTGTGGGTTTCCTCTGAGTACTCTGGTTTCCTCCTACACTCCAAAGACATGCTGGTAGGTTAATTAGCTCCTATCTAAATTGGCCCTAATATATGTACAGTATGTATGAATGTGAATTAGGGACCTTAGATTGTAAGCTCCTTGAGGGCAGGGACTAATGCGAATAGACAATATATATGTAAAGCGCTGTGTAAATTGACGGTGCTATATAACTACCTGTAATAAATTTATATAACACTGTATGCAGAAAGGTTACATCCTCATTCGCATGCACTCACAATTTACAGGTATTAATTTTGGTATGTGCGCAGCTTATTGTTTTAGAATTTTGTCATATTGTGTGTGTCTCACATATTAAGTTGCAGCAATACATTGTATATTATTAGGACTAGCGCAGTAATTCACCATTAACACAATTGAACATACAGATACAAATTTACAGCAGCTGTCCATCACTATCATAGGTGTTTTGTTAATTTACTTTTTTTTTTTATTATTACACTAAAGATTAATATCATTTATCACGTTTTTTTACCATCATGGATATCTTTGAGTACAGAGCTTCAAAAATAGTTAGCACAGAGGGTGTTTTTAAAACAGTCAAGGAAAGTGATAGTGATTTGAGTGGACTATTTGTGAAATTAAAAAATCTTACCATCTCAGCAATCCATACACAATGGGATATCGCATTCCTGGAAACTTACATCAAATTAAGTATGGTGCCCAGGAGTCTGAGGTGGGAGGTTTGTCCACAAAAAGGGGAGACAGAATTAGAAGAATGGTTTCGCTAATTTAATGAGGCTGAAATCAATTTTCTGAGGTTCCTGGTATCCAGAAAGAATAGCAAACTGGCTAAACTTGATGGAGAAATAAAAATTATGAGGGATAATCTGCTCCCACATAAGGAGGGGGAGGAGTACAAAGAGAGAACTAATCTCCTATTAAAAGTTTTGGACAAGGAAGAGAAGAAACAAAAAAACAAAAAGAGAAAAAAATATAATAGGGATTATGGAGATTACCAGGCCAATAGTGTATTTGATTGGCAGAAAAAACTGGCGGCAGAGCAATTGGCTAAAGTTGACTCTAAAATGGAGGCAATAACTCAGGGTGAGCAATCATTGCCAGTAACACAGGAGGAGGTACGACACTTACCTATGGGGAATGAAACACAGGAGACCCTAAAAAAACTCCCTAATGTCAACAAAGGTGGGAAGAAAGGGAGACGTGTGTCTTATCAGTCACCCCAGAGAATGTCAGCACCTATTAAAGGGGGGCCACAAATGAGAAATGCTGGGTGGAACTATCAACTCCCACACAGACAGGGAGCTAATTATGATCGGAACCATATCCAGGTGTCTAATCAGGGACAGCATTATAGTTCAGGGAGAGATTCCCCGTAGTTGATGAGAGGTCCGGAAAGGTCATCATATTCTAATTATGGACCAAATTCCCAATCACATATGGGTTATGGTAACGGAAATCGAGCCTATTCGGATAGAGAACATGACGATTATGATTATGGGTACAGTGTGGATACACATAACCGTATTTTTCCCTTGAGAGATAAGGAAGGTCCTGTACAATATAATGGACAGAACTATTATGAGAGAGACTATGATAATCAAAGGCCAGGCCCACCTAGAGAACATCAAAGTAGATCTCTTGATAGAGGTCAGGAACAACAGAATTGGGGTTTTCCCAGGCCCAGTTAAGGGATCAAAAGACCAGTCGAAAACAGAGAGGAGTCAGAGGGGGGAGGAGAGCACAATCTAAAAAAGAAAAAGATGTGAAAAATGATGGTATATTTAATCTAAGCTCCCAAATTCTAACCAAATCTGAAGCTGCCTTACTAAACAAAGGCCTCAAATTTGCACCCCCTAAGAAATTAAACAAATTTCAGACTTATTTGGATATCCACAAATACGTACCCAAAATAACATTAAACGTCATTTTGCTACAATTCCTGTCCAACAGACCAGCTCAGTCCAACAGAAATATCAACATTCTGGACTTGGCAATGCTTCTACATTTAACCCTCCTGGAGATTTGGCACCCTCATTAAAAGTCTTTAGGGACGTTATGTTGAGAGACCTGGAGTCTATTAAGACCACTAATTTGAAAATGGACAAACAGTTAGAAGAGGGACTAGACTCATTATGTAATAATAAGAACCTTGTGATCCGCCCAGCGGACAAAGGGGGGGGGGATTGTTGTTCTGGACAGGAAGGATTACCTTCAGGAGTTACATAACATAGTGGGCGATGCAGATACTTATGTCCCACTGTCAGGTAATCCTGTAATTAAATATAAGCTTACCCTGAAGTCACTTGTGGAAAAAGGAGTGAAATCCAATATCCTTGATGAGAAAGAAAGTTTGCTTCTGATTCCTAAGGCCCCTCGGGTCCCTGTTGTCAGCGATTGTTAGTTGACCAGACTGTGTGACCTCATAAAATGAAACCAAACGGGTGTAGGTGAATATATATATATAATTTATTATGGTGAGTGACCAACATACAACAACCAATAAAACGCAGTGCAATAAACCAACAGTGACTACAAACAGTATATAAAAGTATGGGAAATACCAGAATCGTAGTGGAAGCCAGGCCGAGGTCATACACAAGGGAATCAAGCAGATGGGTATGGATGAGAGGAAGCAGGAACAGGGAGGGGACGGATGGATAGGCTGCAGAGCAGGGATCCGAGTAACAGAAGGGAAAGCTGTAGGATGGGCACAAGGTAGGGAACAGGTAGGATCGGGTAAAGCAGGATGCAGGTTCCAGGTAGGGATCGGGTCGAGCAGGGTGCAGGTTAGGGATCGGGTCGGATACAGGCTCAAGACAGGGTCACAGGTCCTAGGTCAGTGAGAGAGATACCAGGGCAACGAGTGTCTGCATTTGCCGGGTATATAAGGAAGTCCAGATGATTGAGCTTCAGGTCACAGCTGACCACAGGAAGTGCTGCCTGCCCCATACTGCCAGAATACACCCGCTGGTGGATGCCGGTACTTCAGTCCACATATCATGTGTTACCACCAGCAGGTGAGATCCTCCAACAGAGATATTGGCTGCAGGAGGACACCTGCTGGCGGACACTAGCACTTCAGTCCAAAGGACCAACAGCACCACCAGTGGGTGAAGCCTTTCCTGACAGTACCCCCCCTCAAAGGAGCGGCCTCCGGACGCTCCAACGACCTGCTGATTGGGGAAGTTCATAGCAACAAGCTGGGCGACAGGCAAGGTCACATCCGGGCAGACAGCGGGCACATCCGGGCAGGAAATAGTCATATCAAGCTGGGCAGTGGACAGGGGCACACCAGGCTGGGCAGCAGATGGGAACACCTCAGGCTGGGCAGCAGACGGGAACACCTCAGGCTGGGCAGCAGACGGGAACACCTCAGGCTGGGCAGCAGACGGGAACACCTCAGGCTGGGCAGCAGACGGGAACACCTCAGGCTGGGCAGCAGACGGGAACACCTCAGGCTGGGCAGCAGACGGGATCATCTCAGGCTGGGCAGCAGACGGGATCCTCTCAGGCTGGGCAGCAGACGGGATCCTCTCAGGCTGGGCAGCAGACGGGATCCTCTCAGGCTGGGCAGCAGACGGGATCCTCTCAGGCTGGGCAGCAGACGGGATCCTCTCAGGCTGGGCAGCAGATGGGATCATCTCAGCAGCAGACGGGATCATCTCAGGCTGGGCAGCAGACGGGATCATCTCAAGCTGGGCAGCAGATGGGATCATCTCAGGCTGGGCAGCAAATGGGATCATCTCAGGCTGGGCAGCAGACGGGATCATCTCAGGCTGGGCAGCAAGCTCCGGGTAATCGAGCTGGGTCGCAAGCTCCACAGACTGGGACGCGGGCCTCATACCCTCAAGCCGGGAAACGGGCACCACAACCTCGAGCCGGGAAACGGGCACCACAACCCCAAGCCGAGAAACGGGCACCACAACCTCAAGCCAGGGAACGGGCACCACAGCGGGCACCACAACCTCAGGCCGGGAAACGGGCACCACAATCTCAGGCCGGGAAACGGGTACCACAACCACAGGCCGGGAAACGGGCACCACAACCACAGGCCGGGAAATGGGCACCGGATCTTCCGACTGGGACACTGCCATCAGGACTTCAGTTTGGAAGGCAGGCACATGAACTGCAAGCTGGCAGGCTGGCACGGGAACTTCACGCAGGCAGGCTGGCACAGGGTCTTCAGGCTGGCAGGCTGGCTCAGGGTCTTCAGGCTGGCAGGCTGGCACCGGGTCTTCAGGCTGGCAGGCTGGCACAGGGTCTTCAGGCTGGTACAGGGTCTTCAGGCTGGCAGGCTGGTACAGGAACCTCCGGCTGGAAGGCTGGTTCGAGAACTGCAGGCTGAAAGGCTGGTTCGAGAACCGCAGGCTGGAAGGCTGGTTCGAGAACCGCAGGCTGGAAGGCTGGTTTGGGAAGCGCAGGCTGGAAGGCTGGCTCGAGAACTGCAGGCTGGAAGGCTGGTTCGGGAACCGCAGGCTGGAAGGCTGGCTCGAGAACCGCAGGCTGGAAGGCTGGCTCGAGAACCGCAGACTGGAAGGCTGGCTCAAGAACTGCAGGCTGGAAGGCTGGCTTGAGAACTGCAGGCTGGAAGGCTGGCTTGAGAACTGCAGACTGGAAGGCTGGCTCGGGAATTGCAGGCTGGAAGGCTGACTCAAGAACTGCAGGCTGGAAGGCTGGCTTGGGAGCCGCAGGCTGGAAGGCTGGTTCGAGAACTGCAGGCTGGAAGGCTGGCTCGAGAACTGCAGACTGGAAGGCTGGCTCGAGAACTGCAGACTGGAAGGCTGGCTCGAGAACTGCAGGCTGGAAGGCTGGCTCAAGAACTGCAGGCTGGAAGGCTGGCTCAAGAACTGCAGGCTGGAAGGCTGGCTCGAGAACTGCAGGCTGGAGCAGGTTGGTGGGTGTGGAGGTAGGTTGGATTGTGTGAGTTGGGAAGTACTTCCGCTTTTTCTTTGATTTAGTCACTGCAGGTTTGCAAGTAACGGGGGGAATATATGAAAAGGTTGGGATTGGACAAATGGAAGACAATAACAGAGGTGCAGGGACAATGGCTGGAGGAGGTTCTTGTGGATTGCCTACGGATAGGAGGGAAGAAGCAGGTGGATTGAAGGCAGGGCAGGTGCAACGGGTAGAAACGGGGTAGTAGTATTTGGGGGGCTGAACACACTGGACGGTAGCTGGGGTTGCCATAGGCAATGGGCGGATATATTCTTGGGAAGGCAGGTGATTGATGGAGGGGCCGGGATGTTGTGGCTTGGCTGAATTCGGGAGGAGATCTGACCATGCCTGCAGCAAAGGCTGAACAAAAACTAGTCCGCACTCACGCCTTTTAATCAGAGACTGCACTGAGCTCACACAATCATGTAACACCTGCTGGGAACAGAGGGAATAATGCTCATAGAAAGAAGCCGGAACATCCTCTAACAAGCATACTAGGGATTCTACTTGGTCACCATTGAAAGGAGGAGAGAAGTCATCACCTCCTTTGGGAACAAACGACAGGGCTGGTTCAACACATAACCGGGTTAACGGC
This sequence comes from Rana muscosa, assembly GCA_029206835.1. Classification (NCBI taxonomy): domain Eukaryota; kingdom Metazoa; phylum Chordata; class Amphibia; order Anura; family Ranidae; genus Rana; species Rana muscosa. The sequence goes on along the minus strand of CM055117.1, from coordinate 643,343,870 downwards.
AGAACATCCTCAGGCTGTAAGTAACCCTGATCCACCCAAAAATTTGCTGATCGAATAGTTTCCCTTAGTTGGTCACTAGTCCAACCCTCTAAAACCTGGCGACAATGTTTGCCATCCTCTGCTGCCAGCAGTGAATAGTAAAGGATCTCATTATAATCCATATCCGCCAAACACAATGACAGGATGGTTCCTTAATGAAGTCACGTCTGATCAGGGATGGCCCTGGTATACTGTCAGCGATTGTTAGTTGACCAGACTGTGTGACCTCATAAAAGGAAACCAAACGGGTGTAGATGAATATATATATATATAATTTATTATGGTGAGTGACCAACATACAACAACCAATAAAACGCAGTGCAATAAACCAACAGTGACTACAAACAGTATATACAAGTATGGGAAATACCAGAATCGTAGTGGAAGCCAGGCCGAGGTCATACACAAGGGAATCAAGCAGATGTGTATGGATGAGAGGAAGCAGGAACAGGGAGGGGGCAGATGGATAGGCTGCAGAGCAGGGATCCGGGTAACAGAAGGGAAAGCTGTAGGATGGGCACAAGCAGTGGCGGTGCGTCCATAGAGGGCGCCGGAGCGCCGCCCCCTCTCGCTCCCGCACCGCCAACAGATTCATGCATTGCATGAATCTGTGTATTGTCACCGCTGCCGCGCTGCCCACTATACATATGGCCGGCCTCCTGGTGAGCGCCGGCCATATGAATTAGAGCGGCGGCCGGCGGTGGGTGTAACTTGGAAGTGCCTATCAGAGCCAGCGGCTCTGATAGGCTTTCCGAATACAGCTCTCACGCTGTATTCGGCTTCCAAAAACTCCTCCCAGGTACGCACGGGGGTGCGTTCCTGGAAGAAGACTGTGTGGAGGTTTCAGCCAATCAGGTTCACCGGATCTGGTTACCGGTAACCTGATTGGCTGAAGCGACATCGAGGGCGGGAGAACACATCGAGGACGGCGCGGACCGAGGAAGGTAAGTGCAGGGCTGGGGGGGGGGACAGGCTGCATTTGGGGGACAAACTGTCTGAATATGGGGCACAAACTGGCTGAATATGGGGCACAAACTGGCTGAATATGGGGCACAAACTGGCTGAATATGGGGGACAAACTGGCTGCATTTGGGGGGAACTGGCTGAATATGGGGGACAAACTGGCTGAATATGGGGGGAACTGGCTGTATATGGGGGACACGCTGGCTGCATTTGGGGGGAACTGGCTGTATATGGGGGACAAACTGGCTGCATTTGGGGGGAACTGGCTGTATATGGGGGACACGCTGGCTGCATTTGGGGGGAACTGGCTGTATATGGGGGACAAACTGGCTGCATTTGGGGGAACTGGCTGTATATGGGGGACAAACTGGCTGCATTTGGGGGGAACTGGCTGTATATGGGGGACACACTGGCTGCATTTGGGGGGAACTGGCTGTATATGGGGGACAAACTGGCTGCATTTGGGGGAACTGGCTGTATATGGGGGACAAACTGGCTGCATTTGGGGGGAACTGGCTGTATATGGGGGGGGAACTGGCTGTATATGGGGACAAACTGGCTGTATATGGGGGCACACTGGCTATATATATGGGGACACACTGGCTGTATATGGGGGCACACTGGCTATATATATGGGGACAAACTGGCTGTATATGGGGGCACACTGGCTATATATATATATGGGGGCACACTGGCTGTATATGGTAGCACACTGGCTGTATATGGGGGCACACTGGCTGTATATATATGGGGGCACACTGGCTGTATATGGAAACAAACTGGCTGTATTTGAGGGGGCAAACTGGTGGCGTTTAGGCACAGTGGCTGCATTTAATGGGCACAGTGGCGGCAATTGTTTTGTTTTTTTCAGTTTGTTTGCGCCCCCCCAAAAATTTTGAGCACCAGCCGCCACTGGGCACAAGGTAGGGAACAGGTAGGATCGGGTAAAGCAGGATGCAGGTTCCAGTTAGGGATCGGGTCGGATACAGGCTCAAGACAGGGTCACAGGTCCTAGGTCAGTGAGAGAGATACCAGGGCAACGAGTGTCTGCATTTTCCGGGTATATAAGGAAGTCCAGATGATTGAGCTTCAGGTCACAGCTGACCACTGGAAGTGCTGCCTGCCCCATACTGCCAGAATACACCCGCTGGTGGATGCTGGTACTGCAGTCCACGTATCATGTGTTACCACCAGCAGGTGAGATCCTCCAACAGAGATATTGGCTGCAGGAGGACACCTGCTGGCGGACACTAGCACTGCAGTCCAAAGGACCAACAGCACCACCAGCGGGTGAAGCCTTTCCTGACACCTGTGTTATATTGTCTGCCCAAAATACACAAAAGTCTTACTTGCCCCCCGGGACGTCCCATCATAAGTGGAATTGATTCCATTACGTCCTGGGTGGGCAAGTACATAGACTATTTTCTTCAACCATTGGTGAAGCAGACACCCTCTTATTTAAAGGACACCAGGCATGTGATTAATCTTCTATCTGAACTCAAACCAAGGGAACACACAATGATGGTAACGGCAGACGTTACATCATTGTACACGATAATCCCTCATGATCTGGGAATAGCAGCGGTCAAATATTATCTAGATATATTTTCTACCATCCCTAAAAAACAACAGTCCTTTATCATGGATTTGTTGGAATATGCGGCAAACCACAACTACTTCTGGTTCAATCACCAATATTACCGTCAACAACGTGGTGTTGCTATGGGGGCCAAATATGCCCCCAGCTTGGCCAACTTATTAATGGCCAGATGGGAGGAGGACATCATCTATAAGGAACGTAGCCCATACCTGACCTTTTGGGCCAGGTATATTGATGACGTCCTCCTCCTATGGGATGGCACTGAGTCCCAGTTGGATGAATTCTTCTCGACTATCAACAACAACAGTTGGGGGATTAGATTTGTCCATGAAGTAAGTCGAGATAGAATCAGTTTTCTGGATCTTGTTATATCAAAAACTGAAGACAAGTTTACGACTACCTTTTTTTTTTTTAAAAAACAGATCGTAATGCCTTTATACCAATGGGGAGTTGTCATCATGACCCTTGGTTCAGATCGGTGCCAAAGAGTCAGTTTATTAGAATGAGACGCAATTGTACAAATCTAGACGATTACAGAGCTCAAGCTGGCGTTCTATCAATTAGACTGGAAGAAAAAGGCTACGATCCTGACATTTTGGGAAAGACCTTGGAAGAGGTAGCTCTAATAGATAGATCAACACTATTAGAAGATGGTCCTAAAAAACAGAGAGAGAGACCCATTGTTCCATTCATTACCACTTATTCTTCCGAACATTACCAGATTAAAAAAATGCTCCAGAGACATTGGCACCTATTGGGGAATGACAGGATCATCAAAACTTTTCTTCCTGCCAATCCTCAGGTCATTTTTAGAGGGGTTCCCTCTCTAAGGGACAGGATTGCCCCGAATGTTGTAGACGCTCCAAATAAGAAGGTGTCATTCTTCCAGAACATTACTGGATACCACCAATGTCGTAGATGTCAGGTCTGTAAACTAAATAAAATTAGAAACAGAAAAACTGAATCATTCGTATCAACGAGTACATCTAAAGTACATCAAATTGAGCCTTTCATCACTTGTAGCTCAACGGGCATTGTATACCTTTTACAATGTCCATGCGGGCTCCAGTACATTGGTAGAACTAAATGATCTATGCAGGTTCGTTTGGGGGAACACATTACCAACATTAAAAGTGGTTTTCGTTTTCATTCTGTTTCCAAACATTATGCTATCCACCACAAACGTAATCCAGCCAATACAATCTTTCAAGGAATAGATAAGCTTAGTGCTCACTGGAGGGGGAGCTCTCTAGTGAGAGAAATTTCAAGGCTGGAGATGGTGTGGATACATAGGGTTCGTTGTTATACACCGTACGGCCTCAACATTGACACAGATGTCAATGCATTTATTGATAATGGTTGACACTGTTTGAATTGTGAACTGGTTCTGATTTCCTGGTTGTCGGAACAAATAAGATATTCTAAATTAAAATAGAGTACCTGGGGGTCAGTATATATCATAACCCCCCCCCCTCTATTTTGGTATCTCCTTTTTGCATATAATTTTTTTTTTATATCTTTTTATATCTTTTTATATATTCTTTTCCACTCTCTTTAAGTATCTTTTTGTCTATAAATGGGACACTTAATAGATATCCACATTACTGTGAGATCGTATAGAGAGGCTCATGAAAATAAGAACACCTTGGGTGTCATTTAATTAAACATCTAGCCTGTATGATTCAACAAGTGATGCAGGAGAGGTAGATCAAATTTTAGGATGAGGTTGTCCTCTAAAGGGGACAGGGATTTTATCCAAATCAACCAATACTGATAGCATTATTTTTCTTTTCCTTTTTTTTGTAATTTTTTCTCTTTTCAAAAAAAGTGCTTTCAGCATAAGGAAAGATGCTAGCATTATCACTAATGCATTGTATCAGAGGGAAGTATTCATCCCTCTTGACATTTAATGTGTACAATGGGATGGACATTTTCTCCCTTTTCCCTTTTTTTTAGTATATCCAAACAAACTTTCTCCTTTATAATAAAACTAATACAATACTCTCTTTTTGTATTCAACATGGGGGAAATGAATTTCTATTTGGATTTGACATCAGGTGAGGCTGTCATATAGGGTTCCTCTGCAGTACCAGATGTGGCCGCTGAGGCTTAGTGCTGTCCGATGTGGATAGTTATAAAGGAGATGATAGTTTAAATAACCCATTCCTTTTCTAATCTTGTATTCTAATCCGTGTATTTTTATACCCAATGTTTTTTTTTTTAACTGTAAGTACGATGTGGGCGCTCGCTCATACTTCGCACAGTGAGGTCAAATGCCAGCTTTCAAAATGGCAATTTGAGATGGTGGACGCCAGGAGATCAGAACTGGGCGTTACTTACCATGATGATGTGTATTTAAGGCGGTGTGTCAGCACGCCGCCCGTGCCCCTGGAAGACGTCAATTTTGACGAAACGGCGTAGGGTAAAGCGGCGTGCTGACGTCACCGCCTACTGCCAGTCCCGGAAGTCACGGGCTGTGATCGAGAGCCGGCCGGCTCAAATTTTTTTATACAACTGCCTAATACATCAGCTTAACTGTAAGTGTGATTCTTTTATTTGTGGAATAAATGCTTTTTTATGGAATTACGCTATGGGCATCCCCCTCTTTTGTTTACATGGAAAATTAATGCTATTGCGGAGCCTTTGACTGAGAACCACTGACGCCATTTCAGACTCCAGGGTGCAGAGACCCGGGGCAGGGGAAATAGCCCAAAGCGTGTACGATCTCCCTAAAAACAGATCTCAGCTTCTGGTAAGTGGCAGCATATCATAGGTGGAGGATCTTCCTGTCATCACTTCTTCTTGGGTGTTTTTTAATCATCACGTATGACACTCGGGTGGAAAGGACTCTTTACCATTTATTTTGCAACTTTGGGCATTTTTTACCACCAATCACATGGTGACAACATCAGATGGGAGAACAACTGAACTAGATTCTTATCTATAACAGTCACCCATCGTATCTGAAGGAGACTTTGAAATATAAGTTCTTATCAGATTCTGCCATTGTTTGTTAGATTGCAACTTCTTAGTTTGTTTTTTATTTTGTTTTATTTCACCTAGCACTTCACATGTGAGAGGGTATATTCTCATTTATATAACACTGTATGCAGAAAGGTCACATCCTCATTCGCATGCACTCACAATTTACAGGTATTCATTTTGGTATGTGTGCAGCTTATTGTTTTAGAATTTTAGAATAGTGTACATGTAGCCTAACTCGTCAACTGACCCTAAAATTATTATTCTAACTGGCATGTGTAGTGGTACCTAATATGTGTGGCATAATATGTTTTTTTTTTTTTTATGTACCTTTGTACATGTCTAGGATAAAGGTATGGGCAGTACCCCAGCTCACCATTTCTTTGACAATTTCTTGCCTATTAGCATGGCACTACCTTCGTGGAGTCTGAATGTTCTCCCTGCGCTTGTGTGGGTTTCCTCTGAGTACTCTGGCTTCCTCCTACACTCCAAAGACATGCTAGTAGGTTAATTAGCTCCTATCTAAATTGGCCCTAATATATGTACAGTATGTATGAATGTGAATTAGGGACCTTAGATTGTAAGCTCCTTGAGGGCAGGGACTGATGTGAATAGACAATATATATGTAAAGCGCTGTGTAAATTGACGGTGCTATATAACTACCTGTAATAAATAAATCAATAAATGCTTTTTTTTAAACATTCTTTTTCTAGTGACTAGATTCAAGCATAGTTGTAAATGTGCTAGCTCATTTATGTTTTATGAGGTTAAACTGGTTTTAAAGCAGACAGAACAAGAAAAAAAATCAAATCATTATCAGATGCAGTATATTTAATACATTATCATGAACCGTTACATCACTGAGTTTGTGATGGTACAGTGTTAACATTAAGGCTATATGTATTGTAATCTTACCACTAGATGGCAGTGTAAGACTACATTTCAATTACAAATGAAGTGATGGAAATCTTGTAGAAAATATTTGTCAGATGAAAGGAACAATTCTTCTGTCCAAAAATCAGGTAAATGTCTATTTTAGCTTTAAGCAGATCTATAGTAATAGGTCTTCTTTACAGGAGGCAGTGTCAGCAGTATTTATTTCACTGAGCTCCCCAATGCACAGTGTAATTTAGATATTTTTTTAGAAAGGCTATGTAAGCTCCTGAGCATTACATTTTGGGGTGGCAGAGACAGAGGCAATGTCATGTGTTCACCCATACCTGGTAGTGCTGGGTTTCCAGACTGTGATGGTAGTTTGGGATAGCAGGGAAGTGAGTACAAGCTGCTAAATATAGATTCAGTATTAGCCTACTGGTTCATATCTATAAAATTGTTTGTAATCTAGCCTATGGTATTAAAAACTATGCATTGCAATTGTATTATATTTTCCTCTTTAAACATGTCCTAAATTAACTAAAGTTGTAAATTGTAATAAATGTCTAAATTGGGATTTTTAAGGCAATTTTAAGCAAATAAATTTGTATTGTATGTTTAAAAAAAAAAGAGAATATCTTTATTTTACATATTGAATAAAAATGAATTCATTATTGATAAAATACTATCGACATTGTATACACAATATTCCAAAATTGTATCTATCACTTTATAATTGTACTCAAATTTAATGATCCTGAAATGGTATTCCCCAACTACTTACTGTTCCAGCATAGATGCAGATGGTCATTAGTAGATTGGGATACCCAATGCGTTTCGTAATGTATAAGCATAAGAAAAATCTTCTTCAGGGATTAATACCACTTATTTGTAAACATACCACTTACAAAATAAGTGGTAATAATCCCCGAAGAAGATTTTTCTTATGCTTATACATTTCGAAACGCGTTGGGTATCCCAAAGGGCATTTTCACTCCAGTAATGTTCATTCAGAAACAGAGCATTACCAGGAGACATTCCTGAAACTGCTCCAATACTATTTGCCTAAGGACAAGGCAATGCTATTTACCAAGACACAAGTCATCACTAGGAGGCAGTAAAAACTGCTCCAATTGTAATTGTCCGAAGGCAAGGTATTACCAGGAGACAGTCTAAAACTGCTGAAATACTATTCACCCACGGATAGGGTATCACTATGAGACTAGAGCTGCACGACTAATTGTTAAAAAAATCGCGATCTCGATTCAACCCCCCTCATGATCTTAATCCGGCATTTCCACGATTCATTCATGTAAACAGTGCAGAGCCATTCTCTTCTCACTCACAGCTGTCAAAAAAAAAGCCTTCGGCAAATGTTTATCAACATTTCTCAGTGCTGGGAGATAACTAAACTTCTTTTAGATCAAAGGGATAAACTTAGGTCTGCAAACACGGTCAGTTTAACCACTTAAAGGAGCCTGAGCTCGTTTGGTTGGGTCTCTCCTATGGGTCACAGGAGTGCAATTAATTTTGCACTCCTGTGACCCGTTTTCAGCAGAGAGCGGACTGAAGTCCTCTCTCTGCTGACGTCACAGGAATTAGTCCAGGCACCGCGTCATCGGCACAATAAAGTCTTGATCCATCTGGGACTAACACTCGTCTCTGCCTCTTAGCGAGCCGCTGAGAGCCTGAGACGGCCGCTCCCCGCCCCCGCTCCAGTGAACGTGGAGGAGCAAAGCAGAGAACTGCTGATTGACAATCCGCTCTCTGCTTGGGGAGCTAAGAGAACCGAGCCATCAGCAATGTTCGAGCTCTCGGTTCTCAGTGCAAAGACGCCAGGGGACAGATGCAGCATCGGACAAATGCTGCATTCACCCAGGTAAGTATGATGGGGGAAAAAAACCCAAACCCATACTTCTCTTTTAAAGACCAAGCCGTTTTCTGATACCTGTTGCTTACAAGTTAAAATCTGTATTTTTTTCTATAAAATTACTTAAAACCCCCAGACAATATATATATATATATATATATATATATATATATATATATATATATATATATATATATATATTTTTAAGCAGAGACCCTAGAGAATAAAATGGAGGTTTTTGCAATATTTTATGTCACACTGTATTTGCGCAACGGCCTTTCAAATGAAATTTTGGGGAAAAAAATACACTTCAATGAATTAGAAAAAAAAATAAACAGTTAGACCAATTTTTTTGTATAATGTGAAAGATGATGTTACGCTGAGAACCGCGAGAGAATCGTGATCTTTTTCTACAATCGTGCAGCTCTACATGAGACATTTCTAAAACTCCTCTAATATTATTTATCCAGGGATAGGTCAATACAAAGTAAGAGACAGTACTAAAAAATGCTTCAATATTATTCTCCTAATGATAGGGCAAAATCCAGAGAAAGAGGAGAAATCCTAAAACCACTCCAATACTATTCACCAAAGGACAGGGCACCACCAGGAGACAGTCCTAACTCTGACCCACTATTATTCACCCAAGGATAAGGCAACACCAGAAGAAAGTCCCAAAACTGCTCCAGTACTATCTCACCCATGCACACGGCATCACCAGGAAACAGTCCTAAAACTGCTACAATATTATTCTCTCAATGATAGTGCAAAACCAGGAAAATGTTCTAAAACTACTCCAATAATATTAACTCCAATAACATTCACAAGGTGTCACCAGGATAAAGTCCTAAAACTGCACCAGTATTATTTGCCCAAGGATAGGCATCACCAGGAAAATGTCTGGGCATTGGGCCGCCACTTTTCAGGCCTATTATCCAATAATTGCGACCTAGTTTTTTACTGAATATGCACAATTTTCACATAAAATAATTTAAAAAAAAATTGTAGTGTCAGTAAATCATTTGTTTCTTCATATACAGTACTCCAAATAAAATTAAATACGATATCCTATAACAATTTAGCTTTAAAGCTGCCCTATGTTTGCCATAAATAAAAATTTGTATTCATTGAATTTATTAATTTACAAGTTAGCTTCAGCTTAGAAGGGATAATATATATATATATATATATATATATATATATATATATATATATATAGGCATATATTATATCCTTAAAATGACAAGACATAGGGGGCAGCTTCGCTAAATTCATCAGGAGCTACTGCTTGAATCACTTAGATAGATGTTTGGCCAAGTCTTTGGTGAGTTAGAGGGAAGCCTATGATACAGTATATGCAGGCTGTATTTCCCTATTCAGTTAGGGAGGTTGGGGGCCAGTCTGGGAAGCAGTGGTCCCACCTGGTGATGCCCAATAGCATACTTGCCAAATGTCCCGAATTTACCAGGACATTCCTGGGATTTAGACCCCTTTCCCGAATTTAGCGTTTCCTGGGAAATGTCCCGGGAAATCCCTTTTTCCAGATTTTTCGCAGCTGCTAGAGGTCAGTGGCCGGAGGAGACATTGTACCGGCCGCAATTTTACAGAAGACCAGAAGAAGTTACAAACAAGAAGCGGAGCTTGCCAGGTGGCTACAATAGAAATTGAGCTGCGGCGCCGCCCAACCCCACTGCCGGTCTGTCTGTGACCTGTTGTGGAAAGGGGCGGGGGTTGTCGGCACAATTTCTATTGTAGCCATCCAGCCGGATCTGCCCCTATTTTTTTCCCCCTTGGTCTCTTATTTCTGCAATTCTGTAATGGCGGTGGAGACACCGCTGTTGGGATACCTGATGTAAGAAGGGCTCCAATGGGGGGGGACACCTGAGATGTAAGGAGGGACTCTACTGGGGACACCTAAGATGTAAGGAGGGACTCTGCTGGGGTCACATGAGATGTAAGGAGGCACTCCGCTGGGGACACCTGATGTAAGGAGGCACTCTGCTGGGGGACACCTGAGATGTAAGGAGGGACTCCACTGGGGACACCAGATGTAAGGAGAGACTCTGCTGGGGACATCTGTTGTAAGGAGAGACTCTACTGGGGATGCCTGATGTAAAGAGGGACTCTACTGGGGACATCTGATGTAAAGAGGGACGCCTCTGGGGTCACCTGATGTAAGGAGGGACTCCGCTGGGGACACCTGATGTAAAGAGGAACTCTGCTGGCAACACCTGATGGCATCTGGTGGCAGGGGACGTGGCAAGTAACACACTCAGGGCTTCCACTGATTCTACATTATGGTGAGTTGAATGATTTCATTTTATATTACAATGTAATAATAGAAATAATGCGCTTCAATCACCCTGACCCCATAACAACCATGGTGCCGGGATGATTGAAGCGCTAACACAAGGTGTTTGGAGTATCTTTATCTGCTGATTGGTAAACTTTCTCGAATACACATATTTCTATTGTGGTGTAGGATCTGGGCCTGCTGTCCCTTTATCCCTCTTTTTTTCCTACCTTCTCTCTCTCTCTTTCTGCCTTTGTTTCTCCCTCCATCCCTCGTTCATCTCAGACTCTAACCACACCCCCTTTGAGTCACACTCCATTTAAGCCACGCTCAATATTATGCTTAAACCATGCCCATTTTATCACCGCAGCCGCATTTTTCTTTCCCCGCTATGTCACACCTACAAATGTATGCCCGCCCCTAATTATATTAAGACTCCCCCCACAGACCAAAAAAGTCTCCCTATACATTTTTTTACAATGTTGGCAACTATGCAATAGGGCAAAACACAAGAGACAGAGCAAATGAAACTGGATCATGGAATGTATGCGTGCTATTTTTTTTACTTAAAAAACTTACTTATTCTGCACTATACAATTTACTTTTATGTTCTGGTTATCCAATACAAGTGACCCTTGGGGTATTAAAAAACAAGATGCAATGATGAGAAGGTTGACTCAGTACTCTGACAAATGGATCAAGTAATACATGAAATCTCTGATGCACTTGCTAATCTTTTTAGAACTTGCACAGACATGTAAGCTTTTCAGTTTAGAGTAGCAGATGATTATTTGTTGGAGGTTTGTGTGCTTTTCTTGCAGATAAGTAGGGATGCGCCGAACACCCCTCGGTTCGGTTCGCACCAGAACCTCCGAACGGACCGAAAGTTCACGCAAACTTTAGAACCCTATTAAATACAATGGACTCAAACTTTCAAAATCAAAAGTGCTAATTATAAAGGCTAATATGCAAGTTATTGTCCTAAAAAGGGTTTGGGGACCCAGGTCCTGCCCGAGGGGACATGTATCAATGCAAAAATACGTTTTAAAAACGTCTGTTTTTTTGAAAGCAGTGATTTTAATGATGCATAAAGTGAAAAAAAAGGTGAAATATTCCTTTAAATATCATACCTGGGGGGTGTCTAAAGTATGCCTGTGAAGTGGCACGTGTTTCCCATGTTTAGAACTGTCCCTGCACAAAATGACATTTCTAAAGGGAAAAAAGTCATTTAAAACTGCTTGCGGCTTTAATGTAATGTCTGGTCCCGGCAATATGGATGAAAATCATTGAGAAAAATGGCATGGGTACCCCCCCCCACCCCCCCAGTCCACTACCAGCACCTTTGGGTGTTGTATGGATATTAAGGGGAACCCCGCACCCAAATTAAAAAAAGGCCCTATATACTCTGAACAGCAGTATACAGGCAGTGCAAACAAGACAGGGACTGTAGGTTTGTTCTTAAGTAGAATCTGTTTGTAATTTGGAACAGGTACATTTTTTAAGTGTAGCTCCAGCCCAAAAATCTATTTTTAAGCTTTTTGGAAAACATAGGGAAGGGTTATCACCCCTGTAACATTTGTTTTGCTGTCTGTGCAGTGTGCACCTGTTCAGAACATTTCACCTCACTTTCCGTCCCAATGACAAATGTTTTTTGAATTTTTTTTTTTTTTTATTGAAACAAGGATTGGTGAGGTGATAAAGCATCAGTGGAGAGGAGACACTTTTTCCCATATTAACTCTTACAGGAGAGAATTTCCCTTCCTAGGGGTAAATTTCCTCTCACTTCCTGTTGTCTCCTTCCATTTGCAAGTAGGAGTCATTTGTAAGTTGGATGTTTGAAAGTAGGGGCCTGCCGTATATACGCTGCAGAAATTTGGCCCTTAGGTGTTGGTGTTGCCACAACACTGTAAGCCCTCACAGTTACTCTTGGTGGGCGCTGGAACGCCCTGCTGTGAACTATTATATCAAGAATTGTAATTACATGCCATTGTTGAACAGTGGTAGGAAAAATTGGGCCTTTGGTGGTGGTGCTGGTGCCACAACACTGTAAGTCCTCACAGTTAATCTTGGTGGGCGCAGGAATGGGCCCAGCTGTGAAATATTAGATCAAGAATTGTAATTGCATGCCCCTGTTGAACAGGGGCAGAAAAATTGGGCCTTTGGTGGTGGTGGTGGTGGTGTTGCCACAACACTGTAAGCCCTCACAGTTACTCTTGGTGGGCGCAGGAATGGGCCCTGCTGTGAATTATTAGATCAAGAATTGTAATTACATGCCCCTGTTAAACAGGGGCATAAAAATTGGGCCTTAGGCACTGGTGCCACAACACTGCAACCCCTCACAGATACTGTACTTGGAGCGCAGCAATGTGCCCTGCTACAAAGTATTGCATCAAAAATTGTAATTACATGCCCCTGTTAAACAGGGGCAGAACAATTGGGCCTTAGGCACTGGTGCTGGGGCCACAACACTGCAACCCCTCACAGATACTGTACTTGTAGTGCAGCAATGAGCCCTGCTGCAAAGTATTGCATAAAAAATTGTAATTACGCGCCCCTGTTAAACAGGGGCAGAAAAATTGGGCCTTGAGCACTGGTGCTGGTGCCACAACACTGCAACCCCTCACAGATACTCTATTAGGAGTGCAGCAATGAGCCCTGCTGCAAAGTATTGCATCAAAAATTTTAATTACACGCCCCCTGTTAAACAGGGGCAGAAATATTGGGCCTTAGGCACTGGTGCTGGTGCCACAACACTGCAACCCCTCACAGATACTCTATTAGGAGTGCAGCAATGAGCCCTGCTGCAAAGTATTGCATCAAAAATTGTAAATACACACCCCTGTTAAACAGGGGCTGGAAAAATTGGGCCTTAGCCACTGGTGGCGGTGCCCAGAACCAAAAATGTTCTTACAAGCTATCAGCATGATCATTGAGGAGGAAGAGGGTAGTCACTCAGCATAACAGGATAGTTACTCAGCATCAGCATAGGCAGTCTTGATGGGATCTGACATTTAAAAAAAATTATTCGGTTACATCAGCATCAGGTGCTTGGTAGCTGGTGGTGATCCACGACTAATTCATTTTTATGAAGGTCAGTCGATCGACCAAGTTGGTGGACAGGCGCACCCTGTGATCGGTTACAAAGCCTCCAGCAGCACTGAATGTGCGTTCCAAAAGAACGCTGGATGCAGGACAGGCCAGTAGCTCAATTGCATACTGTGCAAGCTCTGGCCAGTGATCCATCCTCAAGACACAGTAACCCAGAGGATTTTCGGTGGGAAAGGTGTCCAAGTCTGATCTTGCCCCTAGGTATTCCTGCACCATGTAAACCAGACGCTGGCGATGGTCCCCTCTATCACTTTCTGGTGACAACCTAAAATTTTACTTTCCTAGAAGCCAGCAATGTTTTTGCAGAAAAAATACCTGACTCTTGTAAAAGTGTCAAAAGTTTTTACAGGCGTCGCGCTTTTGGCCATTAATTCATCTAATTGGGCAGAATAAATAATTTATCCTGGATATTGAAATTAAATAATGCTCAAGTGCTATACGTGCCTAGCGTTTAGGTGTGTTTAGCATCAAGCATTTTTTCTGCTCAAACTCTGCTGCTCCTGGACGCTCTGGCAGTGTTTTTTTTTTCCTGCTTCTAAAAGCCCCTGCCACTTACCGCTGCTAAAAGCCTGTGTGTGCATGAACACTAAGGTTAACATGTAGAGGGGTTTAAAAAAAAACACCAGAAGCCCCTAGGAGCAGCTGTAAAAAGGTCCAGTGTGCACGAGGGCTAAATTTTGAAGGGGGAATGTTGTAATATGTTAACATGTAAAATGTTCATATTTTGGTAGTAACTATTCAGGAATTGAGTTTAAATGTCTTCCATTTTGATCAAGAGATCAGATCCTAATTTAACACTTGGCTTGTTTGAGGCTTAATATGTGCATTAACCACTTAATTTACCCCCTTCCTGACCGGACCATTTTTTACGATACGGCATTGCGTCGCTTTAACCACTTGCCGACCGCTGCACGACGATATACGACGACAGAATGCCACGGGTAGACAAATGGGCGTATATATACGTCCCTGCCTCCCAGGGGGTTAGGGGGGCTTGATCGAGCCCCCCCCGGTACCCGCTGTGGTCGAAATCCCTCCAGGAGCCATCCGTAATGAGAGGTTGGCCATCGATTCATGGCCACCCCCTCACGATCGCTCCTGACGAATGAGAAGCTTCCTCTGTCTGTGAATTGTAAACACAGACAGAGGAAGTGATGTCATCCCTCCTCGTGAAGGTCTTTTCGTCCGGAGCCCGAGGAGAGAAGACATCTAATAGTAAGTGCACAACAGTACACTGACACCAGGACATGTAGGCAACCTTTTCACCCCCCCAGTCACCCCTGATCACCCCCCAGATCACCCCCTGCACCCCCAGTCACAGTGTCACTGCAGTGGTCATTTATTTACTGATCACTGAATTCTGTGTCATTTGTGACTGTAAAAAGTGTCAGGGCAGTTAGTGTTAGGCCCCTTTAGGTGTATCACTTCTCTGATGAAGGGGTCCTACGCAGCTCCGAAACGTTACACTTTTGTGATGTTTTTTAAATAATAAAAACTTTTTGGACGTAATTGGAATGATCCTTGGTGTGCTGGCGAATATGGTCGATCCCTTTAGGTGTAGGGCACCCCCTAACCCCCCTAATAAAGGTTTAACCCCTTGATCGCCCCCCAGGTAACCCTTTCACCCCCTGTCGCCAGCGTCACTAAGCGTTTTTTTTCTGATCGCCGTAGAAGTGTCACGGGTGATGCTAGGTAGCCAGTTAGTTATTTAGGTTCACGTCAGATTTTTATAGTGTCAGGTACCCCCATATACTACCTAATAAAGGTTTTAACCCCCTGATTGCCCCCTAGTTAACCCTTTCACCAGTGATCACTGTATAAGTGTTATGGGTGACGCTGGTTAGTTAGTTTGCTTTTTATAGTGTCAGGGCACCCGCCGTTTATTACCGAATAAAGGTTTAACCCCCCGATCGCCCGGCGGGTGATATCAGTTAGGTTTTAGTGTCAGATAGGGTCTGCGTCGCCCCAGGCAGCGCCAGATTAGTGCCAGTAGCGCTAAAACCCACGCACGCAGCATACACCTCCCTTAGTGGTATAGTATCTGAACAGATCAATATCTGATCTGATCAGATCTATACTAGCATCCCCAGCAGTTTGGGTTCCCAAAAACACAGTGTTAGCAGGATCAGCCCAGATACCTGCTAGCACCTGCATTTTTTGCCCCTCTGCCCAGCCCAGCCCACCCAAGTGCAGTATCCCTTACAAAAGAATGGAAACCAATTACGGTTTCCGAATTTAAGACCTTTCTGGGCTTATCCCTTGACATGGGCATAGTTCAAGTGAGTGAGCTGCAGTTATATTGGTCCATTCACCCAGTTTGCCATTTGCCCGTGTTCTCTGCCTCCATGGCCAGGGCACGATACGAGCAGATCTTGCGGTTCATGCACTTCAACAACAATGAACTTTGTCGTCCTCGTAGAGACCCTGAATTCAATCGGCTCTACAAAATACGGCCCCTCGTAAACCACTTCAACGAACGTTTTGCAGCCTTGTATACTCCCCATCAAGTTGTCTGCGTTGACGAGTCCCTCATTAAATTTTCTGGCCGCTTGTCTTTCAAACAGTACCTTCCCAGCAAGTGTGCCAGATATAGGGTCAAGAAGTATAAGCTCTGTGACAGGGAGACAGGCTATACATGTAGTTTTATGGTTTACGAGGGAAAAGATAGTCACGTAGAGCCGGAGAACTGCCCAGATAACATAGGGAGCGCTGGCAAGATAGTGTGGAATTTGGTGTCACCCTTATTCAGAAAGGGGTACCCCAGAGGCTTGTAGATTTCCATCTTAGGCTGGGGGAGAGAGCCTGCACAAGGGCCTCATCCCCACAACCCTTGCCCGGACAGCGCTGGACATCGGATCGCCGCGGGACGCTGGATTTCACCGCTGGAATGTTTTTTTTTATTTTTTATAAAGGACTTTTCCAAGGTGTGTGTGTTTTTTTTTAATTTTTTGACACTTTCTTCGTGAAATGGTAGGGGTACAATGTACCCCTTACCAATTCACATGGGGGGGCAGGATCTGGGGGTCCCCTTTCTTAAAGGGGTCTTCCAGATTCCGATAAGCCCCCCGCCCGCAGACCCCCACAACCACCGGGCAAGGGTTGTGGGGATGAGGCCCTTGTCCCCATCAACATGGGGACATCCTCCCCATGTTGAGGGCATGTGGCCTGGTACGGTTCAGGAGGGGGGGCGCTCTCTCGTCCTCGCTCTTTTCCTGCGGCCTGCCAGGTTGCGTGCTCGGATAGGGTCTGGTATGGATTTTTGGGGGGACTCCACACCATTTTTTTTAAAATTTGGGGTGGAGTTCCCCTTAAAATCCATGCCAGATCTGAAGGGCCTGGTATGGATATTTGGGGGAACCGCACAAATTTTTTTTTTAAATTTGCGGCAGAGTTCCCCTTAATATCTATACCAGATCTGAAGGGCCTGGTAATTGAATTTGGGGGGACCCCACGCTTTTTTTTTATTTTTTATCAATGACTTTTGTATGTATTCATTAATAGCCGCGAGTGAGTTTTAAATGACTTTTTTTCCTTCAAAAATGACATTTTATGCAGGGACAGTTCTAAGCACGGGAAACATGCGCCACTTTACATGCATATCATACACACCCCCTAGGTACGAAATTTAAAGGAATATTTCACTTTTATTTTTTCATTAAAATCACTGCTCCCGAAAAAACGGCTGTTTTTAAAACTTTTTTTTGCATTGATACATGTCCCCTGGGGCAGGACCCGGGTCCCCAAACACTTTTTAGGACAATAACTTGCATATAAGCCTTTATAATTAGCACTTTAGATTTCGAACGTTCGAGTCCATTGTATTTAATAGGGTTCTAAAGTTCACGCGAACATTCTGTCTGTTCGCAGGTTCTGGTGCAAACCGAACAGGGGGGTTTTCGGCTCATCCCTGACAGCAAGTCACAAAATTCTGGTTTAGAGCTGACTAGTTTTACACATTCCTCACTTTTTTCCATCAATCACAGGTTTTTTCACAAATATTTTATTTGCTGCACACCTTTTCAAGGATTTTATGTACATATATTTTTAGAATAGTTGGTACAATGAAACCACACACTTTTGAAAAAAACATTTATCTCTTGGACACAGGTTAGTCAGCATGTAATCAACTTTCAATTAACACTCATCAGCACTTAATCACCTACACTTGTGGTTGGGTCATATGACCTTTTTTGGGGTATATCATGGGAATCATTTGTGCACTAGGCAGCTATGATTAAACACTAATAAAGTGTGAAACTAGTCAGCTCTAAACCAGAATTTTGTGACTTGCTGTGCTGTATTTGGATTTTTTAAGATTTTACATAATAAAGGCTTTTTATTGGAGTGCTGCTGTCCAGAAGACTCGATCTTTTGTTTTGCCTGAAATTGCATTGCCTGCACCCTCGGCTGTTGGGAGGAGACAACCACCTAGAGGACATCTACACCTGAGCGGTTTTTGTTTTTGTTCGCCGTATCTAGTTAACCGTAAGGCCAGACGCTGTTACAAAAAAGTGTCTGTATACTTAATTCAATTGGCTTTGCTGAATGCTTTTGCGCTATACAGAGCTTCAGGACGGACTGGATCTTTCCTTAAATTCCAGGGAGATATTGTCTGAGCCCTCCTATATCCAGGCGGTGCTGCACCTCACCATCCCTAACCAAATGCAGTAAGCCGGCTGCATGAGAGGCATTTTCCGTATGCCATCCCTGGTACCCCTACCCAACGAGCCCCCCAAAGAAAATGTCGTGTCTGTAGAAAGTGTGGATTTAGGCGTGACACACATTATTATTGTCCACGCTGTCCTGACAATCCTGGTCTTTGAGTTGGTGAATGTTTTGAACGCTTCCACACACTAGTGCAGTATTAGCGTAGGGTAAATCATTTTACAGACTAGGACACACTTAGCTATTTGCTGAGAGGTTTGGTGAGTATTTTGCAGATCTCGCTTTTCGTCACAAAGTTTTGAAAATTGAAAAAAGAAAAAAAAAATATTTTCTTTCTTCATTTTCAAAAACAAATGAGAGCTGTAAATTACTCACCATGCCTCTCAGCAAATAGCAAATAGCTTGGGGTGTCTACTTTCCAAAATGGGGTCATTGGGGGGTGCTTGGATTTCGGGGCCCTGTATATTCTCCCAAAAAGTCCCACACATGTGGTATCCCCGTACTCAGGAGAAGCAGCAGAATGTATTTTGGGTTGTAATTCCACATATGCCCATGGCATGTTTGAGCAATATGTTATTTAGTGACAACTTTGTGAAGAAAAACAAATAACAAAAACATTTGTAATTTTCCCGCAACTTGTGGCAAAATATAAAATATTACATGGACTCAACATGCCTCTCAGCAAATAGCTTGGGGTGTCTACTTTCCAAAATTGGGTCATTTGGGGTGGGGGGGGGTTGTTGTGCCATCTTGGCATTTTATGGCCTTCAAAACTGTGATAGGTAGTGATACGTAGTGAGGAGTGAAATCAAAAATGTACGCCCTTAGAAAACTTGAAGGCGGTGCTTGGTTTTCGGGGTCCTGTACTAGGTCCTGTGCTAGGCTCCCAAAAAGTCCCACACATGTGTTATCCCTGTACTCAGGAGAAGCAGCAGAATGTATTTTAGGGTGTCATTTTACATATGCCTATGGCATGTGTGAGCAATATATAATTTAGTGACAACTTTTTGTAAAAATACATTTTGTTTTGTCATTATTCAGTCACTTGGGACAAACAAATTAAATATTCAATGGGCTCAACTTGCCTCTCAGCAATTTCCTTGGGGTGTCTACTTTCCAAAATGGGGTCATTTGGGGGGGGTTTGTACTGCCCTGCCATTTTAGCACCTCAAGAAATGAGATAGGCAGTCATAAACTAAAAGCTGTGTAAATTCCAGAAAATGTACCCTAGTTTGTTGACGCTATAACTTTTGCACAAACCAATAAATATACGCTTTTTGACATTTTTTTTACAAAAGACATGTGGCTGAATACATTTTGGCCTAAATGTATGACTAAAATTCAGTTTATTCGATTTTTCTTATAACAAAAAGTAGAAAATATCATTTTTTTCCATTTATATCACAAAAAATTTAAATCGCAGAGGCAATCAAATACCATCAAAAGAAAGCTCTATTTGTGAGAAAAAAAGTACACAAATTTCGTTTGGGTACAACATTGCATGACCGCAAAATTACCATTTAAAGCAGCGCAGTGCTAAATTGTAAAAAGTCCTCTGGTCTTTAGCCTAATAAATGGTCCGAGGCTGAAATTGTTAACTGACAATTGCGCGGTTGTGCGACATTGTACCCAAACAAAATTTACATCCTTTTTTTTCCCCACAAATAGAGCTTTCTTTTGGTGGTATTTGATCACCTCTGTGGTTTTTATTTTTTGCGCTATAAACAAAAGAAGAGCAACAATTTTGAAAACAAAACACAATATTTCTTACTTTTTGCTATAATAAATATCTCCAAATTTCTAAAAATAATTAACAATTTTTTCATCAGTTTAGACCAATATGTATTCTTCTACATATTTTTGGAAAAAAAAATCTCAATAAGTGTATATTGATTGGTTTGCGCAAAAGTTATAGTGTCTACAAAATAGGGGATAGATATATGGTATTTTTTATTATTGATATTTTTACTAGTAATGGCGGCGATCAGTGATTTTTCATTGGGGCTGTAACATTGTGGCGGACAGATCAGACACTTTTGACACTTTTTTGGGACCATTGACATTTATACAGCGATCAGAGCTAAAAAATAGCCACTGATTACTGTATAAATGTCACTGGCAGGGATGGGGTTAACACTAGGGGACGATCAAGGTGTTAAGTGTGTTCCCTAGGTGTGCTTTTAACTGTGGGGGGGATGTGACTGACTAGAGGAGGAGCCAGATCATTGTTCCTAAAGGTTTCTGCACATACATCTAGAAACAAAAATCTGCCACCTAAAGGTTTCTGCACATATATCTAGATACAAAAAGTGGGCACCTAAAGGTTTCTGCACATACATCTATATACAAAAAGCGAGCACCTAAAGGTTTCTGCACTTACAGCTAGATACAAAAAGCTGCCACCTAAAGGTTTCTGCGCATACATCTAGATACAAAAAGTAGGCACCTAAAGGTTTCTGCACATACATCTAGAAACAAAAAGCTGCCACCTAAAGGTTTCTGCACATACATCTAGAATCTTCTAGATACAAAAAGTGGGCACCTAAAGGTTTCTGCACATACATCTAGATACAAAAAACTGTCACCTAATGCCCTGTACACATGATCGGAATTCCGATGGGCTAAAATCCAATGGAATTTTTCGTCGGAATTCCGTTCAAAGCTGTCTTGCATACACACCATCAGACCAAAATCCGTCCAAAACGCGGTGACGTACAACACGTATGACGTCACTATAAAGGGGAAGTTTAAATCCAACGGCGCCACCCTTTCGGCTGCTTTTGCTGATTTTGTGTTACTGCGTGTTAGTAAAAGTTTGGTGTTAGCCGTTTCGCGCTTAAAATAAATATTACGATATTTTGGAGACCTGGCTTTAAAATAAAATACGAAGATTCATGAGATCACAAGAAACAAAGAAATAAGTTTGTCAGAACTCGGTGTGAATATCCGCAGCGAAAAATTAAATTTGTTCTAGCATTAGAAACAAGAAAAGAATGCGCTACATTTAACGATGCAATCATTTTCAGCATGACGAATGTGCTATCTCCATTACGAACGCTAGTTTTACCAGAACGAGCGCTCCCGTCTCCTAATTTAGTCTGAACATGCGTGGATTTTTCTCCGATGGAGTTTTACACAGATGATCGGAATTTCCTATCGTTTTTTTTTCCATCGGAAAAATTTAAAACATGTTCTATTTTTTTACACCAATGGAAAAAAGTCCGATGGGGCCCACACACGATCGGAATTTTTGATGAAACAAGCTGTTTTAAGTAAAGCCAACTAAATTTTTTTAGTTTATAGACCATGGTGTTTTAAGTTAGGAATACATTTCTTAATTTGTCTGGAACTATATTTTTAAGTAAAGCCAACTCAATTTTTCCAGTTTATAGACCATAGGTTTAAGTAAAGCCTACTCAATATTTTGAGTAGGCTTTAATTAAAACAACAAAGTTGAAAACATGAAAAGTCTAATGAGTCAGACAAAAATAAGTTTAGTTGACAGTACTTAAAAAGCTGATGGAAATAGTTGCCTCAATTTTTTTTGAGTAGACCCAGCACAATTTTTTTTACAGTGCATTAACTTGTCTGGAACCATAGTTTTAAGTGATATTAACTTATTTTTTCTTGTAACTTACTCAACTTTTTTAAGTTGGTAAAACTTATTTCCAAATGTATTTGATATATGTTTGAAGGTTAATAATATATTTAAAAAAAAAAAGGAATAGTCTCATGAAACAGGCTTTCAAGACAAATTAACTTTTATTATTTATATAAAGTGTTACAAATATAAAACACAAATATAAAAATGTATTAAAGCAGCATCAAATGTAAATGTAAACATTTTTAAAAAACAACAAAAAAAAAACCGAACAAATCAAACTGAAACACACACATGTAACATACAGTATATCTGTAAAGAACATAGAACACAGAATGTATTAACGATTAAGCCTTTTAGGAAAGTAATTTGCACTTTAAGTTGTGAACTTTTGAAGATAGATTCCCCACATCTAGCTCTAAAATGATCTTCTGAAAAACTTCAAAGGTATGTAGCGGGGTCTTCAAAGTTAGTGGGATACACCTGGGGGTAGAGAGACCCAGGTGTGTAATTATGTCAGGGATTAGACCCCTTTTTCTTATTCGTGGAGGATTGGGTGGTGTAATATTCTCTTTGACCAGTGGGTGTCAGTGTACCTACTGGCTCGAGGTAGAATCACTACCACAGTGCTACCCTTCTTTGTCCCTTCCTGGAGATGGTATGGCTGGGGCGGGGAACCCGCCGTGGTGTCGATGGGAGGAGATAAAAGGGGGAGACGCTCTCGCCACGAGGTCTTTTGGGGGGGGATCATCTCTTCACGCACCCAGGCACCTTAGGCCTGGGTGCGGGCGATTCAAGGTTCCGGCCTAGGCGCCCAAGGCCTGGCCGGAACGAAGATGGAGTCCATCCCGGGCACCTTCAGCCTGGGGTGAGGTACTATTAAGGAGGCCTGGGACCCGGTGACTCCGACTGGGTCCCGCGAGGGTGAAGTTGCTCCAGGGCGCCCCTTGCGAGGGGACCCGCATCTGAGGTGAGGAGGCTGGGGGGGGTCACCCGTCCGAAGACCCGGTGTAGCGTCAACCCGGTGACGGATGGGCCTTCAGTAACTCCCTTGGAGGACATCTTCCCCTGATATGGGCTACAGCGCAGCGGAGGAGCTTTCATCAAGATTCCTGCAACCCCTGGTCATAGCACAGGGAGTGTAGGGACTAGGAACCTGTACAGTGCCTCGACCTGCTTTCCCATCGTATCATGCCGTTGCATTTGACTGTATGTGGAGATACGCAATAAACCTGAGTTTGGACTTTGATGGGTGTATGGACTCTGTTGATGGGAACAAAGGGAGATTCCGGCACGGAAGGACTGACCCTCATAACCAGCACACATTTGGCCCGAGGAAAAAGATTGATACTGGCCTTCACCTCACCCACATGCACGGGGAGGACATGGGCCGTAGCGCACCTCACTCTGTCGCTCGACATATCCCTAGTTAAAGAGGTCGGGGTGAGGCCGCTACAGGTATATTATAGGTTTTTAGGGTAGCTCAGGTTAAAAGCATAAATGAGTCCCATAAGAAAAACACATGTTTGGGGTACATCAGAGATTCCAGTGAGAACCTCTACTCCCTCAACTATCCCCAAGGTGGTACTGTTTTCATCAGTAACATTGTGGATAATAAAAATATTCAGGATCAAGGTAGATAGGTCTTTTTGGATCCATGAGGCGTCCTCATCATCCAGGTCCTGTGGAGACAAAAAACAGTGTAATAAGATAAAGACCAGAAAAGATCACAGAGGGCGTAACAAGGTGCTTTATTTGCACCAGCAATTTAATAGATTTATTTCATAAAACACCAAAGTTAGTTAAATAAATAATCATTACATTCTTACAGCATATAATTTCTTTAATATATATTTATATATATATAAATATTTAGCAAAATGCATTTCTAAGACATCCACTTTTGTAAATTCAGTGGGATTTAAATCTTGGGTACAACTGCCATTCCCAGAAGAAAGATTAAAAAAATGAGGGGAAATATTTATGTGATATGTGAATAAAAATATACTATTTTTTTCTGCTGCATTTGTGTTGAGTTGTGCCGCAAAAATGATCGTTTCTGATGGTTTGGTTTTGAAGTTATTGCACATTAAATTTGATATTATCTGACCTCAAGTCACGCTCATTTTGTACCCCATGTTATTACATTTTAAAAACAAATATACCATTTGTTTGTGCTGAGTTTGTGCCTCAATAACTGGTATTGGTGTAGTGTAAATCATGAGCCAGGGCATTGGTGCCCAAATAAATGCCCTATGACATGCTATCAGTTTTTCCTACACACAGAATGAACAGCTCATAATCATTCTTTCTAAAACAAAATGAGTGTGCCATGTGAAACAATATGCTATACAAGTATGCTTGTTTGTGCTGCACAAATGCGGCACAAACTTATGGTATATTTGTTTTTGAAATGTAATAACATAGTGCAAAGTGGGCGGGGCTTTAGGTTACATAATCTAACGTTGAATGTCCAATATCTCAAAAAACAAACAGAAAGTTTGTTTTTGTGGTACAAATCAGCACAAACAAATGGTATTGTCACGATCAAGGGGTCGAGCTCAAAGAACAGTTGCTATAACAGTGGAAGCTCACACAGGAACCAGAAGGATAGGAACACATACTGGTATGAATTAATGAAGGAGAGGACACATATATGGGAGAGATGACTGCACACCCCGGTAAGAGAAAACAAAAATGGAAAGGGTCGCCAATGTTTTTTTTTTAGCAGCAATAGTGTAGCAAAGTCACAATATAAAAAAAGTTGTTTATTGAAAAATACAATGTTATATTACAGTTTAAAATAGAGTTATGGCTATAAGGTACAATACATACTCCAAAATTAGACAGTGCAAATATAGGTATACACAGCATTACATTACATAATGTTAAAACTGTGTGGCAACCCCGACGCGTTTCGACCTGTGCATTAGTGGTCTTCTTCAGGGGCATATTTGCTCTGGGGAGATATATAAAAATCTAATTTGTCATGTCATTACAATTGCACCTGGATAGAATTATAAATATATATGCGTAAATACCATATTTACCACTAAAGAAAGAAGTGGGTGATCTCATAGCCAAAACCATTGTTTAAAACCAGATGCGCGATCCAAAAGGCTCCATGGTGGTTCCCACCTTCTCACAGGAAAGGGCCCAACTCAAAAGGACTTGCAAGGAGCCACACAGGACACCCCCAGAGAGGGAGCGGAGAGGGGGGTGAAAGAGGGGAAAGGGACCAAGACCTGCAGCAATCACCAAAAAGAGTGAATAAATGGATTGAACGCATTAAGGAATTTACAGCAAGCCTGATAAGTTAGGGATGTTTATAGTCAGAATGAGCTTGTTCAAGGCATAAATGGTACTAGTGTAGACTCCCTATGCTAGCAAAATGATACCCCATAGTAATGAATAAAGTTATTGGATAATTAAAGCAGTATATATATATATATATATATATATATATATATATGTGGTAAATACAAATTATCATGATCTAAAAGTGAAAAAAGTAGTGGTGAGGGTGAGGCAATAAGAAATAGGGGATGTGTCCAAAAGGGCTGCCAAAAAAGAAAAGAAAAAGAAAGAAAATAAAAAAAAATTAAAAATATAAATTTAAAATTTAAAAAGAAGAAAAACCAAACATAAAATAAATATTGGGCTAAGGAGTGCGTATTAGAATGAGTGATGATGGGTGAATGGTGTGCTGCGACAGTTGGGCAGGGATATGACATGCTAACCGTTTTTCCTACACAAAGAATGAACAGCTCATAATCATTCTTTCTAAAACAAAATGAGTGTGCCATGTGAAAAAATATGCTATACAAGTATGCTTGTTTGTGCTGCACAAATGCAGCACAAACTTATGGTATATTTCTTTTTGAAATGTAATAACATAGTGCAAAGTGGGCGGGGCTTTAGGTTACATAATCTAACGTTGAATGTCCAATATCTCAAAAAACAAATAGAAAGTTTGTTTTTGTGGTACAAATCAGCACAAACAAATGGTATTGTCACGATCAAGGGGTCAGGCTCAAAGAACAGTTGCTATAACAGTGGAAGCTCACACAGGAACCAGAAGGATAGGAACACATACAGGTCACCCTGGCAGATGTCACAGGCTCACTTGAGGTGCGGAATCTAAGTACTAACCAGTGTTCACCAGAGCTCCTGATGGTGGAGATGGATTTTGCTGCATGTTAGCACCAGGTCGTGGTCCTCAGGATCGCTCCACCAGGAGGTGAGCAAGCCTGGGTCTAGTAGCAGATATAGCAGATAGGGATCAAGCAGAAGCATAGTCGAGGAACAAGCCAAAGGTCAGTAATGAATAGTTGTAGGTTGGGATTAAACAGAAGAGTAGTCGAGTAGCAAGCCAAATGTCAGTAACGAATAGTAACGAAGATACAGGCAGCAGCAGGAGAGACAAAAGCAAGATATTGTCTGGAGAGGGCACAATATTCTGGCAACCAGGAAGTGCAGAGACATGGCTTAAATCAGGAAGTTCATGGGAGGAGCAAAGAGTTCAAGGTTCAAGGCAAATAAGATTCACAGCAGGATCATTCAAGGAATTGTCCAGTGAAACATCCAGCATTACAGGTGGCTCAGCATGCAGAGTCATTGCTAGACACAGCTGAGGTCCCAGGTTCAAGTCCAAGTCCTAACAGGTATATTTGTGTTTAAATTGTGATAACGTGGTGCAAAGTGGGAGAGGTTTCATCAACTATAATATACAATATCTCTAAAACCATACTAGCAGATAAGTAATTTTTTTCAGCACAGATGCAGTGCATCAAATGCTATCTTTGTTTTTAAATGTTAATAACATTGGGTGCAAAGTGGGCAGGGGCTTGATGTTACATGCTGTAATTGGAATTTGAATTCCAATAGCTCAAAAACTGAAATATAAATTTCTGTGGCTCAAATCAGCCGAAACAAATAGTATAATTGTTTTTAAAATGGAATAGCAAGGGGTGCAAAGTGGGTGGGGTTTCATCAACTATTATGAGTAATAATATAGAGTTGCAAGAAAAAGTATGTGAACCCTTTTGGAATGTTATGGATTTCTGCACAAATTGGTCATAAAATGTGATCTGATCAGTCACAACAATAGACAATCACAGTCTGCTTAAACTAATAACACACAAGGAATTAAATGTTACAATGTTTTTATTGAACACACCATGTAAACATTCACAGTGCCAGTGGAAAAAGTATGTGAACCCCTAGACTAATGAGATCTCCAAGAGCTAATTGGAGTGAAGTGTCAGCCAACTGGAGTCCAATCAATGAGATGAGATTGGAGGTGTTGGTTACAGCTGCCCTGCCCTATAAAAAAACACACCAGTTCTGGGTTTGCTTGTCACAAGAAGCATTGATTGATGTGAATGATGCCTGGCACAAAAGAGCTCTCAAAGGACCTACGATTAAGAATTGTTGACTTGCATAAAGCTGGAGAGGGTTATAAAAGTATCTCCAAAAGCCTTGCTGTTCGTCAGTCCATGGTAAGACAAATTGTCTATAAATGGAGAAAGTTCAGCACTGCTGCTACTCTCCCTAGGAGTGGGAGTCCTGTAAAGATGACTGCAAGAGCACAGCGCAGACTGCTCAATGAGGTGAAGAAGAATCCTAGCGTGTCAGCTAAAGACTTACAAAAGTCTCTGGCATATGCTAACATCCCTGTTAGCGAATCTACGATACTAAACAAGAATGGATTTCATGGGAGGATACCACAGAGGAAGCCACTGCTGTCCAAAAAAACATTGCTGCATGTTTACAGTTTGCACAAGAGCACCTGGATGTTCCACAGCAGTACTGGCAAAATATTCTGTGGACAGATGAAACCAAAGTTGAGTTGCTTGGAAGAAACACACAACACTATGTTTGGAGAAAAAGAGGCACAGCACACCAACATCAAAACCTCATCCCAACTGTGAAGTATGGTGGTGGGGGCATCATGGTTTGGGGCTGCTTTGCTGCGTCAGGGCCTGGACGGATTGCTATCATCGAAGGAAAAATGTATTCCCAAGTTTATCAAGACATTTTGCAGGAGATCTTAAGGCCATCTGTCCACCAGCTGAAGCTCAACAGAAGATGGGTGTTGCAACAGGACAACGACCCAAAGCATAGAAGTAAATCAACAACAGAATGGCTTAAACAGAAGAAAATACGCCTTCTGGAGTGGCCCAGTCAGAGTCCCGACCTCAACCCGATTGAGATGCTGTGGCATGACCTCAAGAAAGTGATTCACACCAGACATCCCAAGAGTATTGCTGAACTGAAACAGTTCTGTAAAGAGGAATGGTCAAGAATTACTCCTGACCATTGTGCACATCTGATCTGCAACTACAGGAAACGTTTGGTTGAAGTTATTGCTGCCAAAGGAGGTTCAACCAGTTATTAAATCCAAGGGTTCACATACTTTTTCCACCTGCACTGTGAATGTTTACATGGTGTGTTCAATAAAATTCTTTGTGTGTTTTTAGTTTAAGCAGACTGTGATTGTCTATTGTTGTGACTTAGATGAAGATCAGATCACATGTAGCGATACCCCCAGCTAAGAGAGCCGCTGGTATGATGTTCGGGCCTGTAACGCCCGGCTGTCAACCCCAAGTAATTGGCTCTACCCTCCCTTGGCAAAGCTAGTAGGGGATGATAGGATTGTGAGACCCGTAGCTTTAGGTAACACAATCCGGCAACAAAGGGGCACACAGTGATAATATGTATAATTGACACTAACCGTCTCTTCTACACAGTAATAACACCGCAGATAAACAGTACACATTAATATATGCAGAGCCCTGCAATAAAAGGTATTTAGCAAGTAAACAAATACACAATCCTGTACACATTCAACTAACGGACCCCGCTTGCAGCTCCCCTCCCTCGTGGGAAAGATGGCGCCCAGCAAAATCTAAACTTAGATGTCAGGCCTGACTGTCCTATATGCAAGTTCCGTAGTGAAGGATCTTCGCTAGCAAATAGTAAATATGAACTTTTTGAAGATAAATTGTAATCCACAGGAATAAGTACTGGTAACTCGATGGATAACAGAAAGTGACTAAGCTACTCAATGCACTGTCCCTCCGGCGTGCAAATGTCAACTATAAACAGTGGGTCCTGACCAACAGACACAGGGCCTAGGGATCCTGTAATAATCTTTGAGCAGGTGCTCTCTCACCCAACCGGACCAGTCAATGTCAGTATCTTCCGTAGCTGTGTCTCGGTACACAGATCCCACGACACCCGGGGTCTTCGGTCCTCCTGGAAGTAGTAGACAGGCGGCAGGATGAGACGTCCCTCGGGCTCCTCAGTGGAAAATGGAAGGCTCTTTGGAAACACAGGGCCCAAACTTCAGGCCCTATCAGGAACAACAGACTCGGTACAGAGTTCCACTTGCTGGGCGGGCGATGTCAAAAAGAGACCGATTTCCGGCCCGCCCCCCTTTTAAATAGCCCACCCCAGCAGTCCTTGTGCGGGGCAATGCACCCTGGGTTGCCCGCTGTACCCTGGGTACAGTAGTCTCTGGGTCCTTAAAGCAACACCCCGCTACACACATTTTATGACCAATTTGTGCAGAAATATCATTCCAAAAGGGTTCACATACTTTTTTTTGCAACTGTATATATGTCGTAAACCGTGCTCCCTATGAATAAATTCCTTAATTTAAATGTAACCATATTGCTACACTTAGAGGCGCCTCTGTTCTCTTTTATACTCTGTAGCTCCTGCTGGGGTTTGCTTCTAATTTTTAACATAAAATTTCTATTATTTTCAACAATTAAATAAATTATTTAAATTAATTATTTGACTTTGATACTTTAAGTACCTTCATTTTCATTAGTTCATAAAACACACCTTTTACATTTACAACATTTTTTTATTATTTTGAGTAATCTAGACAAAACTTTTAAGGTATGTGCATTTCCATATTCTAATTGAGTTACATTTACTTAAATAAATTATCTTTTCATTTGACTGAAATTGCGGGATGCAGATGTTTGCCAAACGTGCAACCGCACGAGTTTGGATGCTGTAATTTTAAAGAGTTTGATGTCTTTTGGAACCTTGAAAATCTGCGCAAGGCAGTTCCCTTATGTTTGAGGCCCATCAGGACAAAAGAGCGCCGCCAGTGATAAGAATTTTTACAAGTCACTACAAAGCAACGCAATGGCATTGAAAGGTAAGAATGAACATTGAACAAATTTTGTTCACATGCTTTAAATCTTGCTTAACATACCATCCAAAATGTCTATTTTATTTGCCAATTAATATATTTATAATACATGGACATACGGACAACTCACTAACTCACTTGTGCGCACGCAAGGTTTGCGCTTACTGCATTCGGCAGAACACAACCAGGGTTAAGCTTAACTGCTTCAGCCCCGGAAGATTTTACCCCCTTCCTGACCAGAGCACTTTTTGTGATTCAGTACTGTGCTGCTTTAACTGACAATTGCGCGGTCATGCGACATTGTACCCAAACCAAATTTGTGTCCTTTTTTCCCCACAAATAGAGCTTTATTGTGGTGGTATTTGATCACCTCTGTGGTTTTTATTTTTTGCGCTATAAACAAAAAAAATACGTAAATTTTGAAAAAAAAAGCAATGTTTTTTACTTTTTGCTATAATAGATATCCCCAAAAAATATATAAAAAAACAAATTTTTTCCTCAGTTTAGGCCGATATGTATTCTTCTACATATTTTTGGTAAAACAAATCGGGGACCATTGACAATTTTACAGCGATCAGTGCTATAAAAATGCACTGATTACTGTAAAAATTTCACTGGCAGGCAAGTGGTTAATGAAGGTACAACATTTAGCAACTCACATGGTTGATGATTAAAAGAGGCACATCTAGGTATGCAGGCATCCGGAGTAAAGCTGTCCACATTGACTATCCCTCACACCGGCGGCTCTCACCACTGTCAAGCCCCATACACACTATCAGTTTTCTTGCAGGTTTTTCTCTTCAGGTTTACCAAAACCATCTAATATGAGGTCAAACCTTAAGAGTTTCAATTCGTATGCAATCAGGCAGGCCCTTACACTACATGGTTTTGGTAAACCTGAAGAGAAAAACCTGCAAGAAAACTGATAGTGTGTATGGGGCTTTAGTCTGCAATTGTGACTGGGAAGACTACCCTGCAGTAGAGCGATTGAACCGCTCGTGGAGTGCAGCGTGGAAGGGAAGACGTCGATGACGGTGAGGAGGATGTGGACAGCTACCCCGGATGCCTGCATACTTAGATGTGCCTGCTTTAATCATCAATCATGTGAGTTGTAATTGTTGTACCTTCATTAAATGTAATCATATTACTACACTTAGAGGCACCTCTCTTCTCTTTTATACCCAGTTGTGACATGACGCTACTTGTATACCAAGACATTGCTTGTATATCAAGTCAAAATGTATTTAAAAAATTTGCTTGTCTTGCAAAACACTCTCAAACCAAGGTTTTACTTATAGATGCACAATAATATTGAAATAATACACGCTTTAAATAAGAGAAGAATAATAAATACATCCACACGTACAAATTGGTATTTTCAGCAAAAGGGCCTTATAGGACTCCTAGTAGTATTGTGCAAATATAACCAGGTATATAAACAATATTACCAAAAGTATTGGGACACCTGCCTTTACACACACATGAATTTTAATGGCATCCCAGTCTTAGTCTATAGGGTTCAATATTGAGTTGGCCCACCCTTTGCTGCTATAACAGCTTAAATTCTTCTGAGAATACACAATATTTAGGAGTGTGTCTATGGCAATGTTTGATCATTCTTCCAGAAGCATATTTGTGGGATCAGGGCTGGCCTGGCTCGCAGTCTCCGCTCTAATTCATCCCAAAGGTGTTCTATTGGGTTGAGGTCAGGACTCTGCAGCCAGTCAAGTTCCTCGACCCCAAACTCGCTCATCCATGTCTTTATGGACCTTGCATACCAAGTCATTTTGGACAATTTCATGTTTCCAACTTTGTGGGAACAGTTTGGGGATGGCCCCTTTCTGTTCTAAAATGATGTAACTGGCCTGCACAACTTGATAGAACAACTTTGGGGGGAATTAGAGTGGAGACTGTGAGCCCAGGCCTCTCGTCGACATCAGTGCCTGACCTCACAAATGCGCTTCTGGAAGAATGGTCAAACATTCCCATAGACACACTCCTAAACTTTGTGGACAGCCTTCCCAGAAGAGTTGAAGCTGTTATAGCTGCAAAGGGTGGGCCAACTTAATATTGAACACTATGGACTAAGACTGGGATGCCATTAAAGTTAATGTGCGTGTAAAGGCAGGTGTCCCAATTATTTTTGTAATATAGTGTATAGTTACAACGTGTATTAATAGAGATACCTACAGATGAATGTTGCAGCAAAGTCCAGTTGCAGGAGCCCCTATAGGATGTTGTGTTGTCTGCCTTTGTGTCAGAGACCTAAAAAACAAGATTAGTGGCTAGGGGGGATCCTCCAATTATTGATCAACCAGTCTGAAACTGAGCTTCTCACTGACAGGAACTGCGGTGTGATACGGAAACTCAGAGTCATCCTATCTACTGTACTTTTTAGTCCCTACGTAATAGTTTCTAATCTGACAAATTGACCTCTAAGCCTATGATCCTGACATGGCCACTGGAAGCCTAAGCTGGCTCTAGTCTATGCTGATAATTGAGCCCTAACCTAAAACTATAGAATCCCAGACCAGGGAAGGGACAGGGTTAACTAGAATAACAGGAGCTGCATATAAACTATATTGCAATAAACAGGTTTATCTGGCAGTATACTGGGAGGTGACACTACACATACAGTAGCACATACCTAGCTATCTGGCACTATGCATGTGAAATAATAACAAGGACAGGGCAGAAATACTCTGTCTATCACTAGGATTTAGATATACACTCAGCAGCTGCAGCTAATCAATTAGATCATAGGAATACTTGCATAATAGTCCCTGCAGGCTTGGGGTTTAGCAGCATGGCCAGTTCAGGTGGCTGAGACCCTCTCTCTTACTCCACTTCCTCTTTCCAGGGTCTCAAAGACAATAACCCAGAGCGGAGTTGCATACATAATATATTTACAGACATTTACTAATTCAAACAGTAGAGGGTAGCAGATCTCTACATATGCATTTGACTATATTTTTACCTGGAATTCAACTTTACATTTCTATACAGTTCCTTTAAATGTATTATATTAGCTGCAAGCAGACCTTAATGTCACATTTAATATAGTTCTTTCATCATTATACATTCCATCATGTGCGGGATTTATGGCAAAATATTCCCCTTGCCATCATTTATTGGAAAAATTTCATCCAATTCTATTCTTTTATTCCCACTGCAAACAAGCTGATTTATTCTTTAATAAAACCAGTGTTACTATCCTTATGCACCATTATACATTCTCTTGGGTAAATTCTAGTTCAAATATCATTATTCATTAAAGTTGTAAAATCTTAAGAGTCTACAGGTTTTGTTTTGAATGCATTCAATAAATATGTCTATGTATTTACTATAATATATTGCGTTTAAAATATCAAACTATGGACTTGATATAGAAGCTTATTTTTTGATTATCACAGGGCTATTCATCATATCAAATGGAATAGTAAAACCAGGGTAGTACTGCTATGGATCTGACTGATAGATTATTCATAAAACAGTCAAGAAATGCACAATTCTGTAGAGAATATATTACAATAAGAAAAGCTCTAGAGAATGTCAGTGATTTCACTGTGGAATCGTATTTTAAGCAAGAATACATTCATAAAATGGTCAGGAAGAATATAATTCCTTGCTGTATATTGTGTCAGTGATATGTTCCTCTATAACAGAGGTTGTATATATCAGATGTGATTTTTTTTTTATACCTGATTATCTCGATTGACATATCCTTTTATAGTGAAGCATGTTCCTTTTACGAGGTACTGGTTAGAGCAAAATCCCATGCAATGGCCCTTCAATAAATTTTCACTGGCTCAGTCTATAATTTTTATGCTTTCTACTGAGCAAACAATCATATAATAATACAAAATTGCATATTATAGGGACTGATTATGTTTTTTATTTTTTTTCCTCCTCCAATGTTAAATTCTATGTTTTCTTGTTACTGTAAACTTTCATAGAGCAGGGGCGTCCCAGGAGATAACATAGCTGCATTGCTGCCTTGTACTTAATCTCTAAAGCTCTTGTAAGGGCCAAGTTTCCTTGGTTACAATGTATAACATTATCTTAGATAATTGTACGCATTAGTCATTTTTACTGGAATATTTCTGAGCTGTAAGCATTGGAAATGGAGTCTGTATTCAGTAGAGATAGATGATCTTGCAGGTGTCAAAGTCTAAATGCATTTAAAGATAATTATAGACCCCTATAGTGAGGCAGAGAGAAAATTAGTTCGCTGTTAATGTCACTACTAAGCCAAAATATTGGTGCCCATTCATATATGCACTGCGTTCCAAACAGAACAGATGTCTCATCAATAATTGCTAAGTGATTCCATTGACTTTTAAGCTTGTAGGAAGGCAATGTTATTTGTAAGTCTCGCAAGTCTCATTTAATAATGAAAACGGCTTTAATAAAAACACTGTAGACTTTTTTTTATCAAATTCTGAAAGATCAGAAACGTTTACACCTTAGCATTTTCCAGTTCCTTTTATTGCCTTTAAAGGAAAGTTACCAATAATGAGAGGTAATTGGTGGCAATGAGGAAGTAGACTGTTCTATTCTTTTCTTTAAAATTCATTCATTTATACTTTGCAATTCTAAGACATACTCTTTAGCTGTGCTAGAAACATTTATGTATAATTTCACAGTTGTTCTCGTGAAAGTGTGAGTGTATAATATATTTTTCTGGGAAAAAAGGGTGTGTGTTCCTAATACCTAGGTTCTAAAGTTTTCTCAGAAAATGCTGCTGTATAGTTCTCTCTGGATATTCCTCTATTAATACCAACATTTGTTGTTCTGGGGCTAGAACTGTTGGAGGTAACTGCTTTATATAGGCGTGGACAGGGGGTGTGCTGGGTGTGCCTGGGCACACCCTAATCACCAGGGCTGCCAACTGTGTAGTGTCTGCAAAGAAATCCAGAGGCTACAGTTGCTCCACTTCTCTGCTGCCTCCTCAGCCAATGGGAAAAGCACTGCACCAGCCCCCTTCCCCAGTGCACCTAATTGTGTATTCTGTGTGTGTAAAAGCTGTGTATGTATATATACTGTGTGTGTAAGTGTATATGCTGCGTGTATATATACATGTGTGTGCATTTGTATATACTGTATGTGTGCATATATAGATCTATATATATCTATATATCTATATATATCTATATATATATAGATATATAGATATATATACTGTATATATATATATATATATATATATATACATGCTTGTGTGTTTGAGCATTGGGGTGCACACCCTAATGCAATAGGCTGCACACACCTATGCTAGTACTTTACTGATAAATACAAACAGGATACAGAATAATAGCATGATGGATGGAAAAGGACATGGGGGTCCTAGTAGATGACAGGCTCAACAATGGCATGCAATGCCAAGCTGCTGAGAGCAAAAGCAAGCAGAATATTGTCATGCATTAAAAAGGGGATTAACTCCAGAGATAAAATTATAATTTTCCCACTCTACAAGACTCTGGTCCAGCTGCACCTGGAGTATGCCATCCAGTTCTGGGCACCAGTCCTCAGGAAGGATGTGCTGGAACTGGAGAGAGTCCATAGAGGGGCAACAAAGCTAATAAAGGGACTGGAGGACCTTGGATATGAGGAAAGGTTACGAGCACTGAACTTGTTCTCTCTGGAGAAGAGACGCTTGAGAGGGGGTATGATTTTAATGTACAAATACCGTACTGGTGTCCCCATAATAGGGATAAAACTTTTCGGCAAAAGGGAATTTAAAAAGACACGTGGCCATTCACTAAATTTAGATGAGAAGCATTTTTTTTTAAAGTTGTTTTTATTGTAATTTTAAGGTAAAAAAAAACAAAAAACAATACAATACAGAGCCTATTGGGCATATCCAGGCTTGGTCACACACAAAATAAAAACTAAAATAATAATGAATAACTAAACTACTGTACGTTCAACCCCCTGTGCAGATTATCTAAAGTATTCTTCTATTTCCACAGATACTCCACATAGCTTATTTTAATTATTTACGAAATGAAATGAAGTACACGTTACATATACACATTCACATCCCCCCCTCTCCTTATAACTATTGACCGAGCAACCCAAGGAAGCCTACAAGTTCAGAGATGACACTTGAGCCGTTACAGGTAATTAATATAGTGTTACCAATCGTCCATCGAGTCTGTATTAGTGGACAGGGATTCTGTCCAGATGTCCCATATTTTATGGAATTTCTTAGCACAGCCACGCTACAGGTAAGTAGCCTTGTATAGTGGCAGAGCCGAGTTCACTAACCTCTTCCAAAAATTTGTTGAGGGTGCGGACAAAGCCTTCCAACTGAGTACTACAGATTTACGAGCATAATAAAGTAATAATCCTAGTAGGGCTCTGCTTGCCCGGCGAGGGGCCAGCGGTTCTACAAGTCCCAACAGACATACCTTCACTGACAATGGCACAGGAATGGTGGTGACAGTCAAAATAAAAGTGGTGACCTCAGCTCAAAAGACTTTAATCTGAGGACAGTTCCAAAAAATATGAATGAAATCTGCTGAGGGCGAGTCGCATCTCCAGCAAGAAGCTGGGATGGATGGATATATTTTGTGTAGGCGCATGGGCGTGTAATACACTTGATGTAGTATTTTGAAGTGCACTAATCTATCTCTAGCCAATACTATCTGTGAAAAGGGACACTCCCACATTTCCTCCCAATCTTCTGTATCTAGTGTAGGAAATCGATCACCCACTTCGCCTTAAGGTTTTCAAGGCCTGTGTGAATGCTAGGAAGTAATGTTTTATCTATGGTGGATAAAGGTTTAGGTAGAGCCTCATCCCTGAGCAAAGTCTCCAGGTTTGAGGTGTAAAAGGCCACCTGTGCATTTTCAAACTGAGTGTTAAATGCGTGTCTAAGCTGAAAAAACCTAAACAAATGTGAATTAGGTAGGTTATTGTTGTTTCAATCTATCAAATGTCTGTAGTCTGTACAGACATGACTCACATATTTGATGCCCTTGCATGCCCTCGCACAGGGATCGGGTATAGACCCAAATTCTGACAGTTGCGGGTTAAACCAAAGAGGGTTATGTGGGGAGATGTGTCCAGGAGGCATGGGGCGCATGGAATTTGCCACCGACCATGCCCTCATTGCCGTTGTAAGAGGAAAGGGAACTCTAATGCCGCATACACAGGATCAATTTTCTCGACGGTGAAAACACAGTTGAGAAAATCGACGGGAAAAACGAGGAACGGTTTGGCCCCCTATACACGGCCGTTTTTCCCGTAATTTTTTCTCTTGGCCGAGAAAAATGGCCGTGTGTAGGCTCCCGGCAGTGTTTCCCTATGAGAAAACTGCCACTGAAAAAAATGCAGTGAATCACAACGAGAAAAATTAGAGCATGTTCTAATTTTTCTCGTCGTGATTAATGCCGTTTTTCTCGTCTGTAAAAATTACCAAAGGCCCACACACAGTCGTTTTTCTCGTCAAAGAGAAAAAATTTAATTTTTCCAGATGAGAAAAATGGTTGTGTGTACATAAGACCCCGGTAAAGTAGGTTCCGAAGCGCTTCATAAGACCCCAGACTTGCTGCTTCCAGGACCACCGCTGCGTTGGAGTCATCTGAGACCAGCCAGTTGTGGGCATGGAATAACAGGGCAGCAACAAATAGAAATGTAGGTCAGGACAAGCCAGACCTCCCTCTCCCCAAGGTCTCTGTAGCACTGTTAGCCTAAATCTCGGGTGAACGGTGCCCCAGAGAAAAGACAGTAAAATTATGTTTATCAGGCGAAATACTTTTTTGGGTATCCAGACGAGGGCATGTCTGAGAACATAGAGAAAAGCAGGTAGAAGCTTAATCTTGAATAGATTAATTCTCCTGATTAGAGAGTGGGGGAGATGTGCCCATGCCTTCAGTCTTGCTCTCGTCAGTTGTATTAGTGGCTCTAAGTTAAAGTGGATGTAAACCCGAAATTTTTTATTTATTTTTTTCTGTCACAATGTAGAGTATGATGCCGCGTACACACGGCCGTTTTTCTCGTCGAGAAAAACGTCATTTTTCCCGTTCGACGAGAAAAACGATAGTCTGTGGGCTTTCTGTCGTTTTTTTCGACGAGAAAAACGGCATTAAAAACTACGAGAAAAATTAGAACATGTTCTAATTTTTCTCGTCGTTTTTTTTTTAATTTTTCCCGCGGCAGTTTTCCCATAGGGAAACACTGCCGCGGAGCCCATAGACGATCATTTTTCTCGTCATTTTAAAAAATGACGAGAAAAATGACCGTGTGTGGGGAACAAGCTGTTCCCTCGTTTAAAATGTCATTATTCACGGCGTTTTTTTTAACCGCCGTGAATAATGATCGTGTGTACGCGGCATGAGATTTCCTATCATTTGTGCCAGGTCTTGCAACAAAGAGTTAATCCAGCTCTGAGCAATCCTTTTATTGTTCAGTGAAATAAAACGGACAAACAGAGAAAAACCTTTGTCTGTTACGCCCCCTTGCTTTAAATGACAGGTTATTTATATATCTTGTGCACTAGCTTTATTTTTTAATTCCCACCCCCACTCCTTTTCTGAAGTCATGTGGTTACTTTTCTGGATTTTGACTGGATGTTAGTGATCATAGCAGAAGGAATACACAGGAGAAAATGCATGTTGACAAGGGGAGTGCACAGGGGGGACGGGAGTCTACTGACATCACGACTCCCACCGAGCTCCAGACAACAGATCCACCCACAGAATCTGCAGTTTTTCAGTTCTTATAACAGACAGAGGGGAGACATTTGAGAGGTAAGGATACATGCAGGAGGCATGTATATCCTTATAGATCAGCACTATGGCAGTAGTTTAGAAAGGATGAGAGTGGGTTTACATCCACTTTAAGGGTATGGTAGTCAGAGGTAGATGTGGAGATGTAAATACCTAGGTATTTAATTTTGTCTGTCCATAGTAAAAGGAGGTTGGGATCTGCTACATCCTTTGCGGCATTATCTATCGGTAAAATTTGGGATTTGTCCCAGTTTACCTTGCGTCCTGATCAGCTAGTGAAATTGGATAGAATAGCCAGTGTCTCCTGAAGGGACAGGGCAGGGTCATTTAAGAAAAGAATAAGGTCATGTGCGTATAAGGCAACTTTCTCGTGTATGGAACCCACTTGTATGCCCCTTACCCTGTCCGCTTGTCTGAGGGCCGAGGCAAGTGGCTCCATCACCAGAGCAAAGAGAGCCAGTGACAGAGGGCAACCTTGCCTTGTACTCTACCTCTTCCAACACGAAAGGGTGCTGATAGCGCACCATTAAGTTTTATCTGTGCTGTCGGCAGGCCCGGATTTACTCCCTTTGCCGCCCCAAGGCCGGGTCCTTCAATGCCGCCCCCCCACCATCACATGGGGGGGGCGGGGGGGCGACGCGTGGGGGGGGGTAATCGATTTTTCGCAGACAATGACTGGTGTTAGTGCTTCAATCATTCCGGCACCATGGTTGTTATGGTGTCCAGGATGATTGAAATGCATTGTTTCTATCATTACATTGTAATATAAAATGAAATAGTTCAACTCACCATAAAGCAGAATGAGTGGGAGCTCTGAGCGTGTTACTTGCCACAGTCGCTTGTCACCAGATGGGAATGTCACTTGCCACGCTGCCTGCCACCACATTGGAATGTCACTTGCCACGCTGCCTGCCACCAGATGGGAATGTCACTTGCACTCTCTGCCCCCGTCTCTCACTCTCTATCTGCCTCTGTCTCTCTCTGCCTCTCTCTTTGCCTCTCTCTCTGTCTCTGCCTCTCTCTCTCTTTGCCTCTGTGTGTCTCTCTCTCTTTGCCTCTGTCTCTCTCTCTCTCTCTTTGCCTCTCTCTCTCTCTCTCTCTCTGCCTCTCTCTCTCTCTCTATGCCTCTCTCTTTGCCTCTCTCTCTTTGGATCTCTCTCTCTTTGCCTCTCTCTCCCTCTGTCTCTCTCTGCCTCTGTCTCTCTCTCTCTCTATTTGCCTCTGTCTCTCTCTCTCTCTCTTTGCCTCTGTCTCTCGCTCTCTCTTTGCCTCTGTCTCTCGCTCTCTCTTTGCCTCTGTCTCTCGCTCTCTCTTTGCCTCTGTCTCTCGCTCTCTCAGTGCCTCTGTCTCTCTCTCTCTGTGCCTCTGTCTCTCTCAGTGCCTGTCTCTCTCTCTCAGTGCCTCTGTGTCTCTCTCTCTCTCTCTCAGTGCCTCTGTCTCTCTCTCTCTCAGTGCCTCTGTCTCTCTACCTCACTCTCTCTCTCTCTCTCAGTGCCTCTGTCTCTCTGCCTCACTCTCTCTTTGCCTCTGCCGCTCTGTCTCTGCCTCCGTTTTTCTCCCCAGTCTGTGTTCCTCCTCACCTGCTTGTCCTGCATCATGGACATAGGCCTGGAGGATAGGAGGAGGCGGCCGCCATGTTTGTTTAGTGTCCCGGGCACTGTGATTGGGCGTATGGAGGTCATGTGCAGAGGGGGGAGTTCAAGATCACGGACAGGCCAGCCCCACGCCGCACATGACCCCCATGGCCCAATCACAGGGCGCCGGACTTTGAAAAATGGCGGCCGGAGCTTCAGGCGGCCGGGGACACAGTAAATGAATTTTAGGAGGACTTGTCTCCTCCGCGGCGCCACCCTTTCACACAGTGCCGCCCCGAGGCCTGGCCTTGTTGGCCTTGTGGGAAATCCGGCCCTGGCTGTCGGGTCTTTATATAA
Organism: Rana muscosa; assembly: GCA_029206835.1. NCBI lineage: Eukaryota > Metazoa > Chordata > Amphibia > Anura > Ranidae > Rana > Rana muscosa. Next base: position 643,303,036 of record CM055117.1, on the reverse strand, counting down.
AACGTCGATCCACCTGCGGAATCCTTCTCCGAAACCCATGACTTCTAGAACCAAAGACATAAAAGGCCACGCCACCGAATCAAACGCCTTTTCAAAGTCTAGTGTAACCATTACCCTAGTGGACGACTCAGTGGAAGGAGATGAAAAGCATTTTAACCTTAACCACCGGACCAATACGCAGCATAATGACCAGGCCCCTTTTTGCGATTCGGCACTGCGTCGCTTTAACTGACAATTGCGCGGTCGTGCGATGTGGGTCCCAAACAAAATTGGCGTTCTTTTTTTCCCACAAATAGAGCTTTCTTTTGGTGGTATTTTATCCCCTCTGCGTTTTTTTTTTTTTTGCGCTATAAACAAAAATAAAGCGTCAATTTTGAAAAACATTTAATTTTTTACTTTTTCCTATACTAAATATCCCCCAAAAAATGTAAAAAAACATTTTTTTCCTCAGTTTAGGCCGATACGTATTCTTCTACATATTTTTGGTAAAAAAAATCGCAATTGGCGTTTATTGATTGGTTTGCGCAAAAATTATAGCGTTTACAAAATAGGGGATAGTTTTAAGGCATTTTTATAAAAAAAATTTTTTTACTAGTAATGGCGACGATCAGCAATTTTTTTCGTGACTGCGACATTATGGCAGACACATCGGACACTTTTGACACATTTTTGGGACCATTGTCATTTTTACAGCGATCAGTGCAATAAAAATGCACTGGTTACTGTAAAAAGTACACTGGCAGTGAAGGGGTTAACCACTAGGGGCGCTGGAGGGGTTAAGTGTGCCTAGCGGCGTGTTTCTAACTGAGGGGGGGCGTGGCTACGAGTGACACGTCACCAATCTCCGCTCTGATTACACAGAGCGGAGATCGCTGACATTGTCAGTAGGGGAGCGGGGAGATGTTGTGTTTACACTAACATCTCCCGGCTCCATGCCTCCGTGAGACGATTGCGGGGATCCCCGCGGCGATCGAGTCCGCGGGACCTGCGGTCCGACTCACAGGGAAGGCAGGGGGGTCGCGAGCGCGCCGCCGGTGGCGGCGCGCGCGACCCCGACGTCGGCAGTTAAAGGGCCACGTACAGGTACGTGATTGTGCCTGTACGAGCCATTCTCCTGACGTATATATACAGTGAGGGGTCCTTAAGTAGTTAAACTGCGTAGAGGGTTCTTTACTGTAAGAGCAGTAAGGATGTGGAATTCTCTTCCACAGGCAGTGGTTTCAGCGGGGAGCATCGATAATTTCAAAAAACTATTATGCCTCGTACACACGAACGTGATTTCCGACAGGAAAACTGTGTTTCTTTTTCAGCAGGAAAACGGCTGAAATTTGTCTTGCATACACACGGTCGCACTAATCTTGGCTGAAATTCTGACCGTCAAGAATGTGGTGACGTACAACACGTACTACGGCACTAGAAAAGGGAAGTTCGATGCAAAGCGCGCCACCCTTTGGGCTTCTTCTGCTGATCTTGTGTTAGTAGAGGTTTGGTGAGAGGCGATTCGCGTGTGTTTTTCCTAAAAAGGGACAGTTTGTGTCATGGATATGCAGTAATGGTTGTCTGTCAGCTTAACTCTCCTCCATGTGTTCACCTTTAGAGGCCAGCCACTCTCACCTGGCTGCTTAAGTAATCTCTCCTCTAAGCATGGCTCCACCCCAGCCCCTATCAGAGAACTCTATATTAACCTGTGAACTGCAAGCCAGCCTTGCTGATCAACATTGTGTGCTTAGCAATCGTGTGTGACTTGCTGTTAGAGGCCTGTTGTGGAAATGATGGCTTTAAACTGTTATGCTTATGAATCAAATGTGAATTATATATGTACAGAGAGTCATTTCTGCCTCATTACTCCTGTGTCATTAAATTGACTTATGTATTATAAAGAACAGCATACGTGCAGCTTCAAGATAACCAACTAATTAGCAGTCACCAGAGCTGCGACCTGAATAAATCATTTGTCCTGAGTCATTATTTTCTAGGTCTATAGAACTAGCGTCTCTCCAGGCAAAATTAAAAAAATCATATGTAATGGTTCTATCACCTCTTCACTTTGTTAGTATTCATATTTGTATCAGTATTATTTAATGTAAATCTCCAGACCTTGCCTTCTCCATTTGAACCTGATTTCTTATTCCAGGCAGACGATGCTACGCAGTTGCTATTCAGATGCCTGATCCCTAAAGTGATGTAACCGAAAAGTATTAGCGCTTCCTCATTCAATCAAAAACTCTCTGCTCATTGCATCTTTTTGTCTATCGTATATCCATTGGTATTCTCCAACAATACTCCGCAAGATGGAGAACCAGGAGAAAAGAAGTCAGCTCAAATAGAAATATGCAAAGCACAGATACAACAGTTAGTGGCATGTAAACAAACAAACAAAAAGGTATTACAAATGTGATTTTTTTTTCGAGGGTCAGTTGGTGCATTAAAGAGGTGTTTTAAAATTTACATTAAAGTATGTAATACTAGTATAACAAAAAGGCAATGGAGACGGTACTAAAGTGGGGTTTGAATATTACTTAATGGAAAAATAGATATTTTTTTAATCACTTGACCTCCAGATGGATTTACATGACAAGGCCATTTTTTGCGATACGGCACTGCGTTATTTTAACTGACAATTGTGCGGTCATGCAACGTTGTACCCAAATAAAATGAATGTAATTTTTTTCCAACAAATAGAGCTTTCTTTTGGTGGTATTTGATCACCTCCGCGGTTTTTATTTTCTGAGCTATGAACAAAAAAAAGACAGACAATTAAAAAAAAAAAAAAAAAATTGTACTTTCTGCTCTTAAGCATATCCAATAAAAAAAATTCAAAAATCTAATTTCTTCTTAAATTTAGACCAATATGTAATCTGCTACATGTTTTTGGTAAAAAAAAAAAAAAAAAATCCCAAGGAGCGTATATTGATTGGTTTATGTGAACGTTATAGCTTCTACAAACTATGGTATATATTTATCAATTTTTTTTGTAACGGCGGTGATCAGCGACTTATAGCGGGACTGCGATATTGCGGTGGACAATCGGATACTAACTGACACTAATACTGTGATTAGTGCTAAAAATATGCACTGTCACTGTACTAATGACACTGGCTGGGAAGGGGCTAAACATCTAGGGCGTTCAAAGGGTTAGCTGTGTGCCTAGCCAGTGTTTTTGTGTACTGTACTGTACAGGTGCTTTTACTAAGGGAAGAGATGGTTGTTGTTCCATGCTTTCAGGAACACAAAATCCATCCCTTCCCCCCTGTCAGAATGGAGATCTGCCTTGTTTACATAGGCAGATCTCAGTTCTGTGCATCTTATCAATGATTGGCGTGTGCTGGCAGACATCCAGTGCCTGGCACCCGTAGATTGTTTTTTGCTGTAAATAATCACAGCAGAAGCAGCCTGCCAGTGGTGCTCACGCGCCCCCTGCAGGCGGAAGTGCAGAGTCACATATAATATATATATATATATATATATATATATATATATACGTGACTCTGCACAGGAGAGACGCTCTGTAGCAGTAAAACTGCTATGGGGTGGTCTTGAAGTGGTTAAAAGAGTTTTACATATTTCTTCCTATTATATATGTAGTGCCCTGTTCCTATTGAATAGGGGCTATGTGGTAAATTTAGTGTTATCTGAGCTGTAAATAGCTCAGAGTGATTAAATAAAGTTGAATTGCTTCTGTTCCAGTTTGGCTGTGTTGTGCGCATTTCTCACTGTTGCCAGTAGGTGTCACTGTCACCACAGGCCAGTGTAAGAAATGCAGCAGCCTAAGTGCATTGACTGTTCTTTCCCAAAAACAGCCCAGTGGGAGTGTTCTACTGCTGTGCATTCTGGGAGAGGATATTTAAGGGACAGATGCCATGATTATCTCTCTCTGACCTCATGGCCCTCCTGGCCTAAGGTATGTGGCAGTTGCACTTTTCTACCTCGGGCCCTGCTGGCTCGGGGCTGTGCTACTACGAATAGGCCCAGAAGTCTGTCTGGGGCCTATTTAACTGAAGTTGGTCCTGTGCTGTCTTGCCTGCATGGAAGAAGCCACTCAAACTGAGAAGATTCCAGGGGGGGACCCTTGCTGGAGAAAACCGGGCTGAAGGCTGGTTTCTCAGGGAGGGCCTGGTGACTCGTTTGGAGAATGCACCCAAGTTAACCTACCTCACAGTACTACCTGATGGCTTAAAGGGTCTGGTACTTTGCAGCTGATCTATAACTAACTGACTACTGGCTAAACAATCCTGTGGCAGGGGATTATCCAGGAGTTCCACGTATCGCTAAGTCTGTGGCAGAGACTTGTCCGTGCTTCATACCGGCTGCTAGGTCAGTGTGAGAGGCCTATCCGGTTGTCGCAAGATCCAGAGACAGAAAGCTGTTTGTCGTCTGGATCCAAGAACCTCATCAGTGATCTGCAAACAAGGTATCTGAACTTCCCCTTAACCCTCTATCCTTCTGCTACTGAAAGTTGTATGTTAAAGCATTGGAAAAAGACTGAAGTAACTGGCGCTCACATCTGTTTGAAACTTCCTAACATAGACTCTTAGTTTTGGGACGGTGAAAGGTGGGGTAACGGCAGGACCCAAATTTAATCCAGCAGCCCTCTAGGGGGTATCGCTACATATATTATGCTGGAAACACATTTTTTGTTTCAGATTTTACTTGGCAGATATATAAAGTTTACCTACTGCTGCTTAGTACGAGGGTTTACCTGAATGTATTTAATATTAATAGACTGTTTAATTGTATTAGAATAAATGTGAACAAAAATTTTTTTTAATGACCTGTGGCCAACATGTCTTTGCATTAAAGCTCAACAGCTGCAAATAAAATAAATCAACATTGTGTGCACCAAATGGTTACAAAATAGTGGTGATAATATCACTATGCTACACATAGCTAATTGAAGAAACAGAACTGTTGGTGGAACACAGCAAATCCTATCACGGGGGGCATATACAAGACCAGTCACAGGGGGCTTATACAAGACCAGTCACGGGGGGCATATACAAGACCAGTCACGGGGGGCATATACAAGACCAGTCACGGGGGGGAATATACAAGACCAGTCACAGGTGGGCTCATACAAGACCAGTACGGGGGGAATACAAGACCAGTCACAGGGGGAGATATACAAGACCAGTCACGGGTGGGCTTATACAAGACCAGTCACAGGGGGGGGCATATACAAGACCAATCAAAGGGGGGCATATACAAGACCATTCACAGGGGAGAATATGCAAGATCAGTTATGATGGTATATACAGGAGTAGCAAGGACTGGTCCTTATTACAGGGAACCCTTGCACAGAGGTAAAGTACAGCAGTTGCTTTATGCTGGATTAGTGCTCAGATTTATAAGAATTTCACAAAGGACACCAATACGCAAGCAAGAGTACATTTGCCCCTTTAGACAGCATTGGTTAAGCCCAGTTTTTATCTTTAATATTTGGGTAAGACATTTTATTGCATAACTTTTGCATCATCCAGTGTTGGTCAAACATTTATGAGACTGCAGCATTCTTGCATATGTGTAAAATAGGAATGAACTTTGTTAAACCAATTTACTAAAGTATTTTTACAATTCTCTCAACCCTATTTTCTTCCAACATTTAATCATATTCTTTTATTCATTTTAATTCTACTTATGAATGATCATTGAATGCAAACACTGGTTTTCTGGACTTGAATAGTATATCTTCTCTTGTGAATATTTTAATTAAAACCATAGTTTGATTTAAATTATCTTCTTCAATTTTCAGAAACAAGCGTAATACTGACACAATACGCTGCCATACCAATGTGCAGTTTGTAAAATGAGCTTATGCTTTTTGTTCATTTGGCAAATGCCAGGTGTGGAAATGACAAACGCAATCATTTGTGCTGGCCTTCTCCATCACCAGGAAAGCGGCCAGTATTTAAATGGGCAAGGTAGAAAAATAATGACTTTATCTGCGTAGGCATTAATCACAATCACATTCTTGGTGGCATTCATTAAGCTAGTGATATTAATATTCTAAAAAACACAAACGTGGGATATGCTGATGATTACAAATGAAAGAAAATGCAGAGACATGCCGCATTAAACTGTATTGTGTAAAAATGTTGAATGACTGATTAATGGATTCTTTGTATATTTAACTATAGCTTCCACAATCACCAATAAAGACAATATGTTTATATCCATACCATAGTATCAGTGGCGGCTGGTGCTCAAAATTTGGGGGGCGCAAACAAACTGAAAAAAAAATCATCAATTGCCGCCACTGTGCCCATTAAACGCAGCCACTGCGCCCAAACGCCACCAGTTTGTCCCCTCAAATGCAGCCAGTTTGTCCCCAAATGCAGCCAGTTTGTCCCCCATATACAGCCAGTTGGTTCCCATATACAGCCAGTTTGTCCCCCATATACAGCCAGTTTGTTCCCAAATGCAGCCAGTTTGTCCCCCATATACAGCCAGTTTGTTCCCATATACAGCCAGTTTGTCCCCATATACAGCCAGTTTGTCCCCCATATACAGCCAGTTTGTTCCCATATACAGCCAGTTTGTTCCCATATACAGCCAGTTTGTCCCCATATACAGCCAGTTTGTCCCCAAAATACAGCCAGTTTGTTACCAAATGCAGCCTGCCCCCCCGCCCCCAGCCATGCACTTACCTTCCTCGGGGTCCACGCCGTCCTCGATGTCTTCTCTCGCCCTCGATGTCGCTTCAGCCAATCAGGTTACCGGTAACCAGATCCGGTGAACCTGATTGGCTGAAACCCCCACAGTCTTCTCCAAGGAACGCACCCCCGTGCGTACCTTGGAGGAGTTTTTGGAAGCCGATTACAGCGTGAGAGCTGTATTCGGAAAGCCTATCAGAGCCGCTGGCTCTGATAGACACTTCCAAATCACACCCACCGCCGGCCACCGCTCTAATTCATATGGCCGGCGCTCACCAGGAGGCCGGCCATCTGAATAGTGGGCAGCGCGGCAGCGGCGAAAATACACAGATTCATGCAATGCATGAATCTATGTATTGTCTTTCAGTGGCGTTGCAGGAGCGAGAGGGGGCGGCGCTCCGGCGCCCTCTATGGACGCACCGCCACTGCATAGTATATTTGTACCATGATGCAGCACTAAAGATTATTCATCTAAGACACTGAACATCACACATATTAATTATGTCTTCAACTTCTTATGGGTGCCAAGAAGTGGCGGCCGCTCTATTAGGGGCGCAGGGCCCCTAATCCATGCGCTCGGCTCCTAATGTCCATGCAGGGTGACGGATGCATGAATTTCAATGTGGATTTCTATTTTAAGCACATTAATAGAGCCTGAGGCTCTAATTGGCTTCAAAAAGGGTGGGCTTTTGGCGCAGAGCAAATTCACTATTGTTTTCCTGCTTCTCCTCCCGGCCAATCGGGAAGCGGATCCTGAGACCCGATTGGCCAGGGAGTCTGCTGCAGATCGAGGCAGCAACAGCCTCTTCAAGCTTCCAGGAGCCCTACCCCAGATCCAGCACCACCTCGTCATCGTCCTCCTAAGGTAAGGACTTCTTGAATGACTGATGCTGTGCCTACCCCATCGATCACTACAGAATTTGTGAGTCCAGTGTAAATAAAGTCAAAGCTATTCAAATAAGTCATAATTGGTTGCAATCAACTCTTTGCATGTTGCTGCTTGCTTTACTGAATAACCAATAATAGCCTTATTGTATGACAAGAAGCCATCATTAGGTAGAAGAATGGTGGATGGGAGGGGCTTAGTTCTGGAGGTACATATTATATTAGAGAGGTTGAGGTTTCGTAGATGTGTTAGACAGACTAGAGAATGGTTACCAACCACTGACATGCTTTTTTGCCATTTGTAAAAAAAAAAGAAGCAATGAGCTGTGCTACTACCTCCAAACCCCAATTAGAGGAATAGGAATCACCAGTGCTCTAGCTTACAGCTTCTGCGGCCTCGCAATAGTAACAGCCCAAGAAATAAGCTAAATGACGCTAAAAGAACATCCATTTATTAGTATACAAGGAGATAAACATCCAGCCAAGGAAGCTTACGTGTTTCAGCCCATTAGACCTTAATCATAGCAGTGTTTGCCATTTGTGTGTGCGGTGAGATATTAGCAGTGTTTTATGTTAAAGGGACAGATTTACCTGCTCATTGTACTTCCTGTAGCTGCTGTTGACTGTGTTGACACATGCACAAGGAAGCACGAGCATTAAATCTGACAAGATGTTGGAAGTTGGCATATTATCAGCTTTCCTAGATGCAGCAAATGCAAAAGAACAAAAACGTAATTAGAATGCACTGTAGATTATCATTTAGGCTAAAGTTTTTTAGGTTTTGTGGACTAAAGAGTGTCAGATTCATATAAACCAATACATAGTGAAGCAGCAAGTTCAAGTCATTATTGGAGATCATTTTCCAAAAAAGGTTACATGAGAAAATGAATATTAGCTACATATAGTATGTTAATAAATTTCTGCCTTCTCTAACTATCATTCATTATTGTCGCTTGCTTGGCCATAATTCTATTCCTCTTGTTTCCAAACTTTTAAAGTCTTTGATTTGAAAAATGTACATAGTATTTAACTAAAGAACTCCTGATCTGCATGCTTGTCCCCAGTAAGTGAAAGTACTACACCATTTGATCACATTGACAGTCAGACAGTTTTCCTTCTAGCTGTATGACTCAACACAAAAATGGGTACTCAGCAGGCCACTTTCTTGTTCATGTTGTTGTTGCCATCACAGTTCAGTAGTCCTTCCAGGTACTGCATTAAATGCGTTAAATGTGCTGATCAAAGTACGTTGTACATGTTTTCTTATGAATGCAGGATATGTATCTAACTAGCAATTAGTGGCATAACTATAGCCATAGCAGTCCATGTGACTGCTATGGGGCCTGGACTGGAGGGGGGTAGACCTTATGAGGGAGGCTACTGAGGAAAATTATACATAGTTATACATTATACATAGAAAATCAGTGTGCATGTTAACAAAACACAGGTCAAGTATTGTATCATAAATGTAGCGCCCCCTGGCTCTTCTAGAGTCAAGATAAAACTTCCAGAGGCAGGGAGCGAGCTAGCATTTACCCCAGAGTCCATGGCTTTAATGGGGAGTTCTAATCAGAAATTGGGCACCAGTCACTTTTGATCTTTTCAAAGCTTTAAATGTTGAACTTGGAAGAAGGTAGAAGGGGAGAGAGTTAGGGGGTCTCAGAAACTGCAGAAGATCACTTACAAATTCCTCGGATTCAGAAAAAGTACAGCTTCACAGTGTCAGCCAACCTAGCAACACTGCAAACAAGTTTTCAGATGTAGAACAAGATTCAGCTTCACAGTGTTAGAACTTTTAACCACTTCCATACTGGGCACTTAAAGGCCTCGTACACACGACCGTTTTTCTCGTCCAAAACAGTCAAGAAAAGTGCCGCAAGAGTTTTTTTGTCGAGAAAAACGTTCGTGTGTATGGTTTTACGACGAGAAAATTGCCGAGAATCTCGACGAGAAAATAGAGAACCTGCGTTCTATTTTCTCGTCAGGATTCCAGATTTCCTCGTCGTGTTTCTCGTCGGCCTGTTTTGTGACGAGAAAATGGTTCGTGTGTATGCTTTTACGACTCTTCCAAAAGCGCGCATGCTCACAAGCAACTATGAGACGGGAGCGCATCTTCTGGTAAAACAAGCCTTCGTAATGGAGAGAGCATATTCGTCAAAAATATTTCATTGTTTAAATGTTCTGCATTGAAATCTTCGTTAGAATGTTACATTAATCAAAACGAGTGACCTTCTTTTGCTGCTGATATTCACACAGAGTTATGCCTTATTTTTAACCTTTTTCATGCTGCTCTTTATAAGATTTATGTGTATTATATCGTGCAAGTTTTTAGGAATAATTTAAATGGTTAGATTTTTCAAAATGATGTTAATTATAATTTCACAATGTTTTGATAGTGATCTCCCATTTAATTTTGGAATCTATATTATTTAAATTTCCCACCATGTTTTTGTGCTAATCAGATTTAGTTATTCTTTTGGGGGGGTGATATCTGTGCCTTTTATTGTCAGTCAAATGTATCTGCTTACTCCAAAGCTTGATTTTGTTTATTTAAAAATACACATAGTCAAGTATGAACTTAAACAAAAATCACATTAATTCATGTTTATAAATTAAATAAAGAGAAGGCAGCGCTGGAGAAGCTGCTGCCATTTGTGCATCCCAGGGACCCCAGAGCACACAGCAACCCTGTGTGGACACTAACATTGGGAGCTTGAGAAGGCCAACATTTCTGAACACAATCTGATGCTGGCCTCCCAGAGGTCAGGAACAGCAGCAGGTGATATATATGTCCCAAGTGTGTGGTACTACAACAGGCTGCCTTCTGTCCGACCACAATGAAGCAAGGCCATCACTTCCTCTTCTTCCCGGCAACCTTCCCTGCAGCCTTTCCTGAAGCCTTCCCTGCAGCCTTCCTTCTTCGTTTGGCTGGAGGCTGGCCCACTGGAGGGGTACTCCTGTCAGGAGGAGGAGGTGGAGGTGTAGCAGAAGGGGGTGGGGCAGAAGAAGAAGGTGGAGGTGTAGCAGAAGGGGGTGGGGCAGAAGAAGAAGGTGGAGGTGTAGCAGAAGGGGGTGGGGCAGAAGGTGGAGGTGTAGCAGAAGGGGGTGGGGCAGAAGAAGAAGGTGGAGGTGTAGCAGAAGGGGGTGGGGCAGAAGGTGGAGGTGTAGCAGAAGGGGGTGGGGCAGAAGGTGGAGGTGTAGCAGAAGGGGGTGGGGCAGAAGGTGGAGGTGTAGCAGAAGGGGGTGGGGCAGAAGGTGGAGGTGTAGCAGAAGAGGGTGGGGCAGAAGAAGAAGGTGGAGGTGTAGCAGAAGGGGGTGGGGCAGAAGAAGAAGGTGGAGGTGGAGGTTGAGGTTGGGTCAGTTGGGCCACCTCACATATGGCGGTATTGGGTGTAATTTTCTCCATCACCCCCTTGTTGAGCAAGGTGATGAGCAGGGGCTCGCATAGGAGGCGTTGCTCCATGCTCATCACCTTGAACTTAGCCTCCACTAGGCCGGCAATGGCCTCTTCAGGGGATGTGGGCTCCTTGAGGGTGGCATGGGCCTCTTTAATAAGGGCCATTGCTGCCTCACTGGTGGTCCTGTCCCTCCTGTCTCTTTTGTGAAGCTGGATGGGAGGCACCTGGGATCTGGTGCTTCTCCTTTGCCCTGCCACCTCCTGTCTGCCACTGGGCCCTGCCACCTCCTGTCTGCCACTGGGCCCTGCCACCTCCTGGCTGGCACTGGGCCCTGCCACCTCCTGGCTGCCACTGGGCCCTTCCTCCTCCTGCCTGACAGTTTCCAGACCCTCCTCCTGGCTGATTTCATCCTGTGTATGAAAAAGGAACATAGTTTAATATGTTGGTTTAATCTTTGCATCAAACTTTGTAATCCTGATTGAAGCAATTAGAATGTAAATGCATAAATCCTTGCTTTAAATTTACCACTACATCAGATTGACTATTTAGCACCCAATTAAGTGCAGAATAATGTCTACAGATCTTGATTACACTTGTGGAATCCAAAATAATGTATGTTTCTCATCCTGACATATTTGTCAAACATTAATTTTATCCCAATACATTTTCAGTTAATACTATACCTGGCTCCAGATGGCCAAATCAGGATCATCCAGGATGGCTGCCTCCTCTTGCTCCAGAGAAGGCTCAGGTTGGCTGCAGGGAAGTCTGGGGGGAAGAGTGGAGAGTGATGGCCTTGTGTCAATGTGGTCATCCAGGAAGGACATCCTGTTGTAGTACCACAAAATCGGGACATAAACATCATCTGCTGCTGCTCCTGACCTCTGAGAAGCCAGCACCTTAGAGCGTTCAGTCCTGTAGGTACCTCTCAAGCTCCCAATTTTAGTGTCCACTTGTTTTGCTGTGGCTGTGGGCACCTTGGTATGCACAAATGGGAGCAGCTTCTCCAGCGCTGCTTTTCTCACCCCTTTTTTTTTATGGATGGGGTTTTTCGTCTCCCACAGAGCCGGCAGCTCCCTTACCTGGTCAATAAATTCCGCCAGGAACTCTTTGTCGCTAATAAAGACATTCATATTGTATCTGCAAGTTAAATAAATTATATTTAACTAATGTGAGGCAAACAGTCTAACCTCCTTAACATCCTAGTCACCATATATATCCTCCAACAATCTCAAGACAGTATAGGCCAACAATTTTTACAAGTCACAAAATCACATACCTTCGTTCGCGCGTCCGTCACTTGAACTCCTCTCTCCGCACACCGAACGTACTATAGTCACATGTGTGTTTGCTATATACACACCACGCATGCGTCAAAATTCGAACACGTCGCTCCGCACACGTCGCCCGCCCATGACGTTCTAACTAACATCTTTTCCCCGCCCCTTCTCTTTCGGCGCGCAGACAGATATGGCGGAGTTACAGCAGGTGTCTGATAATTCCGCAACTAACGAGGAGACAAGCCCGGAGACCGAGGACACGTCACGATCAAGGAGGAGATTCAAGGCATTGAATATGTCTTTGGCGGAGATGGTGGAGATGGTGGACATCTTGCTCAAGGCTGATTATGATGCCAAGCATGGGCCGTATAGCAAACCAAATAGAAGGAAGGCCAAAATCCTCACTAAAGTTGTGAAGAGTCTGAGGGCGAAGTTCGGGGTGAAACGCTCAAATGAGCAGCTCAGAAAGAGGTGGTCAGACCTCAAACTGAGGGAGCCAGACCAGTTGAGGAGCATAAAGAGGATGCTCGCTAAAAGTAAGTAAAATGTAGACTTTTCTGCTATTAATCTTTTTATAAACTGACATGTTTTTTTTTTTTCTCATATTGGACTCCCTTCCAAAATGTAATATTTTGAACTTGGTTGGGCACAGTAATCGTTCGTTACGTTACCGACACTTCGTTCGGCCACTATCCGCGGTTTTGGCTTATTTTAGAGCCACAAAAGTAATTAGACATCTGCCATTTTTGATCAAATATTGTTGATAATTTTTTAGTCTAGATGATGTGTTTGTAAAGAGAATGAAATGCAAACTTTTATCAGTGTAAAGGAGAGGACACTCAGCAGCTGCACTTTGGAGCACTATAGTGTGGGCCACCAGACTTTTTTGGGTGTCCCACACAGGTGCATCAGAGAATTTTTGTGGTGCCTCCATGTCAAAAAAATTACATCCAAATGTGAATACTAAACATATTTGGGGTCATAAATAATGCATTCTTCTTTAAATTCCGCACAAACACACACTTGTACCCCACTTCCAAGCAATTTAGCCTGTTTTTATTTTAACAATGAGATTTACAGTGTGATAAATAGACCTTTGGTTTTATTCTCATAGGGGAGAGAAGACTGGGAGGAGGACACTCCAGGGAGCACATGCACCCCACAACTTCCAAGCAACCCCAAACTCCCAAAGACCCACAACCGAAAGATGTGCAGGAAGTTGAGGTGGAGGAAGGAGAAGTGCAGGAAGGAGAGGTGGATGACGTTGTGGATCTGGTCACCACAACAGGTCAGTATCTGTCACCACAGCTTCAGGTAAGAGAGGTAGGCCTGCAGAGTTATAATACATTTTTTTTTGGTTTTTAGGGGATGTAAATGTTGTGAAGGATAGTACACGGTTCTCTGCTGACAGTGCCCTCCGCCTCATCCAGCAAGTGATGGAATGTAGCACGGAACTGGACCTAATTAAACAAAGAATCCATGTGATGGAACAAACATTTAAAGACATTCTCGATGTTTTGGGGAGAATTCAATAAGCCATCCAAACACATTTGTTTTTACATGTTTGTTTTTGTAATTTTTTGAATTTTTTTGACTATCAAACCAGCCAAAAATTGAATATGCACACAGTGTGTCAACATGTGCTATCTGCCATCAGGGGATATCCATGTACGTCTTTTGTGGGTGCAACCCCTTCCTCGTATCAAAAGTCGGTGAACTGAGGAAGGGGATGCACCCCCAAAACACGTCCATTGATCACCCCTGATGGCAGATAGCACATGTTGACAATAGGGATCAGGATTGTAAACTTCCTAGATGAAAAAAAACCCAAATGTGTGCATATTCAATTTTTGGCTGGCCAAGGGGTGGCAGGACCCCATATTAGGACGGGCACATAGAGACATAGTTTGTGTAAGTGAATGTCTCCGATTGCTCAGAGGTATCCAATGTTGTAATTTTTGAAATGCAACTGTTATTTTTGTATTTTCATAAGCAAAAAATTGCCGGGTTGGGGCCAGGCCAACCCAAAAGTAAAAAAAAAAAAAAAAAGGAAGAGAATGTGCACAGAGTAAAATATTTGACCACAAACAACGTGTAGCTTCTTTTTATAATACCCTCTAAGCTTATTTGGTTCTTTTGTAAGGTTACATAGTGAAATGGTTGTTATTTACTAAAGTAAAATACACTTGCCACTACAAATGCACAAAGACAAACTAGGAGACAGGAAAGAACAAATAATTAAAGGTTTAAACAAGCTTTTTATTGGGATACTTAGACATAGGCTGGCATAGGAATTGCCCCCCTACCCGTGAAATACTCCATGTATTTGTCCCGAACCTCACGGGCATTTTGGGGGGGCAAGCCAAGACGGGCAGATTCCAGGCCCGGAAGGGGATTTGCAGGGGAAAGTCCAGCCTCTGGCAAAACTGAGGCCATATATGAATTAGATTTGCGGCAAAGAAAATTGTGTAGCACACAGCAGCATAACACTACATAGTTTATTTTGTAGTCCGCCAAGTGGATGGAAGTCATAAAAAGGCGGAACCGGCTGGCCATTATGCCGAAGGCATTTTCAATGACTCTTCGGCCCCTGGCCAGCCGGTAATTGAACACCCTCTTCTCTGGGGTCAGGGTCCTCTGTGGAAATGGCCTCATAAGATGACGTCCGAGTCCGAAGGCTTCATCAGCCAAAAAAACAAAGGGGAGTCCTTCAATATTCCCTGCATCCGGTGGCAATGCAAGGTCGTCACTCTGGAGACGGAGGGCAAACTCCGTCTGGATGAAGGATCCCCCATCGGACATCCGGCCATTCTTCCCTACATCAACATAGAGGAATTCATACCGTGCTGACACCACCGCCATCAGCACAATGCTATGAAACCCCTTGTAGTTGTAGTAGTAGGACCCAGAACGGGGTGGCGGCACGATGCGGACGTGCTTCCCGTCTATGGCACCACCACAGTTGGGGAAGTCCCACCGCGTGGCAAACTCCGATGCCACAGTCTGCCATTCCTGTGGCGTGGAAGGAAGCTGTGGAGTGAAACAAGATGAAATAATATTAGAAAAACAAAGTCATACATTACAAGGAAATTCTATCCCAAAAAATTAGAGGCCAACATCAATCAAATTATACGTTTATTAAGGTGTGTAAAAAAAGGATAATGGAAGGCTCATTTATCATATTCATCACCCCCTCTGATGGGCCATTACTAAATTATTTTGGGGGGGGGGATGTGTTTGGCCACAGGATAGCATTGCAGTGACGGTGCGTCCAGAATGGGCGCTGGAGCACTGCCCCCTCTCTCCTGTGCCCATCACTCAGAACAATACATAGGTTCATGCGTTGCATGAACCTATGTATTGTCTATGCCGCACACTATTCAGGTGGATGGCCTCTTGTAAAGCGACCAACATATGAATCATTGCGGCATTTAGGGGGTTAAAATTGCATAGCAGAAACAGGTAGTAAAATAGTCTTGCAAATTACAACCTGAGGGATGTAATTGGCTTCCTAAAAGAAAAATCGGGGACGCAGGGGGGGGGGGGGGGGCATTCCTTGGGTAAACACTGACAGGCTGCTCTGCCAATCATGTTCACCAAGTCTGTTTAATGGTAACATGATTGGCTGATGCAACATGAAGGGAAGGAGAAGACATCAAGGACAGAAGAAGGATGGCACTGACCACAAGAAGGTAAGTGCAGGGCTGGGGGCAAACTGGCTGCATTAGAGGGGACTAAATGGCTGCATTTGAGGGAACAAAATGGCTGCATTGGAGGGGACAACTGGGGGCGTTTAATAGGCACCGGAGCAAAAAAGGAGGAAGTTTATTTCCTAAATTGGGGTTTGAACCCCCAAACATTTGGAGCAACAGGCGCCCCTGCTGGAAAAGTTAGTGAAGGGAAATATTTAGGGAGGAGAAAAAAGGGGCAATCTAAAGCTTCCAACATGCAAGGGGACATTCTCAGCATATTACAATCATGGTAATTAGGGAAGGATGAAAGAAATACAATACATTAGCATACATGTAATACATAAAATGTGATGTTAAGGGAGCAAACTTACCCTAATATAGTCCTCCTGCAGGACTTGGATGATGGCAGAACAGGTGTCTGGGATTATGAGGCCCAGAGCCTGGGGGGAGATGCCTGTCGTGAACTTCAAGTCCTGAAGACTTCTCCCTGTCGCCAGGTAACGCAACGTGGCGATGAGCCTCTGCTCAGCACTGATGGCTTCCCGCATAACGGTGTCCTTCCTGGTAATATAGGGGGACACCAAAGCCAACAGTTCCTGAAAAACGGGGTCAGACATCCTCAGAAAATTCCTGTAGTCCTCAGGATTATTCTCGACGATCTCCCGCAGCAGAGGCATGTGGCAGAATTGGTCCCGCTGGAGCAACCAATTCTTGGTCCATGAACTCCTCCTCACACCATTCATGGACTGGTCTTGGTCCAAAACAAGCAGACCAACACCAAGCGCACGCACAGCACGAACTCGACGACGAGAACGTCCAGGCGACATGGCTAGGAAACGGTCGTCTAATCAGAACGTACAGAACAGAACGCACTTTAGAACAGCAAGGCCTATGAATAACGAACTGAAAATCAGAAACGAACAGGCAAGAACGCACTGTAAAACAGATACGACCTGCCTAGATGCCCTGAAAGTCAAGATACGAACCCACAAGCACAAACTGAACGGCAGAAAACGATCTGAAAAGTACGAAGACTGAAAAGCGCGAATCGTCTCTTCCCAAACTTTTACTTCACACGCGGTAACACGAGATCAGCAAAAGCAGCCCAAGGGGTGGCACCAAGAAAAAAGATCTTCCCCTTTATAGTGCCGTCGTACGTGCTGGACGTGAGCGTGGAGAACAACGAGGAAATTGGGAAATGACAGTGTGTACGCATAGAAAGCTTGACGAGAAAATCGACAAGCTTAACAAGAATCTCGTCGAAAAAAACGACGTGTTTTTTACGATGAGAAACTCGGTCGTGTGTACGAGGGCAAACACCTTCCTGCCCAGACCAATTTTCAGCTTTCTGCGCTGTTGCACTTTGAATGACAATTGCGCGGTCATGCTACACTGTACCCAAACTAAATTTTTATCATTTTGTTCCCAGAAATATAGCTTTCTTTTGGTGGTATTTGATCACCTCTGCGATTTTTATTTTCTGCTAAAAAATAAAAAAAAGACCGAAAATTTTGAAAAAAAAAAGTATTTTTTTTGGTTTCAGTTACAAAACTTTGTAAATAAGTTAGTTTTCTCCTTCACTGATGGGCACTGATGGGGCTGCACTGACGGGCACGGATAAGGCGGCACGGATGGGCACCGATGAGGTGGCACGGATGGGCAACGATCGGCGGCACAGATGGGCAACGATCGGCGGCACGGATGGGCAACGATCGGCGGCACGGGTGGGCACAGATAGGCGGCATGGGTGGGCACAGATAGGCGGCACGGGTGGGCACGGATAGGTGGCATTGATGGGCATTGATAGGTGGCATGGGTGGGCACTCATAGGTGGCATGGGTGGGCACTGATAGGTGGCACTGTACTGTACTAATGGATGCCAAACAATAATGCCTGCCAATCAGTGATGCCCATTGTGGGCACTGATTGGCATCCATTGTGGCACTGATTGGCATCCATTATCCCTGGTGGTCTAGGGTGGCATACCTTACATACCTTTTTATGGTGTGCTTCCCTGGTGGTCCAGTGGCATCCCTGGTGGTCTAGTGGCATCCCTGGTGGTCCAGTGGGCATCCTCGGGGGGGCTGTGCTGATAATCGATCAGCACAAACCCCCCCTGTCAGAGGAGCAGCCGATCGGCTCTCCTCTACTCGCGTCTGACAGACGCGAGTGAGGAAAAGCCGATGACCGGCTTTTCCTGTTTACACTGTGATCAGCCATGATTGGACACGGCTGATCACGTGGTAAAGAGTCTCCGTCGGAGACTCTTTACCTAGATCGGTGTTGCGGGGTGTCAGACTGACACCCTGCAACAATGATCGCCGCGATGCGCGCCCCCGGGGGCGCCCAGCGGCTCAAAATCCTGAGGACGTCATATGACGTCCTGTCAGGATTTTGCAACCACTTTGCCGCCGTCAATCCGCTATAGGGCGGGCGGCAAGTGGTTAAGCCGATCCGGCAACACTGTAAGCACGTTTGTAGATTCTGGTGCGTCCTCCAAGCGAGTTACCAGGCCCTTCTGAGAGACCAGCATTCATCCTGGCTCTTTCCAGCAAGGGTCTTCTCACCTTGGCTTAGCTTCTTCCACACCGGGCAAAACAGCCTTATGACTACCTCAGCATTAGTAGAACCTAGACAGGTTTCTGGGCCTACACACATAGCTCACTTCAGCGGCACCTCCTCAGGCCAAAGGCCTGAGGCAAGAGACTGAGCAAATGACCCATCCCAAATATACTGTATATTCTCTCCCAGAATCTACCAGTGGCAAAGAACCTGCTATTGGGCTGACTGGAAGAAATATAAATATTCATAACTCAGTCTAGTTGTACTATCTCATACTATGACCTGAGGTACCAGTGACACCTACTGGCGAAAGTGAGAAATGCACAGCCCAATTGAGCTTAGGGGAAAAGCCAGAAATAAACTGTACAATCAGTCTGAGCTGCCTACAGCCCAGCCAAAATCTAAATATGCATTATAGCCTCAGTTTAGGACCAGGGGGCTACATAAAATTTGGTGCTGACACTAAATCCCTGTAACGTTTTCAGTCCTGAAGAGCTAACATTAGATGCACAGGAGGAGGTAGCTTGCAGAAAACAGCTACCAGTGTAAATTTGTTGCCCTCAGATTTTCTGCTGCAGCATAGTCAACAGCTCTGTAAATAATCATGTATGGTTATCAGTGTTTCTCCGGTTGTAAAAAATCCTTGACTTGTCAGCTAAAAAACAATCTTATAACTTAGATCTGTAGTTCTGCAAAAAAAAGGCACAGATTAAATAAGTTTGTATTAGGATATACAGTAATTTTTTGCAGCACTAACAATGATGTTAATATATAAAAGATTGTGTTATTATTATTGCTACTACAACTACTAGACTGCCTTATTTAGCACTTGCTTGACAGAAGTCACCAGGTGATGGGAAAATTGCATATTACATGTTTTCTAATTAAATAGTTAAAGTTGTCTAGTGGTCTCACAAATATCTAATAATGAATTCCAAGCCCTGGTTAAGGGACCATACAAGCCATACTGTATAAGGACATAAGTATGGTTTTACCTTAGTTGACTGACACCAAAGGAATGTTACTGTAAATTGACCAAGTCCTTAAAAGGTCATAGTGTTGCATGCATTTTCTTACACAAGTTCTATATAACACACACACACAGCTTGTAATAACTGTCTCATGTCAGAGCTGCATTATGCATGCGTCTGTGGTCACCTTCGCCGAGCCATATAATTGGAGGGACCCATGACAGAAACAGTATCTTTAGTTACTGTAAGTATTATAATTATATTTTCTATCGTATCTGTCCATACGTTTAATAAATGTTACACTTATTATTAAAATGTGCGTGATCTCTCTTTGCACATATCGAAGACAACCCCAAAAATGTGATGAAACACCAGGGTCCTATAACAATTTTGGTATGGGGCCCTTTGATCTGTAGTCATTGTGTAGTACTCCTGTAGCAAAAAATACATTTACTTATAATATAACAATATTATTTTGAAGCACTTTTTTCTGCTTCTAGGTTAGCCTCTACATTAGAATACATTAAAAATTATTTCTATATGAATTCTATACTGTATATAATATGTTCTGGACTAACAACCTGATTTAGCATATACAATAGTAGGTCCCAATGTTGAGGACTCTAAATGACTTGAAAATCAGTACAATCAGTACCTTATAATTTGAAGTGCCACTGGGAAATATTTTTTTTTTTGGATTAGCAAAATGGCAAGCACTTCTGTAATTAGACAGATAACCTTCACATGTAATCACTAGTGGGCATGTTACATATTCTAAATCCGTTTCTTAAAATTAAAGAAAATGTAATCCAGAAATGAAGTTTTACTTGCTTGTACATTTATTAGTCTTGGTTTTGGCAGATTTCTTAAAGGACAATTCCAGTCCCCCCAAAAATGGGCCAAGCATCATCCCCAAACTATTATATTACTTTTGTGCTCTCCCTATTAATATCTCAAAATCTAAGCTTGAATCTATCCAGAGAGAGTTTAACAAATTAATTTGGGCAGAGAAAAAACCCAGATGTAGTTATGCACTTATGCACAGACCTCAGTCCAAGGGAGGATTGGGGCTTCCTAATCTTTGGCACTATTTCATAGCAGCCAGACTCACACAATTATCTCAATGGTTCACCCCAAACCAAGATATTCCTTGGAAACAGTTTGAAACAGCCTCGATCTCCCCACTATATCTACAGGGCATCCTGTGGTCTAACCTAACCTCATACCGTATTCTCCTCAAGTATAACGTTATAGTGGCACATTTCTATCAATTATGGGTCAAAATTAGAAGTACATTTAACCTTTCCTCGAACATCCCCCCTTTAGCCTCCTTTTTAGGAGACCATAGACTTCACCTTGCATTTAGTAATAGTTCCCTTTTCTCACTCTGGATTAGGGATGAGCTCGGTGTTCGAGTCGAACACACGTTCGACTCGAACATCGGCTGTTCGATTGTTCGACAAAGATCGAACGTTATGGGCCGTTCGCGCCAAATTCGAGTGACGCGAACGGCCCACAATACACTGCGCCATCGCAGTGCAATCCCGGCGCTGTGATTGGCCAAGCATGCACTGTGACCCCGCATGCTTGGCCAATCACAGCGCCGGCAGCGAGGAGAGCCATAATTGGCCACAGGCAGGATTCCTGTGGCCAATCATAGCTCAGGGGGGTTTAGTACACGCCCCACACTATAAAAGGCCGCCAGCGCGGCGGCATCGTGCAGTGTGTTCCGGCATGCAGGGAAAAAGATAGATAGGCAGGGACAGTGTGTTCTGTGTTCTATTTTTTTCTCAGGCATCTGCAGGAGTTAGTGGGTGTTGTGTGCCTCCAGCACAGTATACACCTGGATCTACACTTTAATGTTGTTATCTTAGTTAGATAGGCAGGCAGGGAAAGAGATACATAGGCAGGGACAGTGTGTTCTATGTTCTATTCTTTTCTCAGGCATCTGCAGGAGTTAGTGGGTGTTGTGTGCCTCCAGCACAATATACACCTGTATATATCCGTCATTGCTGTTCTCTAATACAGGCATCTGCAGGAGTTAGTGGCACAGTGTACACCTGTATATACCCGTCATTACTGTTCTCTAATACAGGCATCTGCAGGAGTTAGTGGCACAGTGTACACCTGTATATACCCGTCATTACTGTTCTCTAATACAGGCATCTGCAGGAGTTAGTGGCACAGTGTACACCTGTATATACCCATCATTACTGTTCTCTAATACAGGCATCTGCAGGAGTTAGTGGCACAGTGTACACCGGTATATACCCGTCATTACTGTTCTCTAATACAGGCATCTGCAGGAGTTAGTGGCACAGTGTACACCTGTATATACCCGTCATTACTGTTCTCTAATACAGGCATCTGCAGGAGTTAGTGGCACAGTGTACACCTGTATATACCCGTCATTACTGTTCTCTAATACAGGCATCTGCAGGAGTTAATGGCACAGTGTACACCTGTATATACCCGTCATTACTGTTCTCTAATACAGGCATCTGCAGGAGTTAGTGGGTGTTGTGTGCCTCCAGCACAATATACACTACCCAATTACCATCTCCCTGCAGGCCATTACTATGTCTGGAAGGCCAACAAAGAAAGGCAGACAGTCACGAGCCAATAAAAGAGGGCAAGCAGGCTCTGTGTCTGGGGGCAACAGTGCTGGTCGTGGACGCGGTGCATTGTCATCAGCACGTGGCCATGGGACACGCTTGTCCTTATTTTCGGCAGCTGGACGTGCTAAGCCGCATCATGCCGAATACTTGGTAGAGTGGATGACCAAGCCCTCCTCATCCTCCTCATCCTCTCTCACCCAGGCTCAGGGTACTGGCAAAGCAGCTGCCAAAGCGTCCTCTTCCCTTGTATCAATGTCATCATCAGTCACTCCTTCCTTAGACCCACCATGTCCTCCTGAGGAGATCCCCGAACTATTTGAGCACAGTGTTGGGTACATGCTCCAGGAGGATGCCCAGCGTTTCGAAGGGTCTGATGATGATACCCAGCTAGAGGAAGGCAGTAGCGTGAGCGCAGAGAGAGGGGATGCTCAAGAAGGACAGCAATCTGGCAGTCATGTTCCAGCAGCTGCAGCATACTGCCAGATTGGCTCCAGTGATGAGGAGGGAGAGGATGATGAGGTCACTGACTCCACGTGGGTGCCTGATAGGAGAGAGGAGGAGGAGGATGAGGAGGAGGCGTATCTCCAACGAGGCAGGATGCCCTCCGGGGGCCAGCGTAAGGGCAGCACACCAACTGAATCACACCGCAGAGCTACGCCTGTGCAGGGCGCTGCCTCTGCCCGTTATTCCAAAAGTTCTTTGGTGTGGGCCTTTTTTGAGTCTAGTGCATCAGATCGCACCGCTGCTATTTGCAACATATGTCTCAAGCGTATCTCGCGTGGTCAAAACATCAGCCGCTTGGGCACCACTTGCTTGACTAGACATATGTTGACCTGCCATGCAGCTCGTTGGCAAGCTTACCTTAAAGACCCACACCAAAGAACAAAGCGGACCTCTCCTTGCTCCTCATCAGCTGGGATCTCCAACCCCACTATACCTTCAGTCCTCTCTGAAACCTGCACTGAGAGGAATGAAGGTGTAGAATTAGGTGTGTCACAGCCAAGTACTTGCGGGCACTCTGCTAGCAGTACACCAACGTCCGATTGTAGCAGGCAAATTTCCCTGCCCCAGCTGCTGGACCATCGAAAGAAGTTCACTCCCAGCCATCCACATGCCCAGCGGTTGAATGCTAGCTTGGCTAAATTGCTAGCGCTTCAACTGCTGCCTTTTCAGTTGGTAGATTCGGCCCCATTCCGTGAGTTTGTGCAATGTGCGGTTCCTCAGTGGCAGGTTCCCAAACGCCACTTTTTCTCACGGAAGGCGATTCCGGCTCTCTACTGGCATGTGGAAGGCAACGTCCATGCCTCGCTGGACAGGGTGGTCACCGGTAAGGTGCATATTACCGCTGACTCATGGTCCAGCAGGCATGGACAGGGACGTTACCTTTCTTTCACGGCCCATTGGGTCACTCTTTTGGCAGCTGGGAAGGATGCAGGACAAGGTGCAGTAGTGTTGGAGGTTGTTCCACCGCCACGCCTCCAAAATGCTACTACTGGTTGTGACACACCTCTCTCCTCCACCCCCTCCTCTTCTTCTTCCACCATGGCCTCTTCCTGTGCTTTGTCCTCGGAACCAGCGGTGCTCCATAGGCGTTCAAGGGGCTACGCAAGTACGCAGGCAAAAAGATGACATGCCATGCTTGCGCTGGTGTGTTTGGGGGACAGGAGCCACACTGGGGCAGAGGTTCTGTCAGCTCTGAAGGGGCAGGCCGAGAGGTGGTTGACGCCACGCCAGCTTAAGCCAGGAATGGTGGTTTGCGACAATGGCACCAACCTCCTCTCCGGCCTCCGACAGGGACAACTGACCCATGTGCCCTGTGTGGCTCACGTCCTTAACCTGGTGGTGCAGCGGTTCTTGGGCAGGTACCCAGGTTTACAGGATGTCCTGAGGCAGGCCAGGAAAGTCTGTGTGCATTTCTGCAGATCATATAATGCCAGTGCTCGGCTGGCTGAGCTGCAAAAGGAGTTGAACCTGCCCAAGAACCGCCTTATATGTGACATGCCCACCAGGTGGAACTCAACGTTGGCCATGCTGCAGCGGCTGCACACGCAGCAGAGGACCATCAATGAGTACCTGTGCGACTACGGCACCAGGAAAGGGTCAGGGGAGCTCAGGTTTTTTTCACCACACCAGTGGGGCATGATCAGGGATGCATGCACTGTCCTGGCACCATTTGAGGAGGCCACGAGGATGGTGAGCAGTGACAGTACATGCATCAGTGACACTGTACCTCTTGTCCACCTGTTGGAGCATACGCTGCATGGAATAATGGACAGGGCACTTGAGGCAGAACAGAGGCAGGAAGAGGAGGACTTCCTTGCCTCTCAAGGCCCCATTTACCCAGACAGTGTTCCTTGTGTCCCACTCATCACACAGGAAGAGGAGGAGGAGGAGGAGGAGGAGGATTGTGTCAGCATGGAGGTGGAGCATGGCACTCAGCATCAACAGCAGCAGTCTTTTAGGGATGATTTACAGTCCCAACAAACCCGTAGATTTGTACGTGGCCGGGAGGAGGTGGCTGCGGATCATATCGTCCTTAGTGACCCAGAGGACTCCGGACCGAATGCCTCAGCTAACCTACGCTGCATGGCCTCCCTGATCCTGCAAAGTCTGCGGAAGGATCCTCGTATTCTTCAGATCAAGGAGAGGGACCATTACTGGCTGGCCACTCTCCTTGTACAAGGGTAAGGTTGCGGACCTTATCTTGCCATCGCAGAGGGAGCAGAGGATGAGACAACTCCGGGAGGCCTTGCAGAAAGGTCTGTGCAACGCGTTCCCAGAGACTGGGAGGTTACAAACTCCTGGTCCTGGACAACGAGTTGCTGAGGCTTTGGTCAGTAGCAGAAGGAGCGGTGGAGAAGGTTGCCGTCTGACCGATGCGTTCAGACAATTTTTTAGTCCGCAGCCCCAAGATATGATCGGTTCCAGAAACCATCGTCAGCGTCTGATATACATGGTGCAGGAATACCTAGGGGCACGGTCAGACTTGGACACCATTCCCACCGAAAATCCTCTGGCTTACTGGGTCTTGAGGATGGATCACTGGCCAGAGCTTGCACAGTATGCAATTGAGGTACTGGCCTGTCCTGCATCCAGCGTTCTTTCGGAACGCACATTCAGTGCTGCTGGAGGCTTTGTCACGGATCACAGGGTGTGCCTGTCCACCGACTCGGTTGATCGACTGACCTTTATGAAGATGAACCAGTCTTGGTTCACCACCAGCTACCAAGCACCTGAAGCTGATATAACAGAATAATTTATTTTCAAATGTCACATCCCTTCAAGACTGATGCTGATGCTGAGTGACTGTCCTGTTAAGTTGACTGACTATCCTCCTCCTCCTCAATGATCCGATTCTTGATGATAGCTTGGAAGAGCTTTTTTGTTTCGGGGTGCCGCCACCAGTGGCTAAGGCCCAATTTTTCAGCCCCTGTGCATGTAATTACAATTTTTGATGCAATGCTTTGCAGCAGGGCTCATTCCTGCACTCCAACTAGAGTATCTGGGAGAGGTTGCCGTGTCGTGGCACCAGCACCAGTGCCTTAGGCCCAATTTTTCAGCCCCTGTTTAACAGGGGCATGTAATTACAATTTGTTATGCAATGCTTTGCAGCAGGGCTCATTCCTGCACTCCAACTAGAGTATCTGGGAGAGGTTGCAGTGTCGTGGCACCAGCACCAGTGCCTAAGGCCCAATTTTTCAGCCCCTGTTTACCAGGGGCGTGTAATTACAATTTTTGATGCAATACTTTGCAACAGGGCTCATTGCTGTGCTCCAAGTACAGTATCTGTGAGGGGTTGCAGTGTTGTGGCACCAGTGCCTAAGGCCCAATTTTTCTTCCCCTGTTTAACAGGTGCGTGTAATTACAATTTTTGATGCAATACTTTGCAACGGGGCTCATTGCTGTGCTCCAAGTACAGTATCTGTGAGGGGTTGCAGTGTTGTGACACCAGGGGCATGTAATTACAATTCTTGTTCTAATAATTCACAGCAGGGCCCATTCCTGCGCCCACCAAGAGTAACTGTGAGGGCTTACAGTGTTGTGGCAACACTACCACCACCTCCACCACCACCAAAGGCCCAATTTTTCTGCCCCTCTTCTACAGGGGCATGCAATTACAATTCTTGATCTAATCATTTACAGTAGGGCCCATTCATGCGCCCACCAAGAGTAACTGTGAGGGCTGACAGTGTTGTAGCACCAGCACCACCACCAAAGGCCCAATTTTTCCTACCACTGTTCAACAATGGTATGTAATTACAATTCCTGATATAATAGTTCACAGCAGGGCGTTCCAGCGCCCACCAAGAGTAACTGTTGTGGCAACACCAACATGTAAGGGGAAAATTTCAGCAGAGTATATACGGCAGGCCCCTACTTTCAAACATCCAACTTACAAACGACTCCTTCTTGCAAACGGAAGGAGACAACAGGAAGTGAGAGGAAATCTACCCCTAGGTAAGGGAAATTCTCTCCTGTAAGAGTTAATATGGGAAAAAGGTGTCTCCTCTCTACTGATGCTTTATCACCAATCCTTGTTTCAATAAAAACCCCACTTTTCAAAAACATTTCATTGGGACGGAAAGTGAGGTGAAATGTTCTGAACAGGTGCACAGACAGCAAAACAAATGTTACAGGGGTGATAACCCTTCCCTATGTTTTCCAAAAAGCTTAAAAATATATTTTTTGGCTGGAGCTACACTTAAACAATGTACCTGTTCAAAATTACAAACAGATTCTACTTAAGGACAAACCTATAGTCCCTGTCTTGTTTGCACCGCCTGTATACTGCTGTTCAGAGTATATAGGGCCTTTTTTTATTTTGGGTGCCGGGTTCCCCTTAATATTCATACAAGACCCAAAGGGGCTGGTA
The DNA here is from genome assembly GCA_029206835.1 of Rana muscosa. Classification (NCBI taxonomy): domain Eukaryota; kingdom Metazoa; phylum Chordata; class Amphibia; order Anura; family Ranidae; genus Rana; species Rana muscosa. The sequence continues at coordinate 643,276,107 of CM055117.1, read as the reverse complement.
ATGGGCTGGGGTAGGGGGGTGATGGGGTAGCCATGCCATTTTTCTCAAAGATTTTCATCAATATTACCGGGACCAGACATTACATTAAAGCCGCAAGCAGTTTTAAATGGCTTTTTTTCCTTTACAAATGTCATTTTGTGCAGGGACAGTTCTAAACACGGGAAACACATGCCACTTCACAGGCATACTTTAGACACCCCCCAGGTACGATATTTAAAGGAATATTTCACTTTTTTTTCACTTTATGCATCATTAACCCCTTGAGGCCCGCACTATAGCCGAATGACGGCTTCAGCGCGGACCTGAAAATCCGGGAGGCCGTCATTATACGGCCTCCCCTTTGCTCGTTCCCCGCGCGCGCTCCCGAGCGCGCAGCGGGGAAATTCTTTGCTGCCTGTGTCCCTTGGACACAACGAATCAGAGATCGCAGTGAATGGCCAATCAGAGTGGCCATTTACTATGCGATCTGTGCAGCCAATGAGAGATGATCTCAAATGTAAACATATGAGATCATCTCTCATTGCCTGCTCTCCCTCCTCACACAGATACAGCGTGTGAGGAGGGAGAGCGGTCTGCTACATTTGTTTCAACAGTGAGTGATTTTTCAACTACCACAGTACCCATACAGTGCCCACCTGAGCATATACAGTGCCCACCTGTGCCTATACAGTGCCCACCTGTGCCTATACAGTGCCCACCTGTGCCTATACAGTGCCCACCTGTGTCAGTCTGTGACGTCAGTGATCACCTGTGCCACCTCATCAGTGCCCACCTGTGCCACCTCATCAGTGCCCACCTGTGCCAATCAGTGCACATCTGTGCAATCAGTCAGTGCACATCTGTGCCGTCTCATCAGTGCCCATCTGTGCCGCCAATCAGTGCCCATCTGTGCCGCCGATCAGTGCCCATCTGTTCTGCCTCATCAGTGCCCATCTGTTCTGCCTCATCAGTGCCCATCTGTTCTGCCTCATCATTGCCCATCTGTTCCGCCTCATCAGTGCCCATCTGTGCCGCCTAATCAGTGCCCATCAGTGAAGGCTTGGCCCACACCTGTGTAGTCGCACCACCAAAAAATGTCAAAAAGATTATTTTCCGCCGAGGAGGCATACCAAATCCTTCCCACGCCCGACGAGAGCAACGTGGAGCTCTCTCTTTCGGATTCCCTTTCCCTTTCCAATTCCGATTCTGAGTCGGACGTCAATTACGAGCCATTCCTCAGTAGTGCAACACTGAGTGACTCAGAGGAGGAAGCTAGTCGGCCCGCCAAACGAAGGCGTTCTGGTGAAGAGGCAGTGCCATCCACCAGCACCGCCGTGCCATCCACCAGCACCGCCGTGCCATCCACCAGCACTGCCGTGCCATCCACCAGCACCGCCGTGCCATCCACCAGCACCGCAGTGCCTCGGCAACAAAGGCCAAGGACCCATGCCAGCCTTCCCTTTGCCCTTCAGAACCCCTTGTGGCTTCCTCCTAATTCAGGAGAAGCCAACAGTCCTCCTTTTACTGCCCAGCCAGGAGTCCAAGTAAACACGGAGAATTTTACCCCAATTGATTTTTTGATCTTCTTTTTACCGAGGACATGCTATCCAACATTGTCACCCAGTGCAATCTATATGCCCAACAATTTATTTTGAACAATCCTACAGCATATTATGCCCGTCCCTTCGAGTGGAGAGACCTAACGGTGGAGGAGTTGAAGATTTTTTTAGGCCTCACGTTTTGTATGGGACTCAACCCAAAAAACACCTTGCGTTCCTTTTGGTCAAAACGCCCCATCTATCACATGCCAATATTCTCCAAAGTAATGCCCAGAACCAGATACTTCATGATAATGAGATTCCTACATTTTAACGATAACACCCAGTGCCTTCCCCGAAATCACCCAAATTTTTACAGGCTTTTCAAAATTTGGCCCTTACTGAATTATTTTTCTGAAAAATTCCCCCAGCTTTATACCCCAGACCAACACATATGTGTGGATGAGTCCCTTGTTAAGTTTAGTGGCAGGCTTCAAATAAAACAATTCATTCCCAGCAAAAGGGCCCGCTATGGTGTGAAGGTTTACAAGCTATGTGACCGAGTCACAGGGTACACGTATGCCTTCTTAGTGTACGAGCGGAAGGACAGCCAGCTGAATCCCCCTAATTGCCCAGACTACTTGGGATCAAGTGGGAAAATTGTTTGGGACCTCATATACCCCCTGCTGAAAAAAGGCTACCATCTCTACGTTGACAACTTTTATACATCTCTTCCCCTGTTTCATAACCTTCACCGGATGCAGACGCCAGCATGTGGCACCATCAGAAGAAATTGGAAGGGCTTTCCTCAGAGTCTTGTAAATAAGAAGCTGAGAAGAGGAGAATCGGCAAGTCTGAGAAACAAGGAGGTTCTGGCAGTGAAGTGGAAGGACAGAAGAGATGTATACATGTTGTCTTCCATCCACAACGATACCTTTGTGGAAATCCCCAGAAGGAATGGCCCCATCCGAAAGCCCACATGCATCCAGGACTACAATTTGTTTATGGGGGGAGTCGACTTCAATGATCAGATGCTGGAACCCTATCTTGCCACAAGACGGACGTATCATTGGTACAAAAAAGTTGCAATTTATTTTTTTCAATTGGCCATATACAATTCGTACATCATATACCGCAACTCCACCCAAAACCCCAAACGCTTCCTTGGCTACCAGGAGGACCTTATCACTGCCCTTATTTTCCCGAACAGCCCACCCCAAAACATCCGATCTGATGTTATGAGTCGACTCTCCGAACGTCACTTTCCTGATAAAGTCCCTCCCACAGCAACAGGTCGACGACGACAAAAAAAAATGTAAGGTGTTTACCAGTGGAGGAGTCAGACGAGACACAGTTTATTATTGTGCAGAGTGTCCTTCCCAACCAGGCCTCTGTATAACTGACTGTTTTCTCCGTTACCATACTTCACTAAATTATTAGTGAAGTATGGTAAACGTAATCCTCAGTTCCTGCCTTCACACACCGTCACACCCCTTATGCCACTGCCTGCTCTGTAGCTGACCCTGGCTTGTTATTCGACCATGCTTCTGCCTAAAAATTCTGTACTACCTCTGCCTGATCTGGAACTGACCCTGGCTTGTTATTCGACCACGCTTCTGCCCAACGATTCTGTACTACCTCTGCCTGATCTGGAGCTGACCCTGGACTGTTTTTCGACCATGATTCTGCCTAACGATTCTGTACATACCTCTGCCTGATCTGGAACTGACCTTGGACTGTTTGACCATGCTTTTTGCCTGCCTCTTGGATTGATCTTGTACCCTGCTACTGGACTAGTGGGATTCAACACAGGGGTCTCACATATGTGAGGGGCTCCAGAAAAGTTTTTCTGGATGATGAAAAAATTTTTTTTGTTTTCTCATCCATGATTAGGGTCTGGAGACTCGGAGGCTTCAAAGAGATTTGGGTGGGAGAAGCCTCTACCCCTGTCCCCATTCTGTCCTGAACAAGGCCCTACTTCTGCCTGCTGCCTGTAGGACCTATGCCATCATGCCTCTGCCTGTCACATGAACTGACCACACCAAATGGACCTGCCTACTACCAGGACCAATTTTTTTGGCACTGCTAACAATATCTCTGCCTGCACTGACCCTGGACTGTATATGGACAGTATCCCTGCCTGCTGCCTGGACAATTGTGTATGCCGTTGATGACCAAGTCCCTGCCTGCTGTCTGGACCAGTGCTATCCTGCTGTGTAGAACTGTGCTACTAAAACCACAGGTAATCTTTTGTTTTTATGCTTTGCTCAGCATAATGTATTTGGGGGTGTATATCTTGGTATGTGCATGCTATGTGTCCCTAGAACATCTGTGTCATGGATATGCATTAATGTCTGTCTGCCATCTTACCTTTCCTCCTCTTGTGTTCATCTTAGAGACCAGACCCCCTTCACCTGGCTTCCTTTATAATCTCCTCCCAGCCAGACTCCACCCCAGGCCCTATCACAGAACACTATATTAACCTGTGTACTGCAAGCCTGCTTTGCTGATCAACGTGTTTGTTAGGCATTGTGTGTTTGGGTTCCTGCCTGCCGTGTGCTACGTCTGTCTCTCTGTTACGTTATTGGCTTGTCCCCGACTATCCCTGTCTGCTCGTGACCCTTGACCGTCGGCTTGTCTTTCGTTATCCTTGTCTGCTTGTGGCCCTTGACTTTCAGCTTGTTATTCGTTACTCTTATATCTCGTGCTGCTGCTTTCCCTCTTGTCCCCTTATCCTACGGGGCGTGAGCTAGGAGACTCTAGGGGCCGCGACCTGGACCCAGCCTGCAGCATAACATCCTCACCACTAGAGGCTCTGGAGAAGACCTGCTGGGTCTTAGACTCCGCGCCCTGGGGAATCTTGGCTCTAGCTTCCCATAGGATCCCGGTTGTGCTTCTCTGGTCCCGCTTTCCACAACCACCCAGTTTCCTATCTGCAGCAGTCAGCCATAGGGTTCACTACCTTGCGGTGCACTCCTGTCCCCCTACGGTGTGCATCTGTCACCTGGCCACCGGTGACCTGACAGTTTGATCAGCCATGAACCCGGCTGACATCCCGCTCCCCGCGGATGATCCATTGCAGGGCATAGTTTGCAGACTTGAAACCCAGGAATCAAATCAGACTCAGGTGATGCGATTCCTCCAGGATCTGGCTTCTCGCTTCGAGCAGCTTCAGGCCTCCTTGGGAACCCTGAATCCGCAGCCTCAAATACAACCAGCGGCTGCATCTATTGCACCAGTCGCAGCCACACACTCACTACAACTGCCAGCTCCATCCCGTTTCTCTGGGGACTCCAAGGCTTGCAGGGGGTTCCTTAGCCAATGAACGATTCATTTTGAGCTCCAGCCCCAAAACTTCCTGTCTGATCGGGCTAAGGTAGCCTATTTCATTTCCCTCCTCTCTGGTGAAGCTTTAGCCTGGGCAGCCCCTCTGTGGGAACTGAATGATCCAGTGGTTTCTAGCCTGTCTGGCTTCTTGAAACTTTTTCGGAATATCTTCTAAGAACCGGCTCGTGTCTCTTCAGCGGCCAGCGCCCTTTTACGTCTCCGCCAAGAGTCTGCTTCTGTGGGACAGTATGCCCTTCATTTCCGCATACTGTCGGCTGAGTTGAGCTGGAACAATGAGGCCTTAGTCGCAACCTTTTTGCATGGCCTGTCTGATAGAGTGAAGGATGAATTAGCAGGAAGAACCATCCCCACTGATCTGGCCGGCGTTATCTCCTTGTGTAACCAGATCGATATTCGCTTTCAGGAGAGGACCTTAGAAAAGCAACACCAGCACTCCTTGGTTCTTAGTCAGCCTGAGCTCCCCTCTCTTCGACCCGTAGAGCATCTCCTACCAGCTGAGGAACCCATGCAGCTGGGTCGGACCAGGCTATCCCCCGAGGAATGTGCTAGGCGCAGAACTCTTGGTCTGTGTCTTTATTGTGGGGGCAAAGGTCATTTTCGTGACACTTGCTCTCTTTGTCCAGAAAAACGTTCGGGTCCACTTCATCTGGAAAGTGGAGTATTGGACCCAGAAATATCACCTTTCCCTTCTCGTCTTCTGCTTTCTGTGTTCCTTCATGTTGGTGCTTCTTCTCATTCGGTCTCAGCATATCTGGATTCCGGAGCCGCTGGTAATTTCATGGACTGGGAAATCGCATCGTCCATGAGACTTACTCTTTTGCCCCTCACCACACCATTGGTGGTCTTGGCGATTGATGGTACTGTTCTCCCAGGGGGACCTATCCGCTTCCAGACCCTCCCTGTTAAGATGTCGGTAGGGACACTCCACCAGGAGTGGATATCCTTCCTTATCTTACCCAAGGCCTCAACGCCTATAATTTTGGGTCTCCCATGGTTACAGCTCCATTCTCCTCATGTGGACTGGACTACTGGACAGATCCTGGCTTGGGGTCCCTCCTGTTCCTCGTCCTGCCTACCCAAGGTTGCCCCCTGTGAACCTGAGCCGGTCATTCATTCCAGGTTGCATAACCACTTACATTTCTCTGTCCCTACTCACCCTTGGACGCACAGCCAGGCTAGCTTGTCTACAAGTCCTGGAGTCGCTACGTCTTGCGATGCGATTCAGGTAGTCGCTACACCTGACTCAGCTATTCACTCTGCCTCTGTACTAGTTATGCCAGTCCAGCCCATGCCCAGTGAGCCTCCTACTTTTTCTTGTTCAGGACATTCTGCTTGTCCTTCAGCTATTCAGCTTGACTCCGGCGACATGTCACCTTCTAACCAACCTGACTTCAGGGTTCCACTGACATCTGCCCAGTCTGATGGTCCTGTGCAAGATGACCAGTTCCCCTTTAAAGGTCTAGGGGACCCTCATCAGATTCCTGTTGATCCTCTCATGCCCTTGCTTATTCCTAGAGAGCCTTTGGTCCTCAATAGATCTTCTTGTCATCTCCCTACCTCGTTTTCGGTCTCTGAGGATAATCTTAAGTACGAGGTTAGACAAGTTCTGGATTCTCGGCTCTGCAGAGGCATTCTTCAGTACCTTGTGCATTGGAGAGGTTTTGGTCCTGAGGAGGCATCTTGGATCGCTGCATCTGATGTCGCTGCACCTCATCTGTTGAGGAGGTTTCATCAGAGATTTTCCTTTAAGCCTGGGCCCAGGCGGGGGAGGGCCCATAAGAGGGAGGGTACTGTCATGGATATGTATTAATGTCTGTCTGCCATCTTACCTTTCCTCCTCTTGTGTTCATCTTAGAGACCAGACCCCCTTCACCTGGCTTCCTTTATAATCTCCTCCCAGCCAGACTCCACCCCAGGCCCTATCACAGAACACTATATTAACCTGTGCACTGCAAGCCTGCTTTGCTGATCAACGTGTTTGTTAGGCATTGTGTGTTTGGGTTCCTGCCTGCCGTGTGCTACGTCTGTCTCTCTGTTACGTTATTGGCTTGTCCCCGACTATCCCTGTCTGCTCGTGACCCTTGACCTTCGGCTTGTCTTTCGTTATCCTTGTCTGCTTGTGGCCCTTGACTTTCAGCTTGTTATTCATTACTCTTATATCTCGTGCTGCTGCTTCCCCTCTTGTCCCCTTATCCTACGGGGCGTGAGCTAGGAGACTCTAGGGGCCGCGACCTGGACCCAGCCTGCAGCATAACATCCTCACCACTAGAGGCTCTGGAGAAGACCTGCTGGGTCTTAGACTCCGCGCCCTGGGGAATCTTGGCTCTAGCTTCCCATAGGATCCCGGTTGTGCTCCTCTGGTCCCGCTTTCCACAACCACCCAGTTTCCTATCCGCAGCAGTCAGCCATAGGGTTCACTACCTTGCGGTGCACTCCTGTCCCCCTACGGTGTGCATCTGTCACCTGGCCACAGGTGACCTGACAATCTGATGGTGTTCCTTGCATGTTGGGCCTCTGTATGTAGACAGGCTGTGTAAAAGTCCCACACATTTGGTATCGCCATACTCAAGAGGAGTAGCAGAATGTATTTTGGGGTGTAATTTTTGCTATGTAAATGCTATGTGTTGGAGATATCTTATAAACCGACAACTTTGTGTAAAAAAAAATGCGTTTAAATTTTTTTCCACATTTTCCAAAAACTTCTGGAAAAAAATGAACCGTTCAAAAGAGTCATTATGCCTCATAGATTATACGTTGTGGTGTTAGCTTTCCAAAATGGGGTCATTTTGTGGGTGTTTCCATTGTCCTGGTGCTCCAGGGCCTTCAAAAGTGTAATAGGTAGTCAACTAGTTAGATGTGTAATTTATGCTCCTAGAACACCTGATGGTGCTCCCTGCATGTTGGGCCTCTGTATGTGGCCAGGCAGTAAAAAAGTCCCACACATGTGGTATCGTAATACTCAGGAGGAGTAGCAGAATGTATTTTGGGGTGTTATTTGTGGTATGCACATGCCATGTGAAAGAAATAAGCTATTACAATTACAATTTTGAGAAAAAAAACAAAAACGTAATTTTGCAAAGAATCGTGGGAAAAAATTACAACTTCAAATAACTCACTATGCCGCTTACTAAATACCTTGGAATGTCTACTTTCCAAAAAGGGGTTGTTTGGGGGGCATTCGTACTCTCCTGGCTTGTTAGGGTCTCAAGAAATGAGATAGGCCGCCAGTACATCAGATGTGATAATTTTTTTATGATTTGCACTATAGCTTGTAGACTCTAAAACTTTCACACAGACCAAATAATTTTCAAAAATGTTGGGTTATTTTTATCAAAGATATGTAGCAGTATAAATTGTGGCCAAAATTTATGAAGAAAAATTAATAATTTGCAAAACTTTATCACAGAAACGAAGAAAAATGCGTTTTTTTTCAAAATTTTCGGTCTTTTTTCATTTATAGCGCAAAAAATAAAAAACCCAGAGGTGATCAAATACCACCAAAAGAAAGCTATATTTATATGAAAAAAAGGACAAAAAAATCATTTGGGTACAGTGTTGCATGACTGAGTAATTGTCATTCAAAGTGTGAGAGCACTGAAAGCTGAAAATTGGTCTTGGCAGGAGGGGTGTTTAAGTGCCCAGTAAGCAAGTGGTTAAAATGACTGCTCCCGAAAAATGGCCATTTTTAAAACTTCGTTTTGCATTGATACATGTCCCCTGGGGCAGAACCCGGGTCCCCAAACCCTTTTTAGAACAATAACATGCATATTAGTCGTTATAATTAGCACTTTAGGTTTCGAACGTTCGCGTCTATTGTATATAATAGGGTTCTAACGTTCGTGCGAACTTTCGGTCCGTTCGAAGGTTCTGGTGCAAACCGAACTGGGGGGTGTTCGGCTCATTCCTACTCTGGATACATACCAAGTTAACCACACTAAAATCTCTACAGACTAAATGGGAATTCACCCCTTTTTCTACATTACAAGCTAAATACAACCTCCCATCATCTGAACACAGGCTCTATCTACTGATTAGATCCTTTTATGAGGAACATTTCTCGCTGAATACTAGCCCCCCCTAAACTATTTTTGAACAAATATGCATTTCCTCATCAAGAGATGAAGGACTGATATCTCGGTTCTACTGTTATCTTAATGGTTTTGAATCACAAGAGAAATCTGGTCCAATGCTTAAGTGAGAATCCGAGTTGGACTGTTCCCTCTCAGTTGAGATGTGGACCGCCATGTTGGATAACCTCCGCAAATGTAATAGAGCTGTCTCTTTTAGGGAAACCCCACTGAAGTTATTCTTCAGATGATATCTGATAGACTTGTGCACAATGGAAAAATTTGTTTAGTTTCGGTTCGTTTCTTTTCGGCCCTGTTGATTCGTAATTGTTCGTAATTTTGCTAGACAGGATTTTTTGTGTTCGGACTAATTCGTATTTTCGCAAGCGACATTTTTCGTTGAATCGGAATGATTCGTATTAATGTAAGCCTTATTTTTCCTTGATTTATAATTCGTACTTTCTGTAGAGTACATTGTTTTTCGTTGATTCTGGACACAACTCCTACTTTCGTAACTTTTTTTGGGTTCGTTGATTCGTAATTTTCCGTGTCTCTCTCACAACGACGCTGCCTATTATGCCTAATGTGCTTCAAATGGATTTGTACTTTTCTAAATACATAGCGGTTATTTGTAACGATTCGAAATCTCGTATTTTACTTTAGTTTTTTACATGCAGCTATAGCCTCCGCCCCTGTACACCATTTTGAGAGGGAGTTCAGCACGGTGAGGGAGAAGCAGAGAGCAGAGCAGAGTGTTATTGTGCTTCGAATGGATTCGTACATTCGTAACTTTTTTCATAACGAATTATGCCGAAGACATTCGGGCATTTGCTATTTGCGATATAATTTATTTTGGATTCGGTTTTATTTGTAATTGCTTTGTTTGGAAATTCGAATGCTTCCGAATGTCCGAAAGTTGCTAAATTCGGATGAATTTCGATTTGTTCCGAAACTAATTGCACAAGCCTAATATCTGACTCCCTCTAAAATCAATAATTTCTACCCCTCTGCTTCCCCTAATTGTTTTAGGGGCTGCCCGGAACAAGGTACATTCTTGCACATCTTCTGGAATTGTAGACACTTAGATCAGATATGGCGCACTGCTGTGGAGAGGTTTGAAAAGTCATCCAAACAGAAAATTGTCCCCACTCCTCAGATCTGTCTATTGTACGCTAATATACCTAATAACCCCAAACCATGTGTCAGACTATTCCACTCATTATGCAGCTCCATCCAATGGATGATCGCCCTCAACTCGAGATCCAACAACTTACTTTGGCCGCAGGTTCTTACCAGAATGGAAACACTCAAACTTTCTGAGAGAATTTACCACACTTTAAATGACATCCGCCACATCTACGACCTAAAATGGTCTTACTGGAATCTTACATAATCATTGCCTCTCATAATTCACCTTATATATGTATACAGTGGGTACGGAAAGTATTCAGACCCCCTTAAATTTTTCACTCTTTGTTATATTGCAGCGATTTGCTAAAATCATTTAAGTAAATTTTTTCCCCTCATTAATGTACACACAGCACCCCATATTGACAGAAAAACACAGAATTGTTGACATTTTTGAAGATTTATTAAAAAACAAAAACTGAAATATCACATGGTCCTAAGTATTCAGACCCTTTGCTCAGTATTTAGTATTTGCACCCTTTTGATCTAATACAGCCATGAGTCTTTTTGGGAAAGATGCAACAAGTTTTTCACACCTAGATTTGGGGATCCTCTGCCATTCCTCCTTGCAGATCCTCTCCAGTTCTGTCAGGTTGGATGGTAAACGTTGGTGGACAGCCATTTTTAGGTCTCTCCAGAGATGCTCAATTGGGTTTAAGTCAGGGCTCTGGATGGGCCATTCAAGAACAGTCACGGAGTTGTTGTGAAGCCACTTCTTTGTTATTTTAGCTGTGTGCTTAGGGTCATTGTCTTGTTGGAAGGTAAACCTTCGGCCCAGTCTGAGGTCCTGAGCACTCTGGAGAAGGTTTTCATCCAGGATATACCTGTACTTGGCTGCATTCATCTGTCCCTGCAGCTGAAAAACACCCCCACAGAATGATGCTGCCACCACCATGCTTCACTGTTGGGACTGTATTGGACAGGTGATGAGCAGTGCCTGGTTTTCTCTACACATACCACTTAGAATTAAGGCCAAAAAGTTCTATCTTGGTCTCATCAGACCAGAGAATCTTATTTCTCACCATCTTGGAGCCCTTCAGGTGTTTTTTTAGCAAACTCCATGCGGGCTTTCATGTGTCTTGCACTGAGGAGAGGCTTCCGTTGGGCCACTCTGCCATAAAGCCCCGACTGGTGGAGGGCTGCAGTGATGGTTGACTTTCTACAACTTTGTCCCATCTCCCGACTGCATCTCTGGAGCTCAGCCACAGTGATCTTTGGGTTCTTCTTTACCTCTCTCACCAAGGCTCTTCTCCCCCGATAGCTCAGTTTGGCAAGACAGCCAGCTCTAGGAAGGGTTCTGGTTGTCCCAAACGTCTTCCATTTAAGGATTATGGAGGCCACTGTGCTCTTAGGAACCTTAAGTGCAGCAGAATTTTTTTGTAACCTTGGCCAGGTCAGTGCCTTGCCACAATTCTGTCTCTGAGCTCTTCAGACAGTTCCTTTGACCTCATGATTCTCATTTGCTCTGACATGCACTGTGAGCTGTAAGGTCTTATATAGACAGGTGTGTGGCTTTCCTAATCAAGTCCAATCAGTATAATCAAACACAGCTGGACTCAAATGAAGGTGTAGAACCATCTCAAGGATGATCAGAAGAAATGGACAGAACCTGAGTTAAATATATGAGTGTCACAGCAAAGGGTCTGAATACTTAGGACCATGTGATATTTCAGTTTTTCTTTTTTAATAAATCTGCAAAAATGTCAACAATTCTGTGTTTTTCTGTCAATATGGGGTGCTGTGTGTACATTGAGGAAAAAAAAATGAACTTAAATTATTTTAGCAAATGGCTGCAATATATCAAAGAGTGAAAAATTTAAGGGGGTCTGAATACTTTCTGTACCCACTGTATATACTTTAAAGCTCCCCTCTTTGTGATAAATGTGTTATCCTTTGGTATGATTGATGCCTACCCCATACATGTACCTGTACCATTTTATTTTTATTTTTCATGTTTTCAGCTGTGATATATGTACATCCTTAGACTCGATGCTGATGCCTTTTATTAACTTATTAACAATGTATTGTAATTTACATTTGAACTTCCAAATAAAACTTTTGTAAACAAAAATGGGCCAAGCTAAATAAAATTTATGCAAACAACATAGAAGTTCTAAAAATATATATGTGTACAGTAAGCCTTCCACACTGCTCATTTTCTCTGTCCTTACTTTCCCCTTCAAAGCTCTGTGAGCTATTAGTAAATGAAAAACCCTGTAAGCTATAAGCATGCTTTGGTGCTTGTACCTACCTCTTAAAGCTGGACTCTCGGATAAGTGAATATTGTCTAAATACAAGAAGCAGGTATATTTATTCCAAATTTATGCAGTATACCAGTGTGAATATATGAGGACCAGTCACTGCTGTTCTGTGCATTGTTACTGGTCTTGTATCTGACCCCCTTCCCCGTAGTTTTTAGTAAAAGGCAACCTATAGTAGGAGGACCTGCTGGGTTCCTCCTACAGCTCTGCTCTTTATGTTGAGCACAGTGTTGATGTTGCCAATAATTGTACAAGTTAATAACTGGGTTTGCAAAGGTATTTGGTGCATACAAAAAGGATTCATATATTTTAGGATACTGCAAAATATATTTAAATAAAAGCTTATGTGCCTGGCGTGCATTTTTTTTGCCTTCTGGAGCTCCTGAAGCTGGAGGTGTTTTGATATGCAAATACAAACTTGGTAATTTGATGGCAGGCTTGCCCCCTACTGCATAACTATTGATTCTAATGTGGGCGAGATGGGCCAGCCATTGACCTCAATACAGTATATGTATATCAAAGTGACATACTCCACAGTTATATAGAAATGCTTGCTTTATCTGGGTTAAATGGGAGAGAAAATCATCTTTCTCAGCTGTTTCAGAGGCTATAGTATTTGTTACTTTATAATGGATGTATCTGAATATACAGTATGTGCTGATTTTATAGCAAATTTATCTGTAAGTGGCTCTGCAGGTGAAATTGTTATCACGAATCTTAGTTCTTAGAAAACGAGAGAGCTCTATAAAGGGAGCCTTCATTGTTATTATTACATAGTATAAACCAACAGCTTCCATAAGAAAACTGTAATCCCAAGCTGTAAGATAACCAAGGCAGTTCTGAAATAGAAGGATGTGTTAGCAAAACTCAAAAAATCTATTCAAGTAAATTCAATAATTCAGGAATAAGCTTCAAGCCACGAGAGACCTTCATCAAGCTCCCAGGTATGGAAAGTCATCCTTAACTGACCACATACAGTGAACTTGTCAGGCCCACAAACTAACCAAACTGTTAAAGTGCGTTTACCTTGTGGTTGCCCTGTGGACCTTTATTTGCCTTCATATTAGAAAAACAATATAGTATGGTCGGTGATACTTTTTTATTTCCACTAATAATAACATTTTCAGGACAAACTTTCAGGGTGCACCCCTTCTTCTAAGGCCCAGGCAGTACTGACACACACAATTTTAGCAAACTGATATTCTGGACAATCTCTAATGCTGGCTTTCAGGCAGCCCAACCTCAGACATAAATTAATCAGCGGGAAACTTCATTCTGATTACAGAGATGAAAATAAAGAAACCAAAGCCTTTCAACAACAAAAGCTACAAACTGTGCAGCGAAATCAATTCATTAAAAAGTGTCAAACATGCAAAAGGAACCTTCAATATTATAGAATCATACAGCTGTGCCTTCAGTAATGTGATGTGTGTCATTTAATGTACAATGAAACATAGGACATAAAATAACATAATGAGGATGATCAATGCAAACCTGTAGGACATGATTTCTTACAAACAGGCCACTGTTTTTTTTCTTAAAAAGAGCTTTGAAAATACTCAGGATAAGAACATCACATTTTAAACTTAGGACAGCTATATGCCTAAACCGGCCTGCTGAACTGGACGAGATTTGAACCATTAGTGGGCAGGCTAAATCTTCCAAGTTGATCAATCATACAACTTGGATTACAACCAGCATGCCGGTTTCTCTTGCTATAGCTGCTAGCAATAATCACTGTCTTCTCCTCTTCTCCTGTCTGGAATGGCTTCCTCTGCCCCCGTTCCCTGGGAGAAAACAATTACTGATTCCCCTGTTCGCACTGTCTGTGTTGATGGGGCAATCGTGTAAATTACTTTCCTGCAACTCGTGGTTGCAAGAATATTGCACCCGTGTATGGCCAGCCTAAGAATGATAATCGTATTTTACAGAAAGGATAATAGACTAATTGTAGACCACAACAATTTTCTCAGTCACTATTAAACAGTTTTATGATCATTCTCACCTCTGTGATTCTTCCTCCTCCCAGTCCATAGTCCTCTCCTCTATTTATCACACCAACTCTCCCAGTTAAATCCACTTTGAATCTACTTTGGTGTTGTGATGGGAGTCACTTTGGACGGGGGGCCCGTGGAACCCAGCTTACCCCTGTTTCATCACTCCAGGCCCCTCCTATGTGTAAGTCAACCTGTGTCTATTAGGGACACAGGGTGATAGAGAAAATGATGGACAACTACCAGGGGTGGCTCCAGACAAATAATTTTGGGGGTGCTGTGAGGGTGCTAAAGGTATACGTAGGGGAGCTAATGCTGCGCTCTTATAGGCGTGGCATTAAAGTGGGTGTTGTCAATGGTGAGAGTGACCAAACGTGGGTGTTTTTTCATTGATTAGCCCATTGTATACACAAAATATGACCTTGGAGCACACTAAAAAGATTGTTGGAGTAAAATAAGCCCAAATGGGACCAGCAATGATACAACCCCCCGCCCACAAGTGTCAGAAATAACCCCAGCAAGCATAAAGGTCAGAATGCCATAAAAAAAACCTGGAATGGAACAACAATAAAATAAATACTCAGCCTAGCACAATAATTAGCCCCAAGCACAGAACAATAATTAACCTCTAGCACAACACTTAATAATCAGCATGGCAAGACAATATACCCACCGCTCAACAATTTATCGTCAACAATGCACAATAATTAACCCCTTAGCATGGCACAACAACTAACTCCCAGCAAGGTACAATAATAAACCCCAGCATGGCAAAGTAACTCCCAAGTCCCAACACTGCAATAAACCCCAGGATTGTGCAATAATAATCCCCAGAACTACGCAATGACTAACCTCCAGAAGTATAGCAGTCAGTGTGCCCCCTTCAGTATGTAGTGGAGCAATGAGCAGTATGCAGTGGGGGCTTTCAGCAGTATGTAGTTGGGTAGTATGCAGTGAGCAGTATGTAGTGGGCCAGTATGTAGTGGGGGCAAGGAGCAGTATTCAGTGGCGGCAGTGAGCAATATGTAGTGGGTCAGTATGTAGTGAGGCAGTGTGCAGTGTGCAATGGGGGCAGTATGCAGTGGGGGCAGCATGTACTTGTAGCAGTATGTAGTGGGGGAAGAATGTTGTGGGGGCAGTATGCAGTGTGTAATGATTGCAGTACATAATGGGGATAGTGAGCAGTATGTATTGGGGGCAGTGTAAAATCATGACAGTGTAAGATGGGGACAGTGAGTGTGTAGTGGGGCAGTCAGTGTGTAGTGTGGGCAGTCAGTGTGTAGTGGGGGCAGTAAGTGTGCAGTGGGAGCAGTCAGTAGTAGGGACAGTCAGTGCGTAGTGGGAGCAGGCAGTGTGTAGTGAGGGCAGTCAATGTGTAGTGGGATCAGTCTGTGTGCAGTGGGAGCAGTCAGTAGTGGGGCAGTCAGTGTGTAGTGTGGGCAGTCAGTGTGTAGTGGGGGCAGTAAGTGTGCAGTGGGAGCAGTCAGTGTGCAGTGGGAGCAGTCAGTAGTAGGGACAGTCAGTGCGTAGTGGGAGCAGGCAGTGTGTAGTGAGGGCAGTCAATGTGTAGTGGGATCAGTCTGTGTGCAGTGGGAGCAGTCAGTAGTGGGGACAGTCAGTGTGTAGTGAGAGCGGTCAGTAGTGGGGACAGTCAGTGTGTAGTGGGGGCTGTGTGTAGTGGGGTCAGTCAGTGTGTAGTGGGGACAGTCAGTGTGTAGTGGGGGCAGTCAGAGTGTAGTGAGGACAGTGTGCAGTGAAGGCAGCGTGTAGTGGGGACAGTTAGTGAGTAGTAGGGACAGTCAGTGTGTAGTGGGGATGGGCAGTGAGCAATGAGGGCAGTGAGTCGGGCAGTGTGCAGTGGGGGCAGTCGGGTAGCAGTTCTGGCTGTCAGTGAGCAGTGGGGGCAGTGTGTAGTGAGGGGCAGTGTGCAGTGGGCGTAGTCAGTGAGCAGTGGGGGCAGTGAGCAGTGAGGGCAGTCAGTGTATAGTGGGGGCAGTGTATAGTGGGGGCAGTGTGCAGTGGAGTCAGTGTGTAGTGGGGGCAGTCAGTGAGTGCAGTTGGGGCAGTCAGTGTATAGTGGGGGCAGTGTGCAGTGGAGGCAGTGTGTAGTGGGGGCAGTCAGTGAGCAGTGAGGGCAGTGTGTAGTGGGGGGCAGTCAGTGAGCAGTGGGAGCAGTCAGTGTGTGGTGAGGACAGTCAGTATGCAGTGGGGGCACTCAGTGTGCAGTGGGGGCAGTCAATATACAATGGGGGAAGTCAGGGTGTAGTGAGAACAGTCAGTGTGTAGTGAGGGTAGTCAGTGTGCAGTGGGGGCAGTCAGTGTGTAGTGAGAACAGTCAGTGTGTAGTGAGGCCAGTCAGTGTGCAGTGGGGGAAGTCAGTGTGCAGTGGGGGCAGTCAGTGTGTAGTGAGAACAGTCAGTGTGTGTTGAGGTTAGTCAGTGTGTATTGAGAGCAGTCAGTGTGAGTACAGTCAGTAAGTAGTGAGGGCAGTCAATGTGCAGTGGGGGCAGTCAGTGTGTAGTGAGAGCAGTCAGTGTGAGTACAGTCAGTGTGTAGTGAGAGCAGTCAGTGTGAGTACAGTCAGTGTGTAGTGAGAGCAGTCAGTGTGAGTACAGTCAGTGTGTAGTGGGAGCAGTCAGTGTGCAGTGAGTGCAGTCAGTGTATAGTGAGAACAGTCAGATCCCAGCTGTGTATGTGAAGGTTAGGGAGCTGAAGCAATAAAGAGGGAGGGAATTCCTGTAGGGAAAACTTACCTACCTTGTGGCTGCAGGCAAAGACATCCAGGCTGCCATCTCGGCTCCTCCTCCCAGTGCATTTTCAGGCAGGTGTGATTATATGTCAGTATTACATTGTATATCCCTGTATGTTGTGGTTGTTCAGGTGCCTATCTAATAGTTTTTTGAAACTATCGATGCTCCTAGCTGATAACCACCACCTGTGGAAAGGAATTCCACATCCTTGCCGCTCTTACAGTAAAGAACCCTCTACGCAGTTTAGGGTTAAACCTCTTTTCTTCTAATTTTAATGAGTGGCCACTTGTCTTATTAACCTCCCTTTCGCAGAAACGTTTTAT
Organism: Rana muscosa; assembly: GCA_029206835.1. NCBI lineage: Eukaryota > Metazoa > Chordata > Amphibia > Anura > Ranidae > Rana > Rana muscosa. Next base: position 643,258,659 of record CM055117.1, on the reverse strand, counting down.
TCCTATTGTGGGGTCATCAGTATGGTATTTGTAAATTTAAATCATATTCCCTCTCAAGCGTCTCCAGAGAGAATAAGTTCAGTGCTCATAAACCTTTCTCATAACTTATGTCCTCCAGTCCCTTTATTAGATTTGTTGCCCTTCTCTGTGCTCGCTCCATTTCCAGTACATCCTTCCTGATAACTTGTGCCCAGAACTGAACAGCATACTACAGGTGCGGCCGGACCAGAGTGTTGTAGAGTGGGAGAATTATCGCTTTATCTCTGGAGTTAATCCCCTTTTTAATGCATGCCAATATTCTGTTTGCTTTGTTTGCTGCAGCTTGGCATTGAATCCTTTTTCATCCATGATTCCCCCAGAGCTTCTCCCCCCCCAGTGAGTAGATTGCATTCATATTCTTGACACCCAAATGCATTATTTTCCATTTTTCCACATGAATCCTCATTTTCCATGTAGTTGCCCATCCCATTAATTTGTTCAGATCTACTTGCAAGGTTTCCACATTCTGCAGAGAAGTTATTGCCCTGCTTAGCTTAGTATCGTCCGCAAATACAGAGATTGAACTGTTTACCCCATCCTCCAGGTAGTTTATGAACAAATTAAATAGGATTGGTCCCAGGACAGATCCCTGGGGGACCCTACATTCCACCCCTAACCATTCTGAGTACTCCCCATTTATCACTACCCTCTGAACTCGCCCTTGTAGCCAGTTTTCAATCCATGTATTCACCCTATGGTCCATGCCAACAGAACTTACTTTGTACAGTAAACGTTTATGGGGAACTGTATCAAATGCTTTTGCAAAATCCAGATACACCACGTCTACGGGCATCCCTTTATCTAGATGGCGGCTCCCCTCCTCATAGAAGGTTAATAGATTGCTTTGGCAAGAACAATTCTTCATGAATTTATTTTGACTACTGCTAATGATACAGTTTTCATTACTAAAATCTTGTATCTAGTCCCTTATCATCCCCTCCAAGAGCTTGCATACTGTTGATGTTAAGCAATATGGTATGTCCTCTCTCTTTTACTGTTTATATACTTAAATAATTTTTTGGGATTTTTTTTGCTCTCCTCCGCTATATATCTTTCGTGTTCTATCTTAGCCACCCCAATTGCACCCTTACATTTCTTGTTGCATTTTTTGTAAAGTTTGAATGCTGATGATTATCCCTCAGCCTTGTACTTTTTTGGAGGCCTTCTCCTTTGCTTTTTACATTGGAGTTAAACCACCTAGGACTTTTATTCGCTCTTTTAAATTTATTTCCCAATGGGATGCACTGGCTAATGCCCTTATTTAATATGCTCTTAAAGCAAACCCATCTCTCCTCCATGTTCTTTGTTCCTAAGATTTTATCCCAATTTATATCTTCTAGCAAGGTTTGTAGTTTAGGGAATGCATTAAGATAAAAAAACCTTCTGACTTTACAACCACTTTAATTAATACAGGAGGTGTGTTACTGGCGTGGTTCGTTCACCAGGTGAAAACAGGGAAAAATCCCCCCCCCCCCAAAAAAAAACACGAATGCAGCTACTACATCGAATGATTGGTAAGCTGAAATATATTATATTTGTTGTGGGTTTAATTCCCCTTTAATATATATATATACACACACACAGTCTATTAATGCAAATACTTGTTATACACAATAATGTCTGAGAACTTGTTACATAAGTAAGAAATCAACACGCAAGAATCCCATTGCAATTTTGTATTTTCGATCGTTTTTTATTTTTTTAGTGGCAATGTTCAACATTACCGCACCATAAATCTAAAATGCTATTTTAATATGAATATTAAAAGGACACCAGAATTTTTATCAGTGTTAATCTATAATGGCATCATAGGTTAGCCATTAAGGTCAAAGATAGTTTGCTGTACACTTAACATTATCACGTAATTTATATTGCAGAACACATTGATAATGCAGAAAGTGACAAGACCGAATGCATACATTTACACGCCATTATAATGAAAGCGATGGCTGCATTAAAAAGGAGGAGCTTGTCTAGCTACCTCTTGCTCTCTCTCTCTCTCTGACATTCACACGTCTCCTGTATTGATTCAACACCAACCTGAGCCAGTTTCTGGCTGGCAGTATAAGCCTTCCAGACTTAATGATCTACATCAAATGTACCAACTTTGATAAACAAGCTCTCAGGAACCAAATCACAAATCTTGTCATGATGTATCACGCCAAAGAGTTTCACTTTGTGAGGTTGTCTGGTCTGTTGCCAACATGTATTTTCTAAGCCAAATTGTGCCTCAAGCTGTAAAGAGACCAGCGCAGACAAGTAAAATGCCCTTTGAAAATTCCTAGCAGAAAGCCCAGTGTTAATGCTAATGGCAACATTTTTTTTTCGGAAGCGTACAGTTGTAATTTGATGTTTTTGGAAGAAATGACAGCCAGAAGGACACTTCATTTTTCATGTAAATGGTAGGGCTTTTAATATGAGATGGCACTACCGTAAGTCACTGTTTACAGGTTTATTTTTCAATGTACAGGATAAGGAGTAGCTCTTCTACATTTTAAAGCTGAACTCCGAAATTAAAAAAAGAAATAGCCTTGTAGTGGGTCCCTCCTGCAAGGGTTAAAGCGTTTGTAAAATCACTGATTACAAATCCTGGAAGCCCCTCTTATTTTAGAGCGCCACTGTGCACTCACGTGACCTCGCCCAGCTTCCCCGATCTGAGGACTATAGTGGGTGGGGCTGAGAGTCCCCATTGACGTCAGCTAGGAGGAGAGGAGGAGAGCAGAAAGAGGTCACTTAAGCGCACAGCAGCGCTCTAAAATAAGATATTTTGCTGCATATTTTTTAAAACACAGATACTGCACAGTATATCTTTCTGTAACAGAGGGGCTTCCAGGATTTGGGATTAGTGATTTTACAGCCATAGCAGCGGGAGGGGAGGGGCGGGAAGGAGATCGCTGACACACAGACTCCTAAGCTGACAGGCAGGGAGGGAGGGGGAGAAGTAGAGACTGCAGTCTGACAGAGGCATATAAACTGACTACAGTATCATGGATCAGCAACCATGGTTACCGTGGTCAGCACACTTAGGGGGACACAGGAACAGGCAGGATCAACCAGGTATTTTACAACATAGAGAGGGACAAATGACACTGCACACTCACTATGCTCTATATCCTGCCTTAAAGGAACAGGATCTTTTTTTTTTTTTTTTTTTTTAGTGTTACAACCACTTTAAATATTTGTTTTCCAAAAAAGCAATATATATATATATATATATATATATATATATATATATATATATACACACATACTATGGCAGTGAAGAGAGCCAGGCATAGCAATGTTTTAGGGGTCGAACAATCCCTTTATTAAGCCACTCTACAACTGAATCATTATAATTTGGTGTGCAAAACAAATATTAACACTTATGCCGCGTACACACGATCATTTTTCCCGTCGGGAAAAATGACATTTTTTTTTTCGCCGAGAAAAACGATCGTCTGTGGGCTTTATGCCGTTTTTCTCGTTGAGAAAAACGGCAGGAAAAACGACGAGAAAAATTAGTACATGTTCTAAATTTTCTCATCGTTTTTTCCATCATTTTTTTCCGCGGCAGTTTTCCCATAGGGAGACACTGCCGCGGAGCCCACAGAAGGTCGTTTTTCTCGTCAAAGAAAAAAATGATGGGAAAAACGGTCGTGTGTGGGGGAACATGCCGTTCCCTCGTTTCTCATTTTTTTTCATGCCGTGATTCACGGCGGTGTTTTCACCGCCGTGAATCACGATCGTGTGTACGCGGCAATATACTGTAAGTTGTAATGCTTACCGCTATTCCTCACTCCAGCAGGCTTTCTGCCTTTCTCCACACTGTGTGACTGGTCCCTTGAAGCTTCTTCTCTTTGATGCTCTGGCTGGCAGTCTAAAGCTCAGCCACACAGCCGAGACAGACTTGCAGCAGCTTTTTCCTACCTGGGCAATGGATGAGCAGCTTAGCCAGGATAGAGGAAGGGAGGAACCTGATTGGCTGCATCGATGGCCAGATTTATAGCACCATCCACTGGACACACAGCACATACTGCATGGTGTAGGGAGCTGGCGGAATGAGAGAATATTGCAGAGGGATGGAGGAGAGTGTGCTGTGTGAAGAGAAGCAGAGAGAGCCATGAGAAGAGCTGTGCTGTGTGGGCAGGAGAGGGTCTGGAAGAGGGATAGCAGGATTGGCTGTAAATGACATGTTCCTGACAACTGCACTCTGTACGCTGGACTGTGAATGATGTACTCCTGACAAGGGCGTGGGCAGAGGGTGTGCCTGGAGTGCCAGGGCACACCCTAATTACTCTGTGCGATGCAGACTCCCCCTACTGCCCGGGCCTCCCCCTGTGTCCCTCCCCCCGCAGTGCTGCTGTCTTCCCGCCGCTTCTCTCCTCTCCCCTTAGCTGCTGCAGGGGATGTTTGAGGATGGAGAGTGGGGGAAAGGGCTAGTCAATATGTAATTTACTTTCCTTTTCATAATGAACACAGTAAACACACTCACTCACTGTGTTTATTTACAAACTGAATCATAGTAAACACGGTTTACTATGCTTCAGTGTGTTTGAGCTTTGGGGTGCACACCCTAATGCAATAGGCTGTGCACACCTATGACTCCTGACCACTAAACTCTGTATGCCTGGCACTGTATGGCATACTCATGACCACTGCATTGTGACTAGAGGCGGTATATGACATACTTCTTACCACTCCACTCTTTAGGCTGGGCTATGTATGACCTGATAACTACACGCCTTAGGGCCTGTTTACACTGCCGACACACTAAGCTCTCCAGTTTACTGCAGTCAGCTGTCAGTTTATCTTACCATACTCCAACTGTTTGAAAAATATCACACCTTAGTAATGAGATGTGTACAGCTCTGTGACACCACACAGCCAGACAGCTGACACCCTTATTTTCTGAGTTCAGTTGACCCATAAAAAAAACTAAGTGATCTTCCTAACAGTACAGTGTGACAGAGGCGTGTAAGGCAAAAGAATGGTCTATCAAAATTATTTGACAGGGATAAGAGTAGACACAAACATGTGTAGCGGACCCCCCATAATTGGGGTCGCTATGCCTAAATTTAAGGGGTAGCCTGAGCAAATAGTTAGGCTCAGGCTGTTTGAATTCTTTAAATTGGTTTCTACTTTGTTGTGGTGTTGTCTGGCAGTACAGTTCACTTTGAACTGTGGGTGGCGCTGTCGCCCAGGTCTCAGGTTGAACCACGGGTAGCATTGCAGCGTGATTGGGTGTCCTCTCTCAGCAGGCGTGCAGTGGGCGTGGTCTACCCGCTGTGCATGCTGGGAACTTAAGGGGCGGACGCTATTAGGTCTGGAGTTCGGAGGCGATCCAGAGGACCCCTTGGTCCTAGGCACGTACCCCACCTTCGGTGGCCCTCACGGCGTGTGTATTCAGCTCCGGGCACCTTTGGCCCGAGGCTGCATCGTTCCAGGTAGGCCCAGCACCTTTAGCTGAGGCCTACACCAGAAAAGGAGTCCCAGGGTACCCAAGTGAGGGTGACCCGCTCTGAAGGAGAGGAAACCAGGGGAGGACCTGTCGACGGGGATCGGTGAGGGAAGTCACTGTCTCAGGAGAGGCCTGGTTGCCTATCAGAGGGAAGGATTCCATAAGCCGCCAAAAGCCTTGTAACGTGCCCACTGGCACCTAAGGTCTCAAGTGTTACAAGTGCTGGGAAGTTCAGGATTCAGAAGTTCATATCCTGATTGTATCCTTAGGAAATTTAAAGTGAATGTTCCGTGCTCCACACCGGCTGCTAGGACCGTGAGAGGGGACTATCCGGGTGAGCAAAGCCCATTCAGGACTGAGTGGAGATAAATGACAGTTAAGTGCCTGAACCTGCCTCCCTGTTAAATTCTCTACCTCCAACTTTCCTACCAAGTTCCTACGCAAGCAAAAATAAACCTTTCTTTATTGGGTTTAATACTGTCTGGATAATGGCCTTATTGAATACAAAGAGAGAATAGACTTTATCCTACACTCTAGGGGAGAGAACCAACAGAAGGAGGTACCTTGCTGCAGGACCCAAAACATATAACACCGCTCACCCTCTTCTATCAGGAGGATACTGGGCTTGTGGCATGGTGTGTCCCATTCTGCTTGTGGAGGTAAGCAGGGTAACAGATCTGTGTGCTACACATATTTCAGCTGTGCACAGCCTTGTCTGGCAGGGCATAAGACCTGGATTTTCCATGCTGCAGGTAAATAACACTCAAGCCCTGTACACACGATCGGATTTCCTTTGGATTCAAATCCGATGGATTTTTCCATGAAGCTGACTTCCATCAGTCTTGCCTACACACCATCAGTCAAAAATCCGACTGTCCCAAACGCCGTGACGTAAAACACTCCGATGAGCCGAGAAAAATTAAGTTCAATGCTTCTGAGCATGTGTCGACTTGATTCTGAGCATGCGTGGGTTTTTTCTCCGATGGAGTTCCACACAGACGATCGGAATTTGCTATTGTTTTTTTTCCCATCGGATACATTTAAAACATGTTCTATTTTTTCTCACCGATGGAAAAAAGACCGATGGGGCCCATACACGATCGGTTTGTCCGAAGAAAAAAGTCAATCGGACTGTTTTCATCGGTAAAACCGATCGTGTGTACAGGGCTTAACAGGTATTCCCTCTTTCATCATGGACAGGAGAGTGAAAAAAAAAAAAAGCAACACGCTAATGAGATCATCTCTGTCACTCTACTCCCTCTTCCTATCAGCATGCTCGTCGTTAGCACATGAGCACTACAGCAAATCTGGCAGTCTGGGTTCTGCTGTACAGGGAACTGCGAGAGGTTGCTGCCAATTAAAATTCTGGTGCTTGCACTGCGTGTAGCTAAAATAAAATAAAATAAAAAAAATGTAATGATTAATTAATACAGAGCTGCAATAATGTGTGTCTTTTATATCTGTCTGGAGTTCAGCTTTAATGATGATACAAACATTGCTTGCAAGAGTAGTTCTGAGACATGTTGGATGATTATTATATGCAAGCTCTTACTCTTGGCAATTATATGGCTAACAGTTAAGCTATTTTCATTTATCAGATTCTTATAACAGGTTATTACAATTATCTAAACCTGAGCCATGACACCTTTTGAAGACATTTTTCTAAAAGAGTGGAGTCGCACATTTCATACCTCTTCTTTATGGCTTAATTCCTAGCTATTATTTTTACTAAATATATATATGAATTGCAGATTGGAGAAAAAAAATCTGAGGACAGAAATTGCTGTTTAATATAGAAAATGTAAGATAGTCAGTCTAGTCTAGTACAAAAAAAAAAAAAAAAAAATCATTAAGTACATATTTGCCAAAAAGGATGTAAAATACTTAGTGACGCATCTAATGCCACATACACACAACCATTTTTCTCGTCGGGAAAAATGAAATATTTTCTCTATGACGAGAAAAACGACCGTGTGTGGGCTTTTGGTCATTTTTCCCGACGAGAAAAACGGCATTAATCACGATGAGAAAAATTAGAACATGATTCACGGCATTTTTTTCCGCTGCAGTTTTCCCATAGGGAAACACTGCCGGGGAGCCTACACATGGCCGTTTTTCTCGACCAAGAGAAAAAATGACAGGAAAAACGGCCGTGTGTAGGGGAACAAGCCGTTCCTCGTTTTTCCCGTCGATTTTCTCGACGGTGTTTTCACCGTCGAGAAAATCGATCGTGTGTACGCGGCATGAGTGTGTTATAGACGCCAGGCTGACGATGGAACTATAGTTTATAATACTTGTGTAACTGTAACAAATATGCATCCAGTAGTTCTTTTGCACTTATCAGATTCTATTACTACTACCAAGCATTGGGATCACTCTTCTTAGGCACTTTGAAAACAGTTCTTTTGGAAGTCTACAGTGTCTTCTCGTACAAATGAATCATCTGCCAACCTTTGTAAGGAATGGATGGAGATCTTTATAATCCTCTCTATAAAATCTTGTATCTATTTTATCGGTGTGGACACCCTGGATCCTACAACGAAAATTCTGGTCAATTTAGATTCTTGTTTTGTCCTCTGCTATATCTGGCTGACTGTCTTGACACTTACCATACCACATAAGAGCCCATTCACACAGGGGCGGCACGACTTGTCCCACGACTCTGCCGGGCGATCTTAACATGACTTCAAAGGTGACTTGCAAAAGGACTTCTGTATTGAAGTCAATGGAAGTCACCCTGAAGTCGCCCCCAAAGTAGTACAGGAACCTTTTTCTAAGTCGGAGCGACTTGAGTCGCTCCTATTAGAACGGTTCCATTGTACAGAAAGGGACGCGACTTGTCAGGCGGCTGAGTCACCTGACGAGTCGCCCCTATGTGAATAAGGTCTAAACCTTTCTCTTTTCTTTTTTCTTCTGTTTCTTTTTCATCTTTCTTAGTACTTGTATTCAGTTTTCTGACCAATTATGGGTTGTCACTCACTGGTGTACATTCTCTTGAACCAGCTCTACAAAGCTTTATACATGTTCATTGTTTTATTCCTAACATTTTTATTCCTTTTATGATTTTTTATATATATATATATATATATATATATATATATATATATATACAGTGCCTTGCGAAAGTATTCGGCCCCCTTGAACTTTTCATCCTTTTGCCACATTTCAGGCTTCAAACATAAAGATATAAAATTTAAATTTTTTGTGAAGAATTACCAACAAGTGAAGTGGAACGAAATCTATTGTTTTTTTGAAACTTTTTTAACTAAGAAAAAAATGAAAAGTGGGGCGTGCAAAATTATTCGGCCCCCTTGCATTAATACTTTGTAGAGCCACCTTTTGCTGCGATTACAGCTGCAAGTCGCTTGGGGTATGTCTCTATCAGTTTTGCACATTGAGAGACTGAAATTCTTGCCCATTCTTCCTTGCAAAACAGCTCAAGCTCAGTGAGGTTGGATGGAGAGCATTTGTGAACAGCAGTTTTCAGCTCTTTCCACAGATTCTCGATTGGATTCAGGTCTGGACTTTGACTTGGCCATTCTAACACCTGGATACGTTTATTTGTGAACCATTCCTTTGTAGATTTTGCTGTATGTTTGGGATCATTGTCTTGTTGGAAGATAAATCTCCGTCCCAGTCTCAGGTCTTTTGCAGACTCCAACAGGTTTTCATCCAGAATGGTCCTGTATTTGGCTGCATCCATCTTCCCCTCAATTTTAACCATCTTCCCTGTCCCTGCTGAAGAAAAGCAGGCCCAAACCATGATGCTGCCACCACCATGTTTGACAGTGGGGATGGTGTGTTGAGGGTGATGAGCTGTGTTGCTTTTACGCCAAACATATCGTTTTGCATTGTGGCCAAAAAGTTGGATTTTGGTTTCATCAGACCAGAGCACCTTCTTCCACATGTTTGGTGTGTCTCCCAGGTGGCTTGTGGCAAACTTTAGACGAGACTTTTTATGGATATCTTTGAGAAATGGCTTTCTTCTTGCCACTCTTCCATAAAGGGCAGATTTGTGCAGTGTACGACTGATTGTTGTCCTGTGGACAGACTCTCCCACCTCAGCTGTAGTTCTCTGCAGTTCATCCAGAGTGATCATGGGCCTCTTGGCTGCATCTCTGATCAGTCTTCTCCTTGTCTGAGCTGAAAGTTTAGAGGGACAGCCAGGTCTTGGTAGATTTGCAGTGGTCTGATACTCCTTCCATTTCAAAATGATCGCTTGCACAGTGCTCCTTGGGATGTTTAAAGCTTGGGAAATCTTTTTGTATCCAAGCTTTAAACTTCTCCACAACAGTATTATGGACCTGCCTGGTGTGTTCCTTGGTCTTCATGATGCTCTCTGCGCTTTCAACAGAACCCTGAGACTATCACAGAGCAGTGCATTTATACAGAGACTTGATTACACACAGGTGGATTCTATTTATCACCATCAGTCATTTAGGACAACATTGGATCATTCAGAGATCCTCGCTAAACTTCTGGAGTGAGTTTGCTGCACTGAAAGTAAAGGGGCCGAATAATTTTGCACGCACCACTTTTCAGTTTTTTATTTGCTAAAAAAGTTTAAAATATCCAATAGATTTCGTTCCACTTCACAATTATGTCCCACTTGTTGGTGAGTCTTCACAAAAAATTAAAATTTTATATCTTTATGTTTGAAGCCTGAAATGTGGCAAAATGATGAAAAGTTCAAGGGGGCCAAATACTTTCGCAAGGCACTGTATATATATATATGTGTAGCGGCCTCACCCCCGCTTCTTTGTCTAGGGGTATTTCATATGTGAAGGTGAGATGCGCTACGGCCCATGTCCTCCCCATGGCAGTGGGTGAGGTGAAGGCCAGTACCAGATATTTTCCTCGGGCCTGTGCGTTTCAGTTAAGGACCAAGTCTTGCTATGCTGACACTTCCCTCTGCTCCCATTAACCAGAGTACCACACACCGATTAGGGTCCAACTCTTGTTTTATTGTCACACTCACAATCAAACAGTTCTTTACCAGTTCAATACGGTGGGGTGAGCAGGTCGAGGCACTATCCTGGTTGTACACTAAACCCCTGTGATTTCACCAGCGGTTACTATAGCCTTGGCTAGAGAGAGAACTTAGAACTTGTGAGTCTCTACCAGCGACTCAAGAGAATGTAGATAGGAGTACCTTCGCTGCGTTGTGGCCCCTGTCAGGGGGAGATGTCCCTCCAAGGGAGTTACCAGAGGCCCATCCGTCACCAGGTTGGTGCTGCTCCGAACTCTTCGGACGGGTGACCTCTCCAGCCTCCTCACCTCAGACATGGGCCCCATCCACCTCAGGGACCCTCGGACTCCTCCGCCCTCGCGGGACCCAGTCGAAGTCACCGGGCCCCGGGCCTCCGGTTTAGTACCTCACCCCAGGCTGAAGGTGCCTGGGATGGACGCCAACTCCGCTCCATCCAGGCCTAGGGCGCCTGGGCCGGCTCTCCGGACCGCCCGCACCCAGGCCTAAGGTGCCTGGGCGCGTGATGAAGAAGATCCCCAAAGACCTTGTGGCAAGGGCGTCTCCCCCTTTTATCTCCTCCATTGACGTCACGGCAGGTTCCCCGCCCTCGCCGTACCATCTCCGGAAAGGGACAAAAAGGACAGCACTGCGGCAGCAAATCTACCTTGAGCCTGCGGGTACCTCGCCACCCACAGGCCAAGGAGAATAATACACCACCCAGTCCTCCACGAATACAAATGGTCCAAATCCTCTCATGATTTACACACCTGGGTCATACTATCACCCAGGTGTATCCCACCTAAATTTAGAGACCCCGCTACACACTCCCCCTGTGATTTGACGCTGGTCCCCAGCGTCTGGTGCAAACCCATGTCTCCCATGGAGTGGTGACATAAGCCTGACCCCAGAGGCCATCCCTCAAAATTTGAATCCTAATTGTGCCAAGACCTGCTCAAGGGAAGGGGAACATAAAACAATAAACTTTTTCATGAAACCCTCTAAGCATGTACACATATACAATCCCTCCCATCACTGTCTAAGAACCACCCCATACTCAGCAGTCTTGACAGATTGATCTCCTGCAGAAGGGAAACAAAAAAAAAAAAAAGAACACAACATCCTAACATATTTGTGTTAGTTTGGAATGAATGGGTCTATCAGCCGAGAGACCCATTCGCTCCAACGAGTAAAGTGATGCAAGTGTAAAAAAAACAAACACAGCCGTTGCGCGACACTGCCACCTGGTGATAGTGCCGCGGTAATGACACTTGGTGAAATCTTCCTTCTTCCTGCGTCCCTATTCTGATTCTACCCCCAAAGTCTCTGTCTTTGAATTGTGAAAGAAGAGAGAACAAAACAAACAGATCTAATTCGTCCAAAGAGTAAAAAAAAACACACAGGAAAGTCTCCTCTTACAAGTAAAACTTCGGGTCAGGCAAGAACAGGGGCTTCAGATGCTTATCGAAAACCTCAATCGAATAGTCAATGTCCTCTCCATCTTTCCGGCAGATAAGCACCTTGTCCGCATGAATATGACGCCCCAACATCCAGTCTGCTCTGCAGTCTCTGAATTTTTTCGACACGGGTGGCGAACAGGACAAGTATCGCCGAGCATGAGGCACTTTAAGTTTCTCCCAAACAAACTCATCATACCACCGCTGCCGCAGAACTTCAACCTCAAACAGTAAGTCTCGGGGCTAATAAGGATATTCCCATCCATGCTCACGGGCGACCCTCTGGCAGAAGAGTCGTTGCAGTCGGGCCAAAGGAGGCATTGTGGCCCGCTCACCTTCTCCTGGTTGAACGATGGCCTCCGGATGCCGAGGTACTTTCACTACCTCTGATGGCTTTGCTCTTGGTGCCCGTAGTGATGCGCGTTGTGTCCCCGCCAACAAAACGGGTGATGATGCGGATTGTGAAAGAACAATTGGAGGACTAGGCTTCCTTGTAGACTCCAGGGCTTCCGCCCGGGGCGTGCTATCTCCTATAGACATAGGCAAATCTTGTGGTGCACGTAACACAGGCAACTGGCGTTTGTCCCAGCCCTTGCGATGAAAAAGTTTGTCTATTTCACCGTCATCTCCACAGTCCGACAGCGATTCTAGGTCGGAGGTGTCATACATCTCTGCAGGAAGGTAGTCTCTAGTAGACGTGGAACTACCCTCCCTAGCGGGCTCCACCGGCTGTGGACCCCCGACACCTTCAACCACCACCACAGTCCCAGCCCCTGGCTCACCTTGACCTTTTAAAGCACAGGGATGTCCAGGACTCTTCCAACCGGATCCATGCAGGCCCGGCAAGCAACGGGGTGAAGCTCGACCACAAGACGCCTGCACCAGGCCGACTTTCCTCTTCGGAGGTGGGAGCAGGGAATCTGTAGTGACCGAAGCAGCATCCTCTGATTTTTCTTTCTCAGTCTCTGGTTGGGCAGTCACATCGCCCTGGTCAGTGCGTACGGGAACCTCCGCAAAGGCCTGGATCTCCCCTTCCGGAGTAGCGGTACCTGTGAGGCAGTTGAGGCGAAGGGCCCGGGGCCTTACTGTGGATGGCTCCACCTCGAATAAGAATTCTCTGCACACCTCACAACGCCCGAATGGCTTCAGGTGGACCACCAGTCCCAAACATCCGGGACAGATCACGCCGAGGGCCTCCGTGTCTCTGCAGGTGTACAGAGCCAACTGCCCTCGGGGCCTGAGTCTTATCCCCGTGTCTGTAAGGGGAGCAGCAAAGGTAGTCATCTTCGTGCGGTAGGGAACCGGAATTCACGGGGAGCTTGAGGCCATCCCGACTGTCTGCTGCTCCATCACGCACTGACCATGCGCCGAAGTCTCCACGTGAGTCCCTCCACATGGCCAGACTCCTCTCACGACTTGCACGTTTTCGCAGGCTTCCATCAAACTCCGCCCACGAACTGTGTAGTCACGGGGTGCCTCATGGCGCAGTGCAGTAAAAGCCCCCATGTAGTACGTCACACGGCTGGACTTCTCCCTCTTCTCGCTCTTCCGCATGGACCTTTCCCGTCTTAGGGTCATTTCCACGACTTTGAGCAGGGATGCACTTTGGCCGATCACATGGCCGACCCGCTCGGAACTCCTCCGGGCAGCAAAGTTCAGACACAGCCGTTCTTAATTCCAAGGTCAAAACACACATCATCCCGGACGAGCCCTCACATGTAGCGGCCTCACCCCCTCTTCTTTGTCTAGGGGTATTTCATATGTGAAGGTGAGATGCGCTACGGCCCATGTCCTCCCCATGGCAGTGGGTGAGGTGAAGGCCAGTACCAGATATTTTCCTCGGGCCTGTGCGTTTCAGTTAAGGACCAAGTCTTGCTATGCTGACACTTCCCTCTGCTCCCATTAACCAGAGTACCACACACCGATTAGGGTCCAACTCTTGTTTTATTGTCACACTCACAATCAAACAGTTCTTTACCAGCCAACTGGTTGAGACCCAATAACAGTTCAATACGGTGGGGTGAGCAGGTCGAGGCACTATCCTGGTTGTACGCTAAACCACTGTGATTTCACCAGCGGTTACTATAGCCTTGGCTAGAGAGAGAACTTAGAACTTGTGAGTCTCTACCAGCGACTCAAGAGAATGTAGATAGGAGTACCTTCGCTGCGTTGTGGCCCCTGTCAGGGGGAGATGTCCCTCAAAGGGAGTTACCAGAGGCCCATCCGTCACCGGGTTGGTGCTGCTCCGGACTCTTCGGACGGGTGACCTCTCCAGCCTCCTCACCTCAGACATGGGCCCCATCCACCTCAGGGACCCTCAGACTCCTCCGTCCTTGCGGGACCCAGTCGAAGTCACCAGGCCCCGGGCCTCCGGTTTAGTACCTCACCCCAGGCTGAAGGTGCCTGGGATGGACGCCAACACCGCTCCGGCCAGGCCTAGGGCGCCTGGGCCGGAACTCCAGACCGCCCTCACCCAGGCCTAAGGTGCCTGGGCGCGTGATGAAGAAGATCCCCAAAGACCTTGTGGCAAGGGCGTCTCCCCCTTTTATCTCCTCCATTGACGTCACGGTAGGTTCCCCGCCCTCGCCGTACCATCTCCGGAAAGGGACAAAAAGGACAGCACTGCGGCAGCAAATCTACCTTGAGCCTGCGGGTACCTCGCCACCCACAGGCCAAGGAGAATAATACACCACCCAGTCCTCCACGAAAACAAATGGTCCAAATCCTCTCATGATTTACACACCTGGGTCATACTATAACCCAGGTGTATCCCACCTAAATTTAGAGACCCCGCTACACATATATATATATATATATATATATATATACATATATACATTTATATTTATGATTTATACTTATATTTTTTAATAATGAAACACAATTCATGACATTTGGTACTTAGGGACATTGTATGTTAGTAAGTGATCTTATGCCGCGTACACACGACCGTTTTTCATGACGAGAAAAATGCCATTTTTTTATTTGGTCATTAAAAACGATCGTGTGTGGCCTCCAGAGCATTTTTCATGACGTGAAAAATGGACATTAAAAATTTGGAACATGTTGTTCTGGTAAAAGTAGCGTTCGTAATGGAGATAACACATTTTTTACGCTATAACGGACTGAAGAGCACGAGGCTGAAAAGCGCGAATCGTCTCTCACCAAACGTTACTAACACGAGGATCAGCAAAAGCAGCCCAAAGGGTGGCGCCATCCGAATGGAACTTCCCCTTTATAGTGCCGTCGTACGTTTCGTACGTCACCGCGCTTTGCTCGAGCATTTTTTTTCACGACAGTGTGTAGGCAAGGCAGGCTTGAGAAGAATCAAGTCGAGGAAAACTTCGTTTTTTTTAATGACATTAAAAACGGTCATGTGCACGCGGCATTACAGTCACTGTACTGATTCTAGTGGAAAGAAATCATAAAAATAAAAAACATATTATTTAAAAAGTAGCAATATGTAGTGAAACATAATCCCACACATAAAAGCTACATTTTTAAATTGTATAAAATGAACCACCAGGCTTAAAGCGTTTGTTACCCCAACATTTCATATTCCTGATATGTGTCTGCTGTACCATGTATTTGTATGAAAAAGTATCCTGTTCTCTTTGTATTACTTCCTTTGTGTGAAATTCTTGGTGTTCTTGTCACCCCCTCTGCTTTCCTATTAAAAACTGACCACACTAAGAATACCGTGGTCTGTTCTCTAGCTATGCTGTTGTACATTTTTGTTTCTTAAAAATCTTACAAGCATAATACAAACATATTCACACATATACAAAATTAAAAAATATATATATAAACAAAAATTGCTTACATCAGCATAGAAACAGAAAATGTTTTTTTTTTTTATACAGGAAAAATAAAGAAAACGAAATATACCAACCAAGACACATTTTCATATTATTATTATTACGATTCAACTAAACAAAGCCCTAACCTCCATCTAAACTCCCAAGGAATGCATGCATGGGAACTCTATAATGTTATTATATGTAATGTAATCTTATAATGCTTTTTTTTTTTTTTTAACAATACTATATTTTTCCATACAACAATGTTTTTACTTTTATTTCTATTTTAAACTGAATGAGTTGTTTTACAAGGTGATCGTTTACAAACGCTTTAAAGAGGAACTGCAATCTGCTCACCTAATTTGTAATAAAATCATCTTTGCCATTCTGAAGCTTCCCTCCAACCGCTTTGCATATTATTTTATATATACCGTGATTCTGTACTTGCCAAATATGCTGAAGAAATCTCCCTCCACTAAGTCTGGCTGCAATCATTTTAACTGTGGGCAGCTGAAGCTGCTGCCTGTTCACTTCCCGGATTTACACAGACACACAGAGGCACACCTCCAGCTCTGCAGCTCTCATGGGCCCTCTTAGGACTCATCCCCCCTCCCTTCCTGGAAAACTCTCATGAGAGTGAGAGGGAGAGCTGTGCATGATTTCATAAGCCTAGGTTTTTTTCCAGACAAAAAACAGGAAGTGGGCTGTATAAGATATTTACTGGCAGAAAAAAAAAAAATACTATCCAAAGTTAAAACAACAAGGGCTGAGGATTTAATTGATGGAAAGATGAAAAAATTACTGAAGTTCCACTTTAAGTAATTGTTAATTTCCTTCTATGAAATATGTATGCAACAATTCGAATTCTAGTAACAAGGAAACAACTAGGTGATATATATAATCATATTTCCACAATAGGAGTTTATATGCAGTCTATGTTTATCTTTGAACGGGGTAACCATTTTCTTATGAAACTTCCAGGAAATATATAGAGGATGGAAAATGATATGGGCTATATTAAGCATGGGTCACATATAACCAGTGGCGGTGCGTCCATATTGGGTGCAGGAGCGCCGCCCCCTCTCTCTCCTGCGCCCGTCACTCACAACAACAATACATAGGTTCATGCATTGCATGAACCTATGTATTATCGACGCCGCTGCTGCCCACTATTCAGATGGCCGGCCCCCTGTTGAGCACCGGCCATCTGAATAACAATGGCTGGTTGGTTTTTGGAAGTGCTGATCAGAGCCAGTGGGCCTGAGGGCTGTAATCGGCTTCCAAATAGTTAACCAGGGGACGCACGGGGGGTGCGGTGCGTTCCTTGGTTAACACTGACAGGCGTCTCAGCCAATCAGGTTCACCGGGTCTGGTTACCGGTAACCTGATTGGCCGAAGCGACATCGAGGGCGGGAGAAGACATCGAGGACGGAAGAAGGACGGCGCTGACCCGAGAAAGGTAAGTGCAGGGCTGGGGGGAAGCTGGCTGTATTTGGGGACAAACTGGCTGTATTTGAGGACAAACTGACTGTATTTGGGGGGAAACTGGCTGCATTTGGGGACAAACTGGCTGCATTTGGGGACAAACTGACTGCATTTGGGGACAAACTGGCTGTATTTGGGGGAAACTGGCTGTATTTGGGGACAAACTGGCTGTATCTGGGGGAAACTGGCTGTATTTGGAGGGAAACTGGCTGTATTTGGGGACAAACTGGCTGCATTTGTGGACAAACTGGCTGCATTTGGGACAAACTGGCTGTATTTGGGGGGAAACTGGCTGCATTTGTGGGGAAACTGGCTGTATTTGGGGGGGAAACTGACTGTATTTTGGGGGAAACTGGCTGCATTTGGGGGGAAACTGGCTGCATTTGGGGGGAAACTGGCTGCATTTGAGGGGGCAAACTGGTGGCGTTTGGGCACAGTGGCTGCGTTTAATGGGCACAGCAATTGATGATTTTATTTTATTTCAGTTTGTTTGTGCCCCCCCAAAAAAATGTTGAGCACCAGCCGCCACTGCATGTTACTCTGTTCATTCCTGACAAAATGATCTCCAATCAAATGTTTGATCAGAAGTCTGAAGCTCTGGGTGACATGACCTTGGGAGGAGAATATCATAGGGCAGCTAAAAATACTTTGTCTTTTGTGATTATTCGAGGTTTATACGTAGCATGAAGGTTTGTTCAAATGTTCTGGCTATTCATCAGCATATATTGCAGAGTGTGGCCAGCTTAATATATTGCTGGGCATGAAGATTATAGCATTATCAATACCATGGATGCAATGTCAGCTGGGTATATTACAATTTTATTTTTAACTGCCTCTGCCTATGCAGGGAATCAATAATAAAACAGTGCAGGGAATATAGTTGTCCAAATGTCCTTGTTGTGAAGCATTTCACACTCCTTAATAACTCAAATCCAATCTGCTATCCTGTCTGGAAAAATTCTTCCGTTCAATTGGCCCTGACAAACAGGCAGCAAGTGACAGCTTGGTATAAATCAGGAAACCTGATGAATTGACGTGAATGAGGATTGCCCCTGGAACAATATCATCTCTTCATTGGTAACATAAGAATGTGTGACTTCCTCCAAAGTCAATGACACTTTCAGTACTTCCATGGACTCATTTGCAATACAGTAATCACATTGCCTTACATGATAAACATCTGGGATCACTAATTCTACGTTCACCTTTATCTCAGCTACTATATGAGAAACAGCCATCAGGGAAAAACAAGGCTGAGTGGTTAAATGTTCTGCCTTATAATAAGGATGAGAGATTTATAACATCTTGAGGTTTGCTAAGAGCCTTTTTTTTATCTATTCTAGTCATGATGTATACATACCACAAGGAACAAGTACACATTAGACAAATTAAATAGGAAAATTGATAGGTGCAATTAATATACTGTATAGGATTATAAACATAATAAATACTTGGAATACTTAAATGAAGGTGTACACAAGTGCATAGTTGCTGCCAAGCAGTACAGTAGGATGAACATCTTTAATGAGCTTCATTGTATTATACACAGCAAATAAAAACACAAATTTTTCTGGCTAGCACTGCGTGAGAAAACACATCAATATTTGGATGTACATCTTTGAATAAAAAGGCGTAGAATTCTTTTAGTCCTGAAATACATGAGTTAGACACTAACCAAAAAAGTGGGGCATATAGTTATTTTTTTTAGCAGGCATTATAATTGGATACGTAATTTTCTTGAGGTCAGTGTGTGAGAATGCACAATTCATCTTTCTGCCACACATCACACTGCTTTTTAGGATGTACATGTAGCACACAGACCCCCTTTTACCTGCCTTATGCGGCTCCTCGCAGGAAGAAGGGGCACACCATGCCACAAGCCCGTACCCTCCTGTAATAAGAGGTTGAGCGGTGTTGTTGATGGGTCTTCCACAGTCAGATAACCAGAAAATGTCTCACGTCTGTGAATAACGGAGATTAGTCCTTGTTTCCCCCAGTAACTGAAATGTCCACACTCGCTGCAACTCCAACACAGAGTTTATTTTCTCCTTTAGTAAAACAACAGTCTCTGATAGGAAAGAGGTTGAAGTGAAGACAGGACAGCATAAGATATGGGAGAGGTCCAGGCACAATCTCAATCACTTCACTGTTCGGCTTCTCGAACAGACTCAGCCTCAAATGGATAGTCTACCTAAGACAAGACTAGCAGCCAAATGACACTCCAACTCTACCCAAGGCCTCTGCCACAGACCTGGTGAACTCGGTCTCTGCTACAGACCTGGTGAACTCGGTCTCTGCCACAGACCTGGTGAACTCGGCCTCCGTTTAGGGAGAAGACGTCCCTCCGGAGAGTTACCGGGACCCTTCCTTCACTTTGACTTCCGCACCAGTCCCTCCTACAGGTTCCTCTCCCGGCCTCCTCCTCCAAGATACGGGTCCCCTCGCAAGGCGGCACCCTGAGACTCCTCGATCCCCGGTGGGCTCCAGACGAAGGTGCTGGGCCCAGGCCTCTGTTGCAGCCCCAGGACTAAAGATGCCTGGGACTGATCCACCGACCACGAACTGCAGACCCGCCCCTGGGCTAAAGGTGCCCAGGGTGGACAGGAACAAGAACCCTGGGGTAGGACCCCCGACAACGAACCCTCAACAGGCAGCGTCTGCCCCTTTTATATCCTCTCCCAGCATGCCCAGCAGGTAGACCACACCCACTGTATGGCTGCCGAGAGGGGACACACAAGGCACAGCACTGTATCAGCGGTTCAACCCTGGCCTACTATGGCAGAGCCACCTGCAGGCCACAGGGAACTGTACACCAATACTCCACCTGTGGACCAAAATGGTTTCAAGAACTCTAACAATTAGGGTGTTTGGGCATAACTACCACCCAAACACTTCCCCTAAATTTAGTACCCCGCTACATACTCCCCCCACTAAATAGACACTGGTCCCCAGTGTCTGGAGCAAACCTATGCCTCTCAAGCCTGAGTCAACATAGACCTATTCCAGAAACTATCTACAAAATAAACAAAAATAATTTGGAAAAAAGTTGTTAGATTGTGCCGGAACCTAAACATGGGGAAAAGGGGAGTTAGATGTAGAGGTGAAAGAAGAACAAAGAAAACACATATGCACATCACATTCTCAATGTCACATAAACACATTTATCATTTACATTTCCCTCCCCATCTGCAACAGCTAACCCACCCCATTCTCAGTTGTTTGCTTGGAGTCCACCTGCAGAGGAAGAAATAAAAACACACAACCAATAATTGACATTCTAACCTATGTACAGTAGAAGTGAAAGAATTCTCCCCGAAGGAAAAATCCTCTCCTTCTAAAAAGTAAGTCACATTCAAATAAACTGCAATGTAAAAGTTACGCAACACCGCCACCTAGTGGAAGCGTCACCGTCAAGACACTTATCAAAAAACGTTGTTTCCTTTTTCTAAAGCCTCGTACACACGGCCGAGAATCTCGTCGTTAAAAACATGTCGTTTTTTTCGACGAGATCCTTGGACAAGAAACTTGTCCCGCCGAGTGTACACACGCTCATTTCAAAGAACCCGCGGTTCTTTGAATGGAGCGTACGCGGTGACGTCATCGAATACGACGAGCATGCGCTCGTCACATTCGATGCCATCTTGGTTCACCCTACCTATGCCTAGGAAGCTACCGCGCATGCGTCAAAGTCATTTCGAGCATGCGCAGGCTTCCCGGCGAACAGGTAAGTGTACACACACACAATTTTCTCGTCGAGAAACAGGCTGACGAGAATCTCGACGAGAAAATAGAGAGCAGGTTCTCTATTTTCTTGTCGAGATTCTTGTCGCTTTTCTTGACGAGAAACCATACACACGAACGAATTTCTTGGCAAGAAATCTCTGCCAGCAAGTTTCTTGCTGGTTCTTGCCGAGAAACTCGTGTGTACGAGGCTTGAGGCTAAATCTTCCTTCTTCTTCTCCTTTGGCCCTGGCTCTAAGCTACTTCTACCCCAAAAGTCTCTGTCTTTTTGGCGCTGTGAGAGGGAGGAAAAAAAAAACTGCTCCCTCTCTTCCAGCAAGTAGAAAACCCCATCTGTAAGGGCTAAAGTTCTTGGGCTCCAGGAGAGTACACTCCAGAATAAAACAAAAGGCAAACACAAAGAGTCCAGTCTCTTGAAGATAGTACTGCGGATGCGGCAACACCAATGGTTTCCAGTTCTTATGAAAGGTGTCAATGTGGTACTCAGCATTGTCTTTATCTTTTCATCAAATGATCACTTTATCGGCATATACAGTATGTGTCTGCCGAGCATCCATGACTCTTTACACTCTTTGAACCGCTTAGTGGCTGCAGCAGAACAAGAATAGTATCTACGGGCCTGAGTCCAGACAAAGTCCGCGTACCACCGATATCTATAGGCCTCCACTTCGAACAACAATTCTTTAGGCAGGTATGGGTATTCCTATCCGTACTCGCTTGCAACTTTCTGGTTGAAAAACCTCTGTAACCGCGACAATGGTGGCATGGTTGCTCGATCTCCCATCCCTGGTAAAATTATAGTATCAGGGTGTCGAGGCACTTTCACTGCCTCAGGCCAGACATAGGGGCCCGCAATGACACTCTCGATACCTCAGAAACAGGTACAGGCATCTCCAGTGGTGGAAGGGCAGACAACGGGCAGATTCCTCCTCAGGCTCCGGGTCCTCCACCAGGGGTGTTGTATCCCCAGTGAACATGGGTGAGTCCTTTTTCCTATGGGACGAGGACAGGGGTACATTATCCCAACCCTTCCACTCAAACAACTCATCAATGGCCACATCATCCCCTGGGTCGGAGACTGACTCCAGGTCGGAGGTATCACATTCCTCCGCCAGCAGGTAACTCTGGGTGGATGACGAATCACCGCCTCAAACAAGTTCAAGAGCCCTGGGGTCCCTGACCCAAGCATCCCCGACACTTCGGACCTTAGCCAAGGCCCCTTTCCCCAGCTTACCTCGGCTTGTAGTTGAAGCAGAATGTCCGGAACTTTTTCCTATGGATGCATCCGATCCGGGAAAGCGCTGGGGTGAGACTCCACCACGGCCGCAGGAAGCTGTAACATAGCCGACCTCCCTCTTGGGCGGTGAAAGTGAGGACTCTGTAAAGACTGAAACAGCATCCTCCGGTCTCTCCGATTCTCGTTCCTCAACAACCGGAACACTTTCATCTGCGACTTCCTCCGAAGTCTCAACAGTGCGCGTAGGGGTGACTGCGGAAGCTCTGGTTCCTTCTTCCAAAGTAGTGGAGCCTGTAAGGCAGTTTAGACGGAAGGCCCGAGGCTTTTCAGTTGGCTGCTCCACCTCGAATAGAAACTCCTTACACTGCTCACATCTTCCGAAGGGCCTAAGATGCACCACCAGTCCCTGGCCTCCGGGACAAACCACTCCAAGGGCCTCCACCTCTCTGCATACATAGAGGGCGAAGCGACCCCGAGGCTTCAGTCGGATCCCTGTATCGGTAACAGAAGCAGCAAAGGAAGTAACGTTCATGGTAGTTGAACTCGGAATCCATACGGCATTAGACGCCATAATACTCACTCGCCGATCCATCACACACTGTCTCTCTGACGCCAAAGTCACCACGTGCAGCTCTTCACATGGCGAGGCTCCTCCCATCTCTCTGCAATGTTCGCAGGCTTTCTTTCCTTAGGCACGCCCATGAACTACGCAGCTGGAGCTCTCCTCGTGGCGCAGTCACCTTCTCCAAAGATGGCCGACCTCCACGGAACTTCACAGGGGAACAGAGTTCAAATTCTGGGCTTCTTCTGCTGTGAAATATCCCAGACTCGAGCCCCCACGTATAGCACACAGACCCCCTTTTACCTGCCTTATTCGGCTCCTCGCAGGAAGAAGGGGCACACCATGCCACAAGCCCGTACCCTCCTGTAATAAGATGTTGAGCGGTGTTGTTGATGGGTCTTCCACAGTCAGATAACCAGAAAATGTCTCTCACCTCTGTGAATAACAGAGATAAGTCCTTGTTTCCCCCAGTAACTGAAATGTCCACACTCGCTGCAACTCCAACACAGAGTTTATTTTCTCCTTTAGTAAAACAACAGTCTCTGATAGGAAAGAGGTTGAAGTGAAGACAGGACAGCATAAGATATGGGAGAGGTCCAGGCACAATCTCAATCACTTCACTGTTCGGCTTCTCGAACAGACACAGCCTCAAATGGATAGTCTACCTAAGACAAGACTAGCAGCCAAATGACACTCCAACTATACCCAAGGCCTCTGCCACAGACCTGGTGAACTCGGTCTCTGCCACAGACCTGGTGAACTCGGTCTCTGCCACAAACCTGGTGAACTCGGCCTCCGTTTAGGGAGAAGACGTCCCTCCGGAGAGTTACCAGGACCCTTCCTTCACTGTGACTTCCACACCAGTCCCTCGGAAAGGTTCCTCCCCCGGCCTCCTTCTCCAAGATACGGGTCCCCTCGCAAGGCGGCACCCTGAGACTCCTCGATCCCCGCTGGGCTACAGACAAAGGTGCTGAGCCCAGGCCTCTGTTGCAGCCCCAGGACTAAAGGTTCCTGGGACTGATCCACCAACCACGAACTGCAGACCCGCCCCTGGGCTAAAGGTGCCCAGGGCAGACAGGAACAAGAACCCTGGGGTAGGACCCCCAACAACGAACCCTCAACAGGCAGCGTCTGCCCCTTTTATATCCTCTCCCAGCATGCCCAGCAGGTAGACCACACCCACTGTATGGCTGCCGAGAGGGGACACACAAGGCACAGCACTGTATCAGCGGTTCAACCCTGGCCTACTATGGCAGCGCCACCTGCAGGCCACAGGGAACTGTACACCAATACTCCACCTGTGGACCAAAATGGTTTCAAGAACTCTAACAATTAGGGTGTTTGGGCATAACTACCACCCAAACACTTCCCCTAAATTTAGAACCCCGCTACATACATAAACATTTACATTATTGTTAGTCAGTAAGCTTATCTTCAATTTTCCTATCAGTCCGGGAAACAAACTGGTCCAGATATAATGTATATAAAGATGAGACCTTTTTTACTCAATTTATTTTCTCATTAAATTTTATCATCACAATTGGATACAAGATAAAGGATACAAAAAAAGAAATTACAAGGAGGGGATCACATAGGATACATTTTAAAACCCTTCAGCATTCTTATTTCCTACCCCCTAACTACACATAAACTGTATACATTAGCATATGCAGAGCCCTGCAATAAAAGTTATTCAGCAAATAAACAGATATACAATTCTGTACACACACAACTAACGGACCCCGCTTGCAGCTCCCCCTCCCTCGTGGGCAAGATGGCGCCCAGCAATGTCTAAATTTAGAAGTCAGGCCTGACTGTTCTATGTGTAGGTTCCGTGGAGATGGATCTTCGCTAGCAAATGGTGGTGCACTTTTGGAGACAAATTGTAATCCACAGGAATAGGTACTTGTAAACTTGAGGAATAAAATAAAGTCACTAATGCTACTCAATGCACTATCCCTCCGGCATGCAGACGCAAACTCTAAATGGTGGGTCCCGAACAACAAACACTGAGCCTAGAGATCCTGTACTAATCTCTGAGCAGGTGCTCTCTCACCCAACCGGACCAGTCCACGTCCGTATCTTCCGTAGCTGTGTCTCGGTACACAGGTTCCACGACACCCGGGTCTTTGGTCCTCCTGGAAGTAGTAGATGGGTAGCAGGATGAGACGTCCCTCAGGCTCCTCAGCGGAAATGGAGGGCTCTTTGGAAACACAAGGCCTAAACGTCAGGCCCTGTCAGGAACAACAGACTCAGCACAGAGTTCCACTTGCTGGGTGGGCGATGTCCAAAAGACCCTTCAGTTAAATAGCCCACCCCAGCAGTCCTTGCGCGGGTAAATGCACCCTGGGTACGGTAGTCTCTGGTAGTGATGAGCCGAACACCCCCGGGTTCGGTTCGCACCAGAACCCGCGAACGGACCGAAAGTTCGCACAAACTTTAGAACCCTATTAAATACAATGGATGCGAACGTTCGAAATCTAATGTGCTAATTATAACGACTATTATGCATGTTATTGTCCTAAAAAGGGTTTGGGAACCCGGGTTCTGCACCAGGGGACATGTATCAATGCAAAAAGAAGTTTTAAAAACTGCCGTTTTTCTGGAGCAGTCATTTTAATGACGCATAAAGTGAAAAAAAAAATGTCAAATATTCCTTTAAATATCGTACCTGGGGGGTGTCTAAAGTATGCCTGTGAAGTGCCACGTGTTTCCCGTGTTTAGAACTGTCCCTGCACAAAATTAAATTTCTAAAGGAAAAAAAGCCATTTAAAACTGCTTGCGGCTTTAATGTAATGTCTGGTCCCGGTAATATGGATGAAAATCTTTAAGAAAAATGTCATAGCTACCCTATCACAGCTCCCCCCCCCCCTTACCCCAGCCCATTACCAGCCCCTTTGGGTCTTGTATGGATATTAAGGGGAACCCCGCACACAAAATAAAAAAAGGCCCTATATACTCTGAACAGCCGTATACAGGCGGTGCATACAAGACAGGGACTGTAGGTTTGTTCTTATGTAGAATCTGTTTGTAATTTTGAACAGGTACATTGTTTAAGTGTAGCTCCAGCCAAAAAATCTATTTTTAAGCTTTTTGGAAAACATAGGGAAGGGTTATCACCCCTGTAACATTTGTTTTGCGCTCTGTGCAGTGTGCACCTGTTCAGAACAGTTCACCTCACTTTCCGTCCTAATGACAAATGTTTTTTGAAAATTTGGGTTTTTTATTGAAACAAGAATTGGTGATAAAGCATCAGTGGAGAGGAGACACTTTTTTCCCATATTAACTCTTACAGGAGAGAATTTGCCTTCCTAGGGGTAGATTTCCTCTCACTTCCTGTTGTATCCTTCCGTTTGCAAGGAGGAATTGTAATTGCATGCCCCTGTTGAACAGGGGCTGAAAAATTGGGCCTTTGGTGGTGGTGGTGGTGGTGGTGTTGACACAACACTGTAAGGCCTCACAGTTACTCTTCGTGCGCGCAGGAATGGGCCCTGCTGTGAATTATTAGATCAAGAATTGTAATTACATGCCCCTGTTAAACAGGGGCAGAAAAATTGGGCCTTAGGCACTGGTGCCACAACACTGCAACCCCTCACAGATACTGTACTTGGAGCACAGCAATGAGCCCTGTTGCAAAGTATTGCATCAAAAATTGTAATTACACGTCCCTGTTAAAAAGGGGCTGAAAAATTGGGCCTTAGCCACTGGTGCTGGTGCCACGACACTGCAACCTCTCCCAGATACTCTAGTTGGAGTGCAGGAATGAGCCCTGCTGCAAAGTATTGCATAAAAAATTGTAATTACATGCCCCTGTTAAACAGGGGCATAAAAATTGGGCCTTAGGCACTGGTGCCACAACACTGCAACCCCTCACAGATACTGTACTTGGAGCACAGCAATGAGCCTTGTTGCAAAGTATTGCATCAAAAATTGTAATTACACGCCCCTGTTAAACAGGGGCTGAAAAATTGGGCCTTAGCCACTGGTGCTGGTGCCACGACACTGCAACCACTCTCAGATACTCTAGTTGAGTGCAGGAATGAGCCCTGCTGCAAAGCATTGCATCAAAAATTGTAATAACATGCCCCTGTTAAACAGGGGCTGAAAAATTGGGCCTTAGCCACTGGTGGCGGCACCCAGAAACAAAAATGTTCTTCCAAGCTATCATCATCAATCGGATCATTGAGGAGGAGGAGGATAGTCAGTCAACATAACAGGACAGTCTCTCAGCATCAGCATCAGTCTTGAAGGGATGTGACATTTGAAAATAAATTAGTCTGTTATATCAGCTTCAGGTGTTTGGTAGCTGGTGGTGATCCAAGACTGGTTCATCTTTATGAAGGTCAGTCGATCAACCGAGTCGGTGGACAGGCGCACCCTGTGATCCGTGACAAATCCTCCAGCAGCACTGAATGTGCGTTCTGAAAGATCGCTGGATGAAGGACAGGCCAGTAGCTCAATTGCATACTGTGCAAGCTCTGGCCAGTGATCCATCCTCAAGACCCAGTAAGCCAGAGGATTTTCGGTGGGGAAGGTGTCCAAGTCTGACCTTGCCCCTAGGTATTCCTGCACCATGTATATCAGACGCTGGCGATGGTTGCTGGAACCGATCATACCTTGGGGCTGCGGACTAAAGAATTGTCTGAACGCATCGGTCAGACGGCCACCTTCCCCACCGCTCCTTCTTTGACTGACCGAAGCCTCAGCAACTCGTTGTCCAGGACCAGGAGTTTGTAACCTCCCAGTCTCTGGGAACGCGTTGCACAGACCTTTCTGCAAGGCCTCCCGGAGTTGTCTCATCCTCTGCTCCCTCTGCGACGGTAAGATAAGGTCCGCAACCTTACCCTTGTACCGTGGATCAAGGAGAGTGGCCAGCCAGTAATGGTCCCTCTCCTTGATCCGAAGAATACGAGGATCCTTCCGCAGACTTTGCAGGATCAGGGAGGCCATGCAGCGTAGGTTAGCTGAGGCATTCGGTCCGGAGTCCTCTGGGTCACTAAGGACGACATGATCCGCAGCCACCTCCTCCCAGCCACGTACAAGTCCACTGGTTTCTTGGGACTGTAAATCATCCCTAAAAGACTGCTGCTGATGATGCTGAGTGCCAGGTTCCACCTCCATGCTGACACAATCCTCCTCCTCCTCCTCCTCTTCTTCCTGTGCAATGGGTGGGACAGAAGGAACACTGTCTGGGTAAAGGGGGCCTTGAGAGGCAAGGAAGTCCTCCTCTTCCTGCCTCTGTTCTGCCTCAAGTGCCCTGTCCATTATTCCACGCAGCGTGTGCTCCAACAGGTGGACAAGAGGTACAGTGTCACTGATGCATGCACTGTCACTGCTCACCATCCTCGTGGCCTCCTCAAATGGTGCCAGGACAGTGCATGCATCCCTGATCATGCCCCACTGGCGTGGTGAAAAAAACCCGAGCTCCCCTGACCCTGTCCTGGTGCCGTAGTCGCACAGGTACTGATTGATGGCCCTCTGCTGCGTGTGCAGCCGCTGCAGCATGGCCAACGTTGAGTTCCACCTGGTGGGCATGTCACATATAAGGCGGTTCTTGGGCAGGTTCAACTCCTTTTGCAGCTCAGCCAGGCGAGCACTGGCATTATAAGATCTGCGGAAATGCACACAGACTTTCCTGGCCTGCCTCAGGACATCCTGTAAGCCCGGGTACCTGCCCAAGAACCGCTGCACCACCAGGTTAAGGACATGAGCTACACAGGGCACATGGGTCAGTTGTCCCTCTCGGAGAGCGGAGAGGAGGTTGGTGCCATTGTCGCAAACTACCATTCCTGGCTTAAGCTGGCGTGGCGTCAACCACCTCTCGGCCTGCCCCTGCAGAGCAGACAGAACCTCTGCCCCAGTGTGGCTCCTGTCCCCCAAACACACCAGCGCAAGCACGGCATGGCATCTTTTTGCCTGCGTACTTGCGTAGCCCCTTGAACGCCTACGGAGCACCGCTGGTTCCGAGGACAAAGCACAGGAAGAGGCCACGGAGGAAGAAGAAGAGGAGGGGGTGGAGGACAGAGGTGTGTCACAACCAGTAGTAGCATTTTGGAGGCGTGGCGGTGGAACAACCTCCAACACTACTGCACCTTGTCCTGCATCCTTCCCAGCTGCCAAAAGAGTGACCCAATGGGCCGTGAAAGAAAGGTAACGTCCCTGTCCATGCCTGCTGGACCCTGAGTCAGCGGTAATATGCACCTTACCACTGACCGCCCTGTCCAGCGAGGCCAAGACATTGCCTTCCACATGCCGGTAGAGAGCCGGAATCGCCTTCCGTGGGAAAAAGTGGCGTTTGGGAACCTGCCACTGAGGAACCACCACTTTGCACAAACTCACGGAAGGGGGCCGAGTCTACCAACTGAAAAGGCAGGAATTGAAGTGCTAGCAATTTAGCCAAGCTAGCATTCAACCGCTGGGCATGTGGATGGCTGGGAGTGAACTTCTTTCGACGGTCCAGCAGCTGGGGCAGGGAAATTTGCCTGCTAGAATCAGACGTCGCTGTACTGCTAGCAGAGTGCCCGCAAGTACTTGGCTGTGACACACCTAATTCTACACCTTCATTCCTCTCAGAGCAGGTTTCAGAGAGGACTGAAGGTATAGTGGGGTTGGAGATCCCAGCTGATGCGGTGCAAGAAGAGGTCAGCTTTGTTCTTTGGTGTGGGTCTTTAAGGTAGGCTTGCCAACGAGCTGCATGGCAGGTCAACATATGTCTGGTCAAGCATGTGGTGCCCAAGCGGGTGATGTTTTGGCCACGCGATATACGCTTGAGACATATGTTGCAAACAGCAGCTGTGCGATCTGATGCACTCGACTCAAAAAAGGCCCACACCAAAGAACTTTTTGAATAACGGGCAGAGGCAGCACCCTGCACAGGCGGAGCTCTGCGGTGTGATTCCGTCGGTGTGCTGCCCTTACGCTGGCCGCCCGAGGGCATCCTGCCTCGTTGGAGATGTGCCTCCTCCTCATCCTCCTCCTCCTCCTCCTCTCTCCTATTAGGCACCCACGTGGAGTCAGTGACCTCATCATCCCCTCCCTCCTCATCACTGGAGCCAATCTGGCAGTATGCTGCAGCTGCTGGAACATGACTGCCAGATTGGTGTCCTTCTTGAGCATCCCCTCTCTCTGCTCTCACGCTACTGCCTTCCTCTAGCTGGGTATCATCATCAGACCCTTCGAAACGCTGGGCATCCTCCTGGAGCATGTACCCAACACTGTGCTCAAACAGTTCGGGGGACTCCTCAGGAGGACATGGTTGGTCTAGGGAAGGAGTGACTGATGATGACATTGATACCAGGGAAGAGGACGCTTTGGCAGCTGCTTTGCCAGTACCCTGAGCCTGGGTGAGAGAGGATGAGGAGGATGAGGAGGGCTTGGTCATCCACTCTACCAAGTCTTCGGCATGATGCGGCTCAACACGTCCAGCTGCCGAAAAGAAGGACAAGCGTGTCCCATGGCCACGTGCTGATGGTGATGCACCGCGTCCACGACCAGCACTGTTGTCTCTAGACACAGAGCCTGCTTGCCCTCTTTTATTGGCTCCTGACTGTCTGCCTCTCCTTGTTTGCCTTCCAGACATTCTAATGGCCTGCAGGGAAATGGGAAAAGCTGCAATACAGGCTAAGTTCAGGTGTAATATGGTCAGGAGGCACACTCCGCCCGCTGTAAGTGCAGCAAAATCCTGTTGGTGTAACACACCAGGAAAAAGCAGCAATACATGCTAAGTTAAGGTGTAATATGGTCAGGAGGCACACTCCACCCGCTGTAAGTGCCGCAAAATCCTGTTGGTGTAACACACCAGGAAAAAGCAGCAATACAGGCTAAGTTAAGGTGTAATATGGTCAAGAGGCACACTCCGCCCGCTGTAAGTGCCGCAAAATCCTGTTGGTGTAACACACCAGGAAAAAGCAGCAATACAGGCTAAGTTAAGGTGTAATATGGTCAGGAGGCACACTCCGCCCGCTGTAAGTGCCGCAAAATCCTGTTGGTGTAACGCACCAGGAAAAAGCAGCAATACAGGCTAAGTTAAGGTGTAATATGGTCAGGAGGCACACTCCACCCGCTGTAAGTGCCGCAAAATCCTGTTGGTGTAACACACCAGGAAAAAGCAGCAATACAGGCTAAGTTAAGGTGTAATATGGTCAGGAGGCACACTCCGCCCGCTGTAAGTGCCGCAAAATCCTGTTGGTGTAACACACCAGGAAAAAGCAGCAATACAGGCTAAGTTAAGGTGTAATATGGTCAGGAGGCACACGCCGCCCGCTGTAAGTGCCACAAAATCCTGTTGGTGTAACACACCAGGAAAAAGCAGCAATACAGGCTAAGTTAAGGTGTAATATGGTCAGGAGGCACACTCCGCCCGCTGTAAGTGCCGCAAAATCCTGTTGGTGTAACACACCAGGAAAAAGCAGCTATACGGGCTAACTTCAGGTGTATAATGTGCAGGAGGCTTAGCAACAATGACACTGACACTGTCCCCTGCCTATCCTTCTCTCTCCCTGCACACAAGGTTTATCAAAGTATATGACACTGACACTCTCCCTGACTATCCTTCTCTCTCCCTGCACACAAGGTTTAGCAAAGAATATGACACTGACACTGTCCCCTGCCTATCCTTCTCTCTCCCTGCACACAAGGTTTATCAAAGTATATGACACTGACACTCTCCCTGCCTATCCTTCTCTCTCCCTACACACAAGGTTTAGCAAAGAATATGACACTGACACTCTCCCTGCCTATCCTTCTCTGTCCCTACACACAAGGTTTAGCAAAGAATATATTTGACAAGATTTGACACTGTTCCTGCCTATCCTTCACTTTCCCTGCTCCGGAACACACTACACGAGGCCGCCGCGCTGGCGGCCTTTTATAGTGTGGGGCGTGTACTAAACCCCCTCAGCTATAATTGGCCACAGGCATCCTGCCTGTGGCCAATCATTGCTCCCCTCGCTGCCGGCGCTGTGATTGGCCAAGCATGCAGGGTCACAGTGCATGCTTGGCCAATCACAGCGCCGGGATTACACTGCGATGGCGCCAGTGTATTGTGGGCCGTTCGCGTCACTCGAATTTGGCGCGAACGGCCCAAATCGTTCGTTGTTCGCCGAACGCGCGTACAGCCGATGTTCGAGTCGAACCTATGTTCGACTCGAACACCGAGCTCATCCCTAGTCTCTGGGTTCTATAAAGCAACACCCCGCTACATATATATATATATATATATATATATATATATATATATATATATTATTTTCTTTTATTTTTATATCTCTATCTGTATTTACCAACTCCTTCTACCAATAATTAACAAACTTTCGTATTGCTAAAACACTTCTTGACCCCTTTCAATTCAAAGTAACATTATTTAAAACAACATACGTAACAGAAAAAAATATAAAAGGAAGGGATGAGGAACCTCACTTCTTACCGGAAGAGAGAGAATTGGCCCTTCCTTTAAAGGGGTTGTAAAGGTTTGTTCTTTATTTTCTAAATAGGTTCCTTTAAGCTAGTGCATTGTTGGTTCACTTACCTTTTCCTTCGATTTCCCTTCTAAATTTTGTTTCTCTTTGTTTTCTTTTGCCGCGTGCACACGATCATTTTTCCCGTCGGGAAAAATGTCATTTTTTCCTTTGGACGAGAAAAACGATCGTCTGTGGGCTTTTTGCAGTTTTTCCCGACGGGAAAAACGGCATTAATCACGATGAGAAAAATTAGAACATGTTCTAATTTTTCTCGTCGTTTTTCCTGACATTTCTTCCGCGGCAGTGTTTCCCATAGGGAAACGCTGCCGCGGAGCCCATAGACGATCGTTTTTCTCGTCATTTTAAAAAATGACGAGAAAAATGACCGTGTGTGGGGAACAAGATGTTCCCTCGTTTAAAATGTCATTATTCACGCCGGTTTTTAAACCGCCGTGAATAATGATCGTGTGTACGCGGCATTTGTCTGAATTTCTCACTTCCTGTTCCTCCTCAGTAAGCTGTTCAGTAAGCTGTTCTGGCTGACTAAACACCGCTCGGATGATGGTGTGAAGTTTACTGATTAGAAACAGGAAGTGAGAAATTCAGACAAAGAAAAAAAACATTTAGAAGGGAAATCGAAGGAAAAGGTAAGTGAACCAACAATGCACTAGCTTAAATGAACCTATTTAGAAAAAATAAAAATGAACCTTTACAACCCCTTTAAATCCAGGCTACCTACAAATCTCGCTTTGCGACCTACAAACCTAATATTTAAAAAATCCACAAAAAGTTCTTAAAATCATCACATATAGGATTCATGACAGCCAATTTGTTCTAAAAGCTTTATGTCTATCATGGTGTTGTGCTACCATCTCTCCCATCCTCATTAAATGTCACCAACATCCACTCTCCAATCTCAGAGGATTTGGTAAATTGCCAGTATCTGGAAACCAAACTTCTAGCTACACAAAGTAAAAATCTAAGTAATAACTTTTTAACTGAAGAAAAATATCCTGGTAGTATTGAGAGCAATTACAGCATCGCACAAAAGTGAGTACACCCCTCCCATTTTTGTAAATATTTTATGATATCTTTTCATGTGACAACACTGAAGAAATTACACTTTGCTACACTTTGCTACAATGTAAAGTAGTGTAGCGGTCTTCCCCCACCTTCTCCCCTCTCTCTGTGGCTGGTTCTACTCGTGTAGGGGTATCTGGGAGAAGGGGGAAAGATGCACACCACCAGCTCGGCTCTCTGATGTAGTTTGCAGAGATATGAGCTAAACCATTTACCTTCGGGTCTGCGTTTTAGGCCGGAGCCTCAGCCTCTCCTGTGGAGAATGATTGCCACTGTCACTTACAGGGACACTTAGCTTCCAGTAACACGAGTTCCACACCAAGAAAAGTCCATCACTGTTTTATTGCTTTGAGACTGGTTGACTTTTAAAAGAACAGACAAGGAGTAGGTCCAGGCACAACTAATGAATGAAAGTTTCTCCTGTTCCGTTTAGTGCAAACAGGCTTGGCGCACAGTCGCTGCCACCGACTGTGAATTTGGTCACTGCCACTGACCTGGGTGAATGTTGAGGCCCCTGCCACATGCCTTGGATGAGGCCTGCCACTGACCTGAGAAAGATGGGTCTCTGCCACAGACCATGAGAACATGAAGTACCTTCTTTAGAACAAACGACCCCTGTCAGAGGAAGACATCCATCCGGACGGTCACCAGAGGCCTCAACCGGCACCAGCAAATGCTGCGCTGGCTCTTTGGGGAGGTCACCTCTCCGGTCCCTTACGCCCAGGATTCAGGCACCCAATACTGGGGGCACCTTAGGAATGCTTCGCCCTCGCAGGACCCAGTCGAAGGTACTGGGCCCCAGGCCTGCTGGTAAAGCACCTCACCCCAGGCCAAAGGTGCCCGGGATGGAACTCGACTCCATGCGCCCAGGCCAAGGGCGCATGGGCACAGACGAACCGCAGCAGCCCCCAGGCCAAAGGTGCCTGGGGAATGGACCTCGTGTGCAAGATGTCCGCCCCCTTTATATCCCCTCCCAGCAGGCACAGCGGGTTCCCCGCCCCACCATACTACTGCCGCGAGAGGACAAAAAGGGCACGGCTCTAGAATGGCAGTTCAACCCCGGTCCCAGGTGACAGTGCCACCCAGGGACCGCAGGGAACATGACACCATTCATACCTCCCACACTCCAAAGTGTCCATGAATCCCTAAAAATCAATGTATGTGGGCCATCTATGGCCCAGATACACCCCACTAAATTCGACACCCGCTACACTCTCCCCCCAACAATTTGACACTGGTCCCCAGTGTCTGGATCAAGTCATGCCCCAAAGGGAGCCAACATAACCTCCATCCAGAGACTGCTTCAAAAATGCGAAAAAATATACATTTTGAAAAACTGGTAGTTGTGCCTGAACCTGACATGGAAGGGAAAAGAAAAGGGAACAACACATAACAGCATACATATCACAATAACACCATTGACACTTTTCCCCTCCCACATCACTAACTAAGACCCGCCCCATTCTCAGCAGTCTTGACAGATGTTCTCCTGCAGAGGGGATAATGAAAGTTAAACACAAAACTTCCTGACACATATGTGTGTGTTGGAACGAAAAAATCTCTCCAAAGAGAAATCCTTTCCTTCCATGAAGTGTATGTGGTGCAAAGTGAATAACGTTGCGCAACACTGCCACCTGGTGACAGTGCCACGGTAAAGACACTTGTTAAATCCCTAGACAACTTTTTTTTTTCTCTGTACTTTGGCCCTAACTACCCCAAAGTCCATGATTGCTTTGCGGGAGGGAAGAAAAAAAAAGAAAACAACAGCAACATTTCTCCATTCTTCCAAAGAGCACAACACCCGTTAAACTCGGGTACAGTTCCTGGGTTTCCCGGGAAAGAAACATACCCCGGAAAGTTCAGCAAACTTGCAAGGCACTAAGCAAGGAGTCTTTTCTCCTAGAGGTAGAATCTGGGATGCGGCAAGACAAGAGGTTTAAAATGTTTATCCACAGTCTCTATGTGATATTCAACATCCTCCTCTTCTTTCCGTCGAATCAACACTTTGTCAGCATGGGTGTGCCGACCTAACATCCACTCTGCTTTACAGTCCTTAAATCTTTGAGATGCTTTTGGGGAACAAGTGAGGTACCTGCGTGCGTTTGGGACTTTGATGTGTGTCCACACGAAATCATTGTACTAACGGTCCCTGTAAACCTCTACTTCATAAAGCAGCTCCTTTGATAAGTATGGGTACTCCCACCCATACTCGTTGGTGACTTTCTGGCAGAACAAACGCTGTAGCCTAGACAAGGGAGGCATGATAGAGCGGTCTCCCTCGCCCGGCAGCACAATCGAATCTGGATGGTGAGGTGCCTTGACCACCTCTAAGTTGGGCATAGGTGCCCGCAGCGACAGTCTTTTGTCCCCGGTGGTAGGTGCAGGAGGCACCGGGGACCGAAGGGCAGGCAGGGGACGGGGTCCCTCCTCAGGCGCTGGTGCCTCCACCCGGGGTGTACTATCCCCTGTGGACAAAGGTGGATCCCTGGCTTTACGGGATGAGGAGAGAAGCATCTTGTCCCAGCCCTTCTCAGCAAACATTTCGTCTATGGCGATGTCCTCTCCCACATCAGAGACCGACTCCAGGTCGGAGGTGTCACACTCCTCCGCGGGCAGGTAGTTGGTAGTGGACACTGAATCACTACCACCCACGGGCTCAAGGGGCCTTGAATCCCCGACACCTCCGTCCCAACACCAAGTCCCAGTCCCTGGCTTACCTCGGCCCAAACTTGTGAAGGGATGTCCAGGACTCTTCCTACCGGATCCATCCGGGCTAGGCAAGCGCAGGGGTTGTCCTCCATCTCGCCCGCTGGAAGCTCTCACAAGACCGACCTTCCTTGTTGGCGCTGGGAGTAGGGAAACTGTGGTGACCGAAGCAGCATCTCCGGATTTTGCATCCTCAATCCCTTTGTTCGCGACCTCCACGGAGGTCTCTACAGTGCGCGGAGGGATGGCTGTCCAAGCGTTGATTTCTCCTTGTTGAGTGGCGGCGCCTGATGTAGGGCTGAGGTGGAAGACTCAAGGTCTCTCTATGGATTGCTCCACCTCAAACGTGAACTCCCCGCAGGCCTCGCAGCGACCGAAGGGCTTTAGCTGTACCATCAGTCCCGAACATCTGGGACAAATCATACCCAGGGCCTCAACATCCTTGCAGGTGTACAAGGCGAATCGACCCCAGGGCTTGAGCCGAATCCCTGTATCTGTAATCGGAGCAGCAGTTGAAGTCATCCTCGTAGTATTTGAGACTGGAACCCACGAGACATTTTTTACTTTATAGTAGCAGCTCTACTACCATCTTTATTCCCATGAGCGCTGAAGGAGAGGTATTTAAATTGTAATTATTTCTCATTTATGTTTACATATTGTATATCTTTGGCATTCCATTCCAGAAATGTTTGATTAGCGGATGATTCCACCAGATACCAGTGTAACAGTGTTCCAACCTCTGATAAACATTGCCAGCATTTATTTGAATTTGTGGCTAATATCTGATGTATCTTATGAGGGGACATGTACCAACAGGTTACCAATTTGTCCTTTCATTCCTGGATTAAACTAGCCAAACTTAACTTATGTGTATGTAGCGCTACCCCGCAGAAACCGGTGGTATGTTGCCCTGGTTTTCCCCACTTTTTGCTCCACAGCCAGTCACAAGGTAGATTCACACAGCCAGGTGCACACTCACTTCAGCTCGTTACTCCAACGACCAGTCTAGGGTTTTTTTTTTGTTGTTTTATTGGAGAACTTGGATAGGGTAACCAGCCACAAGGTAGATTCACACAGCCAGGTGCACACTCACTTCAGCTTGTTACTCCAATGACCAGTCTAGGTTGTTTTATTGGAGAACTTGGATAGGGTAAGGGATATAGTGGGATACTTCTAAATTGAACTATTAACACCAAGGTCTCTAAAGTCCTTTCCTAGTGAAACTTGGCTGAAGTTCTTGCTGAAGGCAGATAAAGACTTCTTCACAGCAGTAGCAAACTGATTGCAGTACTGAGCAATGTCCATGACTGAAGTAGTGGCAAGTACTGGACAAAGCTCTAAGAACACTAGCCAGTGTTCTCCTTGTGTGGACCCTCAGCTGACTTAGAGCACATGAGGGGGATTACCAGCTAAGCATCATTGGGGTGTCTGTAATCACAAGGTTTATGAAGCACCACCGGCAGCCTTCTCTCTCCGTGATACCAGACCAGATGCACTGTAGACTCTCCCTCTGTCAGCTATGGTAGGACCAGGGTCAGGCCCTCAGGTCGCCCAGCTGAGGCCACATGGCAGCAAGTGCTGGGGAGGAAGCTCCTTATCCCCAGCCTGTTGCATTCCTCTGCTAGGAAAGACCAAGAGCCCATGTGCTCCTAGAATATAAATACAGGCACCCAGCATGCATTGGAACATCTAACTGGCCAGGGCTGTATGAATATTCATGCTCAATTTGAATGATTTCCACCTACTATCCAGCACTTTCCATAGTTGCTAGGACACAGTGAAACTTAAAGACAGCATGAGCAGCACCAGAGCACACTGTGCAGACTACACTAGCTGATCACCACTCTCTGTTAAGAAGACATTAATTCAATTTACCTAGCTGTCTCTCTGTTAAGCAGAGAAACCAAAAACTATTAAACACTCCTCCTAGCATCTACTTAGGAGGGTGCTACAGGTCAATAAGAAACAATTGGAAATCTCTTTCTCTGTTAAGGAAATATTCAATTCCATTCCCCATTCTCAATACATCTTCTCCGTTTGTTGCTTGAAGAGAAGTGACCCATATAGGAAAGAAATGGTATGAATGGGGATTTTCCCAGAAATATATTCTGTATCTGTTAAAAAATACTACAGTAAGTGAGTGATTTAACTGTTAAGCTAGTAAGGCTAGCTACCTCACCAACAAAATGCTTAAGCTATAAATATTGTAACCAGGCTCCACTTGGTGGGGTTATAGACTAAAATACCGTATTTTTCGCTCCATAAGATGCACCTGACCATAAGACGCACATAGATTTTAGAGGAGGAAAATATGAAAAAAAAAATCCTGAACCAAATGGTGTACTGAAATATTTAATAAAATATAACAGAATAATATTTCTACACTGACAACCAATGTAAGGGGTAGGGATGAGCTTCGTGTTCGAGTCGAACATACGTTCGACTCGAACATCGGCTGTTCGATCGTTCGACGAAGATCGAACGATTTGGGCCGTTCGCGCCAAATTCGAGTGACGCGAACGGCCCACAATGCACTACGCCATCGCAGTGTCATCCAGGCGCTGTGATTGGCCAAGCATGCACTCTGACCCCGCATGCTTGGCCAATCACAGCGCCGGCAGCGAGGAGAGCAATGATTGGCCACAGGCAGGATGCCTGTGGCCAATTATTGCTGATGGGGTTTAGTACACGCCCCACACTATAAAAGGCCGCCAGCGCGGCGGCCTTGTGTAGTGTGTTCCCGGAGCAGGGAAAGAGAAGCATAGGCAGGGACAGTGTCATTATTTTTCCTTTACTATTCCTGGATTCCTTGTGTTTAGGGACAAATAAGGATAGGTAGGGAGAGTGTCAGTGACAGTGTGCTATTCTGTGCTAATCCTTGTTTGTAGGGACAGAGAGGTACAGTGAGGGAAAGTGTCAGTGTGCTATTCTGTTCTAAAACTATTTTGCTGAACCATATTTTCAATCCTTGAGTTGAGGGACAGAGAGGTACAGTGAGTGAAACTGACAGTGTGCTATTCTGTTCTAAAACTATTTTGCTGAACCATATTTTCAATCCTTGAGTTGAGGGACAGAGAGGTACAGTGAGTGAAACTGGCAGTGTGCTATTCTGTTCTAAACCAATTTTGCTGTTCCATATTTTCAATCCTTGAGTTGAGGGACAGAGAGGTACAGTGAGTGAAACTGACAGTGTGCTATTCTGTTCTAAACCAATTTTGCTGTTCCATATTTTCAATCCTTGAGTTGAGGGACAGAGAGGTACAGTGAGTGAAACTGACAGTGTGCTATTCTGTTCTAAACCAATTTTGCTGTTCCATATTTTCAATCCTTGAGTTGAGGGACAGAGAGGTACAGTGAGTGAAACTGACAGTGTGCTATTCTGTTCTAAACCAATTTTGCTGTTCCATATTTTCAATCCTTGAGTTGAGGGACAGAGAGGTACAGTGAGTGAAACTGACAGTGTGCTATTCTGTTCTAAACCAATTTTGCTGTTCCATATTTTCAATCCTTGAGTTGAGGGACAGAGAGGTACAGTGAGGGAAAGTGTCAGTGTGCTATTCTGTTCTAAAACTATTTTGCTGAACCATATTTTCAATCCTTGAGTTGAGGGACAGAGAGGTACAGTGAGTGAAACTGACAGTGTGCTATTCTGTTCTAAACCAATTTTGCTGTTCCATATTTTCAATCCTTGAGTTGAGGGACAGAGAGGTACAGTGAGTGAAACTGACAGTGTGCTATTCTGTTCTAAACCAATTTTGCTGTTCCATATTTTCAATCCTTGAGTTGAGGGACAGAGAGGTACAGTGAGTGAAACTGACAGTGTGCTATTCTGTTCTAAACCAATTTTGCTGTTCCATATTTTCAATCCTTGAGTTGAGGGACAGAGAGGTACAGTGAGTGAAACTGACAGTGTGCTATTCTGTTCTAAACCAATTTTGCTGTTCCATATTTTCAATCCTTGAGTTGAGGGACAGAGAGGTACAGTGAGTGAAACTGACAGTGTGCTATTCTGTTCTAAACCAATTTTGCTGTTCCATATTTTCAATCCTTGAGTTGAGGGACAGAGAGGTACAGTGAGTGAAACTGACAGTGTGCTATTCTGTTCTAAACCAATTTTGCTGTTCCATATTTTCAATCCTTGAGTTGAGGGACAGAGAGGTACAGTGAGGGAAAGTGTCAGTGTGCTATTCTGTTCTAAAACTATTTTGCTGAACCATATTTTCAATCCTTGAGTTGAGGGACAGAGAGGTACAGTGAGTGAAACTGACAGTGTGCTATTCTGTTCTAAACCAATTTTGCTGTTCCATATTTTCAATCCTTGAGTTGAGGGACAGAGAGGTACAGTGAGTGAAACTGACAGTGTGCTATTCTGTTCTAAACCAATTTTGCTGTTCCATATTTTCAATCCTTGAGTTGAGGGACAGAGAGGTACAGTGAGTGAAACTGACAGTGTGCTATTCTGTTCTAAACCAATTTTGCTGTTCCATATTTTCAATCCTTGAGTTGAGGGACAGAGAGGTACAGTGAGTGAAACTGACAGTGTGCTATTCTGTTCTAAACCAATTTTGCTGTTCCATATTTTCAATCCTTGAGTTGAGGGACAGAGAGGTACAGTGAGTGAAACTGACAGTGTGCTATTCTGTTCTAAACCAAATTTGCTGTTCCATATTTTCAATCCTTGAGTTGAGGGACAGAGAGGTACAGTGAGGGAAAGTGTCAGTGTGCTATTCTGTTCTAAAACTATTTTGCTGAACCATATTTTCAATCCTTGAGTTTAGGGACAGAGAGGTACAGTGAGTGAAACTGACAGTGTGCTATTCTGTTCTAAACCAAATTTGCTGTTCCATATTTTCAATCCTTGAGTTGAGGGACAGAGAGGTACAGTGAGGGAAAGTGTCAGTGTGCTATTATGTTCTAAAACTATTTTGCTGAACCATATTTTCAATCCTTGAGTTGAGGGACAGAGAGGTACAGTGAGTGAAACTGACAGTGTGCTATTCTGTTCTAAACCAATTTTGCTGTTCCATATTTTCAATCCTTGAGTTGAGGGACAGAGAGGTACAGTGAGTGAAACTGACAGTGTGCTATTCTGTTCTAAACCAATTTTGCTGTTCCATATTTTCAATCCTTGAGTTGAGGGACAGAGAGGTACAGTGAGTGAAACTGACAGTGTGCTATTCTGTTCTAAACCAATTTTGCTGTTCCATATTTTCAATCCTTGAGTTGAGGGACAGAGAGGTACAGTGAGTGAAACTGACAGTGTGCTATTCTGTTCTAAACCAATTTTGCTGTTCCATATTTTCAATCCTTGAGTTGAGGGACAGAGAAGGACACTCATAGAAATTATCAGTGTGCTATTCTGTGCTAAATCTTGTTTGTAGGGAGGGACAGAGTAGGACAGTGAGGGAAAGTGTCAGTGTGCTATTCTGTTCTAAAACTATTTTGCTGAACCATATTTTCAATCCTTGAGTTGAGGGACAGAGAGGTACGGTGAGTGAAACTGACAGTGTGCTATTCTGTTCTAAACCAATTTTGCTGTTCCATTTTTTCAATCCTTGAGTTGAGGGACAGAGAGGTACAGTGAGTGAAACTGACAGTGTGCTATTCTGTTCTAAACCAATTTTGCTGTTCCATATTTTCAATCCTTGAGTTGAGGGACAGAGAGGTACAGTGAGTGAAACTGACAGTGTGCTATTCTGTTCTAAACCAATTTTGCTGTTCCATATTTTCAATCCTTGAGTTGAGGGACAAAGAGGTACAGTGAGTGAAACTGACAGTGTGCTATTCTGTTCTAAACCAATTTTGCTGTTCCATATTTTCAATCCTTGAGTTGAGGGACAGAGAGGTACAGTGAGTGAAACTGACAGTGTGCTATTCTGTTCTAAACCAAATTTGCTGTTCCATATTTTCAATCCTTGAGTTGAGGGACAGAGAGGTACAGTGAGGGAAAGTGTCAGTTTGCTATTCTGTTCTAAAACTATATTGCTGAACCATATTTTCAATCCTTGAGTTGAGGGACAGAGAGGTACAGTGAGTGAAACTGACAGTGTGCTATTCTGTTCTAAACCAATTTTGCTGTTCCATATTTTCAATCCTTGAGTTGAGGGACAGAGAGGTACAGTGAGTGAAACTGACAGTGTGCTATTCTGTTCTAAACCAAATTTGCTGTTCCATATTTTCAATCCTTGAGTTGAGGGACAGAGAGGTACAGTGAGTGAAACTGACAGTGTGCTATTCTGTTCTAAACCAATTTTGCTGTTCCATATTTTCAATCCTTGAGTTTAGGGACAGAGAAGGACACTCGTAGAAATTATCAGTGTGCTATTCTGTGCTAAATCTTGTTTGTAGGGAGGGACAGAGTAGGACAGTGAGGGAAAGTGTCAGTGTGCTATTCTGTTCTAAAACTATTTTGCTGAACCATATTTTCAATCCTTGAGTTGAGGGACAGAGAGGTACAGTGAGTGAAACTGACAGTGTGCTATTCTGTTCTAAACCAATTTTGCTGTTCCATATTTTCAATCCTTGAGTTTAGGGACAGAGAAGAACACTCGTAGAAATTATCAGTGTGCTATTCTGTGCTAAATCTTGTTTGTAGGGAGGGACAGAGTAGGACAGTGAGGGAAAGTGTCAGTGTGCTATTCTGTTGTAAAACTATTTTGCTGAACCATATTTTCAATCCTTGAGTTGAGGGACAGAGAGGTACAGTGAGTGAAACTGACAGTGTGCTATTCTGTTCTAAACCAATATTGCTGTTCCATATTTTCAATCCTTGAGTTGAGGGACAGAGAGGTACAGTGAGTGAAACTGACAGTGTGCTATTCTGTTCTAAACCAATTTTGCTGTTCCATATTTTCAATCCTTGAGTTTAGGGACAGAGAAGGACACTCGTAGAAATTATCAGTGTGCTATTCTGTGCTAAATCTTGTTTGTAGGGAGGGACAGAGTAGGACAGTGAGGGAAAGTGTCAGTGTGCTATTCTGTTCTAAAACTATTTTGCTGAACCATATTTTCAATCCTTGAGTTGAGGGACAGAGAGGTACAGTGAGTGAAACTGACAGTGTGCTATTCTGTTCTAAACCAATTTTGCTGTTCCATATTTTCAATCCTTGAGTTGAGGGACAGAGAGGTACAGTGAGTGAAACTGACAGTGTGCTATTCTGTTCTAAACCAATTTTGCTGTTCCATATTTTCAATCTTTGAGTTTAGGGACAGAGAAGGACACTCGTAGAAATTATCAGTGTGCTATTCTGTGCTAAATCTTGTTTGTAGGGAGGGACAGAGTCGGACAGTGAGGGAAAGTGTCAGTGTGCTATTCTGTTCTAAAACTATTTTGCTGAACCATATTTTCAATCCTTGAGTTGAGGGACAGAGAGGTACAGTGAGTGAAACTGACAGTGTGCTATTCTGTTCTAAACCAATTTTGCTGTTCCATATTTTCAATCCTTGTGTTTAGGGACGGAGAAGGATAGGCAGGGGACAGTGTCAGTGTCATTGTTGCTAAGCCTCCTGCACAGTATACACCTGAAGGTAGCCCTTATTGCTGTTTTTCCCCATCTCCCTGCAGGCCATCCATTAAAATGTCTGGAAGGCAACCAAGGAGAGGCAGACAGTCAGGAGGCAAAAAAAGAGGGCAAGCAGGCTCTGTGTCTGGGGGCAACAGTGCTGGTCGTGTACGCGGTGCATTGTCATCAGCACATGGCCATGGGACACGCTTGTCCTTGTTTTCGGCAGCTGGACATGTTGAGCCACATCATGCCGAAGACTTGGTAGAGTGGATGACCAAGCCCACCTCATCCTCCTCATCCTCTCTCACCCAGGCTCAGGGTACTGGCAAAGCAGCTGCCAAAGCGTCCTCTTCTCTGGTATCATTATCTTCATTAGTCAATCCTTCCCTAGACCCACCATGCCCTCCTCCTGAGGAGTCCCCCGAACTGTTTGAGCACAGTGTTGGGTACATGCTCCAGGAGGATGCCCAGCGTTTGGAAGGATCTGATGATGATACCCAGCTAGAGGAAGGCAGCAGCGTGAGAGCAGAGAGAGGGGATGCTCAAGAAGGACACCAATCTGGCAGTCATGCTCCAGCAGCTGCAGCATACTGCCAGATTGGCTCCAGTGATGAGGAGGGAGGGGATGATGAGGTCACTGACTCCACGTGGGTGCCTAATAGGAGAGAGGAGGAGGAGGAGGATGAGGAGGAGGCACATCTCCAACGAGGCAGGATGCCCTTGAGTGGCCAGCGTATGGGCAGCACACCGACGGAATCACACCGCAGAGCTCCGCCTGTGCAGGGCGCTGCCTCTGCCCGTCATGCAAAAAGTTCTTTGGTGTGGGCCTTTTTTGAGGCGAGTGCATCAGATCGCACAGCTGCTGTTTGCAACATATGTCTCAAGCGTATATCGCGTGGCCAAAACATCAGCCGCTTGGGCACCACATGCTTGATCAGACATATGTTGACCTGCCATGCAGCTCGTTGGCAAGCCTACCTTAAAGACCCACACCAAAGAACAAAGCTGACCTCTTCTTGCACCGCATCAGCTGGGATCTCCAACCCCACTATACCTTCACTCCTCTCTGAAACCTGCTCTGAGAGGAATGAAGGTGTAG
Organism: Rana muscosa; assembly: GCA_029206835.1. Taxonomy (NCBI): domain Eukaryota; kingdom Metazoa; phylum Chordata; class Amphibia; order Anura; family Ranidae; genus Rana; species Rana muscosa. The sequence goes on along the minus strand of CM055117.1, from coordinate 643,214,084 downwards.
AATTAGGTGTGTCACAGGCAAGTACTTGCGGGCACTCTGCTAGCAGTACACCAACGTCCGATTCTAGCAGGCAAATTTCCCTGCCCCAGCTGCTGGACCGTCGAAAGAAGTTCACTCCCAGCCATCCACATGCCCAGCGGTTGAATGCTAGCTTGGCTAAATTGCTAGCGCTTCAACTGCTGCCTTTTCAGTTGGTAGACTCGGCCCCCTTCCGTGAGTTTGTGCAATGTGCGTTTCCTCAGTGGCAGGTTCCCAAACAGGCTATTCCGGCTCTCTACAGGCATGTGGAAGGCAATGTCTTGGCCTCGCTGGACAGGGCAGTCAGCGGTAAGGTGCATATTACCGCTGACTCATGGTCCAGCAGGCATGGACAGGGACGTTACCTTTCTTTCACGGCCCATTGGGTCACTCTTTTGGCAGCTGGGAAGGATGCAGGACAAGGTGCAGTAGTGTTGGAGGTTGTTCCACCGCCACGCCTCCAAAATGCTACTACTGGTTGTGACACACCTCTCTCCTCCACCCCCTCCTCTTCTTCTTCCTCCATGGCCTCTTCCTGTGGTTTGTCCTCGGAACCAGCGGTGCTCCGTAGGCGTTCAAGGGGCTACGCAAGTACGCAGGCAAAAAGATGCCATGCCGTGCTTGCGCTGGTGTGTTTGGGGGACAGGAGCCACACTGGGGCAGAGGTCCTGTCTGCTCTGCAGGGGCAGGCCGAGAGGTGGTTGACGCCACGCCAGCTTAAGCCAGGAATGGTGGTTTGCGACAATGGCACCAACCTCCTCTCCGCCCTCCGACAGGGACAACTGACCCATGTGCCCTGTATGGCTCACGTCCTTAACCTGGTGGTGCAGCGGTTCTTGGGCAGGTACCCGGGCTTACAGGATGTCCTGAGGCAGGCCAGGAAAGTCTGTGTGCATTTCCGCAGATCTTATAATGCCAGTGCTTGCCTGGCTGAGCTTCAAAAGGAGTTGAACCTGCCCAAGAACCGCCTTATATGTGACATGCCCACCAGGTGGAACTCAACGTTGGCCATGCTGCAGCGGCTGCACATGCAGCAGAGGGCCATCAATGAGTACATGTGCGACTACGGCACCAGGACAGGGTCAGGGGAGCTCGGGTTTTTTTCACCACGCCAGTGGGGCATGATCAGGGATGCATGCACTGTCCTGGCACCATTTGAGGAGGCCACGAGGATGGTGAGCAGTGACAGTGCATGCATCAGTGACACTGTACCTCTTGTCCACCTGTTGGAGCACACGCTGCGTGGAATAATGGACAGGGCACTTGAGGCAGAACAGAGGCAGGAAGAGGAGGACTTCCTTGCCTCTCAAGGCCCCCTTTACCCAGACAGTGTTCCTTCTGTCCCACCCATCGCACAGGAAGAGGAGGAGGAGGAGGAGGAGGATTGTGTCAGCATGGAGGTGGAGGCTGGCACTCAGCATCATCAGCAGCAGTCTTTTAGGGATGATTTACAGTCCCAAGAAACCAGTGGACTTGTACGTGGCTGGGAGGAGGTGGCTGCGGATCATGTCGTCCTTAGTGACCCAGAGGACTCCGGACTGAATGCCTCAGCTAACCTACGCTGCATGGCCTCCCTGATCCTGCAAAGTCTGCGGAAGGATCCTCGTATTCTTCGGATCAAGGAGAGGGACCATTACTGGCTGGCCACTCTCCTTGATCCACGGTACAAGGGTAAGGTTGCGGACCTTATCGTACCGTCGCAGAGGGAGCAGAGGATGAGACAACTCCGGGAGGCCTTGCAGAAAGGTCTGTGCAACGCGTTCCCAGAGACTGGGAGGTTACAAACTCCTGGTCCTGGACAACGAGTTGCTGAGGCTTCGGGCAGTCAAAGAAGGAGCGGTGGGGAAGGTGGCCGTCTGACCAATGCGTTCAGACAATTCTTTAGTCCGCAGCCCCAAAGTATGATCCCAGATCAGCTGGGAATAAGGATGGCCAAAAAGTTAGAGGGGTTTTTAAACTAGGTGACAGGGGGGAGGGTCCAGAGATAGTGAGAGCCAGCGGGGAACATATTCTAAAGTGTAGTATTAGGGGCATTAGTGGTAGGGTAACCAAAGAACATAAACCCAAGGTAAGTATAGTAGCAAGTCCTAGTTGCAATCTGGGAACACCCAAGAGGATAGTATGTGACCGGTCAAATAATATTAATGCATTAAAGTGTCTGTTCACCAACGCCAGAAGTCTGCCAAGCAAAATAGGTGAGTTGGAAGCTCTGGTGCATGAGGAGAGCTATGATGTAATCGGTATTGCTGAAACTTGGCTTCATTCCTCACATGACTGGGCTATTAATATTCCTGGCTATGCACTCTTTCGGAAAGACAGGGTAAAAAGGAAGGGTGGAGGGGTCTGTCTCTATGTGAGAAGTGATCTCAAAGCGAGTGTGAAAGAGGACCTGGTGGATGGAGAGTGTGATGAGTCTGAAGCATTATGGGTGGAACTGCATACAGATGTGCGTAGTTCAAAGCTAATCATTGGAGTTTGTTATAGACCACCCAATGTTAATGAGGAGTTAGAGACTCAGCTCCTTGCACAGATGGAAAGGGCTGCAAGGGCTGGGACGGTGATAATAATGGGGGATTTTAACTACCCAGAAATTGACTGGAGTAATGGAACTGTTGGGACAGTTAAAGGGCAAAAATTTATAAACCTATTGCAGGACAATTTTATGGTCCAGTTTATTGAGGCCCCAACTAGGAATGATGCTCTGTTGGACCTGGTAATCTCAAACCATGCAGAGCGTATTACTAATGTTCAGATAAAGGAACACCTGGGTAGCAGTGACCATAACATGATTTCATTTGATGTTAGTTGTAAGCAAAAATCACATACAGGAAAGATAAAAACACTTAATTTCAAGAGAGCAAATTTTCCAAGGATGAGTGCTGCTCTCCAGGACTTAGACTGGGAAGGAATATTGGCATCAATGGGCACAGAACAGAAATGGGAATTCTTCAAAAAGACTGTTTGTGAACTCACTGCAAAGTATATTCCCATGGGCAATAAGTTTAAAAGGCTAAAAATAAAACCTATGTGGCTCACTGCCAAAGTTAAAAAAGCTATAAACTATAAGAAAAGAGCTTTTAAAAAATATAAAAATGAGGGAACACTAGTGTCATTTAAATGTTACAAAGAATATAACAGGATATTTAAAAAGGAAATCAAGGATGCAAAAATTCAAAATGAACGACAGATTGCAAAAGATAGTAGGACAAACCCCCAAAAATTCTTCAAATATATTAATAGTAAAAAGGTCAAGTCTGAGCATGTAGGCCCTTTACAAAATAATCTAGAGTGGGTGACTGGGGACAAAGAGAAGGCTAATTTATTAAATACTTTCTTCAGTTCTGTGTATACAAAGGAGCATGGGGGAGCTCATGTCCAAAATGGGGGTGGTAGTGACACAGCCCCAAATCCACAATGGCTCAAAAGTGATATGGTCCAGAAATATTTAGATGGAATAAAGGTGGATAAAGCACCTGGACCAGATGTCATACACCCACGGATCCTAAAAGAATTGAGCTCTGTAATTTCAAAGCCATTGTATTTAATTTTTAGGGACTCATTAATGACAGGAATAGTACCACTGGATTGGCGCAGGGCCAATGTGGTGCCTATATTTAAAAAGGGAATTAAGTGTTTACCAAGTAACTATAGACCTGTTAGTTTAACTTATATAGTTGGGAAAATACTGGAGAGATTAATAAAAGACCACATAGATGAGTTCTTGCTGGAAAAAAACTATTTAAGCAACAGACAGCATGGATTCATGAAAGACAGAAGTTGTCAAACAAACCTGATTTCTTTTTATGAAGAGGTAAGTAAGACCTTGGACAGAGGGGTGGCAGTGGACGTGGTATACTTGGATTTTGCAAAAGCGTTCGATACAGTTCCCCACACACGGCTCATGTGTAAGGTAAAGTCTACAGGATTGGAAATATCAGTTTGTAAATGGATAGAAAACTGGCTAAAAGACAGAATTCAGAGAGTAGTGGTTAATGATTCTTACTCTGAATGGTCCAAGGTTATCAGTGGTGTACCCCAAGGTTCAGTGCTGGGACCCTTACTTTTTAATATGTTTATAAATGATATTGGGTCTGAGATCAAAAGTAACATTTCTGTCTTTGCAGATGACACCAAGCTATGCAGTGGAATAACGTCCTTACAGGATGTCGCCAATTTACAAGCCAACCTCAATGCTCTGTCTAATTGGGCGACTATGTGGCAGATGAGGTTTAATGTTGATAAATGTAAAGTTATGCACTTGGGGGCTAATAATATGAATGCATCATACATACTAGGGGGAGTACAACTGGGGGGATCCGTAGTGGAGAAGGATCTGGGGGTTTTGGTAGATCATAAGCTCAATAATGGCATGCAATGCCAAGCTGCGGTTTCCAAAGCGAGCAAAGTCCTTTCTTGTATTAAGAGAGGTATGGTCTCCAGAGAGAGAGATATCATTTTGCCCCTGTTCAAATCATTAGTAAGACCTCATCTGGAATATGCAGTTCAGTTTTGGGCCCCAGTTCTCAAAAAGGATATTGGGGAACTGGAGAAAGTGCAGAGAAGGGCAACCAAACTGATAAGAGGCATGGAGGAGCTCAGCTATGAGGAGAGATTAGAGGAACTGAATTTATTCTCTCTTGAGAAGAGGAGATTAAGGGGGGATATGATCAACATGTACAAATATATAAGGGGTCCATATAGTGAACTTGGTGTTCAGTTATTCACTTTATGGACAACACAAAGGACAAGGGGGCACTCTTTGCGTCTAGAGGAAAAGAGATTTCACCTCCAAATACGGAAAGGTTTTTTCACAGTAAGAGCTGTGAAAATGTGGAATAGACTCCCTGCAGAGGTGGTTCTGGCCAGCTCAGTAGATTGCTTTAAGAAGGGCCTGGATTCTTTCTTAAATGTACATAATATAACTGGGTACTGACATTTATAGGTAAAGTTGATCCAGGGAATATCCGATTGCCTCTCGGGGGATCAGGAAGGAATTTTTTCCCCTGCTGTAGCAAATTGGATCATGCTCTTCTGGTTTTTTTTTTGCCTTCCTCTGGATCAACTGTGGGTATAGAATTGGGTATATGGGATTGTACGATATATGTTTATTTTATTTTTTTTATTTATTTTTTTTACGGTTGAACTGGATGGACTTGTGTCTTTTTTCAACCTGACTAACTATGTAACTATGTAACTATGATCGGTTCCAGCAACCATCGCCAGCGTCTGATATACATGGTGCAGGAATACCTAGGGGCAAGGTCAGACTTGGACACCTTCCCCACCGAAAATCCTCTGGCTTACTGGGTCTTGAGGATGGATCACTGGCCAGAGCTTGCACAGTATGCAATTGAGCTACTGGCCTGTCCTGCATCCAGCGTTCTTTCAGAACGCACATTCAGTGCTGCTGGAGGATTTGTCACGGATCACAGGGTGCGCCTGTCCACCGACTCGGTTGATCGACTGACTTTCATCAAGATGAACCAGTCTTGGATCACCACCAGCTACCACACACCAGATGCTGATATAACAGACTAATTGATTTTAAAATGTCACATCCCTTCAAGACTGATGCTGATGCTGAGTGCCTGTGCTGTTATGTTGACTGGCTATCCTCCTCCTCCTCCTCAATGATACGATTAACGATGATAGCTTGGAAGATCATTTTGGTTTATGGGTGACGCCACCAGTGGCTAAGGCCCATTTTTTCAGCCCCTGTTTAACAGGGGCGTGTAATTAAAAATTTTGATGCAATACTTTGCAACAGGCCTCATTGCTGTGCTCCAAGTACAGTATCTGTGAGGGGTTGCAGTGTTGTGCCACCAGTGCCTAAGGCCCAATTTTTCAGCCCCTGTTCAACAGGGGTATGCAATTATAATTATTGATCTAATAATTCACAGCAGGGCCCATTGCTGCGCCCACCAAGAGTAACTGTCAGGCCTTACAGTGTTGTGGCACCAGCACCACCATCACCACCACCACCACCAACAAAGGCCAAATTTTTAAGCCCCTGTTCAACAGGGGCATGCAATTATAATTATTGATCTAATAATTCACAGCAGGGCCCATTGCTGCGCCCACCAAGAGTAACTGTCAGGCCTTACAGTGTTGTGGCACCAGCACCACCATCACCACCACCACCACCAAAGGCCCAATTTTTCAGCCCCTGTTCAACAGGGGCATGCAATTATAATTATTGATCTAATAATTCACAGCAGGGAGCATTGCTGCGCCCACCAAGAGTAACTGTCAGGCCTTACAGTTTTGTGGCACCAGCACCACCATCACCACCACCACCACCACCAAAGGCCCAATTTTTCAGCCCCTGTTCAACAGGGGCATGCAATTATAATTATTGATCTAATAATTCACAGCAGGGAGCATTGCTGCGCCCACCAAGAGTAACTGTCAGGCCCTACAGTGTTGTGGCACCAGCACCACCATCACCACCACCACCACCACCAAAGGCCCAATTTTTCAGCCCCTGTTCAACAGGGGCATGCAATTATAATTATTGATCTAATATTTCACAGCAGGGACCATTGCTGCGCCCACCAAGAGTAACTGTCAGGCCTTACAGTGTTGGGGCACCAGCACCACCATCAAAGGCCCAATTTTTACTACCACTGATCAACAATTATATGTTATTACAATTCCTGATATTATACTTGACAGAAGGGCATTCCAGCACCCACCAAGAATAACTGTGAGTGCTTTCAGTGTTGTGCCAACACCAACACCTAAGGGGCCAATTTCTGCAGAGTATATACGGAAGGTCCCTACTTTCAAACATCCAACTTACAAACTACTACTACTTGCAAACGGAAGAAGACAACAGGAAGTGAGAGGAAATCTACCCCTTGGAAGGAAAATTCTCTCCTGTAAGAATTAATATGGGAGAAAGGTGTCTCCTCTCTACTGATGCTTTATCACCAATCCTTGTTTCAATAAAAACACCACATTTCAAAAACAGTTGTCATTGGGACGCAAAGTGAGGTGAAATGTTCTGAACAGGGGCACAGACAGCAAAAAAAATGTGACAGGGGTGATAACCGTTCCCTATGTTTTACAAAAAACTAAAAAAAAGGAATTTGCCATGGAGCTCCACTTAAACAATGCAGCTTTTCAAAATTATAAACAGATTCTACATAAGAACAAACCTACAGTCCCTGTCTTGTATGCACCGTCTGTATACGGCTGTTCAGAGTATATAGGTCCTTTTTTATTTTGTGTGCGGGGTTCCCCTTAATATCCATACAAGACCCAAAGGGGCTGGTAATGGGCTGGGGTAGGGGGGGGGGTTGATGGGGTAGCTATGCCATTTTTCCTAAAGATTTTCATCCATATTACCGGGACCAGACATTGCATTAAAGCCGCAAACAGTTTTAAATGACTTTTTTCCCTTTAGAAATGCTATTTTGTGCAGGGACAGTTCTAAACACGGGAAACACGTGGCACTTCACAGGCATACTTTAGACACCCCCCAGGTACAATATTTAAAGGAATATTTGACTTTTTTTTTTTCACTTTATGCATCATTAAAATGACTGCTCCCGGAAAATGTCCGTTTTTAAAACTTCTTTTTGCATTGATACATGTCCCCTGGTGCAGAAGCCGGGTTCCCAAACTCTGTTTCGGACAATAACATGGATAATAGTCGTTATAATTAGCACTTTAGAATCCGAACGTTCGCATCCATTGTATTTAATAGGGTTCTAATGTTCGTGCGAACTTTCGGTCCGTTCGCGGGTTCTGGTGCGAACCGAACCCGGGGGTGTTCGGCTCATCACTAGTAAGGGGGCAATCTACACTGATCCCAAATGTAACTGGGACATTTACATGACCTCAACACAACAGGAGTATTTGCATATTGAGACATTTACACTGACCAGTGATGTAAATTGTGTTTTTACAGTAACCCCGCATCTCTCTACTAATCTCTGCATTCTTATCTCTCTCTCAGTACAACTCTGCCCCTTTAACTCATCTGCTAACCTCTGTCCCCCAAACCCCTAATCTTCTAACATCTGCACTCCAACCCCTCCTTCCCATTCAACTCTGCAGCCTCTGCACCTCAAACCCCCCTCTTAGATCCCCTCTACATGCCCCCTATCCTCACCTGTATGCTGTTCACACCTTCTAGGTGGGTGGCATGTAGAGGTGCAGGCGTAATTAGCATATGAATCGCGGCGGTCGACCTCATTAATATAACAATGCCCGCGCAATTTACATATCAATGCCGATCCTGTGGGGGTTAAATAAAGAACAATACCCTTTTGTTTCTCTCCCTGTAGTAGCTGAAGGCAGGGGAGAAACAGGATTTAGCTGGGGCAGAGTGATGCATAGGGCATCGTTCTGCCGCCAAAACGATCCCCCTATCAGCGGCTCTCCTGGTCAGTATTCGCTCCATAAGACGCACACACATTTTCCCCCTTTTTTGGGGGGGGGGAAAGTGCGTCTTAGCCCTGGTTCACACTGGAGCGATTTGACATGCGATTTGACATGCGATTTGACATGTGAAATCGGCGAAATTTGCCGCAAATTGCAGGCAATGGCACCGTCCTAATCGGTGCGACGCCGCATCTGCGGCGCTGCACCGATTTCAAAAAGTAGTTTCTGTACTACTTTTTGCGATTTCAGCCGCGATTTACATTGACATCTGTTTCAGATGTCTTTGAAATCGTGGCTGAAATCGGGACTGCCAGCTGGAGTGAAATCGTGCGAGTTCAGCTGAACTCGCAGGCTTCACTCCCGCAGCCCCAGTGTGAACGTGGGCTTATGGAGCGAAAAATACGGTAATTTATCCATGAAGATGAGACCTAGTGTGAATAAAGGTTTGAGGATTCATTTTTTACATATTTAATTACCATATTTGTTGTGATAGTGACATAATTGCATTCAGTGTCTTGTCTAAACTTTTGACAGCCTAGAAATATTTTTACTTGTGTTAGTCATGACTTGGGTGGGTACAGTTTGATAATTACCTGCTTACATCGAGAATTCTAATTTTTCAGGTGTTATTTTCAACCTGGAGTTTTCACAAAAATGCATCACATTCTTTCGATGTTGAGGTTTCCTCACCAACAGCAAGCATACCGCATCATTGTTTACTAAACCTGCTGATCATAACACTCTATCACACTGGTTGAGGGCCTATCTGTGTCTCCGATTTTGTGAGTCCCAAGAATTTATGTATAAATGACGAAGAACATAATGCTGGAAAACTTGTTTAAACATTTTAAACAATGGAATTATCCTGGAGTGGTTCTTTAACCTACCTTGGATGAAGCCTGAAAGAGTGACATGAACCTTCACCATAGGGGGGATACACATGGGGACATGTTCCTTTTTGTTCAGTGCTACAGCCAAGCATCAGGATGCATGAAAAAAAGCCATAACCCAGAACTGACATATTCTACAGGCTGACCCTTCCTTTTTTAAATGCACCAGTCAAACAATGCCCTATGCAAGCATGGCGATCCAACAGAACAAGAAGGTTGTTTCTGGTAAAAATAGATCCTATTGTGAAATATACTACACAACAATTCTGATTTTCAAACAAGACAAGCAGGTGTCATAACTGCAATGTTTATAATTTGAATCTTCCTGAACTATCCATTCTACCAGAACACAAAATCAGTTCATATTGTATAGGATATAGGTATATTTTATATGCATTGCTAACTTTTGTGTTTATCTGTGAAAGTGCCAGTGCTCTCTTATTTATATCGGTAAGAGGTGGGCACACTGAAACAATGGTTTCCAAAACATAGCAGTGACATCTGAATGGCCATTAAGACCTACCAGGGGGATCTTGATATGTCTAAACCTATAGCCTTACATTTTGCTCAAATGAAAAATAATTGTCTTGAATTTCATTAAACAGGTTTCTCTGCCACACAGAAATGGTGATCTAGCTCACTTGCTGTTGTAGAGAGAAGCATTTTTGGATGCATACTTTAAATACACAATGCTGGATTAAATTTAGCATTTTAATCAACTTGTTTTTTGGATGCACGTTAAAGGGGTTGTAAAGGTACAATTTTTTTTCCCTAAATAGCTTCCTTTACCCTAGTGCAGTCCTCCTTCACTTACCTCATCCTTCCATTTTGCTTTTAAATGTCCTTATTTCTTCTGAGAAATCCTCACTTCCTGTTCTTCTGTCTGTAACTCCACACAGTAATGCAAGGCTTTCTTCCTGGTGTGGAGTGTCGTGCTCGCCCCCTTCCTTGGACTACAGGAGAGTCAGGACGCTCTCTACGTTGCAGATAGAGAAAGGAGCTGTGTGTTAGTGGGCATCCTGACTCTTCTGTTGTCCAAGGGAGGGGGCGAGCACGACACTCCACACCAGGAAGAAAGCCTCGCAATAAGGGGTAGCGTATACTGTGCAGGAGGCACCTACACCCACTGTAACTGCTTGCAGATGCCTGTCTGTGTTACACAACAGAACAACACCACGACGAGCAATAAGGGGTAGCGTATACTGTGCAGGAGGCACCTACACATACACTGTAACTGTTAGCAGATGCCTCAAAAGAGAAAGGGGCGCCCTTGGGACTTGTGGCGATCACTATAGAGCCAGTAAAAATAACAGAAATAAATACAGTATATATTTGATGTCATGAATATCAGCCAATTCATACAAAATACAGAAATTGGGTAAAAATTATTATTTTGCAAGTATCTGTCAATATTGGCACACAAGCATAAAGTATACCCGACGCGTTTCGCGGGGCTTAGCTTGCTCTTCAGGGGTGGATGCTTGTAGTGTACCTAAAATGAAAGGATATTGTGTATAGTATGATATAAAAGGGTACAGGGTAAGGGGGGAACCCTTGATGTAGAAAACCCCATACTCACCAATGGACATGACCGGAAACCAGCGCATGTGAGGCCCCCAAACGGCTGCTGTGAATGTCTTGCCAGGGAGCAGAGGAGGCGGGGCCAAATGAAATCCCAACCCTGGTCAAACGGAAGGAGGGCACAGCATGGATAGAGTTCGTGTATCCCCAAAAGTCTCAATGGGTCCATAAGGAATATTGGCTCTAAACACAAATATGTATGTTAGATAATTAAGGTAATAAGGTAGGTAAGCGTGAAAAAACGCATGTGTAGCTGTATGTAGATGAAAGACCTGAGCCAAAGGTGGTGAAAGCATAGAGATTGTAGGGGAATGCAGTGAAAAGATGCCAGAAACTGGCAGGTGTGATAGGGAAAAAAATCCGATAAAAACGCAGGGAAGAAAAGAGAGTGAAAATAAACTGGAGTGCGGGTGTGTGATAAAGACTGTAATGAGAAGACGGGCTACAGGTGAATGCTCAAAGTGAGTCATATACAAAATGTACATAGGTAGTTTGAGTATTTAGGTAGATAGGCGTACAAAAACGCATGTATATCCAAATGTAGATGAAAGACCTGAGCCCAGGGCAGTAAGGACATGAAGACTGAAAGAGAATGGTGGTGAGAATATGTCAAGAACTGGCTGGGTGTGATGAAGGAAAAATCAGGTAGGGAAGCAGGAAAGAAAGGAGAGTGAAAATAAAATGAAGTGCGGATGTGTGGTAAGCACTGTAATGAAAAAACAGGCTGCAGGTGAGTGCTCCAAGTGAGTCATGTGCAAACATGTAATGTGTACCTGAGTGGAGAAATTCTGGAGGTGATGGGTTCCAATGGAAGACCTGCACTGGTGTGTCTGACCTCAGTGAGAGAAAGCAAAGAATGAAATCCATGCTGTGCTGATCCTCCAATAAATACCCCCGGGAGAGCTCGAGAGGCTCCGCCCCCAACGTCATGTATGGATGACTGAGAGGCAAGCGCAAGAGACCGCCCACCACCATGGGGCAGTGTGAAGGCCCAAACACTCCCTCTGGTTATCTAGGTGGTGTGATGCTTCCAGCTACAGAGATGCCGCGGTAACGCGGACGTCATGCGGCTGGTGCATAGACATGCCGCCGATATGTAGGTGGCCCCGCCCATTCAAAGGGGACAGCGGGGGACAAGAAGCCCCCCTTGATACATATCGCTGCTCCCAAAGCAAAACAAGGACACCGCCACCAGCAGGGAACAGCACACTAGCTGGATTGGGATATAAGCCCATTGTGAGATGTAGTTGGGATGTCAAGCGGCTAGTGCATGATAACAATGTACAAAGCATACATGTACGTATGTTTTTAATGGCAAGCATGACCACAGACCGGTTTGGGCTAATGGGTGTCTACCACCCGGATACAATTGAAACAATAAAAGAGGGTCTGGTGTCACCAGTGACGCACCTCCATCCCTGCAATATACGTCAAAAGAGAAAGGGGTGCCCTTGGGACTTTAAGTGAGGCGATCACTATAGAGCCAGTAAAAAAAACAGAAATAAATACAGTATATATTTAATTCAGGTAAAAAATAGTACATACATTGATGTCATGAATATCAGCCAATTCATACAAAATACAGAAATTGGGTAATAATAATTATTTTGCAAGTATCTGTCAATATTGGCACACAAGCATAAAGTATACCCGACGCGTTTCGCGAGACTTAGCTCGCTCTTCAGGGGTGGATGCTTGTAGTGTACCTAAAATGAAAGGATATGGTGTATAGTATGATATAAAAGGGTACAGGGTAAAGGGGGAACCCTTGATGTAGAAAACCCCATACTCACCAATGGACATGACCGGAAACCAGCGCATGTGAGGCCCCCAAATGGCTGCTGTGAATGTCTTGCCAGGGAGCAGAGGAGGCGGGGCCCAACAAAATCCCATCCTGGGTCAAATGGAAGGAGGGCACAGCATGGATAGAGTTTGTGTATTCCCAAAAGTCTCAATGGGTGAGTGCTCCAAGTGAGTCATGTGCAAACATGTAATGTGTACCTGAGTGGAGAAATTCTGGAGGTGATGGGTTCCAATGGGAGACCTGCACTGGTGTGTCTGACCTCAGTGAGGGAAAGCAAAGAATGGAATCCATGTTAGCAGATGCCTGTCTGTGTTACACAACAGAACAGCTCCACGAGCAATAAGGGGTAGCGTATACTGTGCAGGAGGCACCTACACCCACTGTAACTGCTCGCAGATGCCTGTCTGTGTTACACAACAGAACAACACCACGACGAGCAATAAGGGGTAGCGTATACTGTGCAGGAGGCACCTACACCAACTGTAACTGCTTGCAGATGCCTGTCTGTGTTACACAACAGAACAACACCACGACGACCAATAAGGGGTAGCTTCAGGTGTATACTGTGCAGGAGGTTTAGCGAAGAATATCACTGACACTGTCCCTGCCTATCCTTCTCTGTCCCTGCACGCCAACACACTGTAAATGCACAAGGTTTCAAAGGATGTCACTGACACTCTCCCTGCCTATCCTTCTCTGTCCCTGCACGCCAACATACTGTAAATGCACAAGGTTTCAAAGGATGTCACTGACACTCTCCCTGCCTATCCTTCTCTGTCCCTGCACGCCAACAGACTGTAAATGCACAAGGTGTCAAAGGATGTCACTGACACTCTCCCTGCCTATCCTTCTCTGTCCCTGCACGCCAACACACTGTAAATGCACAAGGTTTCAAAGGATGTCACTGACACTCTCCCTGCCTATCCTTCTCTGTCCCTGCACGCCAACAGACTGTAAATGCACAAGGTTTCAAAGAATATCACTGACACTGTCCCTGCCTATCCTTCTCTGTCCCTGCACGCCAACAGACTGTAAATGCACAAGGTTTTAAAGGATGTCAAAAACACTGTCCCTGCCTATCCTTCTCTGTCCCTGCACGCCAACACACTACACAAGGCCACCGCGCTGGCAGCCTTTTATAGTGTGGGGTGTGTACTAAACCCCCCTGAGCTATGATAGGCCACAGGCATCCTGCCTGTGGCCAATTATGGCTCTCCTCGCTGCCGGCGCTGTTATTGGCCAAGCATGCGGGGTCATAGTGCATGCTTGGCCAATCATCAGCCAGCAATGCACTGCGATGCCACAGTGAATTATGGGCCGTGACGCGCCACTCGAATTTGGCGCGAACGGCCCATAACGTTCGATCTTCGTCGAACGATCGAACAGCCGATGTTTGAGTCGAACGTGCGTTCGACTCGAACACGAAGCTCATCCCTAGTAAACACCATGCCCAAGAGGGTTAAGGCAATTTGGACATTTTCACTTCAGGGTGTACTCACTTTTGTTGCCAGTGGTTTAGACATTAATGGCTGTGTGTTGAGTTATTTTGAGGGGACAGCAAATTGACACTGTTATACAAGCTGTACACTCACTACTTTACATTGTAGCAAAGTGTCATTTCTTCAGTGTTGTCACATGAAAAGATAAAATAAAATATTTACAAAAACGTGAGGGGTGTACTCACTCTTAAAAGTTTCTGTATGTGAAGATGAGATCTAACATGACAGCATGTTTAAGGATTTTATTTTTTTTACGTATTTAATTACCATATTTGTTGTGATATTGAAAAAAATTGCAAGTTTTCTGTCTAAACATTTGATGTCTAGAACTTATCTAGATTAACCTTCACGTAGGTTTATCTTGCTGGAAAAACTTTTTTATTTAAAATTTTATAATGTACACTAGACTTATTGATATTTTATAAGGCAAATACAACTCTGTGGCCAAGAAGATCATGAATGGCACAATAAAAATGACCTAGGGGTCTCTCTCAAAGCAGCTACATTGTTTTCAGCTCAGACACCAAACGTCGATACAGTCTGAGTTTCAATGACCCTTATTGTTCACCGCTGTATGGTTTACCTTTGCAGGATCATATTTTCACATGCAGAAACATCAACGTACACAAGGCATTCACAAACAATGATATCCAAGTTATATTTGATAGCTGCCAATGGGCTGATAGTGTGCCCCTAAATTTAATTGGCAATTTACTGTATATACTGTATGCACCTGTAAATTAGTTTAAAGGATAACTGTGAACTATGGAAGGGGTTCGGTGGTAAATATACATTTCTGCTATGCTCACTCTTGATGCAGAAATTTCCAACAGCAAATTTGGAAGTTAGAATGTCTGTTTATATCACACGGGGGAAAAGCAGCAGTATTGCTGCACCACAAAAGGAAATCACAACAGTGCAGGTTTATAAAACACAACACTGAGCTTTACCAATATTCTCTGCTGGCGTTGGGACTCTGAAGCCAGTGGAGTGCCTTGAAAATGAGTAATTGTTGGAAGAGAAAAAAATGCCAGGAGGAGAGCCCACTCATTTGACCTGTCCAAATCACTCAATCAGCTCCCCTCCAACCACTGAATTCTCTCTGCTTCATTGAATGAAGTGAACTCCACGGGGCTTCTCCAGCTACACATGAATGGGTGAGTCAGTGTTAAAGATATCTAACATATCTGGCAACCAGGGCCCATCATTTTTTAACAACCCCCCCCATACACTCACACACCTCCAAAAGAAATACCTAAAGGATTGAAGCAGCATGCAGACTTGTGGGTGGGGCTTTGTGGCCAAATTGCGCTAACAGTGGGAGGGACCTAAAGGGCCATGGTTAGTACCAGCCTGTGATACCCCTTCATTACTAGGTCAGTTTTTAGTGATGTGATAGTTTACTGTCATGCAACACTGTACCCAAATTAGATTATTTTTCGGTGGTACTACAAAAAAACACAGTTTTTTGTTTTACTATAAAAAAGGAAAAAACATGCTTTGTTTTGCTAGCATCTTGTTCCGCTGGCCATATGATTGTATATTTCAAAGTGATACAAGGAATTTGAATCTGACCTTGGTCAACCATATTTGTACTATCCAGTTTGAGTGTACTAGGCCAAAAGCCTCGTACACACGGCCGAGAATCTCGTCAAGAAAAAACACGTAGTTTTTCTTGACGAGATTCTTGGACAAAAAAATTGTCCCGGCCGAGTGTACAGACGCTCCATTCAAATAACCCGCGGTTCTTTGAATGGAGCGAACGCGGTGACGTCATCGACAACGACGAGCATGCGCTCGTCACATTCGATGCCGTCGCCGCCATCTTGCTACACCCTACCTATGCCTAGGAAGCTACTGCGCATGCGTCAAAGTCATTTCGAGCATGCACGGGTTTCCCAGAGGACAGGTAAGTGTACACACACACACTTTTCTCGTCGAGAAACCTTCTGGCAAGAATCTCGACGAGAAAAAAGAGAGCAGGTTCTCTATTTTTCTCGTCGAGATTCTTGTCGGTTTTCTTGACGAGAAACATGATAGCCGCGTACACATGACCGATTTACTCGGCAAGAAAGCTCTGCCAGCAAGTTTCTTGCTGGTTCTTGCCAAGAAACTCAGTCGTGTGTACGAGGCTAAAGACCATCTAGTCAGCTGGCTGTCAAACATTGGCCTTCCAAAATGAAGTGCTAACCAAGCATCAAATGCTCATCTGTACATACACTAAGGCCCCTTTCACACTGAGGTGCTTTGCAGGCGCTATTGCGCTCAAAATAGCGCCTGCAATGCGCCCCAAAAAAGCCTCTCAATACTATCCAATGTGAAAGCCCGAGGGCTTTCACACTGGAGCGTTGCGCTTGCAAGAGGCTCAAAAAACTCCTGCAAGCCGCATCTTTGAGGCTCCTGTAGCGCCCCTGCCCATTGAAATCAATGGGGTAGCGCCTCTAATACGCCCGTAAAACGCAGCAAAGAGGCGTTATTGCGGGCATTTTTAACCCTTTTTCGGCCGCTAGCGGGGGTTAAAATACCCCCGCTAGCGCCCGCAAATCGCGGCAAACAAAACGGTATAGCGGCGCTAAAAATAGCGCCGCTATACCACCAGCGCATCCAGCGCCTCAGTGTGAAAGTAGCCTTAGAGGTATATTTATACATTTTTTTTTTCATCCAAGATTCACACAATTTTCATCCAAGACATTTTTATGATTAGATTTATTTGCAAAACATGTCAATCCTGGGTGAGCGTTGTAGGAATTTTGTTTGAAAACATTCATAAATAGGCCCATAAATGTATATGTTTGCTTGTACAATGCTTAAACTGCTTTAATGGACACCTGGCAATAGGAGGGCAATATTTTTACAGGATTATACAGGATTTTTTTTCTTTTTTTTTTATAACAAAGTGGCAGTTCTCATTTGAAATCATGTTGTATTGTTAAATACATTGAGATAAGCTGTGTGCATTGCTGACCTCTGTATACTTTTTTTTTAACAAGAAGGACCTCTGTATAATTGTTAAATTCTCTGTTGTTTTGGTTTATTACAGTACAGTACTACAAAAAGAAACATTTTTCCTTCTTTAAAAGGAACACATAATTAAATTTACACATACAGATATGTTGAGATATGTCAGAAACGGGCCTTACCTTTTGACAGGTCTGCCTGACTGATGTTGTAAGTTTTCTAGTGTAGATTTTTACATTTTTATTACATGATTTAATTCTAGACATTTCTTAACCAAATGGAAAAAATGATAAGTAAAGGATTTCTAAACTGACAGCTAATGTCATTTTAATACTGACAGTGTTACCAGATTTGTGCATGTGGGATGCCTGGATAAATGTGTTCACTTGTCTACTTTCTTATGACAAGACCGTTGCTAGACATAATGGCATCATTTTATTAGCCTACATAATTTTAAGGTGGGTCTGTGCATGAAGGATAAATTATGTGCTGCAGCATTCAGCTACCATAATGATGCTGAAGATTCCTAATGGTGCATATTGAAAATAGTTTGTCCCCTGCCTGGTGTCTGCACTTCACACTTAAAGCAAGTTTTATTTGGTTTTCTGTACCTCCCAGTGAACCAGGTGGCATTCATCTCAGCATGAAGCAAAAGTTTTCCAAATGTGTTTAAAAAGCTTTTAGAATGTCAGGATTGACTTTTACTAAATAATTTCTAGGTTTAGAAAAAAAAAAAAAAAAAAACAGTTTTCCTGACCAGAAACCATATGGCAAAGGCAAATGATTTGTTTTTAAATTTCTAGTTACTTATATATATATTTCAGGGCTTTTTTCCTACTGTTGTTTGTTCAAAAAGCTGTAAGAATAGTTCTGTTCATGCAGAGGTATAGCGAATAGAAATCATATTCAGTTCAATCTGCTGGCTAGCTCATAACTATTCACAGACAGGAACGTCTTTATAAAACAGGAATTCTTGCTGCATTGCACCACCAGGTTGGAAAATGCAGTAGGGAATGAGAGCCAGGGAGCACACCCTAAAGCCTCGTACACACGACTGGTTTTCTCGGCAAGAAAACTGCTGGGAGAGCTTTTTGCAGAGAAAACCGGTCGTGTGTATGGTTTCTCGTCGGGAAAACTGCAGAAAAATTGAGAACCTGCTCTCTATTTTCTCGTCGGGATTCTCGTCGGCCTGTTTCCCGACGAGAAAACCGTGAGTGTGTATGCTTACCTGAACATGGTAAACCCGCGCATGCTCGAAAAGACTTTGACGCATGCGCGGTAGCATACAAGGGTAGTGTAGGGTGTAGAAAGATGGCGGTGACGGCATTGAATGTGACGAGCGCAGGCTCGTCGTAGTCGATGACGTCACTGCGTTCTTGCCAATCAAAAGAACAGCGGGTCTTTTGAATGGCCGTGCAAAAGAGGGGGACTGTGTGTGAACACAGGTGGGACTTTGAGTGAGACACATGGCTAATGTCTCCATCCCGGGTACAATATAGAGAAAAAGGGGGAATTTGGGACTTTGAATGAGGTTCTGGACAAGGTGGGGGTACATAAAGGAAACACATGTTTTTAATAACATGAGGAGTAAAATGTATTACAATATGAGAATGATGGGATTGCACATGATATTACATACATATCGTAGACATAGAGGACATATTCTTGCATTGACTTAAAAGACTCATGGCAATATGACAGTGCATATGATTCATGGACATAAAGTTTACAAACTAACATCAACTAAAATTACATAACAGTATGATAGATAGATGTACAAATCCCATGAGTGCACATATGTGAACATTGGTTCCTTAAAGCGGCATAGTGCAGTGGAATGACAAGATGTAGCAATTGTGTAGGCATGACGGTGGTAAAATTGTAGATGGATCAAAAGGCTGATATGGAAGTGTATTGGCATCCTTTTTAGCCCGACGCGTTTCGTATTTAACTCATCAGGGGCGGATGCTTCCAATAAGCAATCTAAAAAGAATGTATATAAAAAGATGGATTTAGCCTATATTGACATAAAGCATAAACAGGAGAGGCCATTTGTACCAATCCTGAGAAACTTACATACAAAGGATGGATCATGGGGATGAGTAAAACGATGGACCCGGGCCAACCAGAAGGTGTGTACACTCGGCGAGCAAGTCAAGCTTGCCGGGAATCTCATCTGGAAAACCAATGTTTTTTTTCCCGACGAGATTCCCGCCCGTGTGTACGAGGCTTAATCGCTGGCTTTCAGGGCTAAAAGGAGGCAAACCTCCCTTGTAGCCACAACACCATGTCCCAGACTAAACCCTTGACTGTCCTTGGCTGTTTGTGAGAATGTATATTATAAAGGTTTCACATCATATATTCCACCTACTGAGCATAGTTTTCAGGTTTGCGTAATCTTATTTACAATGAACAGCAACTTTTATCACACAAAGGTTTGGAAATTAAATGAACAGAAGGATCAACAAGGAGCCATCTGAGGCCAGTTCATTACAGAGTCTCTAAACATTCTCATTAAAACTACAGTTCTGTTTAAAACACCTAACTTTATATACAGGTGAAACTCGAAAAATTTGAATATCGTGCAAAAGTTCTGTGTGCTGAATTAAGCGTTATTTTTGCTTTATTCACAAATAAAAGCCTTTCTGTTTAAAAGTCAACGGTTTATGCACTTAGTCCCGTGGAGCTATAATCCCCAAAAGTTCACAATATATATATACAGAGCTTTTTTTTCTCAGAAAATAGGTGCAGGAACTCAACCACAACCTCTTTCAGATTTCACAAACAGTAGAAGGGTCTTAAAGGGGCATTAAATACCACAATTGCATTACATACAGAGTGCAGAATTCAAGGGGTTACACACAGAGTGCAGAGCTGTCACTTGTAAACACAGAAACCAGACTTCTGTGTTTACAAGTGATTGTGGTGAGGAGGCACCAAAGGGTGATACTCGAAAATTTTTAATATTGTGCAAAAGTTCATTTATTTCACTAATGCAACTTAAAAGGTGAAACTAATATATGAGATAGACTCATTACATGCAAAGCAAGATAGTTTAAGCCGTGATTTGTCATAATTGTGATGATTATGGCTCACAGCTCATGAAAACCCCAAATCCACAATCTCAGAAAATTTGAATATTACATGCAATCAATAAAACAAGGGTTGTACATAGAACAATATCGGACCTCTGAAAAGTATAAGCATGCATATGTACTCAGTACTTGGTTTGGGCCCCTTTTGCAGCAATTACTGCCTCAATGCGGCGTGGCATGGAAGCTATCAGCCTGTGGCACTGCTGAGGTGTTATGGAAGACCAGGATGCTTCAATAGCTGCCTTCAGCTCTTCTGCATTGTTCGGTCTCATGTCTCTAATCTTTCTCTTGGCAATGCCCCATAGATTCTCTATGGGGTTGAGGTCAGGCGAGTTTGCTGGCCAATCAAGCACAATAATCCCACGCCCATTGAACCAGGTTTTGGTGCTTTTGGCAGTGTGGGCAGGTGCCAAGTCCTGCTGGAAATTAAGTCAGCATCCCCATAGACCTCGTCTGCGGAAGGAAGCATGAAGTGCTCCAAAATCTCCTGGTAGACGGCTGCGTTGACCGTGGACTTAATGAAGCACAGTGGACCAACACCAGCAGATGACATGGCTCCCCAAATCAACACAGACTGTGGAAACTTCACACTGGACTTCAAGCATCTTGCAGTCTGTGCCTCTCCATTCTTCCTCCATACTCTGAGTCCTTGGTTTCCTCATCAGAAAAAAGAGGACTTTGGACCACTGAGCAACAGACCAGGTCTGTTTTTCTTTAGCCCAGGTAAGACGCTTCTGATGTTGTTTGTTGTTCAGGAGTGGCTTGACAAGAGGAATACGACATTTGAAGCCCATGTCCAGGATCCGTCTGTGTGTGGTGGCTCTTGATGCACTGACTCCAGCCTCAGTCCACTCCTTGTGAAAGTCCCCAACACTTTTGAATGGCCTTTTCCTGACAATCCTCTCCAGGCTGCGGTCATCCCTGCTGCTTGTGCACCTTTTTCCTCCACACTTTTCCCTACCACATACAGTGAGGTCCATAAATATTGGGACATCAACACAATTCTAATCTTTTTGGCTCTATACACCACCACAATGGATTTGAAATGAAATGAACAAGATGTGCTTTAACTGCAGACATCCAGCTTTAATTTGAGGGTATTTACATCCAAATCAGGAGAACGGTGTAGGAATTACAACAGTTTGTATACGTGTCTCACACTTTTTAAGGGACCAAAAGTAATGGGACAATTGGCTGCTCAGCTGTTCCATGGCCAGGTGTGTGTTATTCCCTCATTATCCCATTTACAAGGAGCAGATAAAAGGTCCAGAGTTCATTTCAAGTGTGCTATTTGCATTTGGAATCTGTTGCTGTCAACTCTCAATATGAGATCCAAAGAGCTGTCACTATCAGTGAAGCAAGCCATCATTAGGCTGTAAAAACAAAACAAACCCATCAGAGAGATAGCAAAAACATTAGGTATGGCCAAATCAACTGTTTGGAACATCCTTAAAAAGGAAGAACGCACCGGAGAGCTCAGCAACACCAAAAGACCCAGAAGACCACGGAAAACAACTGTGGTGGATGACCGAAGAATTCTTTCCCTGGTGAAGAAAACACTCTCCACAACAGTTGGCCAGATAAACCATTGGTGAACCTCAAAAACAGGAAGGCCAAATTAGAGTTTGCCAAACAACATCTAAAAAAGCCTTCACAGTTCTGGAACAACATCCTATGGACAGACGAGACCAAGATCAACTTGTACCAGAGTGATGGGAAGAGAAGAGTATGGAGAAGGAAAACTGCTCATGATCCAAAGCATACCACCTCATCAGTGAAGCATGGTGGTGGTCAGGGATGAGCCGAACACTGCCCTGTTCGGTTCGCACCAGAACCTGCGAACAGACAATATGTTTGTGTGAACTTTAGAACCCTATTAAATACAATGGACTCGAACGTTCGAAATCTAAAGTGCTAATTATAAAGAATTATATGCAAGTTATTGTCCTAAAAAGTGTTTGGGGACCCGGGTCCTGCCCCAGGGGACATGTATCAATGCAAAAAAAAGTTTTAAAAACGGCCGTTTTTTCGGGAGCGGTGATTTTAATAATGCTTAAAATGAAAAGATAAAAGTGAAATATTCCTTTAAATTTCGTACCTGGGGGGTGTGTATGATATGCATGTAAAGTGGCGCATGTTTCCCGTGCTTAGAACTGTCCCTGCAAAAAATGTCATTTTTGAAAGAAAAAAAGTCATTTAAAACTCACTCGCGGCTATTAATGAATTGTCGGCTCCCGGCAATGCATACAAAAGTCATTGATAAAAAATAAAAAAATAAAAAGCGTGGGGGTTCCCCTTCAGGTCTGGAATGGATATTAAGGGGAACCCCGCCGCAAATTAAAAAAAAAAATGACGTGGGGTTCCCCCAAATATCCATTCCAGGCCCTTCAGATCTGGCATGGATTTTAGGGGGAACTCCACCCCAAATTTAAAAAAAAATGGCGTGGAGTCCCCCTAAAAATCCATACCAGACCCCTTATCCGAGCACGCAACCTGGCCGGCCGCAGGGGAAGAGGGGGGGACGAGAGAGCGGCCCCCCTCCCTCCTGAACCGTACCAGGCCACATGCCCTCAACATGGGGAGGATGTCCCCATGTTGATGGGGACAAGGGCCTCATCTCCACAACCCTTGCCCGGTGGTTGTGGGGGTCTGCGGGCGGGGGGCTTATCGGAATCTGGAAGACCCCTTTAACAAAGGGGACCCCCAGATCCCGGCCCCCCCATGTGAATTGGTAAGGGGTACATTGTACCCCTACCATTTCACGAAGAAAGCGTAAAAAAATGTTTAAAAAAACACACAAACACCTTGAAAAAGTCCTTTATTAAAAAAAAATAAAAACATTCCAGCGGTGAAATCCAGTGTCCCGCGGCGATCCCGATGTCCAGCGCTGTCCTTCATTGGTTGTGCCTGAGCGGACCTGATGGGGAACTCCCTCTCAGTGTTTTAAATGTATAGACCCCGCCCCTTCTAAAGTTCCCCATCAGGTCCGCTCAGCGGACCAGATGCGGAACATGAGAAGGGGCAGGTCTATACATGTATTACCAAAGTGAGAGAAGTTCCCCATCAGGTCCGCCCCCTCGGTATGTCAGACCCGCCTACGTCATTGGCCTGAGCGGGGAAACTTCCTTCACTGTGTAAATTTAAATTACACAGTGAAGGAAGTTCCCCGCTCAGGCCAATGACGTAGGCGGGTCCGACATACCGAGGGGGCGGACCTGATGGGGAACTTCTCTCACTTTGGTAATACATGTATAGACCCGTCCCTTCTCATGTTCCGCATCTGGTCCGCTGAGCGGACCTGATGGGGAACTTTAGAAGGGGCGGGTCTATACATTTAAAACACTGCAGAGGAAGTTCCCCATCAGGTCCGCTCAGGCACAACCAATGAAGGACAGCGCTGGACATCGGGATCGCCGCGGGACACTGGATTTCACCGCTGGAATGTTTTTTTTTTTTTTAAATAAAGGACTTTTTCAAGGTGTTTGTGTGTTTTTGTAAACATTTTTTTACGCTTTCTTCGTGAAATGGTAGGGGTACAATGTACCCCTTACCAATTCACATAGGGGGGGCGGGATCTGGGGGTCCCTTTTGTTAAAGGGGTCTTCCAGATTCCGATAAGCCCCCCGCCCGCAGACCCCCACAACCACCGGGCAAGGGTTGTGGGGATGAGGCCCTTGTCCCCATCAACATGGGGACATCCTCCCCATGTTGAGGGCATGTGGCCTGGTACGGTTCAGGAGGGAGGGGGGGCCGCTCTCTCGTCCCCCCCTCTTCCCCTGCGGCCGGCCAGGTTGCGTGCTCGGATAAGGGGTCTGGTATGGATTTTTAGGGGGACTCCACGCCATTTTTTTTTAAATTTGGTGTGGAGTTCCCCTTAAAATCCATGCCAGATCTGAAGGGCCTGGAATGGATATTTGGGGGAACCCCACGTCATTTTTTTTTACATTTGCGGCAGGGTTCCCCTTAATATCCATTCCAGACCTGAAGGGCCTGGTAATTGAATTCTAGGGGAACCCCCACGCTTTTTTTTTTTATCAATGACTTTTGTATGTATTGCCGGGAGCCGACAATTCAATAATAGCCGCGAGTGAGTTTTAAATGACTTTTTTTCTTTCAAAAATGACATTTTTTGCAGGGACAGTTCTAAGCACGGGAAACATGCGCCACTTTACATGCATATCATACACACCCCCCAGGTATGAAATTTAAAGGAATATTTCACTTTTATTGTTTCACTTTAAGCATTATTAAAATCACTGCTCCCGAAAAAACGGCCGTTTTTAAAACTTTTTTTTGCATTGATACATGTCCCCTGGGGCAGGACCCGGGTCCCCAAACACTTTTTAGGACAATAACTTGCATATAAGCCTTTATAATTAGCACTTTAGATTTCTCCCATAGATTTTTCGAATTTGCCGCGAACACCCCAATTTGTTCGCTGTTCGGCGAACGGGCGAACAGGCAATGTTCGAGCCGAACATGAGTTCGACTCGAACTCGAAGCTCATCCCTAGTGGTGGTAGTATCATGGCGTGGGCATGTATGGCTGCCAATGGAACTGGTTCTTTTGTATTTATTGATGATGTGACTGCTGACAAAAGCAGCAGGATGAATTCTGAAGTGTTTCGGGAAATATTATCTGCTCATATTCAGCCAAATGCTTCAGAACTCATTGGACGGTGCTTCACAGTGCAGATGGACAATGACCCGAAGCATACTGCGAAAGCAACCAAAGAGTTTTTTTTAGGAAAGTAGTGGAATGTTATTCAATGGCCAAGTCAATCACCTGACCTGAACACGATTGAGCATGCATTTCACTTGCTGAAGACAAAACTGAAGGGAAAATGCCCCAAGAACAAGTAGGAACTGAAGACAGTTGCAGTAGAGGCCTGGCAGAGCATCACCAGGGATGAAACCCAGCGTCTGGTGATGTCTATGCGTTCCAGACTTCAGGTTGTAATTGACGGCAAAGGATTTGCAACCAAGTATTAAAAAGTGAAAGTTTGATTTATGATTGTTAATCTGTCCCATTACTTTTGGTCCCTTAAAAAGTGGGAGGCACATATACAAACTGTTGTAATTCCTACAGCGTTCACCTGATTTGGATGTAAATACCCTCAAATTAAAGCTGGAAGTCTGCAGTCTTGTTAGTCTCATTTCAAATCCATTGTGGTCGTCTATAGAGCCAAAAAGATTAGAATTGTGTCGATGTCCCAATATTTATGGACCTGACTGAAACTTTCTATAATGGGCTTTAATACAGCGCAGGGCGCCCCCCTGCCCCAAAGCACCCACCCCCCCCCCATGTTGAGGGCATGTGGCTTGGTATGGTCTAGGAGGGGGGGGCGCTCGCTCGCCCCCCTTTTCCTTACCTGCCGGGCAGCGTGCTCGCATAAGGGTCTGGTATGGATCCTGGGGGAACCCACACACCATTTTTTTTGGGGGGGGGGCTTCCCCTCAAGATCCATACCAGACCGAAGGGTCTGGTATCGTCCTGGGGGGAACCTCACGCAAAATTTTGTTTTTGTTCTCCGGACACGAGTCGCCCCGCAAGTCAGATCATCTCGATCCGACTTCTGGTGCGACCTCTATTCAAAACAATGGGCTCCCATAGGGAACCATTCATTTTGAATAGAGAAAGAAAAACGTGGCTGAAAGCTAGCGCGGGGAAACGTGCATTGAATTCAATGCAAAACAAGGAAAAAATTGCGTTAAAAATGCCGCTTTTTTCCTGGCGTCTGTACTAGCTTGAGGCTCGATTCACACTAATGCGTTTTTTGGTGCATTTTAACATGGGTTCCAATGGAACATGTTCACATCAATGCATTTTTGTGCCTCTACGTTTTTGGAAAGGGTCGGGGACTTTTTTTCTCAGCAAAAAACAGCGTTTTGCATGTAATAGAATTCAATGGACCCACATTCAAATCGCAAGTACCGCGATTTTGCCTCGATTTGCGCTTTTTTTTTTAACCTGTTTATAGCTGGTTGTTAAAGGAAATGTAAAAAAATAAACATTGCCAGCTATAAAAAAAAATTGAGAAAAAAACAGCGTGGGGTCCCCCCAGGTCCATGGGTCTAGTATGTATTCAGAGGGGACCCCCCCTCACACCAAAAAAAAATAAAAAATGGGGGTCCCCCCAAAATCCATACCAGACCCTTATCCGAGCACAGCGCCCCTGCCTCCTGAACCATACCAGGCCACATGCCCTCAACATGATGGGATGGGTGCTTTGGGGCAGGGGGGCTCTGCGCCCCCCACCCCAAAGCACCCTTCCCCCATGTTGATGGGGACAAGGGCCTCTTCCCGACAACCCTTGCCCGGTGTTTGTCGGGGTCTGCGGGCGGGGGGCTTATCGGAATCTGGAAGCCCCCTTTAACAAGGGGGCCCCCAGATCCCGCCCCCCTATGTGAATGAGTATGGGGTACATTGTAACCCTACCCATTCACTTAAAAAAAGTAGTGTAGTGTTAAAAATGACAGAAGACAGTTTTTGACAAGTCTTTTACTAATAATCTTCTTCTTCTTCTTCTCCGCTTCTTTCTCTGGTCTTCCTCCATCTTCTCCCGCATCTTCATTCTCCAGTCTTCTCCTTCTCCCCCTGCTCCTTCTTCCGCTCTTCTGTCTTCTTTGTCCGGTGTTCTGCCGCCGCTCCCCACCGACGACCCTCCTCCGATGCTGTGTCCCGCTGATCTGTCGGCGCCTATGTCCTGCATTACTTAAATAACGGTGGGGGCGTGGCAACCAGATTGCGTCATCTGGAGGCCACGCCCCCTTGTGATGTCACAGCCCGAGGCATGATGGGGCCATAGGAACCCATGTTAAAAAATTTCCTTGCATTTCTGCAAAATGCAAAATGCACCAAAAAACGCATTAGTGTGAATCGAGCCTTACAGTCCGTTTTTTAAAACGTACGTCCGTGGGCATGAGGCCTAAGAAAAAAGAGGGGAAAAAAAGCACTGGACTGCATCAAAAACGCGCATGCAGAAAAGCACCTGGAACGCATTAACTGTCCTCTCATTGCTTTCATCTCATTTATCATAGGGTTCACATCGTCTTCAAACTGACTTAGTCTCACCTCCAAAGCAGAGGTCCGCACCCCAATCCCCTGAACATCCTGTTTCAGCACTGACATGTCCTCTTTTATTCCCCTCAGCTGATCAAATATTTTGATTAATGAGACTTTGCAGTTGTTAGTTGCAGCGAGAATCTCTCTCATTGAAGACTCGCCCTCCAATGTTATTCCTGTCATTGTCCCCTCCAGTTTTTCCTGTGTTTTTTCTTTGGGCCCCGGGGCACCCGTCGTTTTTCCTGGTATTCCTGTGACTGGTGTAGCTGGTGTCTGGCCCTGACTCCTCCGCTGAGAGTTCAGTTGTTGGGTCCCTTGCCCTTTAATGGGTGTTAGACCTGTTCTATGTGCCGGGACATGTACGTATTTTTCTAATTTGGCTACCGCAGCCTGGCTTGCTTTAGTTCCCCGTGTTGTCTGTGGCTGTAGCTGTGACTGGTGCTGGGACTGTGACTGTGACTGTGCTCCCGAGTTAGACCCCTCCTTAGAGGTATTCCTGGTCATCACTTATAGTGTGCCTGGCATTGCCGTGCCCTCAGTAGTTCAATTTAGAGGGGTTTCAATATTACACTCGGTTATATTTCGTGGCTTCCCCCCTCCAGCTACTCCTGCTGCTCCACAAACTGATCCCAGACTCCAAAAACAGAAGAAAAATTAGTCCCCTATTGGGAGTTCAGCAAAGTCCACTCTCCCCAGCCTCCTTTAAAAACACGATACATAAGCAGCTCACCTCCAACTCCAGAAATGCGGGTTCCTGCCTATCTTGATGGCGTGTCTTTAACAGCAGCGGCAACCAGTTCTTCTGCAAGAAGATTATGTCCGGCTCAATTCAGGCTCAGTTATTTTTGTCATAATGGAGGGAGTGGTGCGGCGGGTTGGTGAGTAGTGGGATAGCTCCAGGGATCTCCACGAGCAGCCGGAGTATGCGCTCACTAACGCTGATCTCCCTTGATTCTGCGACGGTCAGCTGATCTTGTCATGTGTGGCCGGGATCAGCAGAGACCCGGATTAAAGCAAGCTGGAGGCGGAGAGCTTACAGGGGGGCCGTACTGCTGCCAGATACAACCATACAGACAATATAATCCAGCAAACCTCCTAACCCAGAACTTTGTGCACAGGTGTCAAATCCCTGCTCAGCCGGGCATGAGGAGGGTAGCTAGACCATCCCATTCATCGTATCCCGACCTTCAGCACCTGCTATCGGCATCGGCATCAGCATGTTCCGCATAAGCCATGGGAGCGAGGTGAGAGGTGCAAAGGCCGGGCTGCTCCGGCCTCACATCAACATCCGGTCACCTCTCCTTCGTTATTTTAGCTGTGTGCTTAGGGTCATTGTCTTGTTGGATGGTAAACCTTCGGCCCAGCCGTAGGTCCTGAGCACTCTGGAGAAGGTTTTCGTCCAGGATATCCCTGTACTTGACTGCATTCATCTTTCCCTCGATTGCAACCAGTCGTCCTGTCCCTGCAGCTTAAAAACACCCCCACAGCATGATGCTGCCACCACCATGCTCCACTGTTGGGACTGTATTGGATAGGTGATGAGCAGTGGCTGGTTTTCTTCACACATACCGCTTAGAATTAAGGCCAAAAAGTTCTATCTTGGTCTCATCAGACCAGAGAATCTTATTTCTCACCATCTTGGAGTCCTTCAGGTGTTTTTTTTAGCAAACTCCATGCAGGCTTTCATGTGTCTTGCACTGAGGAGAGGCTTCCGTCTGGCCACTCTGCCATAAAGCCCAGACTGGTGGAAGGCTGCAGTGATGGTTGACTTTCTACAACTTTCTCCCATCTCCTGAATGCATCTCTGGAGCTCAGCCACAGTGATCTTTGGGTTCTTCTTTACCTCTCTCACCAAGGCTCTTCTCCCTTGATAGCTCAGTTTGGCCGGACGGCCAGCTCTAAGAAGGGTTCTGGTCATCCCAAACATCTTCCATTTAAGTATTATGGAGGCCACTGTGCTCTTAGGAACCTTAAGTGCAGCAGAAATTTTTTTGTAACCTTGGCCAGATCTGTGTCTTGCCACAATTCTGTCTCTGAGCTCTTCAGGCAGTTCCTTTGACCTAATGATTCTCATTTGCTCTGACATGCACTGTGAGCTGTAACGTCTTATATAGACAGGTGTGTGGCTTTCCTAATCAAGTCCAATCAGTATAATCAAACACAGCTGGACTCAAATGAAGGTGTAGAACCATCTCAAGGATGATCAGAAGAAATGGACAGCACCTGAGTTAAATATATGAGTGTCACAGCAAAGGGTCTGAATACTTAGGACCATGTGATATTTCAGTTTTTCTTTTTTAATAAATCTGCAAAAATGTCAACAATTCTGTGTTTTTCTGTCAATATGGGGAGCTATATACAGTATAAATGTTATATTTTTTAATCACATTTAGGTTTGCTCAGGCAACATGTCTTCCAGTCAAGCATGTTGTCAGCAGGGTGGCAGGTTGTGTACCGATAAGTCTTTAGAGGCTTCAGAATACTCATTATTTGTATAAACCCAAAAGAACTAACTTGTCAGCTCACAGAGTTCAGCTAAACACTTTTTTTTTAGATCCCCTTGCAAACAGCTTTGTCATTACCTGACAGCCATGTGATGTGAAGCCAATTAGGCAGAAAAAAGGCAGTTGTTCAGTTTGCATAAGAATAGGCTGTGATTTAGTGTCTCCAAAAAATTGCTGTTGATTGACGTGAAGTAAAACTATTTGTGCCATTCTCCGATTACCTTGGATAGAGAATACGTTTGACTAGTTTGACTATGGTAATACTGAATGTTTAACAACATACATTGTAGAAAAATTTTGACTGTAGGAACAAACTCTATATCTAATCCCTGTTTTTCAGTATACTATTTATGGTGTTTGGCAGCTGAGCTATATTTAGGCAATTAACTGAAACTCCATCTTTACTACATATATTGCAAATATTCTAACAAAGTTTCATACCTGCCTCTGTTTTGAATATATTAAACACCCCTTTTTTATGAACTAACTTTTTCAAAAAGAGAGGTTGCATGGGTGGAAAAAATGTATTCAGAGCTTGTCAATAAGTGTAGCAAACCAGCCAAATATTTTTTTTTTTATCTCAGGCTGATTTTATATCTGTGTAGCACATGACAAAGTCAAGAAAATTTAACTAACGGTTTGGAAGTTACCAGACACATCCCAAAGCAATGAAAAGTATAATTTACATTCCAGGGAAGAGAGATACGTATATTAAAGTGTTACTAAACCCAGGACTCTGCATTCAGTATATTTCGTCTCCCACAGTACACAGAACATTGAAATGCAATTATTTTAGTAAATATAAACTGCTAAATACCTTTTCTCATCAGCAGTATATAGCAGTCTTATGACTTCTATGAGTGTCTGGTTAAAGCTTGTAGGAGGAGTTTACATTCTACTCTGACTATCCTATGAGGCTGCAAGACCCCTGACCCTCTGTCTGGACAGTGCTGATTGGCCCTGTGCTGACAACATGCACCCTCTCAAGAAAGGAAAAAACAACTCTCTAGCAATACACACCAAACTGAGCATGCGCAGAGTCATAAGGCTCTGTTCTATCAGGAGATGGATTGGGGAGGATCAGAGAAGACAGGATCAAACAGCCTTTTTACACAATACGCAGGAGCTTAGGAACTTAGGTACCAGAGTGAATATAACAAGCATGCTTTACTGCATATACAGACTGATTTTACTGTTGTGGGTTTAGTAACACTTTAAGACACTTTAAGACACTTAAGATGGCCATACACTATACGAAAAATCGGCCAAACCCATTTTCGAAAAACGAACATTCGGCCGTGAGCGCAAACTATGGTGCCATCATGTAATGACCGGTAAATCGTTCAGAGGACATAAATAAAAAAAATTGTTTTTTTTTTTTTACATATACCTAGTGCAGACAGTTCGGACGGGAAATACAGTAACCTTGCAATTTATCGTTCGTTCGGCAGAAGTTTTCCAAACTTGTTGTTTGTTTTTTTTCCACAAAAACGTCACAAACGATTAACGATTTGTGCCCATTAACTTGCCGAAAAACGAACAAAGTGTCTACATGATCGATTTTCGGCCGATTTTCGTATAGTGTATGCCCAGCATTACATACCAATTTTGAATATTATTTTTTTTTTAGTACACCCAAAATCTATATTATGTTGGCAAGCTGAATAATGTGCCACCATTCCTTAAAGCGGAAGTAAACCCATCAATTTAACAGTTTCAAAAAACAGTTACATTCCCGGCATGCCAGAAAAGCTAAGTGACACATTGGTTGTGCTCTCAACCAAACTGTCAAACCATCCAATGGCTGGTGCCATACTGATCACATGAGCAGCATCATGGCAGTTGAAGATTAAACAGAGGCCAATATGGCAGCTTCCTTGGCTGAAAACGATAGGAGGGTTTATTTCCACTTTAATTATCAGGAGCTCTGGCAAGGTATCCCTGCCATAGTTCCCAGCTCTGCTCCACCATGCTTTGGAGTTTTATTCCGGGTATTTATAAATCTCCTGCTGCATTACCCATGATATACAACAGCGATATCTCATGGTAATAGGATAGCCATGGGGGCACATTGGAAAATACACCTCAGAGAATAGTAATGAGAGAGTAACAGGAAAAGACAGGGAGAAAATACGGGAAGGGGAAAGATGAAAAGGGGAAATATGAATGGAAATGGGGGTACTTCTTATTCATGCCAATGTCAAGTACATTCATTATGTACCCAATACTAAATAAATAATCACCTGAATGTTTAAAAATATCAATCATTAAAACACGTAAATCAAGCACTATAATTAGGCATTATTATGATACCCCCAAGGGATAAAAATAGGGAAGGAAAAGGATAGGAAGAGTGAAAAGCTACAAGAGGAATTAGAAAAAAGAAGAAGAAAGGAAAGGACATGGGGACAGGGATGATTGTAGAAGGTAAATGTAAAGAAGAAAATAAACTATAAGGAATAATGGAAAATCCTGGAAGCAACTTTTCCAAATAGTGTGTCACATTCCACTAATTCATTCCTTTTCTGATACGAAGTATCCAATTTAAAAATCCAAAACACTTCTCGTCTACTCATGAAGGAAAATTGATCTCCTCTACCTGGTAGGACAATCCCCCCCCTTTCTTCAATATGGACTTTGAAAGATTCTACATACCAGACCCTATGTTGTTCTACAAAGTGTCTCACTACATTGGTGTTTTATTTTATTTTTTTCCATAGATTGTAGAGGTAGTCTTGGACTTGATCACACAGTCATTTTGTTTTCCTAGCAACATATTGTTTCCTGCATGATAAACAAAAGATCACATACAGTACATAACATATTTGGTTGACATGAAATTTGTTATGTTGATAATTTGGCAGAATGGAGCCTGTTTTGTGCTCTACTGCTGGGGGAACTATTGTAACCTCTACTCTTGGACAAATAAGCATATTAGTTCACCAGGGGTTCTATGCAGAGTACCAAGTATAGCCTCCTTTAGGAAGTCTACATTGAGTGCAGGCTCCCCATCTCATAGGTTACCACTGGCATGAGTGAAAACAAATGGGGATTCCACTTAAAACCTTGCACAGGGTTATGGGGTGAACATCTTCATTACCCACCATATCACTGCCCTATTTTACTAGTACACACATCAAACCGGTCCAGATAAATTGCAAACTAGCTTAACTTGCTTGTACGTATTATAGAACTCGCCAATCACCACTAGATTCAATACAAAATTTCCAAAAAAAGCCAAATAGGAAGAACAAACTAATGTAATGTTTTAAATTATGGGAATTTTAAAACTGTAATAAATGAAGGTGGTACATTGAAATTTATTTTGATATTAATATTGCAGAACATCATGAAACATTAAGTATAAAATTTCATGCCAATCACAGCATCCAATACTTGTTATCCTTCACCCATTTCCTATGTGTGAATACCAAGGATATATGAAGTATATCTAGAACCATGTAGGTAACTGTTGATGTGGACATATTGATGTAAGTGATTATGTAAAATTATATGTACCGTGATGTATTACATATAACATTATGTATAACATAAGTATATTGTTGGATTCTGAGGTTTATTTTTGATCTTAACAATGTAGAATGTACCTCTCCATATTCTTCTGATGAAGCTTTATTTGTGAAACACGTTGAAAAAGGAGACTTCCTTGAAAACAAAATAAATGGAACCCCTTGAGAAAGTGATACACACTTTGCATACAGTAAAAGGGGGTGACCACTTATGTGGTATTCCCTTGAAGGAGAGGAATTATTTGTGACATGATTCTATTGTACCTTGATAAAAGGAGTATGGATCTGTATAGTTTCTAAATGATATGTGTGTAGCACCCTCTACCATAGGTAGGTGCTAGCATAGGATTTTTGCTAGGGAAACTGTCAGGGCAGGTAAATTTAGGCAGGCCTATGCTTCAGGCTAGACCTGCTTGTTTTGATCTGGGGGCAGGGAGTGGTTAGTGTAGCAGTGGGTGTGACCACCTGTGCTCTAGTTCTGAGGCACCTCCCCTGCTTCCAGGGAGATTGTTCTGGAAGAGAGGCAGGGCCTGGGACTGGAGTGGCAGGCAGCTCATGTGAGGAGCCCTGACCAATCCCCACTTGGTATTGGCAGGGGGCAGGCCTCCCATATAAGCTGAGGTCACATAAGGTGAGGGGTTGTTGGCAGGGAGAAGTGGAGAATGGAGTTATAGGCAGTAGCAGGAGGCCATCCCCATCTGGGGGGGGGGGTTGCGCCAAACGCCAAGGAGCCCGGGAGAGCTATAAGAGAGCTTCTCCCTTACATGGTCATGGGTTTCAGTCCCAGGCTAGTTTGGTATGGGTATATATTGTATATATTTTTCTATCCAACTGTTGGAACGATCAAGCTGCAGTTATGTCGCTCATCTTACCACCAAGTTGGGCAGTTGCCCTCTGTATATGAGGGTATTGCCCTCTGTATATGAGGGTATTGCCTTCACCAAGATGGCGCTTTGGTGACCGAAGTTGCGTTCCGCACGACGGTCTCTATCGGGCACATGCGCACCTTTGAGTATGATGCTTTCCGCGTCATATCATATGCGCCACCCCTACAAACCATCCACACACACCCACGGGCATCCTCATCATACATCCGCATCCCGGTTGTGACGTCAGACGCCACCGGGATGGGAGGACTATAAGAATACGGTCGCATACCGCAATTATCTGTCGTAGGCATCCTGATAGAGGGAGAGGGAACTTCTCTCCCACTCCTTGCCACACTGATTTTCTGATCAAATCCGGTACGTGATCTTTATGCAGCTCTGCTTGGTGTTTAAGCAGTTACATATTTTGATCCTACTCATTGCACCTTATCTACTTCCAAGTGCACTTGTGTGCTTGTGCACAATTGGGATCACTAACATTCCCCTAATGTCTATTTTTGGCTGTGACCCCTCCATACTTCAGATTTTGTATTTCTCTTAAACGTTTAAACCTGCAGTGGGGAACCCCCCTCAAGCAGCAGGAGATTGTTTGATTCTACCTTTAACGATGGGCGTCCGCTCCATAGGGCAAGGGGGGTCATTTGCCCCCCTCTGGAATTGGAAGTCAGAGTGAAGACACTTGCCCCCTGTGTTGCAATGGCCGCCTCCGCAGCAGCCGTGGACTTATTTTTTCTAAGTCTGCTGCTGGCCTGGGGGCTGGGGCTGCTCTGTCTTTTCCGTCCCTCCCTCCTCACCCCCGGCCCGAGCATTGGATTGGCTCTGCCGCTCGTGCCTCTGCTTAACATCAACATCTGTGACCCGGCTGTTCCGTGATTGGCTGCTGCCTCAGCCTGCCTCTGCCTGTGTAAATGTATGCGTCGGCTCCTCCCACAGGTGCGTGGCGTGCAGTGGCCGAGACGAGAGAATACGCTGCCAGTGCCTGCCCTGGGCCTATCGCTGAAGAACTACAGGTAACAGCAGTGCCTGTGTCACGACACCACTGTGTACATCTTTTTGTATTGCAATGTATTGCAATACATCTGTTGTGGGCGGCCATATTTTGATCTTGATTTTGATCTTGATGAAAACAACCTATACAGTATAGGCTGTTTTCATAAAGATCAAAATATGGCCACAACAGATGTATTGCAATATAAAAATATGTACATTCTCTAGGCTATATTTATATGAACATGGTGGAGTGAAGCTGAATTATCCTCAAGAGCTATTTCACACTGCCAGCTGGCCGCGTTATCGGTAAAGCGCCGCTAGTTTTAGCGGCACTTTACCATCATTTTAGTGGCGCTATTCGGCTGCTAGTGGGGCGCTTTTAACCCCAGCTAGCGGTCGAAGACAGGGTTGAATGCAACTGTGTACCGCCACTGCCGAATCGCTTTGCAGGCGCTTCGGCAGCGGTGCCCATTTATTTCAATGGGCAGGGGTGGTGGAGGAGTGGTGTATACAGCGCTGCTACACTGCCCCAAAGATGCATGGATGACCTTAAAATTATGCCTCCCCCTAACAAAAGTTCAGCGGACGCCCATGCCTTTAACCCATTTTCAGGCAACTATATATTTAGTTAACTAAACCCCAGTGCTGACCTATGGTGTAGTTAGACATCAATGGCCAGAACCTGATTCTATCCATTACTATCTTTATTTTTCCCTTATTAGGGATATGCAAATTCTTGTCCTGCTGTGGCCATATGGATTGGATTATGCAGGTGGAGCCCTCTGATGCTATTTAGGACTGATTTTACTGTTCCAATCAAATCTACACTTCATGCTTTGGCAACCTGGGTAAGATCTGCCTTTGATCTTTTGCACATTGCTGCCTATGTATTACCCTTATAATTGTATATCTGATATGTTGTATGTATATATATATATATATATATGCACATTGGCTCTAATAGCCAACATATGTATTTGCAGTGGTAATTTCTGCTAAAATATTCAACATGAGAACTTATCCATGTCTATTTGTTTAGCATACCATGCACTGTACCAAAACTCCCGACGAAGCTCAATAGAGCGAAACATGTTGAGTGGTATCTTTTGCACCTATGCTTGATGTGTATCATACCGAATCTGATGTGGATGTTTTTATCTTTTCATGTGTTTTGTACTTTTTGTAATTAACCCATGGATGCCATCAGTGTGTCTATATACTAATTACTATTAACACCTTTAAAATCCCGGGGTTTGTTACCCCTGTTTCCCCCCTTCTTCTCACTTACATGGTCATGGGTGAAGTCCTCATCTTTACACGGTCATTGATGAGGAATTCCTGGAGCAGAGGGGCTAGAGAGGCTGTCGGAACGCATGTCCAGATAAAGTTCTCCATCATGGACTCGGGGCAGGAAAAGGTCGGTGAGTGTACGACAGTGGAGTGCTGGGTGCGGAGGCATGCCAGGAAGTCTGGGAGGGAACTTCATCCTTACACGGTCATGGATGAAGTCCTCATCTTTACACGGTCATTGATGAGGAGTCCCAGAACAGAGGAGAGACTGTGGGGAAGTGTGTCAAATCGATGTGGCCTGAGGGCACAGAATTTGCAAGTTGGGCTAGCTGGGATCAGTAGTCCACCAACCAACATGTGCTAATAAATTACTAGGCCGCTGGTGAGAGGTACTGCAGATCTCTGGCCTAGTAACAGCACCCAAATACAGCCAGTAAGTTAGAGTTATTCAGAGTGATTCCTTGTTGTCATAATTAAGATGATGTGACAGGATCTAATAGCTTTACAATGATATAGTAGTTCTACAGTGATATAGTGGTTTTACAGGGGAAGCTTTGTGCAGGAGGAGAGACGTCCTGGGAGCAACAGTCTGCAGGAGTAAGTGCAGAGGAAGAGGAGCAATAGACTGCATGGTGATATGCAGGGGAAGAGACTGTAAATATTAGAAGTACATCAGTTCTTCAAGGCTAAACCAATTCATCAATGTTCACTAAATATGATGGCAAAGCAACATGTTCTATGGGCATCCCTTACCCCAACCAAGTTATATCCCCCAATAAACAAAAACAAAACAACGCAAATGACTGTTCATTGTCTCTGAGGTGATAGATGGAGGTCTAGCAGCAGGGTTATATGGTGGATGTTAGTTACTGGTAGCAACCAAGAGCTACATGTGAATAAACATTGTAATTTTTTATTTACTTTTTGGGGGTTTATGAAGTAGTTACAGTATAAGCATCTTCAAGTGGTTGTATACCCCAGACATAAAATATGAACAAAGCATATTTTCCTGACAGGGATCTCCAGCTGATTGACAGCCTCAGCTCTGTTCCTGTGTGCAGTGTGAAGTGAGGTGTGTCTCTTTCCTCCAATCAGCTCTCAGAGCTCTCCTCGCTGAGCTCTGCAGAGTGTACTTTCAGCTTTCTGTCCCCTTTTTTTCTGAACTCTTACACAAGCTTTAAAAAACTGGACTTTGAACGAATATGGAGAAGAGAAGGCTCAGATAAACGGGTACAACTTATATAATATTTGTTTAATCTCCATGTATCACCTGAGGCCAGTCATTTCACTGGGTATATGTAAGGGCTTACAACCACTTTAAAACCCTCACTAAAGCATTTTTTATATATATTTGTAGTACTAAATGCAGCACACAAAACATGAAAGTGTGCAGCAGAGAACATACTGTATAGTGCAGCTTACAGAGTGGTGAAGTATAGAACACGAAGAGTACAGTGAAGGGAGATGTGGAGCAGAAACACACACAATGAAGTATACATAATAGGAAGGTGTAGAGCACAAATAGAAGACTTCATTGTAAGCACTGCACAAGTAGGCTCCGCTCCTCTAACAGCAAACGAAGTAGAATAGCCTTAAAGAAGACCAGCAATGATGCTGGAGCAGAATGAGGCATGCTGAAATCTGGGATTTTTTTTTGCTGTAGCAACAGTAATGTCAGTCACCTGAGTTCAGGTGACAGATGCACCCCGTTGGGGTCTGAAGTGCACCGCAAGGTAGTGGACCCTATGGCTGACTACTGCTGATGGAGCTCTAGGTAATACAGGAGAGTAGGTACTCTGTAATCCCAACACAGATGACACTGGGAGCTAGAGCATGAGATTTCCCAGGGCGTGGAATCTAATGCCGCATACACACGACCGTTTTTCACAACGTTAAAAATTTTTTTTTTTTTAAATGGGCATTAAAAACGATCGTGTGTAGGCTCCAGAGCATTTTTAACGACGTGAAAAATGGCCTAAAAAAAATGAGAACCTGCTCTATTTTTTCACGTCGTTTTTCACGTCATTCTTTTTAACGTCTTGAAAAACGGTAGTGTGTATGCTTTTACGAGGGGAAAAAAAACACGCATGCTCAGAATCAAGTATGAGACGGGAGCGCTCGTTCTGGTAAAACTAGCGTTCGTAATGGAGATAGCACATTCGTCACGCTGTAACGGACTGAAAAGCACGAGGCTGAAAAGCGCGAATCGCCGCTCAACAAACTTTACTAACATGAAGGGTGGCGCCATTCGAACCGAACTTCCCCTTTATAGTGCCGCCGTACGTGTTGTACATCACTGCGCTTTGCTCGAGCGTTTTTTTTAATGAACGTGTGTATGCAAGACAGGCTTGAGAGGAAACAAGAAAAATCACGTTGAGAAAAACGTTGTTTTTTAAAATGACATTAAAAACGGTCGTGTGTATGCGGCATAAGAGCCAGTGAGTGTTTACCAGAGGTGAGGATGGATTTAGCTGCAGTCTGTCTCCAGGTCGCGACCCCTAGGCCCTCCCAGCTCACCCTCACCCTCACGGTAGACTACAGGAAGGTAGAGAGGAAGCAGCAGACTGCGACAACAAAGGATAGTCAGGAGATAGCAAAAAGTCGGGGCAACAAGCAGGGAAGGATAGTCAGGAGATAGCCAAAAGTCGGGGTAACAAGCAGGTAAGAATAGTCAAGAACGAGCCAAGATCGGTAGTTGGAATCAGACCTAGCACAGTGAGCAAGTAGCACATGGAAGCCAAAAACATAATATTGATCAGCAAGGCTGGCTTGCAGTGCACAGGTTAATATAGAGTTCTCTGATAGGGGCTGGGGTGGAGCCATGCTTTGAGTTGAGATTACTTAAGCAGCCAGGTGAGGGTGGCTGGCCTCTAAAGCTGAACACATGGAGGAGAGGTAAGCTGACAGACAACCATTACTGCATATCCATGATGACAAGTAATCCTGCATCTGCTCCTACTTATGCTGATGTTTTCTGTATACGCTTCCAATTTACAGGTGGCTATGCATACACAACTCATGTTCACATGTACAGTTTCTGGCCAGTCCTGTGTGCCAGTGATGTACCTAGGATATCTGGCATCAAGCGCCAATAATTTGTTAAACACCCCCCGCCACATCCAAAATGTTCAAAAGTAATAAAGCGACCCCTCAATACAGACAACCCTCCACAGCACAGATTCCTCTGTACAGACATCCCCAGTACAGGTAAAGACACCCCTTGCTGATACAGACCCCTCATCAGACACCCCTCCCTGGTTTGGATTTCACAGTACAGATGCCCCTCCTTGGTACAGACCACAGACCCCTCAGTACAGACCTCTGTCTCAAGTACAAACGCTCCTCCACTGTGCGGACCCCTCAGTACATACTCACCTTCTCTAGTACAGACC
The DNA here is from genome assembly GCA_029206835.1 of Rana muscosa. Lineage (NCBI taxonomy): Eukaryota > Metazoa > Chordata > Amphibia > Anura > Ranidae > Rana > Rana muscosa. The sequence continues at coordinate 643,174,190 of CM055117.1, read as the reverse complement.
AGAACCCCCCCCCCCACAAAGCACACCAGTACAGACTCCTGAATTCAGACCACCTCCTCCGTAGTACAGATCTCTCAATACAGACATTCCGCCCCAGCAAAGATCCATCAGTACAGACACTCCCCCAATATAGACCCTTCAAGACAGACACCCCCCAGTACAGAACCCCTTCCCCAGTATAGACCCCCTCAGTAGAGAACCGCCTCCCCAGTAAACAAACCCCCTCCTCAGTACAGGCCCTTTAGTATAGACCACTCTCCCTAGTACAGACCCCTCAGAACAGTCAACCCCCATTACAGACCTCCCTCCCCATTACATACCCCTCAGTTACAGAGACACCACAATACCCCCTTTCCTTCCCAGTACTGACTTCCAGGAAAGGACTCCCTTTCCCCTCTCAGCTCTGTCATAGGAGCAAAAGAGGTTCCCCCTCATTCTGAACTGCTGCTTTTAGGGAGTGTAGTGCCCACCCCATTTAGGGGTGCTATATACCCAAATTTAGGGGCTGGTCTGAGATAGTAGTTGGGCTCAGACCGTTCTCAATTTATAGGTTGTGCTGCTTTATTTCCAGGATGGTATACTGGTGTGTAGTTCCCTGTTGCCTGTAGGTGGCACTGCCATAATGGGTCAGGGTTGAACCACTGGTATTAGTGCTGTGCCTTAGGGTGTCCTCTCTCGGCAGTGGTACAGTGGGTGTGGTCGACCTTCTGTGCATGCCGGGAGCGTGGCGTCGGAGTCCGCGTGCGTGGCGCATGGCCCTCCAGGCCATGGGGCCACGTGTGCATCAGTCCCAGGCACCTTTAGTCCTGGAGCTGCATCTTCAACACTGGCCCCAGCACCTTTAGCTGGAGCCCGCTTCAAGGACGAGAAGTCCCAGGATGTCCCTCGCGAGGGAGCCCGCTTCTGAGAAGAGGAGGCCGGGGAAGGACCTTTCTGACGGACCGGTGAGAGTTCACGGTGAAGGAAGGGGCCCGGTAACTCTCTGGAGGGATTCTTCTATCCACCAAGGGCCTAGTAATGTGCTGCTGCTGGCACCTGTCCTTAAGTACCAGAGTGAAAAAGAGAAAAACTGTGCTAATGGAATAAAAATTAAAAATTAAAGCTGCAACCAACAGTGTTATACTACACCAAACAGATAATAAAAGAAAAAAGTTGCGCTATTGAAAATATCACCAGTACAGCAACTGGTGACAGTGTGAAATTGAGCCAACAGGTTCACACAGTAAATATATGACACAAATAATGAAAGTGAGTGATGCGAACATGTGATAAAAAATCACATAGACCAAAAACCACAGAAGTTATCGCATATAGTCCAAACAATAAAGTTCATATGCACAAAAAGAACTCCTCCACCGTGCTGGTTGTGATCCAATGTATTACACCACGAGCAAGTGTAAAATAGGACAGCCTCCACCAATAGATTTACTGCCTCTTACCAAAAATGATGGATCCCTTGTCACAGGGGATCAAAGAACGCCTGTTGCTATTCCCCAGCCAAGGGTATGGGGCAAGCAGCGTCTCATTGACCAGGAGATCCGCAACTCTCAGTGATAGAAAACACGGTCCCCGTAAATAAAGAGAAGGATATACTATAGTGTAAAACCTTTTAACATGTTTAATAAAAAAGACGAATGCACACTTACATGAATGCAGATAAAAAAGAGCGAAAATAAGCTGGCCGGCTCTTAGACATAAAACAGCCCGTATGCCTCCGGGTAGCGTGGGCGCGATGACGTCAGAACGTAGCTCCTCCCTAAGCGTTTCGTCATCAAAGACGTGTTCACGGGATACGGCCGGCGTTCTGACGTACCGCTCTAATATAACCATCTCAATCAGCCAAGCCTCGATGTGAACCGCGGGATGCCGAAGCACCGCCATTTTGACTGAGGGAAAAGGATATCGCTAGATGCTATGAAGGGATTGGCAAACCCAAAGCAAATAGTGATAAATGTGCGCAGAGAAATAACATTATTAAACACAATCTATTTTAAAGAAAAAACGGGGGCAAAGCAACAAACGGTCTAAAAACCCTTAAATGTAAAGCAGCTACATATAGAGGTTAATCCTGTATTGCTGAAAGGTAACAGCCAAAGGGAGGAGAGAACCTCATCCAATGGAAAAGGCGAACTGGATCATTCCCAAGATTCACATCGAGTGTACAAAAACACAAGGAATTACCCAAGGCTAGTACAATATGCCACCATCGTGAGCCTGATCCTAAAAAATTGTTATAAAATGAAAACTACAAATAAAAACAACAGCCTAACAGTATAGGCTACAGAGCATCTCTAGGTTGGAGATGTCGTGGGTGCATAGGATTAAGAGCTACACCCCCTTTGGTCTTAACATAGATGTTCCCCTCTTTCCCCCCCCTCCTTTATATGCACCTTATTATTCCCTCTTCCCCTTTCATGGGTTTGGGTCTCGACCTTAACGGGTTAATTGGGTTTATGTGAAGGAGGATGGAGCTGGGACTCCACTTTTGGATTAAAAAGTGTCATGTCTAATTTAGTTAATATATATACAATTTTGGTACAGTGTCCTAATGTTAATATACTGTTAGGCTGTTGTTTTTATTTGTAGTTTTCATTTTATAACAATTTTTTAGGATCAGGCTCACGATGGTGGCATATTGTACTAGCCTTGGGTAATTCCTTGTGTTTTTGTACACTCGATGTGAATCTTGGGAATGATCCAGTTCGCCTTTTCCATTGGATGAGGTTCTCTCCTCCCTTTGGCTGTTACCTTTCAGCAATACAGGATTAACCTCTATATGTAGCTGCTTTACATTTAAGGGTTTTTAGACCGTTTGTTGCTTTGCCCCCCGTTTTTTCTTTAAAATAGATTGTGTTTAATAATGTTATTTCTCTGCGCACATTTATCACTATTTGCTTTGGGTTTGCCAATCCCTTCATAGCATCTAGCGATATCCTTTTCCCTCAGTCAAAATGGCGGTGCTTCGGCATCCCGCGGTTCACATCGAGGCTTGGCTGATTGAGATGGTTATATTAGAGCGGTACGTCAGAACGCCGCCCGTATCCCGTGAACACGTCCTTGATGACGAAACGCGTAGGGAGGAGCTACGTTCTGACGTCATCGCGCCCACGCTACCCGGAGGCATATGGGCTGTTTTATGTCTAAGAGCCGGCCGGCTTATTTTCGCTCTTTTTTATCTGCATTCATGTAAGTGTGCATTCGTCTTTTTTATTAAACGTGTTAAAAGGTTTTACACTATAGTATATCCTTCTCTTTATTTACGGGGACCGTGTTTTCTATCACTGAGAGTTGCGGATCTCCTGGTCAATGAGACGCTGCCTGCCCCATACCCTTGGCTGGGGAATAGCCACAGGCGTTCTTTGATCCCCTGTGACAAGGGAGCCATCATTTTTGGTAAGAGGCAGTAAATCTATTGGTGGAGGCTGTCCTATTTTACACTTGCTCGTGGTGTAATACATTGGATCACAACCAGCACGGTGGAGGAGTTCTTTTTGTGCATATGAACTTTATTGTTTGGACTATATGCGATAACTTCTGTGGTTTTTGGTCTATGTGATTTTTTATCACATGTTCGCATCACTCACTTTCATTATTTGTGTCATATATTTACTGTGTGAGCCTGTTGGCTCAATTTCACACTGTCACCAGTTGCTGTACTGGTGATATTTTCAATAGCGCAACTTTTTTCTTAAGTACCAGAAGCTAAGAGGTTCGGGTCTGATAGATTCTGTGGCAGAGAGTCTCCCGATCGCATCTAGGAAAAGAACCTGATCAAACGTCCGAGCATCACTTCGGCTGCTAGGATCCACTTTGTAGGAGACTATCCGAGTGAGCTAACTCTACTCTGGGATAGAGTAGAGATTGTGATATCCATTTGTGCCTGACTGACCTCCCAAACCTTGCTGTCCTGTCTCTCTTCCACCCTTTTCCTATCTGCTGAACATTGAGAAAATAAACTCAACGTTGGAGTTTAAAGTGGTGTGGACATTGGAATTACTGGGGAGAAAACAGAGACTTGTCCCTATATCCTAGGAGACGAGAACCAATTGATGGAGGAACCTAGCTGTGGGACCCAAATACATAACACCGCTTAACCTCCTCATCCAGGAGGGTACGGGCATATAGTACGGTGTGCCTTTTTCCTGCAATTGAGCCAAAGCAAGGGAAAAGGGTCTGTGTGCTACACGTGGGGGCTCGAGTCTGGGATTCTGTAGCTATAGCCCCCCTGAAGTTGGACTTTGTTCCCCGTGTGGTTCCGAGGAGGTCGCCCATTTTGGTGAATTTGAACTGCGCCACTGATGTGAGTAATGGATGTACAGGCCTAAACTGTATTTCTGGCTGCGTAGTTCGTGGGCGTGTCTCAACAAGAAAGCCCGCAAGTTGAGTGCAACAGCAAGAAGAAAGGGGAGGAGCCCCGACATATCGTGAGTTGCACGTGGTGACCTTGGCGTTAAGTGGACAGTGCGTTTTGGAAAAGTGAGTGAACAACATGTCTGCTGTTCCATGGAGTTTGGGGTCTGCTTCCACCATGGACGTTGCCTCACTAGCTGCCCCCTTGACAGATACAGGGATTCGGATGAAGCCTCGGGGCCGCTTTGCACTGTATACATACCGAGATGCTGAGATCTTGGGGATGATCTGTCCCACGTGCCAGGGACTAGTGGTGCACCTTCGACCTTTCGGGAGATGTACTAGATGTGGAGAGTTTCTCTTCGAGGTGGAGCAGCCTATGGAAAAGCCCCGGGCCTATCGGGTGAATTGCTTAACTGGCGCCACCACTCTAGAGGAGAAAACCTGCGTTTCCACAACCACCCCACGCGCACCACTGTGACCGAGAGGGAAGTCAAGCTCGAGGTTCCGGTTGCTGCGAGGCCGGAGACGGAGAAGCCGGCGGATGCTGCCTCTGTCGCTACCGAGACTTCCCTTCCACCTCCCAAGTGGAGAGTGGGCTATGTAAAGGCCTCCCGTGGCTGCGGTCGAGGTACACCCCAGCGCTTGCCTGAGCCGGAGCTCCGACCCAGAGGGACATCCAGGAGATCCACGACAGGCCATGGTAAGGAGGCTGGGGCCATGTCAGTAAAGAGTTTGCCGGGGAAAGGGAAGAGGCTCAGTGTCCGTACCATAGGGGATGCTTGGGTGCCTGACCCGCGGGAACTTTTAAGAGAAAAGGAGTCAATATTGACTAAAAACTACCTGCCGGCAGAGGAGTATGATACCTCCGATTTGGAGTCGTCTTCTGATGTGGGAGACGACTTTGAGGTAGATGAACTTTTTGCCAGGAAGGGATGGGACAAAACCCTGTTGTCCGCACCCCGAAGCATAAAAGAGGAATCGCCCATGGATTCTGGGGAGACTGTACCCTGGGTGGAAGCCCCTGCATGTGAGGAAGGAGATGTTTTTGCACCTGTATTGTCTGCACCTGTATTTCCAGTGCCTGCTGCTGTGGCTGAGCGTGCGCCACTGCGGGCCCCTTTACCAAGGCTTGAGAAAGTGAAAGTGCCCAGGTCCCCGGATGCCATTGTTTTACCAGGTGCAGGAGACCGTGCCACCCTTCCTCCATTATCGAGACTGCAGCGGCTCTTTAACAAGAGAGTGGCTGTTGAGTACGGCTGGGAATACCCCTATGTTCCCAGGGATTTGTTGTTTGAGGTTGAGGCCTATAGAGAGAGGTGGTATGCGGACTTTGTGTGGAACCACCTAAAAGTGCCTAACGCCCGTAGATACTTTGAATGCTCCGCTAATATGACTGAATGGTTCAAGGGGTGCAAACAAGAGTGGAGCTATGGGCGACACTTCCATGCGGATCGGGTGGTCGTTTGTAGCAAGGAGCGAGAGGATTCCATGTACTCTGTGGAAACCTTTGATGCAAAGTGGAAGCTCCTTGTTTTGCCCGATCCTCACTTCTATCTCTGAAAGACAAGACTTTGTTTTTTTTGTGTCCTCTGGAAGTTGTTCCGTTTGGAACTTAAGAACTTTGCCCTTCACTGTTTGGGGTAATCTGCTCTACCAAGAGTCAGGAGAGCTGCTGTTTCTCTGTGCTTGCAGCTCCACAAGAGAACTGAACTTTTGGGGTAGAGATAGTTAGGTTCATCGGTGAGATCATTGTGCTCAAGATGGGAATTTATAGCAGTGTTACCTTACCATGTTAGGTAGTGTCAGTGCTATGACAGTTGCACTACTACCAGGTGGCGGTGATTTGCAGGACTTTTATTATTTTTTTATTATGCATCTCCCTTGAGGAGCAGTATTCCATATACTAGGCCTAGTGTTTGCAATCTTAGTTGAAGGGTATCATCTTTCCTCTGGAAGATGATTCACTTCATGTACATGTAGATATTAGTAGGATGTTATTTGTTTCTGTGTATTTTCTCTCCCTCTGCAGGTGGACTACTAGCAACTGCCGGAGAATGGGTGGAGTAGTTAGTCTAGAGGGGTGGGATTGAAAATGTATAATGCTATGTGAATGTGACATTGAGTATGGGATGTCCTCTTTGAATTCTTGTTAACTCTTCCTTCACCTCTTTATTTCATGTCCCTTCCCCATTATGTTGGTTCCGGCACAAGTATTTAAAATTGTACATAGTTGGAGATAAATTTGCGCCGGCTCAGGCTTGAAGAGCGTGAGTTTATCCCAGACACTGGGGACAGTGTCTCTTTTAGAGGGGGGTGTATGTAGTGCCCACCCCATTTAGGGGTGCTATATACCCAAATTTAGGGGCTGGTCTGAGATAGTAGTTGGGCTCAGACTGTTCTCAATTTATAGGTTGTGCTGCTTTATTTACAGGATGGTATACTGGTGTGTAGTTCCCTGTGGCCTGTAGGTGGTACTGCCATAATGGGTCAGGGTTGAACCACTGGTATTAGTGCTCTGCCTTAGGGTGTCCTCTCTCGGCAGCGGTACAGTGAGTGTGGTCGACCTGCTGTGCATGCCGGGAGGGGATATATAAGGGACAGATGCCGCCTTGGAGGGGTCTTCGTTCCAGAGTCAGAGTCTGGGTGTGTGGCGCATGGCCCTCCAGGCCATGGGGCCACGTGTGCATCAGTCCCAGGCACCTTTAGTCCTGGGGCTGCATCTTCAACACTGGGCCCAGCACCTTTAGCTGGAGCCCGCTTCGAGGAGGAGAAGTCCCAGGGTGTCCCTCGCGAGGGAGCCCGCTTCTGAGAAGAGGAGGCCGGGGGAGGACCTTTCTGACGGACCGGTGAGAGTTCACGGTGAAGGAAGGGGCCCGGTAACTCTCTGGAGGGATTCTTCTATCCACCAAGGGCCTAGTAATGTGCTGCTGCTGGCACCTGCCCTTAAGTACCAGAAGCTAAGAGGTTCGGGGTCTGATAGATTCTGTGGCAGAGAGTCTCCCGATCGCATCTAGGAAAAGAACCTGATCAAACGTCCGAGCATCACTTTGGCTGCCAGGATCCACTTTGTAGGAGACTATCCGAGTGAGCTAACCCTACTCTGGGATAGAGTAGAGATTGTGATATCCATTTGTGCCTGGACTGACCTCCCAAACCTTGCTGTCCTGTCTCTCTTCCACCCTTTTCCTATCTGCTGAACATTGAGAAAATAAACTCAGCGTTGGAGTTTAAAGTGGTGTGGACATTGGAATTACTGGGGGGAAAACAGAGACTTGTCCCTATATCCTAGGAGACGAGAACCAATTGATGGAGGAACCTAGCTGTGGGACCCAAATACATAACACCGCTTAACCTCCTCATCCAGGAGGGACCGGGCATATAGTACGGTGTGCCTTTTTCCTGCAATTGAGCCAAAGCAAGAGAAAAGGGTCCGTGTGCTACAGGAGTGTATACCGACTCACAGGGGGTGCTGTGTCGACCCGATATTCTTTTTGGTTTTCTGTTGTGCTGTGCTGTGCAACACAAAAAAGAATGTCAGGTGGACACAGTGTCTTGCTGCGAGTCAGCACCTGGTAGAGCTGCACTTTCCACACACCTTTTAGTGAGCCAATGGCCAGTATGATGGATTTGCAGGAAATGTCAGAAACCTGCTTTGATATGTCTAGGATTTTGTATATAGCGTTTTATTACCTATGTTCATGAATACCTGCTACACTTTGATCTCAGTATCTGACTGGTTCTAATAAAGCAGCATTTTTGGTTAATGGTTTCTTCATTTAGATTATACTGAAGTTAGATAACAATCTAATACTCTCTCATTCTAAATGAAGAATTTTGAAATCACTCCATTAGCTTTTGGTTAGCAGGATCTGCAACAATTAAGCTGTAACTTTAATTAGAAAACATTAGACTAAACCTTATTTTTCTTTTTGAACAGTAGAGGACACTGAGGTGAAGTATATCAATCTTTTTTTAATGAGCCCTGAATATAAACACATTGAGAAATAACCACTTTCCGGCACAGCAGGTAGCCAAAGTTACTTAGGCCTCATTTAAATATTCCTTTGTTGAAATCAGAGCAGTAGGCAGAGCTGTATTTGCATACTGCTTCTGTTGACATTGCAGAGCATACATTTGCTCAGATTGACTTTAATTTGTACCCATATTAGTTAAAAGAATTTTGCAAATGATACAGTTATTATCTTATCTAAGATACAATAAAAGTGTTACATTTTACAGCTAAATACAGGTAAATACATACAGTATGCAAGCAGTTAAAATATACAGTACATAGTACTGAGCAAAAGTTTTAGGTAGGTGTGAAGAATGCCTAATGCTGTAAAGTAAGAATGCTTTCAAAAATATACAGTATATTTTAATTGATCTTTTTAATAAATTTACAAAATTCAAAGTGAGCAGACTGAAGAAAAATCAAATTCAAATCAATATTTGGTGTGACTACTCTTGTGACTACATGCGGTCGGAATTTCCGACAACAAATGTTCGATGTGAGCTCGTTGTCGGAAAATCCGACTGTGTGTAGGCTCCATCGGACATTTGCTGTCGGAATTTCCGACAACAAAAATTTGAGAGCTGGTTCTCAAATCTTCCGACAACAAAAGTTGTTGTTGGAAATTCCGACCGTGTGTACACAATTCAACGCACAAAAAATTCTACGCATGCTCGGAAACAATTCAACGCAATCTCGGAATCATTGAACTTCATTTTTCTCGGCTCGTTGTAGTGTTGTACGTCACTGCGTTCTTGACGTTTGCAATTTCCGACAACATTTGTGTGACAGTGTGTATGTCCGATCGTGTGTACGCGGCATTAGGCTTTAAACCAGCATCAGTTCTTACACTTGCATACATTGTACACTTCAGGGATTTTGTAGGATTAGAGTCAGGTGTATGATTAACCAATCATACCAAGCATGTGGTAATAATCATCAATTTCATATGTAGGTTAAAACACAATACAGTCATTAAAGTGGTTGTAAACCCACTCTGACAACTTTCACCCACAGGTAAACCTAGATTAAGGCTTACCTGTAGGTGCAAGATATTTGCAGAAAACACTGCACTGATGTCTACGGCGCATTATGCTCATTATGCCTTTCTCTTGCAGGGTTTAAAAAAAAAACAAACAGAGGGTTTACTTCCTCTTTAACTGAAACAGAAACAGATGTGTAGGAAGCTTAAAGTGATACCAAGCCAACGTTCACATCGGTGCAATTTGACATGTCAAATCGCAGCCTATTGCCGGTAACGGCACTGTCCCAATTAGTTTGACGACTTTGCGGCTCCGCATAGATTTCCAAAAGTAGTTCCTGCACTACTTTTGGCGACTTTGGGGGCGATTTCAGTAGACATCTGTGCATGAACCAGCACAGATGTCTTTCAAATCACCCCCGAACTTTTACTAAAATGCGGGTTTGAAATCGTGCGAGTTAAAGGGGTTGTAAAGGTAATTTTTTTTTTCACCTTAATGCATTCTATGCATTAAGGTGAAAAAACATCTGTGGATTAGCGGCCCCCCAGCCTCCCCCATTTACTTACCTGACCCCTCGAAATCCCACGCCGTGAACGCGATTGCTTCTCGGCCAGGCTTCTCGGCTCATTCATTGGTTGATTGAAAGCAGCGCAGCCAATCAGGATCAATGATGTCCTCAATGCTGATAAATACAGGCAGATACTTATCCATTATGCCATACTATCAGGAAGGCGTGTGATTGGCCCCAAAAAAATATTTTGCAGCAGGACAACGACCCCAAACATACAGCCAGTATCATTAACCACTTAAGCCCCGGACCATTTTGTAGCTAAAGGACCAGAGGTGATTTCAGAATTTTGCACTGCGCTGCTTTAACTGTAAATTTTGCGGACATGCAGTGTTGTACCCAAACAAAATTTGCGTCCTTTTCTTCCCACAAATAGAGCTTTCTTTTAATGGTATTTGATTGCCTCTGTGATTTTTATTTTTTGCGATATAAATGGAAATAGACCGAAAATTTTGAAAAAAAATTATATTTTCTACTTTTTGTTATAAGAAAAATCGAATAAACTCAATTTTAGTCATACATTTAGGCCAAAATGTATTCAGCCACATGTCTTTAGTAAAAAAAATGTCAATAAGCGTATATTTATTGGTTTGCGCAAAAGTTATAGTGTCTACAAACTAGGGTACATTTTCTGGAATTTACACAGCTTTTAGTTTATGACTGCCTATCTCATTTCTTGAGGTGCTAAAATGGCAGGGCAGTACAAAACCCCCCCAAATGACCCCATTTTGGAAAGTAGACATCCCAAGGAAATTGCTGAGAGGCATGTTGAGCCCATTGAATATTTTTTTTTTTGTCTCAAGTGATTGAATAATGACTAAAAAAAATTACAAATTAGTTGTCACTAAATGATATATTGCTCACACATGCCATGGTTATATGTGGAATTGCACCCCAAAATACAGTTTTCTGCTTCTCCTGAGTACGGGGATACCACATGCGTGGGACTTTTTGGGAGCCTAGCCGTGTACGGGACCCCGAAAACCAAGCACCGCCTTCAGGATTTCTAAGGGCGCAAATGTTTGATTTCACTCCTCACTACCTATCACAGTTTTGAAGGCCATAAAATGCCAAAATAGCACAAAACCCCCCCAAATGACCCAATTTTAGAAAGTAGACACCCCAAGGAAATTGCTGAGAGGCCTGTTGAGCCCATTGAATATTTTTTTTTTTTGTCTCAAGTGATTGAATAATGACTAAAAAAAATTACAAAAAGTTGTCACTAAATGATATATTGCTCACACATGCCATGGTTATATGTGGAATTACACCCCAAAATACATTTTGCTGCTTCTCCTGAGTACGGGAATACCACATGTGTGGGACTTTTTAGGAGCCTAGCCGCGTACGGGACCCCGAAAACCAAGCACCACCTTCAGGATTTCTAGGCACAAATTTTTGATTTCACTCCTCACTACCTATCACAGTTTCGAAGGCCATAAAATGCCAAAATAGCACAAAACCCCCCCAAATGACCCCATTTTGGAAAGTAGACACCCCAAACTATTTGCTGAGAGGCATGGTGAGTATTTTACAGCTCTCATTTGTTTTTGAAAATGAAGAAAGAAAATATATATATATATATTTTTTTTCAATTTTCAAAACTTTGTGACAAAAAACGAGATCTGAAAAATACTCACCATACCTCTCAGCAAATAGCTTGGGATGTCTACTTTCCAAAATGGGGTCATTTGGGGGGGGGGGGGGTTTGTGCCATCTGGGCATTCCATGGCCTCCGAAACTGTGATAGGCAGTGAGAAGTGAAATCAAAAATTGACACCCTTAGAAAGCCTGAAGGCGGTGCTTGGTTTTTGGGGTCCCGTACGCGGCTAGGCTCCCAAAAAGTCTCACACATGTGGTATCCCCGTACTCAGGAGAAGCAGCAGAATGTATTTTGGGGTGTAATTCCACATATGCCCATGGCATGTTTGAGCAATATATCATTTAGTGACAACTTTGTGCAAAAAAAAAAAAAATTACTTTTTTCCGCAACTTGTGTCAACATATAAAATATTCCATGGACTCGACATGCCTCTCAGTATATAGCTTGGGGTGTCTACTTTCCAAAATGGGGTCATTTGGGGGGTTTTGAACTGTTCTGACATTTTATACACAACATTAGGAAGCTTACATCCACTCTTCTAACCACTTGAAGACAAAGCCCTTTTTGACACTTTTTGTTTACATGAAAACATATTTTTTTTTTGCAAGAAAATTATGTTGAACCCCAAAACATTATATATATTTTTAAAGCAAAGGCCCTACAGATTAAAATGGTGGGTGTTGCATTTTTTTTTCTACACAGTATTTGCGCACTGATTTTTCAAACGCATTTTTTGAGGAAAAAATACACTTTTTTTAATTTTAATGCACTAAAACACACTATATTGCCCAAATGTTTGATGAAATAAAAAAAATGATCTTAGGCCGAGTACATAGATACCAAACACGACATGCTTTAAAATTTCGCACAAACGCGCATTGGCGACAAACTACATACATTTTTAAAAGCCTTTAAAAGCCTTTACAGGTTACCCCATTAGATTTACAGAGGAGGTCTACTGCTAAAATTACTGCCCTCGATCTGACCTTCGCGGTGATACCTCACATGCATGGTGCAATTGCTGTTTACGCCATTCGCCATTGGGCAAGAGCAGGGCAGGACAGGGGTGCTTTTTTTTTTTTTATTATTATTAATTTTGCTTTTTTATTTTATTTTTAAATTGTTCCTTCCATATTTTTTTTTTTTTTATCATTTTTATTGTTATCTCAGGGAATGTAAATATCCCCTATGATCGCAATAGGTAGTGACAGGTACTCTTTTTTGAAAAAACTGGGGTCTTCTAGACCCTAGATCTTTCCTCTGCCCTCAAATCATCTGACCACACCAAGATCGGTGTGATAAAATGCTTTCCCAATTTCCCAATGGCGCTTTTTATATCCGGGGGGGGGACATTCCCTCCCACTGCTTGTAAAAGCAGTCCACCAGAGGCTAATTAGCCACTAGGATTGCTTTTACATGAAAGCCGGCCGCTGGCTGAAAAGAATGATACCAAGATGATACCTAAACCCGCAGGCATCATTCTGGTATAAACATTCAAAGTCCAGCAACATACCAGTACGTTGCTGGTCCTTGTTGGACATGTATTGTAATCTTTTTTTTTCATGCAGCCAGTTGGCTGAACGAAAAAAGAGATTGATCGGTGGGTATGCCCACCATTAGAATACCGCCCTTCATCCACCCACTTCCAATGATGGGCATACACGCACCATTTATATATGCCGAAGCATGGGGGCATCCTCCCGCAAAAAAGTTATGCCGCACACACATGGTCGGACTTTTCCACGGGCAAGCCTCCGTCGGAATTTCGACCGTATGTACGCGGCATTAGGAGCAAAATCGCTCCTCCGCTCCTCCTCCCCTGCTGCCCCAATGCTTCGGCATATATGCTTTTTTTTAACTGTGGTGGTGAAATCACCTCCTACAGCACTGGAGTCGCAGGGATCAGGCCTGTCTCTGCGAACGCTGCAGTTATGTGTGTTGTGTTTTGTAAGTGACAGTGATCGATCGATACTGCACTTGGGTGGCCTGGGCTGGACGGAGGGGCAAAACGCAGGTGCTAGCAGGTATCTGGGCTGATCCCGCTAACACTGCGTTTTTGGGAACCCTAAACTGCTGGGGACGCTAGTATAGATCTGATCAGATACTATACCACTAAGGGGGGTGTATGCTTCACGCGTGGGTGTTAGCGTTACTGGCACTAACCTGATGCTGCCTGGGGTGTGACGCAGACCCTCTCTGACGCTAAAACCTAATTGATATCACCCGCCGGGCGATCAGGGGGTTAAACCTTTATTGGGTTATATTTACGGCGGGTGCCCTGACACTATAAAAAGCAAACTAACTAACCAGCGTCACCCGTAACACTTATATGGTGATCACTGGTGAAAAGGTTAACTAGGGGCAATTAGGGGGTTAAAACCTTTATTAGATAATATATGGGGGTACCTGACGCTATAAAAACCTGCGGCGAACCTAAAATTTTTTACTGGCTACCGATCTGCATCACCGACACTAAGACAGCGATCAGAAAAATTATCGCTTAGCGACAGTGGTGATAGGGGGTGAAAGGGTTACCTGGGGGGCGATCAAGGGGGTTAAACCTTTATTAGATAATTTATGGGGGTACCTGACGCTATAAAAACCTGCGGCGAACCTAAAAAAAATTACTGGCTACCGATCTGCATCACCGACACTAAGACAGCGATCAGAAAAACGATCACTTAGCGACAGTGGTGATAGGGGGTGAAAGGGTTACCTGGGGGGCGATCAAGGGGGTTAAACCTTTATTCGATAATTTATGGGGGTACCTGACGCTATAAAAACCTGCGGCGAACCTAAAAAAAATTACTGGCTACCAATCTGCATCACCGACGCTAAGACAGCGATCAGAAAAATGATCGCTTAGCGACAGTCGTGATAGGGGGTGAAAGGGTTACCTGGGGGCGATTAAGGGGGTTAAACCTTTATTAGATAATTTATGGGGGTACCCGACGCTATAAAAACCTGCGGCGAACCTAAAAAAAATAACTGGCTACCGATCTGCATCACCGACGCTAAGACAGCGATCAGAAAAATGATCGCTTAGCGACAGTCGTGATAGGGGGTGAAAGGGTTATCTGGGGGGCGATCAAGGGGGTTAAACCTTTATTAGATCATTTATGGGGGTACCCGACGCTATAAAAACCTGCGGCGAACCTAAAAAAAATTACTGGCTACCGATCTGCATCACCGACGCTAAGACAGCGATCAGAAAAATTATCGCTTAGCGATGGCGGTGCTAGGGGGTGAAAGGGTTATCTGGGGGTGATCAGGGGGTTAAACCTTTATTAGGGGGGGTTAGGGGGCTACACTGGACCTAAAACGAACTTTAGTAACACTTTTACAGTCACAAATGTCACTGATTGCAGTGATCAGTAAATAAATGGTCACTGCAATCAGTGACACTGTGACTGGGGGGTGATCTGGGGGGGCCTGGGGGGGCGATTTGTGTGCCTATGTGTCCTGGTGTCAGTGTAGTGTTAGTGCACTGACCTGTGTGTCTTCTCTTGTACGGCGCTCGGTATATGTGAGCGCCGCATGAGAGATGACATCACTTCCTCCTGCTTCCTCTGCCTGTGTAAACATTACACAGCAAAGGGAGCATTTCCATTCACCGGGAGCGATCGCGGGGGGGTGGCCGGAATCGAATGGCCGCCCCCTCATGTCGGATCGCTCCCCAACGAATACCGACCGCTCACTGTATAGGAGGGGGTCCGATCGGACCCCCCAACTGTACAAAGGCAATCACGTACACTGTATGTGATTGTGCCTGTCGGTGCCATTCTGCCGACGTACATATACAGTGAGCGGTCGTTAAGTGGTTAAGAAGTAAGAACTATCTTGAATGTAAAGAAGTGTACCTAGAAGAATTGATGCTGTTTTGAAGACCACGGGTGGTCACACCAAATATTGATTTGGATTTCTCTTCTGTTCATTTATTTTCCATTTTGCTAATTGATAAAAAAAATAAACTATTAACACTTCTATTTCTGAAAGCATTCTTAACCACTTGCTGACCGCCTTCTGCATATATACTGCGGCAAGGTGGCTCAGCTGTACGTCGGTCCGGGCATGAGATAGTGTGGCTGGCGGACTCAATGCCCGCGGCCACCCGCGATCGTGGTACAGAGATGCAGAATAGGGATCTGCCTATGTAAACAAGACAGATCCCCGTTCTGACAGGGGACAACTCTGAAATCGGCTGTTGCTAGTAATCAGGAACAGCGATCTCTGTATTGTCCTAGTAAGCCCATCCCCCACACAGTTAGAACACACCCAGGGAACACAGTTAACCCCTTGATCGCCCCCTAGTGTTAACCCCTTCCCTGCCAGTGTCATTTATACATTGATCAGTGCATTCTTTTAGCACTGATCACTGTATTGGTGTCACTGGTCCCCAAAAAGTGTCACTTAGGGTCAGATTTGTCGCCACAATGTCGCAGTCCCCCTAAAAATCGCAGATCGTTACCATTACCATTAAAAACAATAAAAAAAAATTAAAGTCCCTAAATCTATCCCCTATTTTGTAGACACTATAACTTTCGTGCAAACCAATCAATATACGTTTATTGGGATTTTTTTTACCAAAGATATGTAGCAGAAAACATATTGGCCTAAACTGATGAAGACATTTTATTTTTTACATTTATTTTTTAGGATGTGTATTATAGCAGAAAGTAAACATTTTTGTTTTTTCTTCATTCGCACTTTTTTGTTTATAGCGCAAAAAATATAAACCGCAGAGGTGATCAAATCCCACCAGAAATCCAAAGATAGCTCTATTTGTGGGGGAAAAAAATGGATATCAATTTAGTTTGGGTACAATGTTCCAATTGTCAGTTAAAGCAACGCAGTGCAGTATCGCACAAAATGGCCTGGTCATTAAGGAGGTAAATCCTTTCGGGGCTGAAGTGATTAGAGTGGTTGTATAGACAGAAGGTTTTTTATCCTAATGCATTCTATGCATTAAGATGGAAAGCTTTCTCAGTGTAGCAGCCCCCCTCAACCCCCCTAATACTTACCTGAGCCCATCTCGATGTTGTACGAGAGACTCGGCTGTCCGGGACTCTCCCTCCTCATTGGCTGAGACAGCAGAGAAGCGCCATTGGCTCACGCTGCCATCAATCAAAGTCGGTGAGCCAATGAAGAGAGAGAGAGAGGGGTGGGGCCCGGGCCGCAGCTCCATATCTGAATGGACACACAGAGCTGCAGCTCTGCTCAGGTGCGCACATAGCAAGCTGGAGGGACTCAACAGGAAGGAGAGGCCAGGACCGCCAAAGAGGGACCTGAGAAAAGGAGGGTCTGGGCTGCTCTGTGCAAAACAACTGCACAGAGCAGGTAAGTATGTAATGTTTGTTATTTAAAAAAATAATAATAATTGGACTTTAGTATCACTTTAATTTACAGCATTTTTTCACACATGCCTAAAACTTTTGCACAGTAATTTATCTGGAACTTTTAACCTGCCATAGGGTTCAGAAATCTGTTGGGTTAGTGTTGTGATCCAGTAAATGCAGCCACACATCATAGTCAGGCTTTTGTAGTCCTTGACATATCTATAAAGACCACACTGCAGTTAAAGTGTATGTCAAGACAATTATTTTTTCTGTTGGGTGTTTACTGCTATCAATGGCTCTTTTATAGATACTTACACTGGTTTCCTATCTTATTAACAACAGTTTATCAGACAGAAGGGAGTGAAAATATGCAATAAGGACAGAAACAGAAATCCAAAAATCTCACATGGGCATCAGCCTTCCCCCACTCCACTAAAGAAAAGCATTTTTTATTTCTGTGTTGTGAATGAGCTCCTTTCACTTCCTGTCTAGATAAAGATTTTCATCAGGACAGGAAGTTTGGGTAAATCTCTCTAACAGAGACCTGAATAGCAGTAAAAAAGCTAAAAGGGTTGCAATCCTTTGTCACTCTATCCAAAACTAAGAAAAACGTTTAGGCTGGACATAACACACTTTTGAGAAGGGGGTGTAGTCTGAGCATTGAAGAGTGAGGACGCTGAGTGCCTAGGCTTCACTAACACCACTACTTTCACAGCCCATACAGAGGTCATCTACCAGCTCACAGCAGCTCCTATTTAGCCACAACAGTAGAGGGCTTCATATCAGCCCCAATGAACCTCCAGATTGTGATTGAGATCAATAGATTCCTTAATTTCTGAGTGCTGAATGGCCCAGAGAGACATCCAAGATGACACCGGATCCAGAGCGGGACCTGCAGAGTAAACTGCCACCCTCCACATATGCTGACTCTCCCACTCCATTCACCTAAGTTAGTGAGGGAATTGGTACTCCCTTGCATCCCGAGGCCAGGGCTCTGATATTGCAGGCATTATAGGGGATAAAGACTTGAAGTAGCATACTTGGTCTTTCCCCAAAAAAAGATGACTTGGAGTGCTTTGCCTGCAGGGTAGAGAAGGCATTCAAGCAAGATATTAGACATGTGCAGTTAGTTTCGGTCTAAATAAAAATTTGAAATAATTTTTGGTTATTCAGAGATTTGGATGTATCCGAAGTTTGGATGTATCCAAATCTCCGAATTAAATAGTAACGAATAGTAATGAATTTTGTTGAAATACATTAAAATTAATTTAGTTTATTTGTTTTCTAACTAATTCCAACTTTTCAGAACAATTAGAATTTGGATTGGTTGAGAAACGATCGACCAATTAGAATTCTGTGTGAAGAAATAACTGGTTGTTAAGCAGCTGGCCAGGAAGCCGGCTTCCCGCATCCTTAACAATCATGAGTCATCATCTGTCAGTGGGCTTCCCCACTGACAGATGAATGTAAAGATAAAGAATTCCAGTAATTGCCCGGCATTAGAATTTAAAAAAAAAATGGCATAGGGACCTCCCCCGTCCATACCAGGCCCTTCGGGTCTGGTATGGATTTTAAGGAGAACCCCCCAAATCCATACCAGACCCTTATCCGAGCATGCAGCTTGGCAGGTCAGGAGAGGGGGGCGAGCTAGTGCCCCCCCTCCTGAACCATACCAGGCCACATGCCCTCAACATGGGGGGTGGGAGATTTGGGGCAGGGGGGGCTCTGCCCCCCACCCCAAAGCACCTTGTCCCCATGTTGAAGGAGACAAGGGCCTCTTCCCGAGAACCCTGGGCTGTGGTTGTCAGGGTCTGCGGGTGAGGGGCTTATCGGAATCTGGAAGCTCTTTTAACAAGGGGGCCCCAAGATCCCGACCTTCCTATGTGAATGGGTATCGGGTACATCGTACCCCTACCCATTCACCAAAAAAAGAGTCAAAAAATAAAAACCACAGGAAACAGTTTTTGACGAATCCCTTATTAAAAAGAAAAAAAAAATAGTGTCCCTCGATGTCAATCACGAAAAACCTGAAAAATATAAAAATTTAAAAAAACGCTTTACCTCCTAAGAGGCTACCCGCCGTATGCTTTCTCTTCGGCTTTGACAGCTCTTATATAGGCTAGGGGCGATACCTGATACACATTCAAATGGGGGAGGGCAGGATCTGGGGGCTTCCAGATTCCAATACGCCCCCACCCCCAGACCCTGACAACCACAGCCCAGGGTTTTCAGGAAGAGGCCCTTGTCCCCATCAACATGCACCCACCCCCCATGTTGAGGGCACATAGCCTGGTATGGTTCAGGAGGGGGACCTGCCAGGCTGCATGCTCGATAAGGGTTTGGTATGGATTTTGGGAGGGACCCCACATAATTTAAAAAAAATATATATATATTTTAGCATGGGGTTCCCCTTAAAAACCAGGGCCTGGTATGGACTGGGGGGGGGGGCTATGCCATTTATTTTAAAGATGTTTCTATTGCCGGGCAATTACCAGCATTCTTTATCTTTATATTCATCTGCCCACCTTTCAGGGTGAGAGAGGATCGAATACCTGTCAAAACCAGGTATCTGCTCCCACATCCATGTAAGATCGCCGCATCGTTGTGCGGCGATCTATGAAATTTACGGCCCCTCTTCCTCCCCCCCCACTGCCTTCTGGGAGACACACAGATCCCAGAAGACAGCGCGACCATTCAGAAAGTGCAGCACGACTCACACTCGCACAGTAGGAAACAGGCTGTGAAGCTGCAAGGCTTCACTTCCTCTTACCCTTAGTAAGGATGCCGGCGCTTGCACCTGGAGTCGATGGATGGGTCAAATTGGGGTGCCGGCAAGTGTCCTTATATTAAAAGTCAGCAGCTACACTATTTGTAGCTGCTGACTTTTAATTTTTTTATAGATCTGCTTCAGCTACCGTGTTTCCCTGAAAATAAGCCCCGTTCTTATATTAATTTTGGCAACAAAAGACACAGTAGGACTTATTTTCAGGGTAGGTCTTATCATGTCATGTGCTGTCTTCTCTCCCCCCCCTGCCTGTCAGGAATCCCCAGTGGAACCAAGTAAAAGTGCTTATAAAATGCTAGAATTCACTCTATTACAGTATTGCATCATTAAAACTGTGTATGTTTCTGTAATATAATTGTGTTAAATACCTTCTTATAGTGTTGCTCAGTGCTTCCGTGGCTCGCCGGAGCTCTCTTCCCCGCTCCGAGCACTGAAGGGGGTGGGGGGGGCAAGATCCCCTACTGACAGCTGGGAGAAGAGGATGAGAGCAGCGGGAGATCAGCATATACAGTTTACATGATATAGTACTGTAATAGAGTGGATTCTAGCAATTTACAAGCACTTTAAACTAGGGCTTATTTTCGGCTTAGGGCTTATATTGCAGCCCTCCCTGAAAATCACGCTAGGTCTTATTTTCAGGGTAGGTCTTATTTCTGGGGAAACACAGTACCTGTTTATCTCATCAAGAGATACTATAGTATATAGACTTTATTGCATAGTCAAAAAAGACTGTTCAGCTTTTTACAGAGGATTCATACAGACAATTGCTTTACATTAGCATCTGCTGGATAAAGAAAACTAACTAGGGAAAATAATTTCTCAGGGTGGATCATCTTAAAGGAACTGAACACCTGTTGTTTTTTTTTAGTGTGTAGTATGTTAAAGAAAAAAAAACATTGTTGTTTTGGAAAGGAATTGTTTTTACTGTACAGTTGTTTAGGGCCCCGGTGCAGAGCTCACCAACAGTCTAATTCTGGACTTTGTCACTGAAGTGTTTATTTTGTTATAAAAGGTGCATACATAAATTCACAGCGTTGCGGACGCAGCCGCTACAGTAACAGAAGGAACAGAAAAAAAATATTTGAATCTCGTTAGAGAGAAATGCAGAAGACATAGCTTGTCAAACATAAGAACCAATATGTTGTTGTAGTTAAAAGTACAAACATTGTATCTAATGTTAGTTATTTCCCTAACAGAGCGTATTGAACAAATAAAGACAAAAACCCAGGAAGACCTAAGATAATCTGATTATAGTGTTTATAATTGTCTTAACTCATTTGTTGATGTGGAATTCCACGTCTCAATACAGGTGACCGAAGTGTATATATTTCCCGTATTGTTCAAAAGGTTTATAATACCGGTAATAGAGGGGGCTGGTGATAGTAGTTATAGGAGTTTTCAAAAGGGTAGGTGGTTTCCTCAAAGGTTCTTACAGGAGGTGGGAATAAGGAAAGAAATAAGGCCCAGAGTCCTAAATTACATTCCTGTCTGATCTTTTTGTGAGTGATTAAGCTGAACGTTTGGTTTATTCATCACTAGTGATAAAGTGTTGCCAGCATGACCATATTTTCCTGAATTTGGAAGGGGTATCATTCGCTTGATAAATGAGTTATTCAATTTTTGAAGTTTTCTGTATACGTCTAACCCACTCTGATATAGTTGGAGGGTCTGAGGAGCACCATTTGGCAGGTATGCACATAGTTGCTGCTTTTACCATGTGAATGGCCAGCGAGCGTAAGTATACCGCTTTCGAAATTGTAGAATGGTGTAGAAGAAATTGGGCTAGTGAGTAGTCTAGGGTGAGAGTAGTGATTTGATTTGTGAGTCTGTGTACTTCTTTCCAAAATAGTTGTATGAGAGGGCATGACTACCATATGTGAAGCAGCGATCCCAGATCTTTGGCACAGCACCAGCATTGGAAGGATGATTGGGCAATATTTTATGTAGTCTGAGTGGGGTCTTGTACCATCTGAAGAATATTTTGAACGCATTTTCTTGTGTAAAGACGTTAACCGTCCCCTTATGAATGTATGTGTAGATATTTTTCCATTCTATCTCTAGGTCTTGTTCCCATTTGTGACTAGCTAGATACGATTTGGGGTTCTGATCCGCAAATAACAGAGCATTTGTGTCAGTGATCAGACGCCTCTGGGGTTCCATTTTTAGGCACATTGATTCAAAGTGTAAATGAATGGTATGTGCAGCGCAATAATAACACAAAAATGACAGTCCAATCAATAAATGACAGGTAATCAAAAGTCCCAATGGGTATTGATAATCTCCTCATATGAAAGGTAACTCTGCCGACTGGGATGACAATACAATCCTCCCCCACACAAGCAATGTGCTTACCAGATTCGGTGGACCTCTCAATTAAGAGAAGGTCATGCGAGCGTGTATCCACCCTGGGATAATGGGATGTGGCTGCTGCAGCTGTTTCCTTCCAAGATGAAAAGTGAGGGAAATCCGGATAATGTGTCTAAATGAGCGATAAAACTTCCACTGTAGGATGCTAGATGGATCTCCGTAAAGTGCAGGTGCCAAAAAAAGGATAAGGGAGACAATCTAAGTGTACTCCGTTTGTACTTTATTAAAAAAATGAGTATAGTTCTCATATAAAATCAGCGCTGACGCGCAAAGCATAAAAGGTGAAACAACAAGCTGGATCAGCTATCCAGCAGAGAGATGGCAGCGGGTGACGTCCGTGCATAAGCTCCTTCCCCCGTACGCGGCGTTACGTCCAGAAGGACTTCGTCAGAGAGGGTGGAGCTTCAGTGTCACCCGGCTAACTGATATACCCAGCTGGTAACCATGGGAACGGAAATGCTAAAGCCGGAAGTCAGAGAAAACAAACGGCTGATTTCTACCATAGTGTCACCAGCTAGAAAAAACATGTAAAAATGACCAGATGCCATGAAGTATGTTACAATACCCTAAGTCCCTTTATGTGATGAAAAATTTATTAAAATTGGACATAAAAATACCCGCGCCCACCTTTAACATTAACAAAAAAAGGGATACAAATAAAATATAAGGCAACCTCACTATTTATCTGAAATAAAACAGTTGAGGTTAAACTCAACATTTAAACCTCTAGGTACAGCAACCTTGGTCTCATGTATCCACAGGGACTCACGTTGACTCAATTGCCTAATAAAGTTACCCCCTCTCCAGTGTCTGGTCACTTTTTCTAAACCCCAAAACTTGAGGCATCTTGGATTTCTGTCATGAAAAATCCTAAAATGCTTGGACACATTATGAGATTTCACACCTCTCCTGATTTTACCTACATGTTCTGCGATGCGGACTCCCATGGGTCTAGAAGTTCTCCCCACGTATTTGGAGACCGCAGTCGCATTCCAACATGTATACCACCCCTACAGTGTCACATGTGATGAGGTTCTTGATCTGATAGGTTTTTTTAGTGGCAAAAGCAATAAAATCCTTTCTCTTCTTTAAATTGAATTTACATTGCCTGCATGCTGGACATTTTTCGCATGCGTAAAATCCTGACAAAAAGTTGAAAATCCTATTTGATTCAAAGGGTGTAGTTTGTCAGGACCAGTCTGGTCGAGGATGAGATCTTTCAATTGAAAACATGACCATAGTAGGAACGATTGGTTGAGCATCCGTGAGGACAATGATGATAGAGGGATAAGGCGGCCTCTCTCATAAAATTGTTCTGCACTTATATATGGATGTGTCCATGTATCTACTATAAAGGTTGTGGATATACCTGGGGAGAAGTCTGGGGCCTAGAGTCGACGAAATGTTATGGTTGCGACAGGCTTCCTGGAAAGTTACTAACGTGGGATTTATTAATGGGTGGTTCCAGCAAGTCAGTGGGATGTGTTTGGGAGCAATCCAGGGAAGTTAACGTAGTGGGATTTGGGGCATAGCTCTAAATGGACCCATGCCTTGACGCCGGATTGAATGTTCCAGTCAATTACTCTTGCTAATTTGCATGCTCTGTGGTATTTCAGGATGTCTGAAAGGCCTAAACTAACCTATTAATTTAGGAATCGTCAGTCTCTAATTCTGGACTTTAATTACAATTTAAAGGATCACTAAAGATAAAAAAATTTTTTTTAAATAACAAACATGTTATACTTACCTCCACTGTGCAGCTCGTTTTGCACAGAGTGGCCCTGAACCTGGTCTTCTGGGGTCCCTTGGTGGCTGTCTCGGCTCCCCCTCGCAAGAACTCAACACCTTCATGCGAGCGAGCTCGCATGGTGTTGAGTTCTTGTGGGCGTGCTCCCGTGATACAGCCGGCTGTATCACTCGGCCCCGCCCCCCCGGCGCGCCACGTCTTTGGATGTGATTGACAGCAGCGCAAGCCAATGGCTACGCTGCTTTCAATCAACCAATGAATGAGCCGGAAAGATGGCCGAGAAGCCTGCGCGTTCACGGCGCAGGACTTTCGAGGGGTCAGGTAAGTAAACGGGGGGTTCGGGGGGCCTCTAATCTGCAGATGTTTTTTCACCTTAATGCATAGAATGCATTAAGGTGAAAAAACTTTTACCTTTACAACCCCTTTAATACATAGGTTAAAGTGAAGTGTTATATTACAGTTGTTGATTTTCTAATGCCAATAATATGATTCCACTTTTGATTATTGAACTTTTTGGTCTGTTGCATTAACCATTTTTCTTATATTCCTGTATGTAACTGGCACTAAATTAAAGTGAATTATTCACAATTGTCTATCTTAATGTGTCATGGGATTTCACTAGGGTGTCATCAGATTCAGATATAAGATATACCTACATACTTATCAAAGCCAACACCTACTGGTGCACTGTATACAGTATGTACAATCTTTGTTTGACGTCCTGGAACCACCAAATACCATAAGATACCAGCAGCACTGTAACTCTGAAACACAGAAAAGGTTGGAGTCACCACTAACCTTACTGGTAAGTATTACTAATCTTTTATACATTGTTTGTATTTATTTTCTTTTTCATCAAGTGGTAAAAAGCAACTTTAAGCGGAACGGCAGTTCTACTATAAGAAACAGCAAGCAGGCATGCTTTTATTGCGGAAAAGACATGCACTGTCTCTTCTGCAATAAGTTGCCCCTACCTGCCTTCCCTCTGTATTTTCCACCACTGTAAACTGAGCTGTGTATGTCCAGCTCAGCCTTCAGTGCTGGACTGGTCTCTGAGTGCCAGAATCAGGCCAGAATCAGGGCCGTTTCCAAGCAAAATGGACATGGAGGCCCCCCAACCCTCCCCCCGCAAAGCCTACAAGTACGACAGCATAGCGATACAGTTTAAGTTCACCCACACTTTATATAAATAAAAAAGGTTTACGGTGCAAATACTGCTGTTGCATATAATGAGCATAAAATTTGAACATTTTCAACAATTGAACATTTGCAAAAAACACCACTGTACCATAAAATCAATATACATTAAAAAAAGTGCACAATAACTAAATCCAGCATACTTAAAACACACACACATACAGTACATGCATACACACTCACATTAACATTTTTCAGTTCTTCCTCCCCCCTCCTTACCGTACCATGCGGCAGGAGATTCAGTTTCCTGTTCCCGGCCGGACTGACAGGAAGAGAGCACTCAGTGTGCACTTCCTGTCAGTCTGGCAACAGGAAACTGAATCTCCTGGCCGGCTGGACTGACAGAAGGAAGGAAGAGGAGCTCGGCCACGCTACAGGGAAGGGGAAGTGACGAGAGAGGCCGCAGTGCTGCAGGCAGGGGCGTTGCTAGGTCTACAAAAGATTGGGGCTAGATCCCATAGCAGCGGAGTAAAAGAAAGTCATACGCATGTATATAATATACACAATATATATATTCACACATATATACACACACTGCAAAGGCTGCGGACATGGTACAGGGGCCAGAGGCTGCGGACATGGTACAGGGGCCAGAGGCTACGGACATGGTACAGGGGCCAGAGGCTGCGGACATGGTACAGGGGCCAGAGGCTGCGGACATGGTACAGGGACCAGAGGCTGTGGAGGGGTCTTACCGGGCTGTGATGAGAGGTGCGCGCCACTGCTGAGACCTCACAAAGTGCCACTGCTGCCTTACATTTAAAAATGGTGCCATTATGTCACTGCACATGCGCCTGCACGTTCGAAAAGGACTGACCATGTACGGGCTAGCCCAAGCGGCGGCGGCGCATGTGCAGATAACACTCCAGCCCCCTCATCATAACATACAGGTTTAATGTTACTTCATGGTATGTAATGAGGCTAGGGTTTTAGTGGAGGAAAAGAGCAGTGCAGCTGGTTGGAGCATGAAAACAGGTAGGTGAAAGAGGCTCCCCCCCCCCCACACACACTGCAAGAATGGACTTTATCCTAATTTCTTTGAGATGGGCTGTATTATGGCACCACATCCTTTGCTGTTTTTGCGCAAATTCATGAATATGTTAGAAATATACTGGGACTTTTGAGGTGCTACAGAGATATTCTACATACACAAATATTAAAAAGAATTATTTTGTAAAAATGCATCTATGTATGTAGTACCAGAAATTAAGTCCCATTATATTTCTAACATATTCAAGAATTTTACTTTCACCATGCCTGTCCTGCTGAGGTACAGGATAGGTTTAAAGCACAGCAGAGGCGGCTCTCTAATTAGGCAAATTAGGCGGTCGCCTAAGGCCTCACACTCACAGGGGCCTTGCGGCCGCCTAATTTGCCTAATGTCAGCGTCATCGGATCTCTCTATTACCCCTCTCTCTTTCTCACCTCCCCCTCTCTTCCCCCTCTTGCATTGGCTGAATATGTCTGATGGGTGAGGATGTGCTAGATCCGTGCATTTTCTGCAGCCATTTTTCTTGCTTGAATTATTTTTCCCATTATGGCCGTGAGTGGGGCCTCATGTCTAAGTTTTGCCTAAGGCCTCACAAAGCCTAGAGCCGCCTCTGAAGCACAGATCTATACAGTGTGGAAGGTAGAACAATTGTGACTCACAGGAGAAGAATGCAGTCTGCCATCCGTCCTGTTATCTTGCCTTGGGGAGCTCCGGTGACTACTTTGTGGGTAGCAATGATCACTACTGTGTTCTTCTGCTTTCTCTGTCCTCCCCCCGGGAGAGGAGGGAGAGGGAGACTCGGGTGCTGCCTGACACACACAAGCATGGAAGAGATCGAGTTTCTCCTTTCTGGACAGTACTCTGCATGCTCGCTACCTGCTCCTCACTTGTCCATTGACCCGAGGAGTGTCTTATATGAGCAGTGAAAATGTCCAGGCTCCAGGGTCGACATTCTCCTCCTCCCTCGCTCAGCTCAATGTCCAATGTGCGCTAGTTGTCAACGCTGACATTTCCCATCCTTCCTCCAGCTAGCTCCTCTCCTGCTCAGGACTCAGATTTGGCGCCACAAATTCAGCTTCTCTGGAGCCAATGAGAGAGGAGGGGTGTGAATTAAAGGCGGAAGCCTCCCCGCAATTAGTGAATAGCGAGCGATTCTCTCTCTTCTATATTTACCCACATCCACAGCACCCGATAAGAGACTCTGGGCTATGGGTCTCAGATTCGGGGCTACAGCCTGGGAAGGAGAAGTTGGGGGCCCCAGGCCAGCTCGGGGCCCCAAGCAATTGCTTGTTTTGCCTGTCCTGTAAGCGACGGACCTGACCAGAATGATGGCCTTCTGCGTATGCGCAGTAGTGACATCATTCCCGATGGCCAGAGAAGATGCCCAAAGGCCAACACTCAAGATTTTAGCACCGGTACGAGACCATTGGACAGGCGAGTATTAAGCCTTTAGTCCTGCTTAAAGGTGTAAGAAAATACAAGATGAATTATGCAGCAGTGACCCATCTTTACAGTCATGTGTTCTGTCAAGCTCCGTTTCTATGTTTAGCGTTTTTTGACTGAAGAGTCATGTGAAGTCTCTTGACAAAAACCTTTCCCTTACCTTTAAGTGTTTGCGGCATGACACATGCACTGTGCAATGTACACCCTGACTCTCTTTTCGGCATGGCGAGATGAGATACCTGTGGATAGGAGGTAGCTGTGTCTTAATATGCAAATATGTGTGTGTTGGGAGCTCACCCATTTCCAATCTAGGTTTATTTCCTCCTTAATTTAGACCATCAATAGTTCCTGTTCACAGCTCAGCAGAAGCATATCAATGGGTCTCATCTTTACACATTTACTTCATTGATTACATATGCAAGCTATCACAGAAATGTGATGCTTAGAAAGCAATTCTAAAATAAAGCCATATAGGATTGAATGTTAAAGAACATATTTTAAGCTTCCTTTCTTTCTGAGAAGTCTTCATGATGGAGGGTGCTTCTGGAAGCCAAGCTGTTCAACTGTCTTATCAACCCTACCCTTATGTTAACCTTTTGAAAATGCCTGTCTTTAAATTAAACCAAGTGCGTAATGTGCTAGAAGTAGCACAATTACTTACAATATGCTGTATTTGCACTGTTTGCTATTGCTGTAGAAGACAGGATTAATTCAGATGTACAAAATGCAAGCCAATGTTCTGTGGTTATATCAAATGAAAGCCGATAATTAATATTTCATGAGGTGTGAGTACTCTCTAATGAAAGGAAGATGATTTCACTACATACCATTAAAGATATTCTCTTTGTTCTTCTCTGCAATTAGCAATGATAACATGCTTTTAAATTAGAAAACAATTTCAGCGGTAGTAAATTTTGCATGCATGACAACACCTTAAAATCAGTGTATTAAAGCACACCTAAACCTTCTATGAACCTGAGCTCCCCCACCCACCTTGATGCTCACTGTTAAAAACAATAAAACTCCATAAATACCACTATTTATTAACCTCCATAAATCAAGGCCTGTTCCATTCTACACAAAACAAATTGGGCGAGGTTGTTCTTATAATATATGGTGTTATGATCTGATCAGAAAGTTTATGTAATATATTAATAGGACAATTGCAATTCAGAACAGGTCTCATGGAATGTCCATTATTATTTTATTAGTATTATTATTGCCAGGGGTCAAGTCCTGGGGAAAAAAGTGTGGGAACTCCCACCCAAGATCCACTCCCCCACCAAAAAAAAGAAAAAATGATACGCTCAAACACTGCCTTAGGTAGGTTAGGTTTTTAGCCTCTGCAAACGTACTTGTTGCACGGGCTCCTCGCAGGTCTTGGCGGCAGCAGCAGCAATCTCCTCTGCTCTTTCATCCCGCCTCCCGGCTTATGAATGACATCATGCCAGGCGGGCGGGACTAGGAGGAAGCTTGATCCGACATACAGGGAAGTGACTACATACCCGCACCGCTCTGCCTCTGCTGCAGATATTAGAGTGTACCCCCCATTAGTGCAGACTCCCAGGACAAACCCCCCCCATTAGTGCAAATCCCCCATTAGTGCAACCCCCCATTAGTGCAAACCCCCCATTAATACAGACCCCCAGGAAAAACCGTCCCATTAGCACAGACTCCCCCCATTAGTACAGACTCCCCCCCATTAGTACAGACCCCCAGGACAAACCCCCATTAGTGCAGACCCCCAGGACAAACCCCCCATTAGTACAGACTCCCCCCACTAATACAGACTCCCCCCAGGACAAATACCCCCATTAGTGCAGACCCCCAGGACAAACCCCCCATTAGTACAGACCCCCCAGGACAAACCCTCCCATTAGTACAGACTCCCTCCCATTAGTACAGACCCCCCCAGGACAAACCCCCCATTAGTGCAGACCCCCCAGGACAAACCCCCCATTAGTACAGACTCCCCCAGGACAAACCACCCATTAGTACAGACCCCCCCAGGACAAACCACCCATTAGTACAGACCCCCCCAGGACAAACCCCCCCATTAGTACAGACCCCCAGGACAAACCCCCCCATTAGTACAGACCCCCCCAGGACAAACCCCCCCATTAGTACAGACCCCCAGGACAAACCCCCCCATTAGTACAGACTCCCCCCAGGACAACCTCCCCACCCCCTCTATTACTACAGAACCCCCCAGGAAAAACACCACCTCTCCCCTCCCCTCCATTACAGTACATAAAAACACCTGGGCAGCAGCTGGAGAGTAGACAGTCAGTGTGCAGCCGTGCCACCCGAGTGGAGCACAGATCGCAGCAGGCAGGAGTTGTTTTAGACACAGAGAGGAGGAGAACAAGTGTCAGGCACGGACCACCCCCCTAAGCGACGTCACTGAGCGGCTAGTCTCTCTCCACACAGAGACAGCCGCTCCGATCCCTGGCTGCTTCAATCTCCTCCTCTGACAAGAGGAGGGAGGGGGGACAGGCTTATGCTAGGAAAACACAGCGGCGGCGGTGGCGGCGACCGCCGGGGAGAGCCGCCTCTCGACACAGACAAGGAGAGGAGGAGGATGGATGGGAGCACTCTGGCGCTTCAGCGCCCCCACCTCTGTGGCGCCTGGGTGAACTGCACCCGCGTAGGATCGATCCTGCCTGCAAAGGGAACGGCGTTCCTGCTGTGAAAAAAGTGCAGGGACGCCGTTCCCACGCGTTCCGGCAGGACTCGAGCCCTGATTATTGCACAGGTTTTATAAAGTGCCAACAGTTTGCGCAGCGCTTTACAACATGAGGGCAGACAGTACAGTTACAATACAAGCCAATACTGGAAGAATCGGAGGGCCCTGCTCGTTAGAGCTTACAATAATGTAATACAAAAGGTAATAACTGTGGGGAATGAGCTGATGGGGAAAATAAAAGTACAGTTGTTAGATGGGGGCAGGATAGGCTAGTCTGAAGAGAAGGGTTTTCAGGAATCGCCTAAAAATGAACAGAGTAGGACATAGTCAGACAAACTGAGGTAGGGAGTTCCAAAGGATGGAAGAGGCTCAGGAGAAGTCCTGGAGGCGGCCATGGGAGGTGGGGACAAGAGAGCTAGAGAGTAGGAGGTCTTGGCATAATTGAAGAGAACAAACTGGTTGGTAATTTGAGACTAGGTTAGTGATATATTTGGAGGCCGAGTTGTGGAAGGCTTTGTAAGTTGTTGTTTGTATTTTGAATTTAATTCATTGGATGAGTGGAAGCCAGTGGAGGGATTGACAGAGAGGAGTAGCAGACACTGACTGGTTAGTAAGGTGGATGAATTTGGCAGCAGCATTAATGATGGACTGAAGGGGGGGGGGGGGTAACCTATGTAGAGGTAAGCCAATGAGGAGGGAGTTTCAGTAGTTGAGGCGAGAGATGACCAGAGAGTGAATCAGAAGCTTTGTGGTGGCATTGGCTAGGAAGGGGCATATTTTGGAGATGTTGCATAGGTAGAGGTAGTTTTTTGAATTTAAAAAATTCAGAAATTCAGCTTAAAGTGGTTATAAACCCTTACATATACCCACTGAAGTTGCTAGCTTCAGGTAATACACAGAGAAGAAACAAATCCTACTACATAACCTGTACCTGTTTATCTGCAGCCCTCTCTTCTTTACAGCCATTCAAAGTAAAGTTAGACAGCATTCTCTAGCTCCAGAGTGCAGGGGGTGGGGATCTGATGTCACATCCTGCACAGCACACAGCTGAGTGTAACCTGAGACCTGAGTGGAGGGAATGGACAACCCCCTCTACGCAGTCTCATAGAGAAACATGCACAGCTGAATTTGTCAATCACCTGCTGTGTGCTGGGGGCGATGTCTCCAGGGATTGCTTGACAGTTGATCATCCCACCCCTGCTTCACTATTCTTCTCCTTTCCCTTTAATCACCCCTTTACTGCTTTTCAACCTCTTTCTCCTCTCCCCCCTTCCTCAACCATGGGCTTTATTATGTGGTTGTTATTGCATACCTATTTTGAAAATAAATACATGTTATCCAATTGGGGTCTATATGTTGAATGATGAAACTGTGTAGATACATATGTAGCGTCCTCACCACTCTCACCCCTTCTCATTCACGGCTTGTCTGTCTCGTCTAGGGGTTAACACTGGGGGGAGGGATGAGATACACCACGGCCCATGTCCTCACAGGTGTAGAGGTGAAGGCCAGAACTATCAGGCTTGTGTATGTGTCCCAGAGTCCAATCCTTTCCTCGGATAGACTCCCCTTTGCTCCTAGTAACCAGAGTTCCACACACTGAATGGGTCCAACTCGTATTTATTCTTCTCAATAAACAGTCAAACAGCACAGACAGGTTGGGACCCATGTAACACTTCAGTATTCGTAGGGAGTAGGCCAAGGCACAATTCTTCTAGTTAAAGCTAACCACTGTAGTATCACCAGTGGCGAATAGTCACTGCCACTGACTATATGAGGTAGAACCTGAATTACCTTCACCTTACCTGTCAGGGGAAGGCAATCCGTCCAAGGGAGTCACCGGAGGCCTCTCTGTCACCAGCAATACTGCGCCGGACTCTCCAGAGAAGTTCCGCTCACCAGTCTTCTCGACCTCAGACACGGGCACCCAAGGAGTTAGGGCCCCCTCGGATTCCTTCGCCCTTGCGGAACTCAGTCAAAGGTACTGAGCTCCAGGCCTCCGCCACAGTACCTCACCCCAGGCTAAAGGTGCCTGAGATGGACTCCATCTCTCGCTCCGGCCAGGTCTGGGCCCGGAACTCGAACGCCAGCACCCAAGCTGAAGGTGCCTGGGTGCGGCTGCGTCCTCCGACTCTGAACCCTAAAGTCAGGGCGTCCGCCCCTTTTATCCCCACGCCTTTCGCGTCACAGCAGGTTCCCCGCCCTGCTGTACCTGCGCCAGGAAAGGACAAAATGGAAGCAGTCTTGCGGTGAGTGTTCAACCTCGGCCCATGGTGACAATGCCACCTGCAGGCCACAGGGAACCTCACACCACCAGAGTCCTCCAAGAACCACAAAAGGCCTCAGATTCCCTGACAATCAATGCATCTGGGTTACACCACCACCCAGATGCTTTCCCAAAGATCAAACACCTGCTACACTCTCCCCCTGGTAATTTGACACTGGTCCCCAGTGTCTGGTGCAAACCCATGTCCCCAGAAATTGGTGACATAAATTCGGCCCAGAGACCAAACTCAGCAATTTTGCCATGAATTGTGCCAAGACCTAAAATGGGAAAGAAACAGGTATATAACACAATTAACTTTGCAATAAAATACTCTAAATATTTCACATATTTACATTTCACCCTCCCCTAGCTATCTAAGGACCACCCCATTCTCAGAAGCCTTGATAGACGAGTCTCCTGCAGAGGGAAGAGAAAGAAAACACACATCCTAACATAACATATGTGTCTGCTTGGAACAAATGGGTCTATCCGAGAAGAAATCCATTCATTCCAATGAGTGTTGCATAGTGTACAAAAAAACAAACTATCGTTGCGCAACACTGCCACCTGGTGACAATGCCGCGGTAAAGACACTTATCAGCTTCAGATGAACTTCTGCTCTTCTGTGCGGTGACCCTGCTCTGGCTAAACCCCAAAGTCACTGATTTCTCTTTTCCTTCTTCCTTTTTTTTTTTCTGGCTGGGAGAAGAGAAAAAGGAGAACCAAAATAACAGCTCCCATTTCTCCAAAGAGTAAAAATGTGCCAAAGGAAAAAAAATAGAGCACAGTTCCAGTCATCTAGTAGCAATGGAAAAAAAATTAAAAGGAGTCTCTTACTCCTACAAATAGAACTTGGGATCTGGCAAACACAAAGGTTTCAAGTGTTGGTCAAAAGCCTCCACATGGTACTCAATGCTCCCTCCATCCTTCCGACAAATTACCACTTTGTCTGCATGGATATGCCTTCCTACCACCCACTTTGCCTTA
Source organism: Rana muscosa (assembly GCA_029206835.1). NCBI lineage: Eukaryota > Metazoa > Chordata > Amphibia > Anura > Ranidae > Rana > Rana muscosa. The sequence continues at coordinate 643,140,869 of CM055117.1, read as the reverse complement.
CAGTGCTTGAACTTTCTGGTGACTGTAGGTGAGCATGCGAGGTATCCGCGTGCATGAGGTACTTTCAGCTTAGTCCAGATAAAATCATTGTACCATCGCTGCCGAAAAACTTCCACCTCGTAGAGCAACTCTCGGGGTAGATATGGGTATTCCCACCCATATTCTCGGGCAACTTTCTGGCAAAAGAGACGCTGCAGCCTAGCCAGAGATGGCATTGTGGCACGGTCTCCTACTCCAGGTAACACAATGGACTCCGGATGGCGAGGTACACTCTCCACCTCTGTAGATTTAGGCTTAGGAGCCCGCAGTGACGCCCGTTGCACTCCCGCAACAGGAGCAGGTGAAACACTTGATGGCTCAAGAAGTGGGATCACAGATAGGGAACCAGATTCCTCCCTTGGCTCCGAGGCCTCCACCCGGGGTGTACTATCCCCAATGGACATAGGTGGGTCCCTTAAGACACGGGACACGGGTAGCTTCATCTTGTCCCATCCCTTCTTGTGGAAGATCTCATCTATCTCCCCATCATCACCAGCATCTGATAGCGACTCTAGGTTGGAGGTGTCATAACACTCTGCGGGCAGGTAATTCCCGGTACTCACAGTATCACCCCCCTCAATGAGCTCCACCGACTCTGGGCTCCCGACACCTCCAACCACACACACAGTCCCGACCCCTGGCTCACCTGGGCCTCTTGAAGAACAGGGACGTCCAGGGCTCTTCCCTCCGGATCCATCCAGGCCAGGCAAGTGACGGGCGAAGCTCTTCCACGACCACAGGATGCCATCACCAGGCCAACTTTCCTCTTTGGTGGTGGGAGCAGGGAGCTTGTGGTGACCGAGGCAGCATCCTCAAATTTCTCTCTCTTGATCTCCGCTTGGGCTGTCACGTCGCCCTGGTCAGCGCGCGCGGGAAACGCATAGGCATCGATCTCTCCCTCTGGAGTGGCAGTCCCTGTGATGTAGTTGAGGTGGAAGGCACTAGGCTTGTGCAATTAGTTTCGTAACGAATCGGAATTCGTCCGAATTTAGCAACTTTCGGACATTCGGAAGCATTCGAATTTCCGAACAAAGCGAATAAAACCGAATCCGAAATAAATTATACCGCAAATAGCGAATGCCCGAATGTCTTCGGCATAATTCGTTATGAAAAAGTTACGAATGTACGAATCCATACGAAGCACAATAACACTCACTCTGCTCTGCTCTCTGCTTCTCCCTCACCGTGCTGAACTCCCTCTCAAAATGGTGTACAGGGGCGGAGGCTATAGCCGCATGTAGAAAACGAAAGTAAAATACGAGATTTCTAATCCATTCGAAGCACAATAACACTCTGCTCTGCTCTCTGCTTCTCCCTCACTGTGCTGAACCCTCTCAAAATGGTGTACAGGGGCGGAGGCTATAGCCGCATGTAAAAAACAAAAGTAAAATACGAGATTTCGAATTGTTACAAATAACCGCTATGTATTTAGAAAAGTACAAATCTATTCGAAGCACATTAGGCATAATAGGCAGCGTCGTTGTGAGAGAGACACGGAAAATTACGAATCAACTAACCCAAAAAAAGTTACGAAAGTAGGAGTTGTGTCCAGAATCAACGAAAAACCATGTACTCTACCGAAAGTACGAATTATAAATCAACTAAAAATTAAACGAAAAATGTCGCTTGCGAAAATACGAATTAGTTCGAACACGAAAAATCCCGCCTAGCAAAATTACAAATGATTACGAATCAACAGGACCGGAAAGAAACAAACCGAAACAAAACAAATTTTTCCGTTGTGCACAAGAAACGAACCGAAACCAAACAAATTTTTCCATTGTGCACAAGTCTAGAAGGCACGCGGCCTTTCTGTGGATGGCTCCACCTCAAAAAGAAACTCTTTGCAGACCTTACATCGCCCGAACGGCTTCAGCTGGACCACCAGTCCCGAACAGCCGGGACAGATCACACTGAGGGCCTCTATGTCTCTGCAGGTATATAGAGCCAACCATCCTCGGGCCTTGGTCTTATTCCCGTATCCGTAATCTGTGCAGCAAAGGAAGTCATCTCGGTGCCCAAAGAAGCAGGAATCCACGGGGTACTTGAAGTCATCCTGACTGCTGCTCCAATGCGCACTGACCACTTTGCGCCGGAATCTCCACGTGTGTCCTTCCACATGGCCAGACTCCTCCCACACTCTGCATTTGTTTGCGGGCTTTCTCTTCTCCCCACCCACGAACTGCGCAGCTATGGTTTGCCTCGTGGCGCATTGGCCAATATGGCCGACCTACTCGGAACTCCTCCGGGCAGCAAAGTTCAAATTCAGACACCATACACATCCCGGACACGATGCCCCCACGTGTTGCGTCCTCACCCCTTCTCATTCACGGCTTGTCTGTCTCGTCTAGGGGTTAACACTGGGGGGAGGGATGAGATACACCACGGCCCATGTCCTCACAGGTGTAGAGGTGAAGGCCAGAACTATCGGGCTTGTGTATGTGTCCCAGAGTCCAATCCTTTCCTCGGATTGACTCCCCTTTGCTCCTAGTAACCAGAGTTCCACACACTGAATGTCTCCAACTCATATTTATTCTTCTCAAAAAACAGTCAAACAGCACAGACAGGTTGGGACCCATGTAACACTTTAGTATTCATAGGGAGTAGGCCAAGGCACAATTCTTCTAGTTAAAGCTAACCACTGTAGTATCACCAGTGGCGAATAGTCACTGCCACTGACTATATGAGGTAGAACCTGAATTACCTTCGCTAGCACAGCCCGTCAGGGGAAGGCAATCCGTCCAAGGGAGTCACCGGAGGCCTCTCTGTGACCAGCAATACTGCGCCGGACTCTCTAGAGAAGTTCCGCTCACCAGTCTTCTCGACCTCAGACACGGGCACCCAAGGAGTTAAGGCCCCCTCGGATTCCTCCGCCCTTGCGGAACTCAGTCGAAGGTACTGAGCTCCAGGCCTCCACCACAGTACCTCACCCCAGGCTAAAGGTGCCTGAGATGGACTCCATCTCTCGCTCCGGCCAGGTCAAGGGCACCTGGGCCCGGAACTCCGGAACGCCAGCACCCAAGCTGAAGGTGCCTGGGTGCAGCTGCGTCCTCCGACTCTGAACCCCAAAGTCAGGGCGTCCACCCCTTTTATCCCCTCGCCTTTCGCGTCACAGCAGGTTCCCCGCCCTGCTGTACCTGCGCCAGGAAAGGACAAAAAGGAAGCAATCTTGCGGTGAGTGTTCAACCTCGGCCCATGGCGACAACGCCACCTGCAGGCCACAGGGAACCTCACACCAGCAGAGTCCTCCAAGAACCACAAAAGGCCTCAGATTCCCTGACAATCAATGCATCTGGGTTACACCACCACCCAGATGCTTTCCCAAAAATCAAACACCCGCTACACATACAATATTCTATAAGAAAGAAAGGCGCCTCTAAGTGCAGTATTAAGAGATTTATTATATAGCACAAGGGTTTAAAAACACTTACAGGATCGTAGAATTAGTGAGGCATGTAAAGCAGAGTCCTCATGTGAGTTCCTAGTCCTTCCTCTGTCTGCAAGTGGGGAGCAGGGAGAACTGTCCAGCAGCTGTCAGAATTCTTCAATGGCGTGCAGAAGCGAGTAGACAGTGAGGTGGCCTGGGTTCCGGATTCACGCTGGAACGCACAAGGCCAATGGGCCATAACGCATTTCGTAGCACGGGCGGCTTCTTCGTGAGACTATCGCTGCTCTGGCTGCACTTGCGGCATGTCTTTAGTAATACAACCCCGATTGCCATCAGTCATTCATTTACCAAGTCCTTACTCCTCGCCTTGCTCCTCCCTCACACCTCTCATAAGTCCACCTGGAAAATATGGGCATTGGCCTGACGAAGGAGCCGCGCATGCTCCGAAACGCATTACCGCCCACTGGCCACTGCCCTCCACTGATGCCATCGGCCTCGTGCATTCCAGCGTGAATCTGGAACCCAGGCTGCCTCACTGTCTCCTCGCTTCTGCACGCCATTGGAGAATTCTGACAGCTGCTGGATGGCTCTCCCCGGTCTCCATTTGCAGACAGAGAAAGGACTAGGAACTCACATGAGAACTCTGCTTTACACGCCTTACTAATTCTATGATCCTGTAAGTGTTTTTAACCCCTTGTGCTCTATATTAAATATCTTAATACTGTAATTAGAGGCGCCTTTCTTTCTTATATAACCTTCCAGAGTTGCTTCTTCTCAAACAAGCGCTGCCTGAAGTGCCATCTGTCCACCACTATCCTAGACCGGCCATCCGCCTCCACCAGCGTGCCCTCACCTCTTCTCTTTCTGCACATACAATATTCTGTCTACATTTAATGTTAATATAACATTAATAACAATTTTGGAACATAGAAGCATGTATACATATCTCTACCTCCTTCTGTTTCCTAAATCTCTATGATTAAATGCGTATTAAAACCAAAAATGTAGTATATTGTAGCTTACCAATTCTTATATGTGGTGGCTACATTTGTTGTCTTTTTTTTCCGGTCCAACTGTCCAGAAAAATTGGCAGTTAGAGGGTTGGGACAAACCATTTAACACCGACAGGGATGCTTACAATGCTCAGCTTTTATTTATTTATGTCCAAAAGATGCTGAAAAGAACCAATTGAAGATCCTGCCAATCTGTACATTTGAATGTCATTGTGCCTTTCAGGATGTTAGCACTATGCCAGGATTTAATGATACTACTACCTTTCCCTCTGCATTGGTTACTTTGATGGAGCACGTACATTTGTTTTTAGCCGTTCTGTAATCTCTTTCCTATGTTACAGTATATTTACTGAACTTTAAACGAACTCTAGTTATTTTCCTGCAAAAGTATCCATTCATTCTGTCTTCATGTGATGATTGTATAGAAAACCAGCCAATGTCAGACAACCACTGTTCTGTCATTTCAAAGTTTGTTACAATTGGCTTCAGAATGATCACAGGAAAGATAAGGTCACCAACATTTAGATGTCAAATGCCTTTTAAAGGCAGATAATCTATATAATTCCAGACATTTCATGAAGTGTCAAGGCAAAGATGAATAAATAAGGCAAAATATCAGAGAACACATGAAATGCTTTTAGCATGACATTCTTACTTTTGTCCACTCAATTTTTCTTACCGATGAACAAAATAATCGTATTCACAGTTAATTTCTTGGTAAATTAGTTTAAAACACTTTAAAAAAAGGGCATCTGCTAAGAAACAAGCTTCTATGTATTGTATGACTAACATTAAAGGCAACAGTTTGCTATAAAAATGCATTTGTGTTTTATTTAAAACAAATTTGGACTTTTGCTTAAAGCTTTATTTAATAGTTGTATTTGAACGTTACATTACAAGTAAAACATTTTAGTTAATTGAGGGTCCAGGTTTTCCATCTTCCACTTATTTGTGTTTCTTCTATAAGTGCTGAATGGGCAGCTTAGGGAGCTCCTGTCGTTAAATAAATATATAAAAAAAAAAAAAACTGCGCATGAAAGTACAGTTACCAGTACCACATCCATTGCAGTGAATATTTTCTCTCTTACTGGTAGAAACATCAGCAAGCATTGGAATCTTTGCTTTCTTGCCAGTAGAAACTTAAGAATCTTACATTCTGGAGTGTGTTGGTTGCCTCTATAACCCCATTGTGGCTTCCCCTCTTCCCATTCACTATATCAATTGGTTTTCCCTTCAAAGCTGCAGAGTGGTGGGGTTGGGAGCCAGAGCGTGCAACTGCCAACACACCCAGAAGTGAAGTTTCTACTGGCTTCTAGCTCTACAAGGGAGCAATGTTTGGCTGCAATGAAGGGGTTACTGGTATGCATTATACCTGTACTTTCATATACACATAAACATACATGTAGCACTACCCCCGTAGGAGCTGCTGGTTATTTTTGGTCCTGCCGTTACCCCACACTTCACTGTCCCAGAACTTTGAGTCTAAATTGGGCAATGTGCCCACAGATGCATGTACCAGTCACTTAGTCTTTTTCCAATGCTTTTTTATTAAACACAACTTGCAGCAGTAGAGGGATGGAGGGTTGGGGGAATTCAGATACCTTGTACAGATCACTGAGGAACTTGAGATCCTGGAGACAAGTACACTTGCTGTCAACGGATCTTGCTCACCCGGATAGGCCTCTCTCACCGGCCCAGCAGCCGGAATGATGCACGGACAAAAGTCTCTGCCACAGACTCAATGATAGTAATAAACTGTTGAACAACCCTCTGTCACAGGATTTGGTAATCAGTAATTGACTGAGCGAACACAGCTACACAGTACCAAAGTCCTTTAAGCCATCCGGCAGTACTGTGAGGTAGATTGGTTAGGATGCATCCTCCAATTGAGTCACCAGGCTCCTCTTGAGATACCAGCCTTCTGCTCGGTCCTCTCCAAGAAGAGTCCTCCCTGGATCCTCCAAATGCTCGGCTTCTTCCCGCAGGCAAGACCATCCCCGGACCAGTAGGCCCTAGACAGACTTCCGGGCCCACTTGCAGCAACGTAGCCTCGGGCCAGCAGGGCCCCGAGGCAGAAGAGGAGTTGTCATATACCTTAGGCCAGGCGGGCCATGAGGTCAGAGAGAGAGAAAAATGGCGTCTGACTGGACTGCTTCTGGGGAAGGGACACCCAATACACTTCAGCCTGTTGTATTTCCAACACTGGCCGGTGGTGACAACGACACCTACCGGCGATAGTGGGAAATGCTCCCAACACAGCCAAAGCTGTAACAGAGACTAATTTAGCCATAAACATTACATTCTGAACTATGTACAATTCAGATGACCCACTAAATTTACATGATAGCGTCTGGTCGACAGGAGCAGGGCGCTACATACAGTATGCCATTTTGTAAAATTTTGCACTTAATTACAGTGTCTTTTTAGACTGGACCTGTGTTTTGTCCATGAAAAAGGTTCACCTAATAGGTGGCTTCTCAAAATGCACATACTTGGCTTTCCTTTCTTCTTTTTAGTTACCAGGGATAAGCTTAAACATCAGGTACTCCATTTTCTCCCATATTACAACACTGATGCTTTTGATTGGCAGCTCCTGCACCCAGAGCTTTCACGGTGGAGAAAGTTATCAACTCTCTGTGAGCTTCTTGTCAGGACTTGGGGCTTCCTGTCATCACTCCCTGTGGCCAAATGGTGCTTTGGAGGGTAAAACACACGTTCAGGTAATGTCTTACACAAAAGCAGCTTCCAACTCCAATCTAGAAAAAAACAAAAACCCCTAGTCCTCTTTTACATGGGCTTTACAATCAAGTCTGGCTGTTAGTGTTTCAGGCGGACCTGACTGAAAGCTCCATGCAGTTCTATGGGCAGACGGGTGGCCTATCTCTATGTCCATCTAGGTCCAGAAAATAAAAAAGAGAAGAACTGATGTAAAATGAATTGGAGACAGATGTACAAACTGATGCAACCTGAATCAGTATTCATCAATTTTTTTTACCACAAAACAAGACTGAACTGATGATTCCCATGTGACAGGAAAGCAGATCGTCATTCTCTTTAATCACTTCTAATCATTTTACCCAGTCCTGATTTATTTATTTTTTTACCCCCAAATACCTTTTTTTTACTTGGAACATGCACTTTTGGCTTTCTCACCCAGGTGAGAATGACAATTCCCCTGGCCAAAACCTCTTGGGATACTCACATCACACATCCTAGGAGGCTTTAGCGCAATCTCCAGCACACTGCACATGTGCAGGGGTGTGTCTTTAGGGGTCCTTCTGCAAGAAACTGGAAGAGACCATCTCCCTAAGGAGGTAAGAAGAGAAGATCATAGTTTAGGCCCAGCATGTCGAGGCAGAGTGGTATGTTACACCATACAACAATAAATTCTTGAAATGTGCAAGTATGGTTTTTGAGGTCAGCCCAGCAGTTAAGGTACTGGCACACAGACAAAAAATGCCTGTGTATACGTGATTAATATTATTTTCGGTTTTAACCTTTATTTGCCATCTGTGCAAACAAGGTTCACAGCATGACAAGTACAATGGGCTTCAGACAAAAATAATAGCGTAAACTAATAAGAAATTATCTAACACCAATGTCAGAATTTATTTTAATTCTAGTATTCACATCACAAGGCTAGATGAAGGACTGACATGACAGAAAAGCAGGCAAACAATCTGGACTCAATAGACCTTCCCGGCCCTATTACTCTTACTGATGCTGAAAGACTTACATTCATGCTTTCATTTCAACAGAGACATTTTCAAGTTTATGACACTTATAAATTGAGCATTCACTACTCACCTGCTAGAGAAACTGCCATTCAAGCTTTTGCTGCAGCTTTTATCACACTGAGCTTAGAGGAAACTGAAAAAGTTTTATTTATTTCCAATTAATCACTTAATAGAAGCAAACTATAAGAGCAATAATAAAGATGTGCGAAAAGCAATATCCTGTACCAAAAAAAAAAAATCCTGTTTCCTGCAGTCGGATTATATTTCAGCTATATGTTGCTTTTTGGTTTTGAGGTTTACCATTTCACTTTTCATTTTCCTACTTAATTCGTTTTAATCACAGAAAGTACGTTTTTTTCTGTTATGTAAAATATGACATACGTGTTAAATATATTTTACTCTCTCCAAAACCCTTTGCCGTAGAAATAATAAATAGCAATATCTTTATGTAATAAAGAATGCAGAGCATTTTCCCCTACAGTTACTGTAAGTAACAATCACATCCACTATTTAGGGCTCTAAAGTGGTGTCAAAGGGATTGATTTACTAAAGGCAAATAGAGACTGTTTGCAAGGGGAAGGGAAGTTGCACTTTGCATGCAAGGACATTTTCTCCAGAACTTCACAAATAAGGTAAAGCTCAGATGACAGACATCATCCATTTGTGTGCAAGCAAAAATATATATTTTTTATTTCCCTTGTGATATTCATTAGACATGTGCATTCGTTTTCGTCCGAATGCATTTTCGTCCGAATTTCAGGTATTTTCGTTATCGTTTTAACAAACGATAACGAAAGCGCAGAATCCGAAAACCGAAAGATCCGACATAAACAAATGCTTTATTTTCATTTTCGTTGCGGCAACAGTTCGATATAAATAGGAGATTTGACATGATGCTGACAATAACAATCTGTGTCTATCGAACCTGTGGTGCCTAACCTTAACTCTATTAGCCCAAGATTATTCTACATAGAGAAAAGATTCGACATAGAGAGAAAAGATTCAACATTATAGAGAGAAAAGATTCAACATTGTAGAGAGAAAAGATTCAACATTATAGAGAGAAAATATTCGACATTATAGAGAGAAAAGATTTGACATAGAGAGAAAAGATTTGAAATAGAGAGAAAAGATTTGACATAGAGAGAAAAGATTTGACATTATAGAGACATGAAGATTCGACGAAGTACTGTAGCTAAAAACATACGATCGCAGCGAGCGGACATTTATGATGAAATGTTCCACCCATAGGGTATAGAAGAATTCTAATGTTGGTTGACTAGTAATAATAATTAATAAATATAATTATTACTAGTCATACAACATTAGAATTCTACTATAGCTTGTAAGCGGAACATTCGACCGGAAATGTATGATTGCGGCGTCGTACAGTTTCGCTGCTCTGTCAAATCTTCTTAGAACATTTGACAGACATCATAAGCCTTCAATGACAGATTAGACCTTAATTCATTTGGATTTTCAGACGAATGCATTTTGTAACGAAAAACGAAATAAATAAAAACGAATTTTGGGAGTAACTAAATACATTTATTTTTCGGACGAAAACGAAATTCCGAAACAAAATATTTCAGTGTGCACATGTCTAATATTCATTACAAATTGCAGTTTTGCCACATTAACTAAGCTCTGTGGCAATTTCCCTTGCAATTTGCTTCTTCTCTTGCTAAGTAGAAAGCCTATTTGCCTTTAGTACATCAATTTAAAAGAGTATAGAATCTTTGGTTTGGGTAATATGGAAAGATCTCTACTTTATCTAACTACTGAAATAGAAATGTAGTAGATGAAAATAAAATACTTGGACAATGGGCTAGCTAGAGAAAAGATATCTATGTGATATTTGGAATGATTTACAATTTTGAATATCATAATTCTAATTCCCAAAAAAGAGTATATTCTCTATGTATTCAGCTGAGAATTACTGCTTGGGTATAAAATGACTGCATGAATTGTAGGGAGTATTAGCGTAAACTTACAACATAAAATTAACTGAACCTTGGAGTGCCATTCATTAATTTTCATGAGCATTCTGAAAGTCTTAAAACTTGCAGAGCCCCATTATGCAAATTACCAAATTATTATGGTAAAGTCAAGAACACCCCCCCTCATCTCTTGCATCTTAATACCAGTTACAGCAATGGACCCATAGAGAGGTATGACAAGGGGTGGACCAGTCCTTGACTTGCCAGGAAAAGTCCACATTTGCGTAATAGAATGCACTGGAATTCAGGTCTTCTGAAGCGCTCAAGAGGGTAGTAGAAGTTGCAAGCAAGCATGTCTAGGTAAGTGCAGTTTATTCATGTTGCAAATTCAAAGCCTGTGTCCAATCACAGCTGATCATATGTAAACAGACTTGCTGGTTATTGGCAGTCCTTTCCTCACAAGCTGTGTCTGTGCAAGGAAAGGTGAGCCATTAACTGGCAAGCCTATCAGCACATTGTTTACACTGATAATCAGGGCACTGATCACCAGTGCCCTGATTATAAGTGTAGCCCCATCAGTGCAAATCAGTGCCAATCAGTGCAGCCTATCAGTGCCCATCAGTACCGTCTATCAGTGCCTACTCATCTGTGCCCATCAGTGCCACCTATCAGTGCTGCCTATAGCAGTGCCCATCAGTGCCGCCTCATCAGTTCCCATGAGTGCCGCCTCATCAGTGCTCATCAGTTCAGCCTATCTGTGATGATCAGTGCAGCCTATTAGTGCCCATCAGTGCAGCCTCATCAGCGCACATCAGTGAAGAAGAAAATTTCTTTATTTGCAAAATTTTATAATGGAAACTAAGGAAAATTTGTTTGTTTTTTTTTTTTTTTACAAAATTTTTGTTATTTTTTTCATTTGTTTAGAAAAAAAATGAAAACCCCAGTGGTCATTAAATTCCACCAAAATAAAGCTCTATTTGTCTCAAATGCTAAAAATGTTATTTGGATACAGTGTCACATTGCTGAATTGTCATTCAAAGTGCGAAAGCACTGAAAGCTGAAAATTGACCTGGGCAGGAAGGAGGTGAAAGTTTTGAAGTAATTAAACACCTCAAATTTATTCCTCAGTCCAACAAAGTGACCGCTTCATCTGAGATTTAAACATTCCAACGTGTTTCAATTAGCAAGGAGCTTAAGGCCCTTTTCACACTGAGGCGCTTTGCAGGCGCACTAAAAAAGCCGCTACTTTGTATACAGTGTGAAAGCCAGAGGGCTTTCACACTGGAGCGTTGCGCTTGCAGGAGGGTAAAAAAACTCCTGCAAGCCGCATCTTTGAGGCGCGATAGGAGCGGTAAAAATATCGCTCCTATAGCACCCCTGCCCATTGAAATCAATGGGGTAGCGCCTCCAAAACGCCCGCAAAACGCTGCAAAGAGGCGTTATTGCGGGCATTTTTAACCCTTTTTCGGCCACTAGCGGGGGTTAAAATCACTCTGCTAGCTCCCGCAAATCGCGGCAAAAACGACGGTATGGTGGCGCTAAAAATAGCGCCACTATACTGCCAGCGCATCCAGCGCTTCAGTGTGAAAGTAGCCTTAAGGTCACAAATCATCTAGCAAGAAAATATTAATAACTATTTGTGCAGCTACATTTTTACTGTTGTCTTTCTTTGGGAACGTATTTTGCTGCACATACACGTGACAATGGTTTTAACCGCTTCAGTTTTGATCATTGGATCAATGGGAATTCAAAATAGAGGTGGTGGCTGTGTTTGGCTGCTTTTGGAAAACAAGTATATGATCAACATATGATCTGCAGAGTAATGCTGGCCATACACTATACGAAAAGTCGTCCGAATGAACTTTCGAAAAAAGAACGTTCGGTCGTGAGCGCAAACAATAATCCCGTCATGTATTGACAGATAAATCGTTCAGTGGACATAAATAAAAAAAATAAAATTTTTTATTTTTTTTACATATACCTAGTGCAGAAAGTTTGGACGGGAAACACATTAACCTTTCAATTTATCGTTCGTTCGGCAGCAAATTTCAAAACTTGTCCTTCGTATTTCGGTTTAAAAATGTCCCAACGATTATGGATTTTGTGCCCATTAACTGTTCGAAAAACGAAAGAACTGTCTGAACCAGTGTTTCTCAACTCCAGTCCTCAAGGGGCCCCAACAGGTCATGTTTTCAGGATTTCCCTCAGATGAAACAGCTGTGGGAATTACTAAAGCAGTTAAACTGATCAAATAACCTGTGCAAAACAATGGAGAGCCTGAAAACATGACCTGTTGGGGTGCCTTGAGGACTGGAGTTGAGAAACACTGGTCTGAACGACCGATTTTCGCTCGATTTTTCGTATAGTGTATGGCCAGCATTAGGCCTAGAGCAGTGTTTCTCAATGCCATATTTTAAGTATTTCTTGGGGAGATGCAGACTAAAATACTCCAATCACTGAGCAGCAAATTATATCATCTGTGATGTATTTCAGTTATCTTGCAAACCTGGCCTTTTAGTGGGTCCTGAGGACAGGATTTGAAAACCACTGGCCTAGAGGGACATCTGCCTGATAGACTAAAAGATAATTGGTGCACTATGTGGCGGGTTGGACGGGCAGCGCTGTGTGTTTTTACAGAGGCACACAGCCCGGATCAGGATTGATTGAGTGCCCCCATAGCAAGTGTTTTTCTATGGGGGCACTATAAAGGGAGGAAGAGCTGAGAGTTCTGACGGGGGATCCCAGAAGAGGAGGTTCAGGGCCTCTCTTTGCAAAACCATGGCACAGAGAAGGTAAGTGAAACATCGTTATTATTTTAAGAAAAAAATCAAACCTTTACAACCACTTTAAGTTTGTCATTTGGCTTAAACTCTTGTTTGTGTTCAACAAGATATTTACAAGTACTAGCTGCTAAATACTCAAAATAGTTTTATGGATACACAAATAAAATTCATTCATGCTTTGCAATTCCTTCATAGGTGAAAGGCTTTCTAACCACATATTCTATATTTATCTACAGCATAAAGGCTACTAGAATACCCTTGCAATTTCACTCTATCCTTAGGAATCCACAAACATTTCAAAAGCAATAATAAGGCCTTAAAGTGTATGTTACCTGAACATTTCATATTGCTTATATATGTATGTTGTACTGGTTACTTAGTTAAAAAGGATTCTGTCCTCTTTGTATTTCTTCCTTTGTGTGAAATACCCAGTGATCATGCCAGTCCCCCTGCTAACATGTTTCAAACTGACCATGCCAGAGCATAGAAGCACACCCATTCTAGTGTGGTCAGTTTTATGGCTGTGCTGGGAGCACAGCCTGCCTGTTCTCTAATGGTTAGACTTGTGATAACATCCCCCCCCCCCCCGCACAGCTCGGCACTGGCAAGATACATGTATTGCTTTTTCTCTGCCTCCTGCTGACAACACCCCCCCCCCCAACCAAGTTTCCACCCCACCTCTCCGAACCCCTTATGCAATCAAAAAGGTTATGTGATCACTTATAAAAATATATATATATATATATATATATATATATATATATATATATATATAATGTTTTTTTTTTTTATATGTGTACATAAATGTTTTGCCTTTCATTTCTATTTTAAACTAAATGGGTTGTTTTACAAAGTGAGGATTCAGGCTGGGCTCACACTATAACACACAGAGGCTCACAGCAGGAGCCTGGTGCATCTCCATTCACAGTTTCAGGACCGATTTCAGCCTGAATTTCTGGCTGAATTCAGACCTGAAACGGACCAAAAGATGCATAGGGCTCCTGTGCAATTTGCACTGGAGCCACTGCGGAGATGTGTGAACCGGCTTCATAGAGAGCCATTCACAATCTCCTGCTATGTGATTTGGATGTGGGGAAACCCACATACAATTCGCATATGTGTGAACCCAGCCTCACGTATACTTTAATTGCCTGCTAATGTATTTTTTTTTTCAAACTTCTGCATTTGTATCTTTTTAACATGCCAACTCTTATTTAACCACTTGCTTACTGGGCACATATACCCCCTTCCTGCCCAAGCGAAATTTCAGCTTTCGGCACTGTCACGCTTTGAATTACAATTGCGTGGTCGTGCGATGTGGCTCCCAAACAAAATTGACGTCCTTTTTTTCCCACAAATAGAGCTTTCTTTTGGTGGTATTTGATCATCTCTGCGGTTTTTATTTTTTGCGCTATAAACAAAAAAAGAGCGCCAATTTTGAAAAAAACACAATATTTTTTACTTCTTGCTATATTAAATATCCCAATTTTTTTTTTTTTAAAACATTTTATTTTTCAGTTTAGGCTGATACGTATTCTTCTACATATTTTTGGTAAAAAAAAATTGCAATAACCGTATATTGATTGCTTTGCGCAAAAGTTATAGCGCCTACAAAATAGGGGATAGAATTATGAATTTTTTTTATTATTATTTTTTTACTAGTAATGGCGGTTACAGTATCTGTGATTTTTGTCAGGACTGCGACATTATGGCGGACACATCGGACACTTTTGACACATTTTTGGGACCATTCACATTTATACAGCGAACAGTGCTATAAATATGCACTGATTACTGTATAAATGTGACTGGCAGGGAAGGGGTTAACACTAGGGGGCGAGGAAGGGGTTAAATGTGTTCCCTATTAGTGATTCTTACTGTGGGGGGAGGGGAGTGACTGGGGGAGGTGACCGATCTGTGTCCCTATGTACAAGGGACACAGCATCGGTCTCCTCTCCATGAAAGGATGTGGATCTCTGTGTGGACGCATTGGCACTTCAGTGACACGGCGGGACAGGATGTGGATCTCTGTGTGGACGCATCGGCACTTCAGTGACGCGGCGGGACAGGATGTGGATCTCTGTGTGGACGCATCGGCACTTCAGTGACGCGGCGGGACAAGATGTGGATCTCTGTGTGGACGCATCGGCACTTCAGTGACACGGCGGGACAGGATGTGGATCTCTGTGTGGACGCATTGGCACTTCAGTGACGCGGCGGGCGCGCTCGCGCGCCCCCCTGTGGCCGGAGGAGCCGAGGCCATCAATAGACGGCCTCCCGGTCCTGAGGAGCCACCTTGTGGCTGTCATTTGACAATGGCCCGGGCTCCAAGCAGTTAAAATACTCTCAGTAAACCGTTTTGGGTTCAGTACTGATTCTAGAGGCATACATGGTTACTGAGTTGTAATTTTTACAAAACAGCCAATAACATAATTTATTATAGATAAATATTGTTCTACATTAAGTTGTTGTTTGCAGGGTTTGCACCTGGAGCATAGCAAGTTTCCCCAGTCCTGATATAAAATAATAAAATGGAACTCCGATTTAATTTTTTTTTGAGCTCATCTACCTTCTGCAATAAAGAAAAATGTGCCCGTTGTACTTACCCTTTTCACAGCTTCCTCTTCCATCCAGTGCCAACAAAAAACTTTGAGCGGATTGACGCTCATGTCATTCTGCCCATTTTCTGCGAGCTCGTCCTGTTGCTGACACACCCTGTGGAGGGCACATCTTTGTGCAGCTTGGATTCACAGTGCTTTATGACTGAGTGGTGCTCACGCATCATTATATGAGTGCCATTATATCCAGGGAAAATGCCTATTCCCTCCACTGCTGAGAAAGAAAGTGCCTGTGATGTCAATGATCGAGCTACTGCAGGAAAAGCATATGTATAAGGCATTTTTATTCAAAAGAACGTGTGACCTGTAGAGGGTGGTGTGTTGACTTTTTATTTTTAGATGGAGTTCTGCTTTGACAATTTCCTTGTTATTAATAACACCTGGGGTGTGAGGTAATAGCTGTGAATCTGTATTACCAAAACTCTATTTTCAATCTGCTATATTTTATGTATTTCTCAGAGCCTGCTCCTATTGTTTTTTTTTCTGGGGAGGGAGTGGGGGGGGGGGGGGTTAATTTGAATAGACTAGGGAAGGTTTGGATTAAAACATCTCTCAGGATTGTGTTGTTGTCTGTGTGCCTATTGGGAAGCTTTCCCTCACTAACTGTCTGAAATAAAACAGAGCAAGAAGTAAAATCTTTCCATTAGGGACACACACAATGAAAAAAAAACCTGTGTCTTCATTAGGGTGATGTCTCTTCAAATCCAGTCCAGATGACAGGTGTCAGACAGAACAGGAAAGCTCAATAGGGAAACGGAAAGTGTTTCAAACCCAAAAGAAGAGAGAGGATGCAAGAAGCGTGTGATATAGAAGAAAACAATGGTGTAGGCATAGGCGTGCGCACAGGGTGTGCCAGGTGTGCTTAGGCACACCCTAATCATCCTGTACAACACATTTCCCCTACTGCCCTGCCCCCCCTTCCCCCCACAGTGCTACCGGCTTCCCTCCTCTCCTCTCCCACCGGCTGCTGCTGCGGGCACACACAGGGGGATGTTTTAGGATGAGTGGGGAAGGGGTCTGTAAATATGTGATTTACTGGCCCCTTCTCTTTCTGAGTGAACACAGTGAGTGATCGGTAGCATGTGTTTGAGCTTTGGGGTGCACACCCTAATCCAATGGGCTGCGCACACCTATGGGTGTAGGGATCTACTACCCTTTACTGTTAGCTGCTAATATCACAGTGTTATGTATAATTATGTATTAGCACTTCCTCTCTCCTAGAGGCTGGCTTTAAAAACCCCAGAAGGAGGGAGTGGAAAGCGAGAGAAAGTCTCAGCCACATGTTCTGTCCATTCTGCTAAATCCATACCAGAAGAGTCTATTATGCAAGTATTCCTATGTTCTAATAATTTAACTGCAGCTGCCCATAGCTTCTTGAGTGTGTCTCTGAATCCTCGTGACAGATAGAGTATCTCTATCCTATTGTTAATATTTTAAGCCATGACTAAGCACTAAACCCTAGTGTGAAACGCATCGGCTGTACCCCTTTGTTTTTGCTGTGACTTGCAGTGCTTCATGTATTTCACTCAATAAAGGCAACCTCAATGGTTTTTGGAGTGCGGCTGTCCATACATCCTACCTTCCTTTTCGCCTCCCCTCTCTCTGTCACTTTCTAGTGTGTGAGCTGATAAAAAACAGTAAAGCTAGTGATACCAATTCTTGCCAGTCCCTCTGTAATAAAGATATACTACATATTGTGTGTGTAACAGCACTCCAAATATGAAAGGGGTTAACGTCGTTTAGGATATTCCCTCTCTGGACACACATCCACTGCCGATCCTCTACAGTCAGGCGACCGCTTCCCATAGGATTAATCCTTCCAAACATACGAGAAAAACATTCTGTATGAAGTTTCCAACTGGACTGAATTTATTACAAGCACATGGTAACACATTTCTCTTCAAAACCCTTGACAATGGTCATACAGGTCAGGTGTGTTCAAACTTCTCTTTCAGTAAACAGTCTTAGCAGGAGGGGTGATTCCCCCCCCCCTCCTCACAGAAAGACACTTAAACATCCCATAATAGGCAGCCAGACGGTCTACCAGCTCCAATCCACATCATCACAGTAGCAGACTTAATTACCACAAGTCACAATAGACAGTAGAATGTAATCACCCCCTACCACATCACAGCAATTAGGACACGACAGTCCACACACAATATATACCATTTATGTACAGCATTGAATATGGCTATCACAGATCATGGTGGGGTTCTCATTCCCCTTGTGCCCCAAGTGACCCCTGTCACACATCTCCCCTTTCGGCAGGAGACTAACACAGGAGGAGACCCCAGACGGGTTGATTCCGAAGTTAGTCCGTAGTTCCATTCCTCTAATGTCTGGACAACCCATCAACATTGCACTTTTGCTTACCGTTGTAAGGTTGCAGGGCGAATAATGGAATTCAGTTCTGGAAAAGTCACTTGCTTTGCTCTCTCAATGGCTCCCAAAACTTGTTGCTGATGCTCTTGGGAAAGGTAAGGCAAAACCTGGGCGCAAATCCCATTTAACCTTTTGACAATTTCAGCCTGTTTGTGCATTTCAATGTTCAAGCCATGGGACATCTCATAATGCATGACGTAGTGTCGTTGCATCTCCGATTTCTCCCTGGCCAACTTGTCACATTCCAATTCTAGTCTGTGATATTTTGACTGATCTAAGGTACATGTCGGGGGAGATAGTCTTACCCAGTTCTCAGCCGTAAGTGGGCCGATTCCAGCAGCATGGGTCTGGGCACAGGTAGTCACTGGGTTGGCTTCAGCGGGGCCCATCGGGGCATAAGCAGAAACGAGGGGGACCAAATCATTCCCCGGTAGTACATCCGCTGGCAAATCCTTCATCACCCCCACATTCACGTGTCCCGAACCAACCCCCCAATCCAGGTGAACCCGGGCAACGGGTAGCCGGAAGATGGTACCTCCCGCTACTCTTACGGCTACAGTGTCTCCGGTGTGTTGGCTCTCTGGGATGAGGTTCTTCTGTAGTAGGGTCATGGTAGCGCCACTATCACGTAAGCCATTGGCTACCGTTCCATTAACTCGGACAGTCTGCCTGTGTTGTTGCCGGTTGTCCCGGTTAGCTGCTTGTATTGGATCAGCCTCGTGCAGGACGCCCCAATGTTCTTCCTCCTCAACGCAGTGGGCCCCAGGCATGGGTGTGCGGGGGCTCCCCCTTGCTGGCTGTCTCCATGACTGGGACTGGATGGCTGGATTCAACGTACAGTCTGGCTTTTTGTGCCCTAGCTGTTTACATCCGAAACACCTGATGGGTTGTGCGTAGTCCTGGGAGTTGAACCTGGGCGGCTGAGGATAAGTGGCCGCTGGGGTTGGTGCTGAAGTTGGGTTAGCGGCTGATAAACTGGGCCGAGATAGTGGATAGCGCTTGCTTCCGCCTGACCTCCGAGAGTCCAGATATTCATCGGCCAAAGTAGCCGCTTGCTGTACAGTCCGTGGTTGCTTATCTCGCACCCAATCCCGTAGTACCGGGGGGGTGTGGTTAAAGAACTGTTCTAAGAGTACTAGCTGAGTGATGTCCTCTATGGTATGAGCGTGGCTTCCCTGGAACCAGCCTTTAAGGTTTCGCTGCAGACGATGTGCCCACTCCACGTATGTTATGTGGGTTTGTTTCCGGGATTCTCGAAACTTAATCCGGCTGGCTTCGGGTGTAATGGCAAATCGGGCTAGCAGAGCTTCTTTTACCCGGTCATAGTCTTTAGCGTCCTCATCCTCCAGGGCCCGATACGCATCCGTCCCTCTGTCCGTTAAATTACTTGCCAGTAAGGCGACCCAATCTTGGGGCTAGGGATGAGCTCGGTGTTCGAGTCGAACATACGTTCGACTCGAACATCGGCTGTTCGATCGTTCGACGAAGATCGAACGATTTGGGCCATTCGCGCCTAATTCGAGTGACGCGAACGGCCCACAATGCACTAGGCCATCGCAGTGTCATCCAGGCGCTGTGATTGGCCAAGCATGCACTGTGACCCCGCATGCTTGGCCAATCACAGCGCCGGCAGCGAGGAGAGCAATGATTGGCCACAGGCAGGATGCCTGTGGCCAATTATTGCTGAGGGTGTTTAGTACACGCCCCACACTATAAAAGGCCGCCAGCACGGCGGCCTAGTGTAGTGTGTTCCGGAGCAGGGAAACAGAAGCATAGGCAGGGACAGTGACATTTTTTTGTCTTGCTTAACCTGGATTCCTTTAGTTTAGGGAAAGAGAAGGATAGGTAGGGAGAGTGTCAGTGTGTTTTACTGTACTAATCCTTGTTTCTAGGGACAGGGAAGGACAGTGAGGGAAATTCTCCTTGTGCTATACTGTGCTAAAGCATTGATCATCAACCATCTTTAAAAAATTATTTTTTCTAGGGACAGAAAACTATAGGTAGGGAGAGTGTCAGTGTGTTTTACTGTGATAATCCTTGTTTCTAGGGACAGGGAAGGACAGTGAGGGAAATTCTCCTTGTGCTATAGTGTGCTAAAGCATTGATCATCAACCATCTTTAAAAAAACATTTTTTCTAGGGACAGAAAACTATAGGTAGGGAGAGTGTCAGTGTGTTTTACTGTGCTAATCCTTGTTTCTAGGGACAGGGAAGGACAGTGAGGGAAATTCTCCTTGTGCTATAGTGTGCTAAAGCATTGATCATCAACCATCTTTAAAAAAACATTTTTTCTAGGGACAGAAAACTATAGGTAGGGAGAGTGTCAGTGTGTTTTACTGTGCTAATCCTTGTTTCTAGGGACAGGGAAGGACAGTGAGGGAAATTCTCCTTGTGCTATAGTGTGCTAAAGCATTGATCATCAACCATCTTTAAAAAAACATTTTTTCTAGGGACAGAAAACTATAGGTAGGGAGATTGTCAGTTTCTTTCACTGTGCTAATCCTTGTTTCTAGGGACAGGGAAGGACAGTGAGGGAAATTCTCCTTGTGCTATACTGTGCTAAAGCATTGATCATCAACCATCTTTAAAAAAACATTTTTTCTAGGGACAGAAAACTATAGGTAGGGAGAGTGTCAGTTTCTTTCACTGTGCTAATCCTTGTTTCTAGGGACAGGGAAGGACAGTGAGGGAAATTCTCCTTGTGCTATACTGTGCTAAAGCATTGATCATCAACCATCTTTAAAAAAACATTTTTTCTAGGGACAGAAAACTATAGGTAGGGAGAGTGTCAGTTTCTTTCACTGTGATAATCCTTGTTTCTAGGGACAGGGAAGGACAGTGAGGGAAATTCTCCTTGTGCTATACTGTGCTAAAGCATTGATCATCAACCATCTTTAAAAAAACATTTTTTCTAGGGACAGAAAACTATAGGTAGGGAGAGTGTCAGTTTCTTTCACTGTGCTAATCCTTGTTTCTAGGGACAGGGAAGGACAGTGAGGGAAATTCTCCTTGTGCTATACTGTGCTAAAGCATTGATCATCAACCATCTTTAAAAAAACATTTTTTCTAGGGACAGAAAACTATAGGTAGGGAGAGTGTCAGTTTCTTTCACTGTGCTAATCCTTGTTTCTAGGGACAGGGAAGGACAGTGAGGGAAATTCTCCTTGTGCTATACTGTGCTAAAGCATTGATCATCAACCATCTTTAAAAAAACATTTTTTCTAGGGTAAGAAAACTATAGGTAGGGAGAGTGTCAGTTTCTTTCACTGTGCTAATCCTTGTTTCTAGGGACAGGGAAGGACAGTGAGGGAAATTCTCCTTGTGCTATACTGTGCTAAAGCATTGATCATCAACCATCTTTAAAAAAACATTTTTTCTAGGGACAGAAAACTATAGGTAGGGAGAGTGTCAGTTTCTTTCACTGTGCTAATCCTTGTTTCTAGGGACAGGGAAGGACAGTGAGGGAAATTCTCCTTGTGCTATAGTGTGCTAAAGCATTGATCATCAACCATCTTTAAAAAAACATTTTTTCTAGGGACAGAAAACTATAGGTAGGGAGAGTGTCAGTTTCTTTCACTGTGCTAATCCTTGTTTCTAGGGACAGGGAAGGACAGTGAGGGAAATTCTCCTTGTGCTATACTGTGCTAAAGCATTGATCATCAACCATCTTTAAAAAAACATTTTTTCTAGGGACAGAAAACTATAGGTAGGGAGAGTGTCAGTTTCTTTCACTGTGCTAATCCTTGTTTCTAGGGACAGGGAAGGACAGTGAGGGAAATTCTCCTTGTGCTATACTGTGCTAAAGCATTGATCATCAACCATCTTTAAAAAAACATTTTTTCTAGGGACAGAAAACTATAGGTAGGGAGAGTGTCAGTTTCTTTCACTGTGCTAATCCTTGTTTCTAGGGACAGGGAATGACAGTGAGGGAAATTCTCCTTGTGCTATACTGTGCTAAAGCATTGATCATCAACCATCTTTAAAAAAACATTTTTTCTAGGGACAGAAAACTATAGGTAGGGAGAGTGTCAGTTTCTTTCACTGTGCTAATCCTTGTTTCTAGGGACAGGGAAGGACAGTGAGGGAAATTCTCCTTGTGCTATACTGTGCTAAAGCATTGATCATCAACCATCTTTAAAAAAACATTTTTTCTAGGGACAGAAAACTATAGGTAGGGAGAGTGTCAGTTTCTTTCACTGTGCTAATCCTTGTTTCTAGGGACAGGGAAGGACAGTGAGGGAAATTCTCCTTGTGCTATACTGTGCTAAAGCATTCCTCATCAACCATCTTTGAAATCCTTGTTTTTTGGACAGTCAGGGAAATTGTCGTTGTGCTATTCTGTGCGAAAGCAATCATCCTCAACCATATTTAAAAATCCTTAAGTAAAGGGACAGAGAAGGACACCTGAAGGTAGCCCTTATTGCTTTTTTCCCATCTCCCTGCAGGCCATCTATTAGAATGTCTGGAAGGCAAACAAGGAGAGGCAGACAGTCAGGAGGCAATAAAAGAGGGCAAGCAGGCTCTGTGTCTGGGGGCAACAGTGCTGGTCGTGGACGCGGTGCATTGTCATCAGCACATGGCCATGGGACACGCTTGTCCTTCTTTTCGGCAGCTGGACATGTTGAGCCACATCATGCCGAAGACTTGGTAGAGTGGATGACCAAGCCCTCCTCCTCCTCCTCATCCTCTCTCACCCAGGCTCAGGGTACTGGCAAAGCAGCTGCCAAAGCGTCCTCTTCCCTGGTATCAATGTCAGACTCATCATCAGTCACTCCATCCCTAGACCCACCATGTCCTCCTCCTGAGGAGTCCCCCGAACTGTTTGAGCACAGTGTTGGGTACATGCTCCAGGAGGATGCCCAGCGTTTCGAAGGGTCTGATGATGAAACCCAGCTACAGGAAGGCAGTAGCGTGAGAGCAGACAGAGGGGATGCTCAAGAAGGACACCAATCTGGCAGTCATGTTCCAGCAGCTGCAGCATACTGCCAGATTGGCTCCAGTGATGAGGAGGGAGGGGATGATGAGGTCACTGACTCCACGTGGGTGCCTAATAGGAGAGAGGAGGAGGAGGAGGATGAGGAGGAGGCACATCTCCAACGAGGCAGGATGCCCTTTGGTGGCCAGCGTAAGGGCAGTACACCGACGGAATCACACCGCAGAGCTCCGCCTGTGCAGGGCGCTGCCTCTGCCCGTCATTCAAAAAGTTCTTTGGTGTGGGCCTTTTTTGAGGCTAGTGCATCAGATCGCACAGCTGCTGTTTGCAACATATGTCTCAAGCGTATATCGCGTGGCCAAAACATCAGCCGCTTGGGTACCACATGCCTGACCAGACATATGTTGACCTGCCATGCAGCTCGTTGGCAAGCCTACCTCAAAGACCCACACCAAAGAACAAAGCGGACCTCTCCTTGCACCGCATCAGCTGGGATCTCCAACCCCACTATAACTTCAGTCCTCTCTGAAACATGCACTGAGAGGAATGACGGTGTAGAATTAGGTGTGTCACAGCCAAGTACTTGCGGCCACTCTGCTAGCAGTACACCGACGTCCGATTCTAGCAGGCAAATTTCCCTGCCCCAGCTGCTGGACCGTCGAAAGAAGTTCACTCCCAGCCATCCACATGCCCAGCGGTTGAATGCTAGCTTGGCTAAATTGCTAGCGCTTCAACTGCTGCCTTTTCAGTTGGTAGACTCGGCCCCCTTCCGTGAGTTTGTGCAATGTGCGGTTCCTCAGT
Source organism: Rana muscosa (assembly GCA_029206835.1). Taxonomy (NCBI): domain Eukaryota; kingdom Metazoa; phylum Chordata; class Amphibia; order Anura; family Ranidae; genus Rana; species Rana muscosa. Next base: position 643,117,233 of record CM055117.1, on the reverse strand, counting down.
GGCAGGTTCCCAAACGCCACTTTTTCTCACGGAAGGCTATTCCGGCTCTCTACCGGCATGTGGAAGGCAATGTCTTGGCCTCGCTGGACAGGGCGGTCAGCGGTAAGGTGCATATTACCGCTGACTCATGGTCCAGCAGGCATGGACAGGGACGTTACCTTTCTTTCACGGCCCATTGGGTCACTCTTTTGGCAGCTGGGAAGGATGCAGGACAAGGTGCAGTAGTGTTGGAGGTTGTTCCACTGCTACTACTGGTTGTGACACACCTCTCTCCTCCACCCCCTCCTCTTCTTCTTCCTCCATGGCCTCTTCCTGTGCTTTGTCCTCTGAACCAGCGGTGCTCCGTAGCCGTTCAAGGGGCTACGCAAGTACGCAGGCAAAAATATGCCATGCCGTGCTTGCGCTGGTGTGTTTGGGGGACAGAAGCCACACTGGGGCAGAGGTCCTGTCTGCTCTGCAGGGCCAGGCCGAGAGGTGGTTGACGCCACGCCAGCTTAAGCCAGGAATGGTGGTTTGCGACAATGGCACCAACCTCCTCTCCGCCCTCCGACAGGGACAACTGACCCATGTGCCCTGTGTGGCTCACGTCCTTAACCTGGTGGTGCAGCGGTTCTTGGGCAGGTACCCGGGCTTACAGGATGTCCTGAGGCAGGCCAGGAAAGTCTGTGTGCATTTCCGCAGATCTTATAATGCCAGTGCTCGCCTGGCTGAGCTGCAAAAGGAGTTGAACCTGCCCAAGAACCGCCTTATATGTGACATGCCCACCAGGTGGAACTCAACGTTGGCCATGCTGCAGCGGCTGCACACGCAGCAGAGGGCCATCAATGAGTACCTGTGCGACTACCGCACCAGGACAGGGTCAGGGGAGCTTGTTTTTTTTTCTCCACGCCAGTGGGGCATGATCAGGGATGCATGCACTGTCCTGGCACCATTTGAGGAGGCCACGAGGATGGTGAGTAGTGACAGTGCATGCATCAGTGACACTGTACCTCTTGTCCACCTGTTGGAGCACACGCTGCGTGGAATAATGGACAGGGCACTTGAGGCAGAACAGAGGCAGGAAGAGGAGGACTTCCTTGCCTCTCAAGGCCCCCTTTACCCAGACAGTGTTCCTTCTGTCCCACCCATCGCACAGGAAGAGGAGGAGGAGGAGGAGGATTGTGTCAGCATGGAGGTGGAGGCTGGCACTCAGCATCATCAGCAGCAGTCTTTTAGGGATGATTTACAGTCCCAAGAAACCAGTGGGCTTGTACGTGGCTGGGAGGAGGTGGCTGCGGATCATGTCGTCCTTAGTGACCCAGAGGACTCCGGACCGAATGCCTCAGCAAACCTACGCTGCATGGCCTCCCTGATCCTGCAAAGTCTGCGGAAGGATCCTCGTATTCTTCGGATCAAGGAGAGGGGCCATTACTGGCTGGCCACTCTCCTTGATCCACGGTACAAGGGTAAGGTTGCGGACCTTATGTTACCGTCGCAGAGGGAGCAGAGGATGAGACAACTCCGGGAGGCCTTGCAGAAAGGTCTGTGCAACGCGTTCCCAGAGACTGGGAGGTTACAAACTCCTGGTCCTGGACAACGAGTTGCTGAGGCTTCGGCCAGTCAAAGAAGGAGCCGTGGGGAAGGTGGCCGTCTGACCGATGCGTTCAGACAATTCTTTAGTCCGCAGCCCCAAAGTATGATCGGTTCCAGCAACCATCGCCAGCGTCTGATAAACATGGTGCAGGAATATCTAGGGGCAAGGTCAGACTTGGACACCTTCCCCACCGAAAATCCTCTGGCTTACTGGCTCTTGAGGATGGATCACTGGCCAGAGCTTGCACAGTATGCAATTGAGCTACTGGCCTGTCCTGCATCCAGCGTTTTTTCGGAACGCACATTCAGTGCTGCTGGAGGATTTGTCACGGATCACAGGGTGCGCCTGTCCACCGACTCGGTTGATCGACTGACTTTCATCAAGATGAACCAGTCTTGGATCACCACCAGCTACCACACACCTGATGCTGATATAACAGACTAATTGATTTTAACATGTCACATCCCTTCAAGACTGATGCTGATGCTGAGTGCCTGTGCTGTTATGTTGACTGGCTATCCTCCTCCTCCGAGTCCTCAATGATACGATTGATGATGATAGCTTGGAAGATCATTTTTGTTTATGGGTGCCGCCACCAGTGGTTAAGGCCCAATTTTTCAGCCCCTGTTTAACAGGGGCGTGTAATTACAATTTTTGAAGCAATACTTTGCAACAGGGCTCATTGCTGTGCTCCAAGTACAGTATCTGTGAGGGGTTGGAGTGTTGTGCCACCAGTGCCTAAGGCCCAATTTTTCAGCCCCTGTTTAACAGGGGCGTGTCATTACAATTTTTAAAGCAATACTTTGCAACAGGGCTCATTGCTGTGCTCCAAGTACAGTATCTGTGAGGGGTTGGAGTGTTGTGCCACCAGTGCCTAAGGCCCAATTTTTCAGCCCCTGTTTAACAGGGGCGTGTCATTACAATTTTTGAAGCAATACTTTGCAACAGGGCTCATTGCTGTGCTCCAAGTACAGTATCTGTGAGGGGTTGTAGTGTTGTGCCACCAGTGCCTAAGGCCCAATTTTTCAGCCCCTGTTCAACAGGGGCATGTAATTACAATTCTTGATCTAATAATTCACAGCAGGGCCCATTCCTGCACCCACCAAGAGTAACTCTGAGGGCTTACAGTGTTGTGGCAACACCACCACCACCACCACCACGAAAGGCCCAATTTTTCAGCCCCTGTTCAACAGGGGCATGCAATTACAATTCTTGATCTAATAATTCACAGCAGGGCCCATTGCTGCACCCACCAAGAGTAACTGTCAGGGCTTACAGTGTTGTGGCACCAGCACCACCATCAAAGGCCCAATTTTTACTATCACTGTTCAACAATTATATGTAATTAAAATTCCTGATATAATAGTTGACAGCAGGGCGTTCCAGCACCAACCAAGAGTAACTGTGAGTGCTTACAGTGTTGTGCCAACACCAACAACTAAGGGGCCTATTTCTGCAGAGTATATACTGCAGGTCCCTACTTTCAAACATCCAACTTACAAACGACTCCTACTTGCAAACGCAAGAAGACAACAGGAAGTGAGAGGAAATCTACCCCTTGGAAGGAAAATTCTCTCCTGTAAGAATTAATATGGGAGAAAGGTGTCTCCTCTGTACTGATGCTTTATCACCAATCCTTGTTTCAAGAAAAACACCACATTTCAAAAACAGTTGTCATTGGGACGGAAAGTGAGGTGAAATGTTCTGAACAGGGGCACAGACAGCAAAACAAATGTTACAGGGGTGATAACCCTTACCTATGTTTTCCAAAAAGTTTAAAAATAGATTTTTGGGCTGGAGCTACACTTAAACAATGTACCTGTTCAAAATTACAAACAGATTCTACATAAGAACAAACCTACAGTCCCTGTCTTGTATGCACCGCCTGTATACGGCTGTTCAGAGTATATAGGGCCTTTTTTATTTTATGTGCGGGGTTCCCCTTAATATCCATACAAGACCCAAAGGGGCTGGTAATGGGCTGGGGTAGGGGGGGGGCATGGGGTAGCTATGCCATTTTTCTTAAAGATTTTCATCCATATTACCGGGACCAGACATTACATTAAAGCCGCAAGCAGTTTTAAATGGCTTTTTTTTCCTTTAGAAGTGTCATTTTGTGCAGGGACAGTTCTAAACACGGGAAACACGTGGCACTTCACAGGCATACTTTAGACACCCCCCAGGTACGATATTTAAAGGAATATTTGACTTTTTTTTTCACTTTATGCATCATTAAAATGACTGCTCCCGAAAAACGACCGTTTTTAAAACTTATTTTTGCATTGATACATGTCCCCTGGTGCAGAACCCGGGTTCCCAAACCCTTTTTAGGACAATAACATGCATAATAGTCGTTATAATTAGCACTTTAGAATTCGAACGTTCGCATCCATTGTATTTAATAGGGTTCTAATGTTCGTACGAACTTTCGGTCCGTTCGCGGGTTCTGGTGCGAACTAGACATGTGCACACTGAAATATTTCGTTTCGGAATTTCGTTTTCGTCCAAAAAATAAATTTATTTAGTTACTCCCGAAATTCGTTTTTATTTATTTCGTTTTTCGTTAAAAATTGCATTCGTCCGAAAATCTGAATTAATTAAGGTCGAATCTGTCATTGAAGGCTTATGGTGTCTGTCGAATGTTCAAAGAAGATTCGACGGAGCAGCGAAACTGTACGACTCTGCAATCATACATTTCCGGTCGAATGTTCCGCCCACAAGCAGTGATCTTTTCTCTCTATGTCGAATCTTCTCTCTCTATAATAACGAATCTTTTCTCTCTATAATGTCGAATCTTTTCTCTCTATAATGTCGAATCTTTTCTCTCCTATGTCGAATCTTTTCTCTCTATAATGTCAAATCTTTTCTCTCTATAATGTCAAATCTTTTCTCGCTATAATGTCAAATCTTTTCTCTCCTATGTCGAATCTTTTCTCTCTATAATGTCGAATCTTTTCTCTCTATAATGTCAAATCTTTTCTCTCCTATGTCGAATCTTTCCTCTCCTATGTCGAATCTTTCCTCTCCTATGTCGAATCTTTCCTCTCCTATGTCGAATCTTTCTCTCCTATGTCAAATCTTTTCTCTCCTATGTCGAATCTTTCCTCTCCTATGTCGAATCTTTTCTCTCCTATGTCGAATCTTTTCTCTCCTATGTCGAATCTTTCCTCTCCTATGTCGAATCTTTTCTCTCCTATGTCGAATCTTTCCTCTCCTATGTCGAATCTTTCCTCTCCTATGTCGAATCTTTCTCTCCTATGTCGAATCTTTTCTCTCTATAATGTCGAATCTTTTCTCTCCTATGTAGAATAATCTTGGACTAATAGAGTTAAGGTTAGGCACATTCGACCACAGGTTCGATAGACACAGATTGTTATTGTCAGCGTCACGTCGAATCTCCTATCTATATCGAACTGTTGTAGCAACGAAAACGATAATAAAGCATTTGTTTATGTCGGATCTTTCGGTTTTCGGATTCTGTGCTTTCGTTTTCGTTTGTTAAAACGATAACGAAAATAGCTGAAATTCGGACGAAAATGCATTCGGACGAAAACGAATGCACATGTCTAGTGCGAACCGAACCCGGGGGTGTTCGGCTCATCACTACTTGGGGCAGTACTTCATGTATCTGGCATAGTCTCTCAAAGTCCCGCAGGAATGCTTCAATTTCCTCCTCTCCTTCCTTAAATAGTTTGAACGCTCGAAAGGGCAACTTACGGAAAGGCACTGCATCTTTAGGTGTTGTCTCCGATTGCCGTATTTCCGCCATTCTCTGCTCATGTTGCCGCTCTAGTTCTCTCTCTTGTCGCTCTCGTTCTCTCTCTTGTCGCTCATCCTGCAGCTGGATGTCTTTAATAGTTTCCTGTATGGCGGTCTCTGATGGGTTAGCACCATATAATGCCAACCGCTGTCGAACTCGTTGCTGAAACAAGTCTTCAACTGACCGGGGTCCTGCATCACCATCCCTCTGATCCATCTCGGCTAGCTCCCTGATCAAGGTGGCCTTGTTCTTTGTCCCACCGGTCCCTCCACGGCTCTCAAGTAAGTCTTTCAGCGTGGCTTTCCTGCAGGCTACATAGCTGGTCATTCACTGTGGTGGTTTGGAGTGTCCCAGTAACTGGAGGGAAAATCCCACCGCTGCCAACCAATGTAACGGCACCCCAAGTATGAAAGGGGTTAACGCCGTTTAGGATATTCCCTCTCTGGACACACATCCACTGCCGATCCTCCACAGTCAGGCGACCGCTTCCCATAGGATTAATCCTTCCAAACATATGAGACAAACACTCTGTATGAAGTTTCCAACTGGACTGAATTTATTACAAGCACATGGTAACACATTTCTCTTCAAAACCCTTCCCTCCCATCCTTGGGGAACAGGGTGGATTAAACTGTCCAATGACAATTGTCATACAGGTCAGGTGTGTTCAAACTTCTCTTTCAGTAAACAGTCTTAGCAGGAGGGGTGATTCCCCCCCCTCCTCACAGAAAGACACTTAACCACTTGACAACTGGGCACTTAAACCCCCTTCCTAACCAGGCGAATTTTCAGCTTTCGGTGCTCTCACATTTTGAATGACAATTACTCAGTCATACAACACTGTACCCATATGAAATTTTTGTCCTTTTTTTCACACAAATAGAGCTTTCTTTTGGTGGTATTTAATCACTGTTGGGTTTTTTATTTTTTGCGCTATAAGAGAAAAAAGACTGAAAATTTTGTAAAAAAATGAATTTTTCTTTGTTTCCGTTATAAAATTTTGCAAATTAGTATTTTTTCTTCATACATTTTGGCCAAAATTTATACTGCTACATATCTTTGGTAAAAATAAGTACAAATTGGTGGATATTTTTTGGTCTTTGTGAAAGTTATAGAGTCCACAAGCTATGGTGCCAATATCTGAAAATTGATCACACCTGAAGTACTGACGGCCTATCTCAATTCTTGAGACCCTAACATGCCAGAAAAGTACAAATACCCCCCAAATGACCCCTTTTTGGAAAGAAGACATTCCAAGGTATTTAGAAAGAGTCATTGTGAGTTTTTTGAAGTTGTCATTTTTTCCCACAATTCTTTGCAAAAATCAAGATTTTTTTTTCTTTTTTTTTTTTTTCCACAAAATTGTCATATTAGCAGGTTATTTCTCACACACAGCATATGCATTCCACAAATTACACCCCAAAACACATTCTGCTATTCCTCCCGAGTATGGCGATACCACATGTGTGAGACTTTTACACAGCGTGGCCACATACAGAGGCCCAACATGCAGGGAGCACCTTCAGGCGTTCTGGAGCACCCAGGCCAATTCTGACATTTCTCTCCTACATGTAAAAATCATCATTTATTTGCTATAAAATTACATAGAACCCCAAAACATTATATATGTTTTTTTAGCAAAGACCTTAAAGAATATAATGGTGGTCATTGCAACTTTTTATCTTGCACGGTATTTGCGCAGAAATTTTTCTAACGCGTTTTTTACGGAAAAAAACTGTTTTGTGCCTAAAAGAAAAAAAAAACAGTAAAGTTAGCCCAGTGTTTTTGCATAATGTGAAAGATGAAGTTACGCCGAGTAAATAGATACCTAACATGTCACCCTTCAAAATTGCACACGCTCGTGGAATGGCGCCAAACTTCGCTACTTAAAAATCCCCATAGGCAATGCTTTAAATATTTTTACTGGTTATATGTTTTGAGTTACAGAGGAGGTCTAGGGCCAAAATTATTGCTCTCGCTCTAACGTTCGCAACGATACCTCACATGTGTGGCTTGAACACCGTTTTCATATGTGGGCGGGGCTTACGTATGCGTTCACTTCTGCATGCGAGCTCGCGGGGGCAGGGGCGCTTTAAAAAAAAAATATATATTTTATTGTTCATTTTACTTTATTTATTTTAGTTTGACATGTTTTTCCGCCCCAAATTTTTTTTTTTAGCACTTTTATTCCTATTACAAGGAATGTAAACATCCCTTGTAATAGGAATATGGCATGACAGGTCCTCTTTACAGTGAGATATGAGGTCAATAAGACCCCACATCTCACCTCTAGGCTGGGAAGCCTGAAAAAAAAACAAAAAAAAAAACAATCCTGGCTTTGATCGTAGCGGTGAGTCGGTAGAAGCACCGGAGGGCAGCGGGAGGGGGGGGCATCCCCTCTCACCTTCCGTAAGAGCGATCAAGCGGTGGAACAGCCGCTATGATTGTTCTTATGGTGTAGGGAATCGCCAGCTGAAAAAGCGAATATCTGAATGATGCCTGTAGCTGCTCCCATCATTCAGATATCTCCGCACAAAGTCAAGGACGTCATATGACGGCCGGCGGGCGGGCGGGAAGTGGTTATTGCAGAGTATTGCCGGGTATTGAGGAGTATTGCCGGGTATTGAGGAGTATTGACGAGTATTGCGGGGTATTGAGGAGTATTGCGGGGTATTGAGGAGTATTGCGGGGTATTGAGGAGTATTGCAGGGTATTGAGGAGTATTGCAGGGTATTGTGGAGTATTGCAGGGTATTGTGGAGTATTGCAGGGTATTGTGGAGTATTGCCGGGTATTGTGGAGTATTGCCGGGTATTGCCGGGTATTGTGGAGTATTGCCGGGTATTGTGGAGTATTGCCGGGTATTGTGGAGTCTTGCCGGGTATTGTGGAGTATTGCCGGGTATTGTGGAGTATTGCCGGGTATTGTGGAGTATTGCTGGGTATTGTGGAGTATTGCTGGGTATTGTGGAGTATTGCTGGGTATTGTGGAGTATTTCCGGGTATTGTGGAGTATTGCTGGGTATTGTGGAGTATTGCGGAGTATGGCAGGGTATGGGCAGGGTATTGCACAGTATGGGCAGGGTATTGCACAGGGTATTGCAGAGTATGAGCAGGGTATTGCACAGGGTGTATTGCAGAGTATTGCACAGGGTGTATTGCAGAGTATTGCACAGGGTGTATTGCAGAGTATTGGCAGGGTGTATTGCAGAGTATTGCACAGGGTATTGCAGAGTATTGGCAGGGTGTATTGCAGAGTATTGCACAGGGTATTGCAGAGTATTGGCAGGGTGTATTGCAGAGTATTGCACAGGGTATTGCAGAGTATTGGCAGGGTGTATTGCAGAGTATTGCACAGGGTATTGCAGAGTATTGCACAGGGTGTATTGCAGAGTATTGCACAGGGTGTATTGCAGAGTATTGCACAGGGTGTATTGCAGAGTATTGCACAGGGTGTATTGCAGAGTATTGGCAGAGTATTGCACAGGGATGGCTGAGCAGGGATGGATGGATTGCTGGATCTGTGACTGCAATTGTCACAGATCCAGCCCACAGCTGACATGGGGGAGGGAGCGGACATGATCCGCTCCCTCCCCTCTCCTCTCACACTGTACCGATCGGTACAGAGAGGGGAGGGAGGAACCGGCGTCATCAAATGACGCCGGTCTGTTTACAAGTGATCGCTCCGTCATTTGACGGAGCGATCACGTGGTAAACGGCCGCGATTAGCGGCCATCTACCGTGATCCGTGATGCGCCGGGTCTTCCGGACCCGGCGGTCACGGACATATCCTGGAGCGCGCCCCTGGGGGCGCGCGGGAGCAAGATTCTGTGAGGACGTCCCTGGGACGTCCACTCAGGATAACTCGACCGCGCTGTGGACGTCTTTTGTACATGGCGTGGTCGGGAAGTGGTTAAACATCCCATAATAGGCAGCCAGACGGTCTACCAGCTCCAATCCACATCATCACAGTAGCAGACTTAATTACCACAAGCCACAATAGACAGTAGAATGTAATCACCCCCTACCTCATCACAGCAATTAGGACACCACAGTCCACACACAATATATACCATTTATGTACAGCATTGAATATGGCTATCACAGATCATGGTGGGGTTCTCATTCCCCTTGTGCCCCAAGTGACCCCTGTCACAGTGTTTTTTTAAAATTCGGCAGCTAAATACCTTTTTTCACATCGCCGATGCGTGACCGGCCAGTTGACGCCAGATGGAAATCTCAACCGCTCCCACTGTAGTCCTTAGATCAGAGAAAGAGAGCAGTGGGCAGTCACGTGACTGCACATTGGCGATGTGAAAAAAAGGTATCTAGCTGCTGAATTTTAAAAAAATACAGACACTGTGTCTTTTTATTACAGAGGGTCAGGCAGGAATTGGGGTCACTGGCTTTATAACCGCTTTAATGTTATATGTAGTATGCAGTAGTTCCTCTGCTCCCAATGTCTTTGATTAGATTACTTGTTAATTTCCCAGGAAGGGAATCCTCTCTGTTCACAGAGGCCCTGTCCTGGGTGGAATTACTGCCAACTTTATCAAACCCACTCTTAAACTTAGCGAAGGTTCTGGTTCTGTTATTTACCTACAAGTTTAGTGCAATATCTTGTTTTGGGAGGGTCATGTCTCATAACCCCCAAAAGAGGGCTACAATGGCAAGAGGTGGTGGCTCTAGAATTGAAAACCTGAACTGAAAGAAGAGCAGAGTAAGTGAGAGAGTAAGCAGAAACTCACATTTACAGTGAGTCCGAGGGCTTCAATGTTATGTTTTTTTTTCTACATCAAGTGATGAGTAGGGATGAGCTCCGGCGTGTTCGCACACTCCTTGTGCAGAGCCCACCAGGAAGTCGGCACGGCGCTGCGCTAATCACATTCAGGGAGACATGTTCCAATGCACGGCTGCAGAGATCAAGACATGTCTCCCTGCCTGTGATTAGCGCAGCGCCGTGCCGACTTCCTGGCGGGCTCTGCACGTGGAGTGTGCGAATATGCCGGAGCTCATCCCTGGTGGTGAGCTAGTCTTCGTCAGAGTTGAGTGAGTGGGCCTATAGGTATTTAGCCTACTGTATAATATGGCAGCCTTGGTAGTATGTATTGGCGTCATGATATAAATACATTGATTTTGACAAATAATGCTCCAATATAGAAGTGAGCAAACGAGAAGTCCAAATGACCCTTTTATCAGTTTACTAAAAAGTTGGCTTCTAATGATACAAGATCTCGTCCAGGCCATTTCCCGCAGGGGATTGATCTCTAACATATATTCTGTACTAATCAGTGGGATATGGCATTGGAATCCCTCCCAGTGATCTCGGTTTCTGTCTCCCAGAAACTCTCACAGCTCTTTATTCTCCATAGGTCCTACTGTAACCAAGCCAAATTGTTTGCATGGGGCAGACGAGACTCCCCTCTGTTCAAAGTGTGCAGTCCATACAGGTGACTTCATTCATATGACCTGGAGATACCCCAAGCTTGCGAGATACTGGACTGAGGTTGTCCGAACCATTTCCTAGGTAGCCCATCTTCCCTATCCCCTCTACCCGCTGGTATGCCTGTTGGGGGCAATAGATGAGGAGATGTACCCTAGGGGTGTTCATCTTATGGTTTCAAGATTGTTGTATTTAGCCAGAAAAATGGTTGCAAAATATGGATGTTTCATGCAGCGCCTACCAAAGCCCAATGGATACAGAATGTCAACACTACCCTCCTTAGAGAGCAGCTAGCCTATCGTCACAACACAATGCGGCTAGGAAGTTTGATCTTATTTGGCAGAACTGGTTGGATAATACTTCTGTGGCTCCGGCGCAGCTGGTTAGAGATAGATTGCTGCTATTGTAAGCCCTATGGAAAATACCGTAGATGGCTACCTGAGTTTAGGCCATCAACCATTTGATAAATATGTGGGTTGAGGAAAGAGTTGCCCTAATAAGCCCACTTATAAACTTAGGTGGATTTTCTGGTTCACGCACCTTATAACTTCTTCGTAGCTGGCCCTAGGGGCGGGGGGAGAGGAAAGGAAAAGGCATATATTTGATGTTATGTTTTATTTCTCTTGTTTTATATTCTGTTATCCTCGATATGTATCTCATTTATTGTATTTATACAATGCGTGTCAACCTGTATTACTAGAAATTTGACTTTGCAATGTTGTATACACTGATATGACTAATGCACGTATTGTATTCTTGTCGGCAATAAAAATTGTTTTGAAAAAGTTGGCTTCTGCTAGACTTTGTTTTTACTTCACCCGATTATAATTTTGTATGGCATATTGGTGTTGGGTACAGTAGGTGCTTAGGCAGCCAATGCTGAGATGGATCAATGGCACTATAGGCTGCCTAAACTCAATAAAAGGTAAAGCATGACACAACTCATGTAAACACATGAACAGTGTATAAGAAGCGTGAGTGGGCCCATAACCACTTACGGACCGCCGCACATCGATTCACGTCGGCTGTTTGAAGAAGGATATCTCTGTTATGGCAGCAGCTAGCTGCCATAACCCAGGTATCCATCTCTTCAGCCGACGGTCCGGTTTCCGATAATGGGGGTCTCTGCGGCAGATTTGAGATTACCATTATCAGCGACGGGAGAGGGGCCCCCCTCCCACCACTCTCCCATGCCCTCCGCCACTTACCGGAGCCGTCGGTAGCGGCGGAGGCGATCGGGTCCTTCTCCTGGCTGGGTATGGATATGAGTGAGGGGAGATGGCCCCCACCTGTCTCCATATCATAGCAGGGCGGAAGCAATGTCAAAACCTGTAGAATTCTTTAAACGTCGCCTATGGAGATTTTTAAGGGTAAAAGTTTGTCGCCATTCCACGAGTGGGCGCAATTTTGAAGCGTGACATGTTGGGTATCAATTTACTCGGCATAACATTATCTTTCTCAATATAAAAAAAAAATTGGGCTAACTTTACTGTTGTCTTATTTTGTAATTCAAATAAGTGTATTTTTTTCAAAAAAAGTGCGCTTGTAAGACCGCTGCACAAATACAGAGTGACATAAAGTATTTAAAATAAACAAAGTAGCGCTACTGGGTGAACAAATGAATAAGTGGCTGCTAGCATCGGCAAATAGACAAATCGCAGAATAGTTAACAGAAAATAAAAAATGCAGCGCCAAAATACTGGGCGTGTGATAGTTGAACTAACTAATCAATACAAAAAGAGGGAGTGACCCCAAAGTATATATAAATACCAAACAGTTGTGAAAAATGCAAACTCATATATAAAAGTTCTATAAAGTGAAGTGACTGACAGCCAAGTCCAATGAGATGCTCAGTAAGTGAACTGAGAAAAAATGCAGTCAATCAAAAAACGGTATATCCATGGCGACTTCAAATTCGTGTAGAATATATGTATACATAAAACTGCAACACCCGGGGACGTGATTCCAACACCAGGAATGGGGAAAAAGCAATGGATACTCTTACCCCTATGTGTGGACACACACCAGCGGTGGTGGGTCAATCAAGCAAAGGTGTAGATGTGAAATCCTCAGGAACCGTCCTCACCAATCGATGGATGCAGGGACACCGAATCTCCGGCCGGATCTTTCCACGGTGGTGATATGAAGCGCCAAGGATATTAGTGCATCAAAGATTGTGGTAATGACCATAGAAAAAAAGAGGGAAGCTTCACATAGTGCAGGATCAGATGATAATTAAAAAAGACTTTGTTTATTTGAAACAAAAAGTCACAAAACACACATGGGTGTATGAAAACGAAATATAAAAAAAGGAAGCAGGCTTCCATGCAGAGGCTTGTACAAGCAAAGTTAAGAATCAAATAAAAAGCGTAGCTATGGGCAAGTCCATGTACCCGACATGTTTCGCATGAGAAATGCATCTACTGGGGCATGACATAAAGTATTGCAATGCCCGCCATTTTATTCTCTAGGGTGTTATAAAAAAAATGTTTGGGGCTTCTAAGTAATTTTCTAGCAAAAAAAATTGTTTTTAACTTGTAAACAACAAATCTCAGAAAGAGGCTCGGTCCTTAAGTGGTTAATGTTAGGTTTCCAGTAAGGGTTAAGTATCATGTCCGAATGAGGTATATGTTATAAGTTCTGTTGATTTTCGAAAAAAAAAAGGATTTACACTTGTATTCAGTGCAGAAATCCATAATCTGAAAACAACTGCACTGAAAATTAATGCACTGGTATTTTACACATCTTAAGCCTCATACACACGGTCGGACTTCAAACAAACTTTTCCGTGGATTTTTGTTTGAAGGGCGTTGGTTTTGAACTTGGTATGCATACACACGACAGGACTTTTTCAGCAAACTTTCCCAAAATCACATGTTTTTTCTGCTCTTTTCTGCTCTTTACCACCACCCTTTGGTCAACTTCTGCTATTGTTGGTTGATTTTAATATTGATTCTGAGCATGCGTATTTGTACTTCGGACTAAAGTCCGATGGATTTCTGTACACACGGCAGGACTTTGCACCGTAGGACTTTTGTTGCCGAAAAGTTTGTCCGTTTGCAGAGAGAACTTTTGTCCGATGAAAACCGAAAAAGTTTGTCCGATGGAGCGCACACACGGTCTGATTTTTTTGAAAACCTGGAAATTTTGAAGTTTGTTGTCAAAAAGTCAGACCGTGTGTATGGGGCTTTAGAAGGTACCGGTGCGGTTTTAGAATCAGAAAGTAGGGGCCTCAGTCTTAAGAATAAAACATTGTTGTTGCATTGAGTATCCTATTTTGACTGGAGTGTCTCTTTAATGTTATTTTTGCACATACACAAAATATTTGCCACACAATCTGCAAGCCATTTTAAATATATATATTATAACTATATGGTTGCACAGCTGATAGTTATTAATAGACAGTTAATGAGACCTTCATGCAGGATATATTCCTGAATCATCTAGCAGCCTGGCTAGGAATAATTTCCCCCTGCCTGGTGATCCACATTAATATATTTTCCCACATAAGAACATATATCACCGGATACAATTTTTCAAATATAAATATTTTAAATTATATGGCTATCAGATTTATTTTAAATTACTTGGACTCCGGTGACATTCTCAGCAAACATCCAAATAATTTAAAAAGGGTCACCAAGGCTAATATATTTACTAGGTTAAAAAGAAGTTTAATAAGAAACATAGTATACAATTCTTTCACTTTGCATTTATACATATACAAAGTAAATCAAAGGCTATGTAGAAAATAACCCTATAGATATAACATATCAACAAAGATAGAGGTTAGAGGGAGTATTTCAGTAAATTGAAGGTACCTTAAATCCAGAATTGGCTGCCCAATGACCGGCAAATTTATTTTGATACGTCACTGCGTCGATTTAACTGACAATTGCGCGGTTGTACGATGTTGTACCCAAACAAAATTGACGTCCATTTTCCCCCACAAATAGGGCTTTCTTTTGGCGGTATTTGATCACCTCTGCCGTTTTTTATTTTTTGCGCTATAAACACAAAAAGAGCAAAAATTAAAAAAAAAAAAACACAATATCTTTTACCTTTTGGCTATAATAAATATCCCCCATTTTTTTTTTTTATATATTTTTTCCCTCAGTTTAGGCCGATATGTATTCTTATACATATTTTTGGTAAAAAAAAAAAAATCGCAAAAAGCGTAAATTTATTGGTTTGTGCAAAAGTTATAGCGTCTACAAAATAGGGGATAGTTTTATGGCATTTTTATTATAATTTTTTTTTTTACTAGTATTGGCAGCGATCTGCGATTTTTATTAGGACTGCAACATTATGGCGGACCGGACTCATCGGACACTTTTGACACTATTTTGCGACCATTGTCATTTATACAGCGATCAGTGCTATAAAAATGAAAGGGGTAGGGAAGAGGAAGGGGTTAAACACTAGGGGGCGATGAAGGGGTTAAGTATGTCCTAGGGAGTGATTCTAACTGTGGGGGGGATGGGCTACCAGTGACATGACAGCGATCACTGCTCCCGATAGGGAGCAGTAGATCTCTGTCCTGTCACTAGGCAGAACAGAATGCCTTGTTTACATAGGCATCTCCCTTTTCAGCCTCCCCTGACCGCAATCGCGGGCCGCCGGCGAACATCGAGTTCCCGGGACCCGCGAGCACACTCCCGAGGCACGCACTAGGCAGCAAATTCAAAGGGACGTACAGGTACGCCCATTTGCCTGCCCGTGCCATTCTGCCGATGTATATCGGCGTGCGGCGGTCGGGAAGTGGTTAAACATACTTTTTTTTTTTTAAGACATCCACAAGAACTTTTACTTTATTATCAAAAGAAACACAAAAATCTATTGATATGATCGCAAAGATGGCTGCTTTTTGTTACAAAAGTTTTTATCATGAAAATAATAACCATAGGGAAAGTACTTTCCCAACAATTTAAATAATATTGCAACAAAAAAAACAAAAACGTAAATAACTACAATAGTAAAACTTTATTAAACTCAAAAAGAAAAAAAGATTAAAGGAGAAGTCCAGCCAAAGCTCGTTTGGCTGGACTTCTCCTATGGGTCACAGGAGTGCAATTCGTTTTGCACTCCTGTGACCCATCTTAAGCAGAGAGCCGGCTGATGTCCGCTTTTTGCTGACGTCACAGAAATCAGTCCAGGCACCGCGTCATCACAACAATTAAGTCTGGATCCGCCAGGTGCCTAGACTGATGCCTGTCTCAGCCTCTCGGCGAGCGCTCCAGTGAGTTTGGAGGGGTCAGAGCGGAGAGCTGCTGATTGACAGTCAGCAGCTCTCTTCTCAGGGAGCGGAGAGAACGGAGCAATCAGCGGTGTTCGATCGCTCGGTTCTCAATGAAGAGGCGCTGGGGACAGATGCAGCATCGTACCGATGCTGCATCCACCTAGGTAAGTATGATTCTGGAAAAAAAACAAAAGCATTCTTCTCTTTAATAGTTTCTCCTTGCACAACGCTGTCATCCCGCTGAATACTTTCCAAACAACGTATTACTGATCACATAAAACACAGTTTACTATGCTTTAGTTATGAATGAACACAGTGAGTGAGTGTGTTCATTTAGAAAAGCAAGGCACTGGTAAATTACATATTTACTAGCCCCTTCCCCCACTCTCCATCCTGAAACCTCCCCCACAGAAGTTGGGGGGAGAGGGGCAATAGCGCATGCAAACCGCTCCAGTGTGAAAGGGGTCTTAGTAAATCTACCCCACTGTGGTTCTGCACTTTTTAGTTATGTTTATGGCATTGCACTTTGTGATTTCATCCTTTTTGATACATTTTGGGGTTTTGTTAAAGCAGGAGCTGTGACATTTATTATTTTTTATAAGAGCATCATTGTTTTTTGAGGTATATATATTTCTATGATTTACATTTGCACAGTTTATTTTGGGCAATATATTTATTAATATTTTTATTGCAAAATAAGGGGTCATTTGGATAAATTATAGTATTTTTCAGCCTGAAAAAATGACCAACAGACCTAAATCCAACAGATTCAAGATGAAAAAGGGGCCACGCACGTGCATAGAAGTGAGGTTGCAATCTTACACTATTCTTCCTGCTCACCTATGCTGCAGTACATTTTTTTTTCGTTAAATGGGTGACTGTCCACAACTGTGAAAAGATCAATGTTTTAAAGCGTGGGCATTTGCTTGAAGAGCAAACACTATACTGTATGTTTCCCAGAACTGTCCTGAGGAATTAATAGGGGCTGCCATTACTACATCCCTTTTGTAACAGCTTTATCTCCTGCTGTTATTCAGATGCTTTAGCAGCAATGCTATATACTTACTGACCTAGAAAAATATTGAATTGACTAATTCTGACCCTTTTCCTACTTTCATTTCCAGGGTGCTTTTTCCAGGGCTCAGACTGAAATATACTGCAGTCTTAGGCCTGGTTCACACCTATGCATATTGCAGTTTGCATATTCCAGTTACATTTTGTATTATTCAATACACGCTTTTGATCCATTAAAGTCTATGGAACCAAAAACCAGAAAAAAACGTCCCTGGCCCTTTCCATAAAATGCACAGATATGAATGTGACCCATAGGAAACCATGTTAAATGGACTGTAGTGTGTTTCTGCAAAACTGAAAACGCACTAAAAAATGCATAGGTGTGAACCAGGAATTACTCAAATAAGTATCTAGCATTTTTATAAAGAGACAAGCAATGGCAGCACCCAAACTTCTCTCACAAAGCTCATCTCATGTGTCACTGCAGTCAGTCTGGGCTGCCATGGTAGAATTGATGGCTTTTCATCACACTTGTTATTTTTCTTTCAAACAATTGTAGAGTAGACAGGGGAAATCTCACACATACAGTATATCAGCCCCTACAATCTTGAGCAGTTCAATGTTGCCTTATAACCAAAATTAAGAATTTCCTGCTAGAATTTTACCTAACCAACAAAATTTTTCCAAAGCAAAGTTATAGCCACTTTATGTATTTGTCCTGTCTGACCCTCCAAAATATCTATAAATGTATATCTATATACAGTATATCTAACTATTGTAACAGTATGGTGCCTGTTACATACCTCCCAACTTTTTGAGATGGGAATGAGGGACACCTATCAGCAAAAGTATGCAGGCATAGGACACACCCCCTTACCACGCCCCCTTAAAGGAAAATTGTTCGAAAAATAAAAGATTGGTTAAACCCACAAGTGCTTTTTTCACCACTAACATTCCTTTATACTGGCTTTTGGAATTTACAAATGTAGCAATTTAGAAATCAGATGAAAGGTTTAGCACTGGGAAACACTTTTTTGATAGATAAAAAGTGCATTTTATATACAATTATACAGATCAAACCAAAATGAGGGACAAATGAGGAGGAAAGAGGGACAGAGGGACATTGCTCCAAATCAGGGACAGTTGGAAGCTATGCCTGTTATGGTTTAAAAAGGGTTTGTGCCGCCCAGGGTTCTCACCCAGGCAGGTTGAAGGGCTCTTGCGTGCTTGTGTCATATGGAGGAAACTTTGTAAAACCAGGTGTTGGTTCTGGATCCTGGAAGCTTTGTAGAGACTTGGGAGGGATGAAGCCTCTAACTCCTGATACACTGTTTGCTGACAACACCCATCTTGATGGTGTGCGCAGCCTTTTTTAGAATAGGTGCTGGCAGTTGTTCAGGGCTCCACCAGGGAGACCTGAGACTCCATCTTCCCCAGAATCCTGCAAAGATGCAAAGGAGCAGCTGGAGTTGATGCATATGTGCACAAGAATTTTGAGTACTGTCTGGAGGAATAAACTGGAAAAAACTAAGTGGTGCAAGGACGGTGTTCTGCCGAATAAGTTCCCCCCGGCTGATAAGGACCCCCCCTGTACTGCGCAGGTGCAACGCTTGCGCATTACGAACCTCAACTGAGCCTCTGAAAATAGCCAAACATGTAGAGCTGAGAGTCAGCTCTACACGGCGCCTACGCACTGACTTGACGCATTCCGCACGCTCCCGATGCTAGTGCTACTCTGCAAGTGGCGGGGGTGATTTTAGCAATAAAGTACACGTCTTAGCGGGGCATGTTAAAACCAATGGAGGGTGGGTTTTGCACTGTGCCCTGCTAAGACGTGTACTTTATTGCTAAAATCACCCCCGCCCCTTGCAGAGTAGCACTAGCACTGGGAGCGTGCGGCATATGTCATACTCATTGCGCAGGTGCCGTGTAGAGCTGACTCTCAGCTCTACATCTTCGGCAATTTTCGGAGGCTCAGTTGAGGTTCGTACTGCGCAAGCGCTGCGCCTGCGCAGTACAGGGGGTTCTTATCCACCGGGGAAACTTTTTCAGCAGGACACCGGCAAAGTATTTTGTTTTTCCTACTGAAGAGAAATGCTGAAGAACCCCAATGTGTGGCTGGAACTTATTTTTTATGAAATAAAATCTCCAATATATATATATATATATTAAAAAGAAAAATGGGAACAAAATGCAATAAAACCTTTTTTCTTCAAATGTACATCTTCACACAAAATTTAGCGTGGCTGCGCAGTTTCAAGCAAATCATTGTCCTTCATTAGGGATGAGCCGAACTGCCCCCGGTTTGGTTCGCACCAGAACATGCAAAAAATTTGTTCAAACTCGTGAACACCGTTAAAGTCTATGGGACACGAACATGAAAAATCAAAAGTGCTAATTTTAAAGGTTAATATGCAAGTTATTGTTATAAAAAGTGTTTGGGGACCCGGGTCCTGCCCCAGGGGACATGTATCAATGCAAGAAAACGTTTTAAAAACAGAAGTTTTTTCGGGAGCAGTGATTTTAATAATGCTTAAAGTGAAACAATAAAAGTGAAATATTCCTTTAAATTTCGTACCTGGGGAGTGTGTATAGTATGCATGTAAAGTAGCGCAGGTTTCCCGTGCTTAGAACTGTCCCTGCACAAAATGTCATTTCTGAAGGAAAAAAAGTAATTTAAAACTACTCGCGGCTGTAATGAATTTTTGACACTTTCTTTTGTGAAATGGTAGGGGTACAATGTACCCCGTTACCAATTCACATAGGGGGATGGAATCTGGGGGTCCCCTTTATTAAAGGGGGCTTCCAGATTCCGATGTTGAGGGCATGTGGCCTGGTACGGTTTAGGAGGGGGGGCTCTCTCTCGTCCCCCCCTCTTTTCCTGCGGCCTGCCAGGTTGCATGGTCAGATAAGGGTCTGGTATGGATTTTTAGGGGGACCCCATGCCATTTTTTAAAAAAAAATGATGCAGGGTTCCCCTTAAAATCCATACCAGACCTGAAGGGTCTGGTATGGATTTTTGGGGGAACCCCATGCCATTTTTTTTATTTTGGCGCGGAGTTCCCCTTAATATCCATACCAGACCTGAAGGGCTTGTTAATGGAATTTTGGGGGACCCTCACGCATTTTTATTTTTTATTTTTCAATGACTTTCAATGACTTTTCTTTGTATTGCCGGGACCGACAATTCATTACAGCCGCGAGTAGTTTTAAATGACTTTTTTTCCTTCAGAAATGACATTTTGTGCAGAGACTGTTATAAACATGGGAAACATGCGCTACTTTAAAGGCATACTCTAGACACCCCCTAAACGTACGAAATGTACGAAATTTAAAGGAATATTTCACTTTTATTGTTTCACTTCAAGCATTATTAAAATCACTGCTCCCGAAAAAACGGCCGTTTTTAAAACTTTTTTTGCATTGATACATGTTCCCTGGGGCAGGACCCAGGTCCCCAAACACTTTTTATGACAATAACTTGCATGTTAACCTTTAAAATTAGGACTTTAGATTTCTCCTATAGACTTTTAAAGGGTGTTCCGCGGCTTTTCGAATTTGCCGCGAACACCCCAAATTGTTCGCTGTTCGCCGAACGGGCGAACAGCTAATGTTCGACTCGAACATAAAGCTCATCCCTACTCTTCATCAAGCTGCAGTTGTTGCAGCTGGTCTGTGACGTCATCATGCCCACTTATTGGACAGCAGCAGGGCTCTACATGCTTGGTCTCCTATTCATAAATTTTTTAATAAAGTTTATGGATTTTAGGCAGTATTAAATGATGTGGTTTGTCCTTGTTCTCCCCTGTGGTCTTTGAGGTTGCATCTGGTTTCTATTGATGAAAATGATCGAGCTCTGTTGGCTGTAGTTGTGATATCTATTATGTCAAGCGCTGCAAATCTCTTATAGCTCGAGCACTTGGTGGTGTGATGCACCGAAGGAAGCACAAGAAGAACTTTTTCCCCTATGATTTCGCATTTAAAGAGATACAGTATGCACTTATTTTATGCAATCACGTTTTTTTTGTGATTTTTTTTTAAACTTTACATTGTGGTGTATGTAAGAACTCATACATGTAAAATTTTACTGATTTGTTATTTTCTTTTAAAAGTGACTGCACACCTAAACTATACTTCACCGATAATGAACTCATTAAATCGATCTGGAACTGGCATCAAAGATCATATGTCTATTTAACACATGCTATTGTTTCTGGTTTCTGGGCAGTCTTCTCACTGACACAAACAATTGGTCAGTTTTCCCACTGTCACCAATGCGGGGCATTTTCTTTTAACCTAATGACACCAACCATTGAGTTATTTTTCATCCCATTGTCCACTGATGGTGGGGCATTTTTTTCCTTCCACTAACAACTGACACTGGGCCATTTTTCCTACACTGATGCTTGGGGTTCATTTTTCCCCCCAAAAATCATGGATTATGGAACATTTTTCTTCTCACGGACCACCCATGCTCTGACATTTTTTACTCCCATTGGACACCAATGTTGGGACTTTCTTCCTACACAACATACTCCTAACCCCTACACTCTATATGCTAGCTTGTATGTTACATAGTCTTGACTAGGGATGAGCTTCGAGTTCGAGTCGAACTCATGTTCGACTCGAACATTGCCTGTTCGCCCGTTCGCCGAACAGCGAACAAATTGGGGTGTTCGCGGCAAATTCGAAAAATCTATGGGAGAAATCTAAAGTGTTAATTATAAAGGCTAATATGCAAGTTATTGTCCTAAAAAGTGTTTGGGGACCGGGGTCCTGCCCCAGGGGACATGTATCAATGCAAAAAGAAGTTTTAAAAACGGCCGTTTTTTCGGGAGCAGTGATTTTAATAATGCTTAAAATGAAAAAATAAAAGTGAAATATTCCTTTAAATTTCGTACCTGGGGGGTGTGTATGATATGCATGTGAAGTGGCGCATGTTTCCCGTGCTTAGAACTGTCCCTGCAAAAAATGTCATTTTTGAAAGAAAAAAAGTCTTTTAAAACTAACTCGCGGCTATTAATGAATTGTCGGCTCCCGGCAATACATACAAAAGTCATTGATAAAAAAAAAAAAAGCGTGGGGGTTCCCCAGAATTCAATTACCAGGCCCTTCAGGTCTGGAATGGATATTAAGGGGAACCCCGCCGCAAATTTAAAAAAAAATTGACGTGGGGTTCCCCCAAATATCCATTCCAGGCCCTTCAGATCTGGCATGGATTTTAAGGGGAACTCCACCCCAAATTTAAAAAAAAAATGGCGTGGAGTCCCCCTAAAAATCCATACCAGACCCCTTATCCGAGCACGCAACCTGGCCGGCCGCAGGGGAAAAGGGGGGGACGAGAGAGCGGCCCCCCTCCCTCCTGAACCGTACCAAGCCACATGCCCTCAACATGGGGAGGATGTCCCCATGTTGATGGGGACAAGGGCCTCATCCCCACAACCCTTGCCCGATGGTTGTGGGGGTCTGCGGGCGGGGGGCTTATCGGAATCTGGAAGACCCCTTTAACAAAGGGGACCCCCAGATCCCGGCCCCCCCTATGTGAATTGGTAAGGGGTACATTGTACCCCTACCATTTCACGAAGAAAGCGTAAAAAAGTGTTTAAAAAAACACACAAACACCTTGAAAAAGTCCTTTATTAAAAAAAAAAAAAAAAAACATTCCAGCGGTGAAATCCAGTGTCCCGCGGCGATCCCGATGTCCAGCGCTGTGCTGTCCTTCATTGGTTGTGCCTGAGCGGACCTGATGGGGAACTCCCTCTCAGTATTAAATGTATAGACCCGCGCCTTCTAAAGTTCCCCATCAGGTCCGCTCCCTCGGTATGTCGGACCCGCCTACGTCATTGGCTTGAGCGGGGAACTTCCTTCACTGTGTAATTTAAATTTACATAGTGAAGGAAGTTCCCCGCTCAAGCCAATGACGTAGGCGGGTCTGACATACCGAGGGGGCGGACCTGATGGGGGACTGCTCTCACTTTGGTAATACATGTATAGACCCGCCCCTTCTCATGTTCCGCATCTGGTCCGCTGAGCGGACCTGATGGGGAACTTTAGAAGGGGCGGGTCTATACATTTAAAATACTGAGAGGGAGTTCCCCATCAGGTCCGCTCAGGCACAACCAATGAAGGACAGCGCTGGACATCAGGATCGCCGCGGGACACTGGATTTCACCGCTGGAATGTTTTTTTTTTTTTTAAATAAAGGACTTTTTCAAGGTGTTTGTGTGTTTTTTTAAACATTTTTTTACGCTTTCTTCGTGAAATGGTAGGGGTACAATGTACCCCTTACCAATTCACATAGGGGGGGCCGGGATCTGGGGGTCCCCTTTGTTAAAGGGGTCTTCCAGATTCCGATAAGCCCCCTGCCCGCAGACCCCCACAACCACCGGGCAAGGGTTGTGGGGATGAGGCCCTTGTCCCCATCAACATGGGGACATCCTCCCCATGTTGAGGGCATGTGGCCTGGTACGGTTCAGGAGGGAGGGGGGCCGCTCTCTCGTCCCCCCCTTTTCCCCTGCGGCCGGCCAGGTTGCGTGCTCGGATAAGGGGTCTGGTATGGATTTTTAGGGGGACTCCACGCCATTTTTTTTTAAATTTGGGGTGGAGTTCCCCTTAAAATCCATGCCAGATCTGAAGGGCCTGGAATGGATATTTGGGGGAACCCCACGTCAATTTTTCTTTTAATTTGCGGCAGGGTTCCCCTTAATATCCATTCCAGACCTGAAGGGCCTGGTAATTGAATTCTGGGGAACACCCACGCTTTTTTTTTTTTTTTATCAATGACTTTTGTATGTATTGCCGGGAGCCGACAATTCATTAATAGCCGCGAGTCAGTTTTAAATGCATTTTTTTCTTTCAAAAATGACATTTTTTGCAGGGACAGTTCTAAGCACGGGAAACATGCGCCACTTCACATGCATATCATACACACCCCCCAGGTACGAAATTTAAAGGAATATTTCACTTTTATTTTTTCATTTTAAGCATTATTAAAATCACTGCTCCCGAAAAAACGGCCGTTTTTAAAACTTCTTTTTGCATTGATACATGTCCCCTGGGGCAGGACCCGGGTCCCCAAACACTTTTTAGGACAATAACTTGCATATTAGCCTTTATAATTAACACTTTAGATTTCGAACGTTCGAGTCCATTGTATTTAATAGGGTTCTAAATTTCACACGAACATTTTGTCTGTTCGCAGGTTCTGGTGCGAACCGAACAGGGGGGTGTTCGGCTCATCCCTGGTCTTGACACCTGTGCTCTATTCACTAGTTTGTATGTTTCCTAGTCTTAACTGCTGCACTTTATACACTATGTTGTGTGTTATATACTTTGACCCCTGCAAAATAATTAAGGCACATTTAGTGGGTAAAATGACAGTGGCATACTGTATATGTGTGCAGTTCTACATGGCAACCATCCAAATTTATAACAGGCTTTTAGAGTAAGGTGCACACAGGAAGGGTTTTGCACAGAACATACAACACCCAATTTTTCCGCCCAGCAATCTTGCCAACTAGCCAGCAATTAAAAAAAAATAAACAATTTGTGTTAAAACAAAAGTTTTAGTTGCACATGGAAGGCTTTCCATATGGATCTCACTAGAATTATAAATTGGGGAAGTTGTGGTATTTACTCAGCTTGCTGGAATTGGTGCAGGGACACATTGGACACCTTCAGTTGCCATCTTGCTGTGCTGTTTTTCTATTGTGTCTTTGCGCCTTTAGGCCAGTTCACACCATGCCCGCAGCTGAATTGCACAAGAATACACTGTGTGTTCCTGTGGGATTCACATGCAGTTCTGTGCAGTGTGATTTCAAGCCCATTCATTTTCACACCGCACCCCATTGCACAAAAAGTAGTGTATGCATTACTTTATTACAAAAGTACCATGCAATCTGGTGCGGGCAAACTCAATGTGTTTGTGACCTGTGTTTGGGGTAACTTTTTATTGACACCCACTGCAGATTGCAAATGTACTGCGTTTTGCATGCAGTTGGAATTGCACAGGAATGCACAGTTCCTGGATGATTCAGCTGCAGACATGGTGTTAACCGGCCCTTAAAGCAGAGTTCCACTCAAAAGTGGAAATTCCGCGTTAAGGAATCCTGACCCCCTTACATGCCTTTTGGAGAGGAGAGGGAGAGAACTGAGGCTTTGGGCGGCCTCATTGCTGGACCATGGGACAGGTGAGTGCGTGTTTATTAAAAGTCAGAAGCTACACTTTTTGTAGCTGCTGACTTTTAATAAACACAGAAACGGCTGTAACTCTACTTTAAGGAAGATTGCGCTGCCTCCAGGCATACTTGATATATTTTAAAGCGCAATATAACCAGAGTTGCCAACCTCCAGTAAATTTACAGACAGTCTGTAAAGATCAGCGGCTGATAATTTGTCATGCTGTGTTGACTGTTTAAGTGTAAACCAGGCAAATTACTTGTTATGGGTATTGTCAGTGTTTCTATATTGTGTTTTTACTGTTTAAATATTAATTGTCTTAGTTTTCAAAATGAGTCCTGATATTTGTTAGATTGTCAGTAAAAAAAAAGTGTTCCGTCTGTAAATTTGCCATGTTTTGTCAGATCAAAATGCTGCAGGCGGTTGGCAACACTGGATATAACCACATGAACAGTTTGCAACTTTTTGTTTTTCAGTAGTGCCTAAGGGTTCTCCAGGCCTTTAATGGTCCTAACAACAGCTCATTTGGGTAGTAGTATTGTTAGGGGCAAAACATGGCAAATTTCCTGACGGTGCACATTTTTTACTGACAATCTAACAAATTAGCATTTAGAGATTGATCAATTTTTCCAGTGGACTTTAGGTCCCACATTTTATACTTAAATTAGGTACCACATTCTCTCACCCCTACAGAGGTGACTCCCTCCAGAGTTGGTTCTGGCCAGCTCAGTAGACTGCTTTAAAAAAGGGCCTAAATGTACATAATATAACTGGGTACTAACAATTATAGGTAAAGTTGATACAGGGAAAATCTGATTGCCTCACGGGGGATGAGAAAGGAATTTTTGTCACTGCTGTAACAAATTGGAGCATGCTTTGCTGGCGTTTTTCGCCTTCCTCTGGATCAATTTTGGGTGAAGGATTATGTATATGGGCTTGTATTATTTATTGGTTGAACTAGATGGCCTTGTGTCTTTTTTCAACCTGACTAACCATGTAACTATGTAACATGGGCAACCAGAGCTGAACATGTAAAATAGGACATACAGAGGACATACTTTAAATATATAGCGTATATACTCGAGTATAAGCCGAGTTTTTCAGCACATTTTTTTGTGCTGAAAATGCCCCCCTTGGCTTATACTCGAGTCACCTTTTTGCGCCTGATCTCCTGGACTTTGGGGACCTGGTACCGGCCGGCCGTAGGTCCCCAGGACCCCAAACGTGGCACACATGTAGCCCCACTCTTCCTCTACAAGTGTGCAAATATTTTTGTCTGGTGGACCTACGGCCGGGGAGCACCGATTTTTCAAAGCCGGGCACCCCTTCCATAGACTCCCATGTTAAACAGTAATTTCTCCAGTGACTTTGGGGACCCGGTACCGGCCGGTAGTAGATCCCATGGACCCGAAACTTGGCACACATGTAGCCCCATTTCTCCTCTATAAGTGTGCAAATATTTTTGTCTGGGGGACCTACGGCCGGTGAGCACAGATTTTTCAAACCCGGGCACCCCTTCCATAGACTCCCATGTTAAAATTCAGTCTAGTCATGGGCACAGTGAGGAATGGGCACAGTGAGGCATGTGCATAGTGAGGCATGGACACAGTGAGGCATGGACACAGTGAGGCATGCACAGGGACACAGTGAGGCAAAGTGAGGCACAGTGAGGACACCATGCAGATGGACACCCTAGGCTTATACTTGAGTCAATACGTTTTCCCATTTTTTTGTGGTAAAATTAGGTGCCTCGGCTTATACTCGAGTATATACGGTAATCAGAAATTATAGCAAGGACAGGGTAGATAAAGTTCAGATAACTTCAGAATAAGCAAGGTCAGCAACAATAGTTAATTTTACAGGCATACTCAGCCTCTTCAATTGAACAACACACATAAAGATAATGCATGTAAAGGTGCATGTACGCAGGAAGGCAATCTGTAGTGTGGAAGAACCCATCACAGGTTGCTGAAGAAGAGTACGAACCAGGCAGAAACCAAGAGACAACTAGAACCAAGGGTGCAGAAGGAGAATAGCCAGGAGGCTCAGCCAGTGAGGACCGGTCTGAGGGTATCTATACTGATACTGCCTATAGGTCCCTGATATCATACATTATCTGACATTGGTACCATTTATATGATCTATAGAGTCATTGCACCCCTATATATGTAATTGGGGTTGTGCTCAAAACAGCTAAACATGTTTAAACAGATATCTTTTTTCTTATTACAGTGATGGATGAGCTTTTAATTCTACTATAAGACAGCTTTCAATGTTCCTGCTTTCATTTGTAAAATAAAACCTGTATAAACATTATGTTTTCCTTCTAAATTATATGTGTACTTTTTACAAATCTTTTATTGTGTATGGAGGATATTAATTATTACGAGGCTCTGCGGCTTAGCCAACAGAATAAAGAAAAGCTGATGAATTTGCCATGGAGGCTGTAAAAGTTCTGTGACTATACAGATTACACATTCTTTATTGTCATTCAGGCACATTACAAGTTCTTCTGAGGAATGCTAAGAGAGGATTTCTGCTAGATGAATTAAAATACAGAGTCAATGCACTCTCGCTCTTTTAATATCTCCTATGAATATTGGAACATTTGTATCCATTGTAATGAGTAATTATACCTTACACTGCTTATTGATGAGGTGTACAAAACACGGTGAAAGCCAAGTGAGTTGATGAATAGCCCTGGCAATCACAAGCAACTTTAGGAACATTTGGACGACTTAAGGGAATGAAGAACAATCTTTCTCCTTTGTACTAGACCTTTGAGGCAAAACCTGCCATATTCAGTGGAAGTTCTGGATACTTAAATGAACCTAATTCAGGGCCGAATGTTAATTGCATAGGGTTTGTAAACAGTTTGCTTTATTTTGGTGTGCACTGATGCTTAGCAAAGGGAGCAGCTAATCAAAACACCCTGCCCTAGGCAAGATATGAGCCCAAAATTCTGGCTCCGTCGTCGCTTTCTTTTAGGATTTGCAGCTAATGCTACTGTAATATTTAAACAAAGGAATATCATTAACTGCTTTTTGTAACAGCTAAGCAAACCAATTAAAGCAAAGAAACAGCACCATTACACCTCATTGTACTGTGCTCTACAATTATTTATTAATACAGGCGTTTATATAGAGCAGACAATTTATGCAGTGCTTTATGTATATTGTACTTTCACATCAGTCTGTACCTCACATGCACAATAGACTAACTGCAGACAAAGACGAACTAGGAGTATAGCCAGGCTTACTTAATTTGAAACTCTAAGTTATGCTTGAGAAAAGAAAACTTCTCACTAGAAAAGAGATATACAATGCAAGGATTTCAGAGAACATTATTCATAGACAACAAGGAATAGCCAACTCACCTACTATACACTCCCTCCAAAACTCAAGTCGGATGCAAGATCTACATGCTTGCATGCATATACAATGTTGATTCAAAGTGACCAACACATCATGAATTAATAAAATTAAAGTCTTCATTGCATTTCTTAACCCCTCCCGCGCCCGTAGTACCCATAGTACAACCTAAAAACAATAGTGCACATTTTTTTTTATCCTACACACTGACGCTGACACTAACTGACACTGATACTAATAAAAAAAAAAGATTCTTAAAAAAACAAACAAAAAAAAACTCACCCTGACCTTGACCTTTGACTCCGACCTTGACCTTTGACCCCGACCTTGACCCAAACACTAACCCTGGCACTGACCTAGTTCAAACCTTGATTTAGGTTTTTTTTTTATACACACTTTTTTTTTCTCTGCAAGGGGAGAGAGAGAGTTACAATTTATCTCTCTCCTCCATTCACAGATAATACAGGGGCGGGCTTCACAGTGACTGATCTTTTTTTTTTTTTTCTAAAGCCTGTGGTGTGTGAAACATACCTGAACTAACAAGAAAAGAAAAAATATATAGTCGCGCTAACTTATGAATTTAAACACAAGCCCATCACTGGGTGACTGAAAAAATCCAAATATCAACAGTGATAACATATAAAAAGCTAAATGAAAAGCAATATATAATCTATGTGAACAGATAATTAACAGAGAATTAACTGTGAATGAAAATTTGGTTAATGTCCAAAAATACTGTAGAGCGGAAAAACCCTTCAAAGTTCATATTCAAAAATCCATAATGAAAAAAACACCCGTGAGGCGATATCCAAAATTAATAAAGAAAAGAAGAAGGAAAGGACTCAATATGATATGGAACTCAATATGATATGGGATACAACCAAGGATATATGAGACCCAGTTTCGAGACCAGTGGTATGCGGGATTATAACATCCCCACCCAAAATCGTTTTTTCCCTTTTATCAGATTCATTGGGGCCGCAAGGCCGTGGATCTATGGAAAGACGATTTGGATTTGATAATCAGGATAGAAATAGCCAGTTTCCTCAGTCTAGTCAATATGACAGGGGCTATGATTATTCTAGACCTCCCTACCCCCCAGGTCAATATGACTTTAGACCTAACTCAAGTTGGGGTTTTCCCATGGGCCAACCAGGTCGATTTGGCCCATCGGAACGAAGAGAGGGGTTAGAGGTGGGAGGAGGGCCCAGTTGCTCAAAAAGAAAAAGAATATAGGTGCGGGTATCTTCAATTTGAGCCAACAGCCTTTGTCAGAATCTGAACAATGCCTTTTAGATAAGGGTTTGAAATTTGCTCCACCTAGGAGCTTGAGCAAGTTCCAAACCTTTATGGATGTTCACAAGTTTGCGAGAAAGCTTAACATCAAAAGGCACTTTTTGTCTAATCCTATAACGGATGGACTGAACTCTCCACCTGAGTACAAACACACTGGCTTAGCCAATGCATCACTGTTCAACCCCCCTGGTTCACTGGCTCCGAGTATTAAAGTATTTAGGGATGTGGTACTTAAGGACCTTGAAATGATTAAGGTGAAAAAGGTTAAGATGCAGAGGAATCTGGAGAGTGGTCTTGAGTCTCTGTGTTCTAACAAATCCCTAGTTATCAGACCTGCCGATAAGGGGGGAGGGATGGTTATCCTTGATAGGTGTGACTACCTAAAAGAGTTACACAGGATCGTTGACGACACCGAAACCTATACCCCCCTTAGTAGGGATCCTGTCATTAGGTATAAGAGGGAACTGGAAGGTATTGTGGATGAGGGACATCGGGTAGGTATCCTTAGTGATAGGGAGAGATTATTTTTGATACCTTGTGCTCCCCGAACTCCCGTTATCTACTATCTCCCGAAGATCCACAAAAGCCTCACTTCCCCCCCGGGACGACCCATTGTAAGTGGGATAGATTCAATCACGTCCCGAGTGGGGAAGTATATTGATTTTTTCTGCAACCTCTGGTTCAGCAGATCCCCTCATACGTAAGAGACACCAAATATGTTATTAACTTACTCAAAGACCTCGTTCCCACAAATGGTATATGGATGGTCACGGCAGACTTGACCTCACTTTATACCATTATTCCACACGCGCGTGGTTTTGAGGCTGTAGAGTTGTACTTGGTGAGAGGATCAGATCTGCCACCCCGGCAAATTGATTTCATTATGACCCTGCTGAAATATGCAGCGAGTCATAATTATTTTTGGTGTGATAATCAATTTTTCCGCCAAGATCGAGGTGTGGCGATGGGGGCGAAGTATGCCCCCAGCTTGGCCAACCTTTTTATGGCCAAGTGGGAGGAGGACGTCGTCGATGTTTGCCGGAGACCAGAGGTTGTACTCTGGGCAAGGTACATCGACGACGTCCTCCTCTTGCGGGACGGTAGTGAACCCGCTTTGCGTGATTACATGCTGTCCCTGAATGATAACGATAGAGGTATCAGATTCTCTTTTGAGGCAAGTCAGGAATCAGTACACTATTTGGATTTGGAAATCTCAGTTGTCGATAACAAGTTTGTCACCACCACTTATTTTAAACCAACTGATAGGAACTCATACATCCCGCTTGATAGTTGCCATTATGCCCCCTGGCTCAAGGCTGTCCCTCATGGTCAACTCACTAGATTAAGACGCAACTGCACAGATCTAGTGGCCTTTAAAGGCCAAGCTGAGATTCTCTCCAAAAGATTTGTAGATAAAGGTTACCAACAGAGTGATATGTCTCAATTGATACAATCTGTTAGTGAGATTGACCAAGGATCACTTTTGGCCAATAAGGAGAAGGTGGCAAGGGATGGTAAGTTTTCTCTTCCATTTATTACCACCTTCTCTATGCAGCACCAGACCATCAAACGTTTGATACGTAAGCACTGGCACGTGTTAATCAGTGACCAGGTGCTGGCTCCCTCCCTTCCAGAAAGACCATCTATTGTATTTAGAGGGGCTTCGACACTTTCTAATAGAGTGGCTCCAAGTGTCCAGGACCCCCCACGGGCTAATAGGACATTCTTGGAGAACCTGACAGGATACTATCGATGTAAGAAATGCCAAGTGTGTAGCTTGAATAGTTGTAGAGACAGGAAGATTAGCCAATTTTTGTCAACAAGCACTGGCCGATCCTATGAAATCGAACCTTTTATAACATGCTCATCTTTGGGGGTGGTCTACCTGATTCAGTGCCCTTGCGGTCTTCAGTATGTGGGGAGGACCAAAAGGGCACTGAGGGTGAGACTTAACGAACACATAGCAAATATCCGTAAAGGTTTCGATAAGCACTCTGTATCCAAGCACTATGACCAGGTCCATAAGAGAGACCCGTCTGGCACGTTATTCATTGCAATTGATAAATATAGACCCCATTGGAGAGGCAGCTTGCTTGTGAGAGAAATCTCCAAGCAAGAAATGGCATGGGTGTACAGGCTGAGGACTTATGTTCCATTTGGACTCAACGTTGACACCGATGTCAATGCCTTTATCAACAATTCCTAGCAACCACTGGCAATGATGTTTTGATGGGAGTCCACTGAGGCCCGATCATTTGACACCTATCGTAACATGTACTCTGTCGACCACTAGTGTGTTGTAGTTTAATTTTATGCGGATCCACCGCTACTTATATTTTAAAATAACATGAGGCCATTCTGTTTTTTTGTTAAATTCATTTTTTGTACGGTTCTGGACATTGGTATGAACTTAGATGTTCCCAAATTCCAGCATCAATGTATTATTGTCTATGTGTGATATTAATATTTAATAATTGGAGCAGTTTAGTGTCCCAATGTGTCCTCTGCACCTATTGGTTGCGGTGGATGTTGTGGGTTCTACTGTTTCTTGTGACACACCCGGAGGGTCCCTCCCCTTAGAGGACGTACTTAACGCTATCGTGATGTCTGTTGTCATGGTCACGCAGACGTATGGTACGCTCATCTCGAGGGCTTCCGTCATTCCGTTTTTCGTGATGACGCGCCGTGATTCCTGTTGTCATGGTCACGCAGACATAAGGAACGCTCTTCCCGAGTGCTTTCGTCATTCCGCTTTGCGTGATGACGTGCACTGAGCGGCCTCACGAACGAGGTTTGGTTTCCTCGTGGGGAGATGTGTGTGCGCATCTGCCGCTTGATCGGCTTTGCTGGTACAGCGGCCGTATTAGCGAGGCACTTCTGACTCCCGACGTGATGCGTGCGCGCGTGCGTCCTCTTCCGGGTCGGATCCTCCTTCCGGTGTGTCCCCTATTTAGAGGGGGTGACGCAGCTCATCGCCCGTGCCCCGAGACGACGTGATATTTCACGAAACGCGTAGGGCAGGATACAAGCTTTGTGCTGACGTCACCCTCCATTGCTCGACTTCCACGGACGTGTGTGTGCCAGCGCCAATTGACCGGTCAGCGCTGTGATACTTTAAAGCTGTCTTTTTAACTGCTCTTGTGAGTATGTTTTCATTATTTTAATAAATGTTCACCAAGGATTTTACACTATCTAGTGTCCCCCCCTTCTTTTTTCATGGTCCACGTTGAATACCTGTATGATGCTTTATGAGCTGTCGGGCTATTAAAACAACTGAGGTTTACCACTGGCTACACTCTGGAGGCTTAACTGAGCATTACTTAAGGCTGTTTGAGGTCCTCCGTCATAGGGGACCATCGCTGTTCGGTAAGCAGTAACTTCTACTGGTGGTGGTGAAAGTCACGAATTTAAGTCCAAGAAGATTTGAGTCCTTTCCTTCTTCTTTTCTTTATTAATTTTGGATATCGCCTCACGGGTGTTTTTTTCATTATGGATTTTTGAATATGAACTTTGAAGGGTTTTTCCGCTCTACAGTATTTTTGGACATTAACCAAATTTTCATTCACAGTTAATTCTCTGTTAATTATCTGTTCACATAGATTATATATTGCTTTTCATTTAGCTTTTTATATGTTATCACTGTTGATATTTGGATTTTTTCAGTCACCCAGTGATGGGCTTGTGTTTAAATTCATAAGTTAGCGCGACTATATATTTTTTCTTATTTGTACTCACTGATGATTGTTTTCAGACTAGTTGCTGCCTTTCCCAATATATATTTTTTTCTTTTTTCAGGCAATTTATTTGCTTGATTTTTACACTTTAAGCGCAGTTTCTTTTTATTTTTCCAATACTTGAACTAACACCTGGTGCAAAAAAAGTGCACGCACAAAAGTGAGAACACAAAAAAGTGCACATGGTGTTTTGAAGAAGGACCATTACCCTGATCCCCCGGGGTGCAAGACTCCTTACAGGGACTGAGGTACTCACTGGCCCACCTAGCCAAAACCAGGCGGTCCCCGTTCTCTGGGAAGATTTGCAGAAACAGACCAGACCCCAAGTATTAGGTGGGACTCCCCCCGAAGGGTGCCAGAAGGCCATGTCCACCCCCTCCCAAGACTTTCAGGGAAGGGCAGAGGACCAAAACCCTAAAAATCACGGTGAGTAAAGTGCAAAGTGCAAGTGACAAACACACAAAAAACACAAACACACAAATAAAAGTGGGGAAAGGGAAGTGGAGAAGTGCAGTAGTGCCATAGTGCAATACCATGGCAGGAAACAAAAATTCCTCTGGTCCTAGCCAAAAGGCCCGGCCCTAGAGGCAGGTGTGAAAAAAGTGTGTATATGGTGCAGTGACCTCGGTCAGAAAAACTCAAGATGAGCGTCCCCACCTCTGAGATTTACGAGGCCAGATTCAACCCAGGAGGAAAAAGGCCTCCCACTGCCATCACCATTCCCTACCAATTAAAGAGGGATACTAGCCAGCACCCCGTCTCTCCATAGGGCACTGACATTCTCCCTCCTGAATACTGATAAAAACAGATACTACAATTAATCTTAGCCAAAAGGCTGAGAAGCGATGCTGATCATTATGATAGCCAATCAGAGGCTATCACAGCGATCAGGTGACCCGAAATCGGGAGTTCCGGGTCCCGACCGTTAGTACGGGGCTCGTGGTGAGGCCCCAGTCACTGTGCTGGAGTGCACTGTACAGTGTGCTCCCAGCATAAAGGGAGGTACGCAAATATGCAGCCCCACAGAAAAAAGTCCAGTCCAGTGGCCTACTGGTGTTAAGATTCTGCCTTTGTACTTTTTCGAATTAGCAAATGTTATTGCAGAGTCAAGTAAATTTGTGTTTCTTTCTCGTACATCACGGGACACAGAGCGACATAGTCATTACTAATGGGTTATATAGTTACCGTCAGGTGCTGGCACTGGCAACTTCCAAAACCGGAAGTACCCTCCCCTATATAAGCCCCTCCCATCCGGGAGCACCTCAGTTTTTTGCCAGTGTCTAAGGTGTTGGCCAAGAAGAAACATGTGTTTTTCACTGAGCTTGCGTACAGGTTCTTTTGGGCCTCAGTAAGCTATTCCGGATCCGACCAAAAAAGCTTCATAGCTAAACGGTCGGTACCCGGGCCTTGCAGAGAAGAGCAAGGTTCTGCCTGTAATGCTTCTCTTAGGAGAGCTGGACCCTGGGATCCAGAGCTCTGGTCATACCCACGACCAAGATGTTTTCTGTGCAGGGTGCTATACAGGTCCAGGGGAGTGGAATCCTTGGGAACCCGGTCCCTGAAGGTTTGATTACAATGCCTGCCGTGATAGGTGAAGTTTGGGCTTTTGTGGACCAAACAAAGTCCTGCGGCGGGGAACAGGTAAGTGGGGGCCCCCAGGAACTTGGTTCTATTGGGGGACCCCCAAGCCTAATTTGTCTTTCTGTCTGTTACCTAACGGTATTCCCGCTAATATCTGTGCATGCCTGTAACCACTAAAAAAAAAATGTAATAATTTTTAATGGTGGTCAAGAAAAAAAAAAAAAAAAAAGAATGTTTTTTTATATATGTTTAGTATATTAAACTGCGGTACCTGTGTTTGTCCACTAGAGGCCGCTGTGGAATGTTTTTCTTGTCATATGGACTAGTTTCTTCTCAGAGAGCAAAGTCCAGGCAGCTGGTGAGTTCTCCTACAGGAAACTGTTTCCTCTGCCATGTTGCAGTGTTCGTCTATCCCCCGGCCTGCGGCAAAGGGGGCCCTGGCTCCTGTCCCTGGTTTCCATGTTTGAAAATTAGCGCCGAGGCGCACGTGGCCGCGCGCGTGCGCGTGCACGCGCCTCTATATATAGAGGTGGCCGGAAAAAGGGGCGGGGCCTGGGGGATGACGCTCTGTGCGCGCCGCAGCGCTTCTGCGCATGTGCGGGCGTCCCAGCAGGTTTTTAAAAAGCCACATTATTGCAGTAAGCTGGCTATGAAGTACAGAGACAGAGCTGGCAACATTTAAAGGCATACAGCAAGCGGTTGATACAGGCATCCCCTAGAAAGGCACATTAGTAGACACCAACTGTTTATTATAGCAGCATTTATGCTAGACTATTATCAGTAACTGGTGTATTTTCGGCTGGAATACCTCAGCTTTGTGGCTTAGGAATATGCCGTCTAAAAACTCCGGGACTAGAAATTCCAGGAGGAATAGGGGGTCTCCATTGGGCTCTGAGGATCTTGGGCATGCTTTGGCTGCACCAGTCTCCCCTGAAGAATCAGAGGTTAGTGACCGTAGGGCACCCCCAGGAGTACCTGGTACTGTGGCTGTCCCCAGTTCACCTGCTCCTGTGTATGTAACAGAGGAGGTTTTTTCCTCAGCTCTGGGAGGGCTGGAAGAGAGATTGTCAGCACTAATTGCTGCTTCCCTGTCACAGGAGAAAAGCGCTCGATCTCCGTCTCCTCCCTCAGAGTGCCTGTTAACAGAGCAACAGTCCCATACAGAGAACGACCTACCTGAGGGGGATCAGGATGAGGTTGATTCAGTTGTAGAGGAATCAACAGTGGAGGAGCCGTTCTCAGCATCACATGCTGAGAGGTTATGGGTGCAGTCCCTGACTAATATGGTCCGATCAGCATTTAAAATGCCACTTGCGGAGCCATCCTCCTCTTCTGTCTCCTCGTTGGGGTCGCTAAAAGCTCCCCAGACTGTTTGTTCTTTTCCGATCCATCCTTTACTGGAGGGGCTCATTTACCAGGATTGGGAGCATCCTGACAAAATATTTACTCCCCCCAAGAGATTTCCGGTGGTCTATCCTATGGAGGATAAGTTCGTCAGAAAATGGAAGGTCCCTACAGTGGACGCAGCCATCTCTTGTGTGAATAAATCACTGACATGTCCGGTGGAAAATGTCCAAATGTTCAAGGACCCAATAGATAAAAAATTGGAGTCCTTATTGAAATCTGCTTTTTCTACAGCAGGATTGGTGACACAACCAGCAGTGGCAGCTATAGGGGTCTGCCAAGCAGTGAAGGATCAGTTGAAACAGGTCTTAAGGGACGTGCCAGATCAGCAGGCTCTTGCTCTAGCTGATCTACCTAGAGCCTTATGCTTTGCGGTGGACGCTATAAAGGATTCAATCCATCAGGCCTCCCGCCTTACGCTGTCTGTAGTACATATGCGCAGGCTTCTATGGCTCAAAAACTGGTCTGCTGAAGCTCCCTGTAAAAAATTGCTGGTCAGCTTCCCATTTCATGGGGAGCGCTTATTCGGGGAAGACCTGGACAAGTATATCCAGAGAATTTCCAGCGGTAAAAGTACACTCTTGCCGGTCAAAAATAGAGTTAGAGGTCCCTCTTTTAAGAGGCCGGCTTCTCCAGTCCCTAGGACATCGGCTGTGAAACAGTTCCGACGGCCTCCCTGGTCAAATCCCGGAGGTAAAAATCAGGGACAGTTGCAGGGTAACAAGAAGCCCTGGAGCAGGAGAGGTACAAAACCTCCCCCAAAGTCAAATGCATGAAGGGTTGCCCCCACCCAATCGGGTGGGGGGAAGACTTCAGTTGTTCACAGAAACCTGGCGGGACACGATCCGAGACAGATGGGTGCTCTCCGCAGTAAATCTGGGATACAAATTGGAGTTAAAAAACTCCCCTCCTTCCCGCTTTATAAGGTCGAACGTGCCAAGGGATCCCCAGAAGAGAGGATCCCTCCTGTTGGCACTGGAACAATTATTGCTTCAAGCAGTAATTATAGAGGTCCCCCTGGAAGAATGGGGGTTCGGGTTTTACTCAAACCTCTTTACAGTTCCGAAGCCAAACGGGGACGTGAGGCCCATATTAAATCTAAAAGGGCTAAACAAATTCCTACATATCAGGACTTTCCGGATGGAGTCGATCCGATCGGTAGCCACTGCCCTACAAGGGGAGGAATGGTTAGCCTCGATCGACATCAAAGATGCGTATTTGCACATCCCCATCTTTCCAGCCCACCAAAAATTTCTACGCTTTGCGATAGAAGGGCGCCATTTTCAGTTCAGAGCCTTACCATTCGGTCTGGCCACAGCACCAAGAGTGTTCACAAAAATTCTGGCCCCATTATTGGCCAATCTAAGAACACGAGGTGTAACGATAATGGCATATCTAGACGACTTGTTGCTGATAGACCACTCAGTGGAAAAACTAGAAGTGGTTGTTCACGAGACAATCAAGTATCTGGAATATCACGGTTGGATTATCAACCGAGACAAGTCAGCCCTAAAACCAGTCAAAAGTCTGGAATACTTGGGGCTAAGGCTGGATTCAGACCAGAGAAAAATTTTCTTGCCTCGAGAAAAGGGGTCGTCTTTGAGAGATTTGATCCACTTAGTGGGTTCAAAAAGACAGCCATCCATACGCCTGTGCATGAGGCTGCTGGGAAAAATGGTGGCATCATTCTAAGCAGTACCCTACGGTCAATTCCATTCAAGGAAGTTGCAAAGGGCCATACTGTCAGCCTGGAACAAAAAAGTTCAGGCTCTGGACGTACCAATGTCCTTGTCCCCTTCCGTTCGCAGAAGCCTCCGTTGGTGGTTGGTTCCCCGGAATCTGGAAAGAGGGAAATCCTTCAGTCCGATTTCTTGGAAGGTGGTCACTACAGATGCCAGCCTTTTAGGCTGGGGAGCAGTACTGGAGCAATGGTCTCTCCAGGGCAGATGGTCGGATGCGGAAAAGGCCCTGCCCATCAATCTCTTAGAGATACGAGCAGCCCGGTATGCCCTAGTAGCATGGACATCCAAACTCCAAGGGTCCCCTGTCAGAGTTCAGTCAGACAATGCCACAGCAGTGGCATATATCAATCGTCAGGGGGGCACCAGGAGTCGTGCAGCCCAAAGGGAAGTAAATTACATCCTGAGATGGGCAGAAAGATATGTCCCAGCCATATCTGCGGTATTCATTCCAGGGGTGGAGAATTGGAAGGCGGACTTTCTAAGTCGCCAACAATTATGCCCAGGGGAATGGTCCCTTCATCCCGAGGTTTTCCGGACAATATGTCAGCGGTGGGGAACACCGGATGTAGATCTGCTAGCATCCAGGTTCAACACGAAAGTGGACAGGTTTGTCTCTTGGACAAGGGATCCCCTAGCGTGCGGCTCGGATGCCCTAGTGTTCCCTTGGGATCAGTTCAAGCTGATATATGCATTCCCACCGCCACAATTGTTACCTCGATTACTCCGCAGAATCAGGGTAGAAAAG
This sequence comes from Rana muscosa, assembly GCA_029206835.1. Lineage (NCBI taxonomy): Eukaryota > Metazoa > Chordata > Amphibia > Anura > Ranidae > Rana > Rana muscosa. Next base: position 643,078,155 of record CM055117.1, on the reverse strand, counting down.
AAACCAGTGATTCTGGTGGCTCCAGCGTGGCCCCGAAGAGCATGGTACGCGGAGATTGTAAAAATGTCTGTGGGGAGTCCTTGGACCCTCCCACATCGTCCGGACCTGCTTTCACAGGGACCGATATACCACCCTTCCTTACCAGCCCTAGGTTTGACGGCCTGGCTATTGAAGCCCACATTCTAAAAAGGAGAGGGCTCTCTAATGCTGTGGTGTCTACCATGATCAATGCCAGGAAACCGGTATCCAGGCAGATCTACTATAGAATCTGGAAGGCGTACATCGCCTGGTGTGAGGCCAGGAAATGGCATCCACGTAAATACGTAATAGGTAGAATTCTGGACTTCCTACAATGGGCTGTAGATAGGAAGCTTGCCTTGAGTACTATCAAAGGTCAGATTTCGGCCTTGTCAATATTTTTTCAAAGGCCCTTGGCTTCGCATTCACTAGTCAAAGCCTTTATACAAGGAGTGATGCGTATTAGTCCTCCGGTTAATATTCCCATATGTCCATGGGATCTAAACTTGGTTCTGTCGGTTCTACAGAAACAACCATTTGAACCATTACAGCATATTTCCTTAGTGCTTCTCACCAGGAAATTGATTTTTCTAGTAGCCATTTGTTCGGCTAAAAGAGTATCGGAATTAGCAGCTATGTCCTGTAAGGAGCCATATCTGGTTATCCATAAGGACAGAGTAGTGTTACGTCCTCATCCAGCCTTTCTTCCTAAGGTGGTATCGAGTTTTCATTTGAACCAAGATGTGGTTCTTCCTTCTTTTTTCCCCAAGCCTACTTCGGTAGAGGAAAAGTTATTGCATTCTTTGGATGTAGTAAGAGCAGTTAAAGCTTATCTAAAAGCCACTGCTCAGATTCGCAGAACGGATACTTTGTTTATTCTGCCGGAAGGCCCCAGAAAGGGTCAGGCAGCGTCAAAATCTACTTTAGCCAAGTGGATTCGACAGGTCATAATACAAGCCTATAGCTTGAGAAGTAGACCGCCTCCGTTCAAAGTTAGGGCGCACTCCACGAGAGCAGTTGGAACTTCATGGGCAGTGCATCACCAGGCCTCCCTGGCTCAAGTCTGTAAGGCCGCAACATGGTCTTCAGTACACACGTTTACTAGGTTCTACCAGGTGGACGTTAGAAGTCAGGAGGATGTCACCTTTGGGCGCAGTGTGTTGCAGGCCGCAAAAGATCCTCATGTCTGATAGCGCTCAGCTTATATATGGTGTATCCCCCCCCCCCTCATTTGGCATTGCTTTAGGACATCCCATTAGTAATGACTATGTCGCTCTGTGTCCCGTGATGTACGAGAAAGAAAATAGGATTTTTATAACAGCTTACCTGTAAAATCCTTTTCTTGGAGTACATCACGGGACACAGAGCTCCCGCCCCTCTTTGGGGACACTTATTGCTTTGCTACAAAACTGAGGTGCTCCCGGATGGGAGGGGCTTATATAGGGGAGGGTACTTCCGGTTTTGGAAGTTGCCAGTGCCAGCACCTGACGGTAACTATATAACCCATTAGTAATGACTATGTCGCTCTGTGTCCCGTGATGTACTCCAAGAAAAGGATTTTACAGGTAAGCTGTTATAAAAATCCTATTTTCTGTAAATACTGAGAAGACTAAAATATTGAATACTTTAATATAATCACATTACCTATTCAGGTGTTAGAAAAGACTGCACCCCTTACATTATTTTTGGCATGGAGGTAACTCACCATAGATGACATTTGATGCAGTAGGCCTAAATGTGATCGTGGGGAAGTAGGTCTAAATGTGATGTGAATCTATAGTATGTAAAGCACTGCGTAAATTATGGTACTACATAAATACGTGTAATAAATGAAAATATTAATAATAAAAAAACATGTCAGGGAACATGTCAAGTCCTATCAATAAAAAAGGCTGTCTAAAATGTAACCAAGTTTTGTTCAGCCTTCTGGGAGAGATAGTGTGCGAATTACATGAGCAGAGGGCTAAGGATTTTTGGGGGTTCTGTCTATATACAAAATACTGTTTCCAATGTTTTCAAAAAAGAGAATATAAAAACATGTAAGGCTGATGGCAAATCTTAATATGTTTAGATCATTTTAATGACAGTGAATTACAAAATGGTTGGTGCAGAATGTTATCCTTTTAATAAAGCACTGCATGTGCATACTGGTTAGACAGAGTTCTTTTTCACCATTTTGGGATAATCAAAAGAATTCATTCTGAATTGTAATTGGCTGTTAAAGTGATTGTATGGGTTCGTTTTTATTTTAAAATAACAAACATGTTATACTTACCTCCACTGTGCAGTTCGTTTTGCACAGAGTGGCCCCGATCCTGCTGTTCTCAGGTCCCTCGGCGGCTCTTGCGGCTCCTCCCCGCAATAGCTAACCCTCTCTGGGAAGCTCTATCCCAAGGGGGTTATCTTGCGGGTGCGCTCCCTGTCATGCACGACAGACTGTGTCTATGGACGCAGCGTCCATAGACACAGAGTGTATGAATCGGTCCCGCCTCTGGGCAGCCGCGTCATTGGATGTGATTGACAGCAGCACGAGCCAATGGCTGCGCTGCTATAAATCTATCCAGTAGAAAAAGTAAATAGTTGCGCTAGACCTGGATATTGGAATACCAAGAACTGAAATAATAAACCACTAAGTGATCAAATACCAATGAAGGTACCAGTAATAATAGTGATTACAAACTGTGTCTAATAAAAAATAAACTAAAACATTAAACACCAATACAGTGATATGGTATATAGTCCACTTGATTGTGCCTAATAAACAAAGTCCATAAAATCTTCTGTGTTCAAAAAAAGCACCCGTGCACATATCCAAGGGCTCTCAGATTCTTCACTTGATGGCTGATAACCAGAAGTGAAATCCACCACCACAAGTAAGTAGTCCTGCTTACCAGAGCATGTTGGTCCCCTATGACGGAGGACCTCAAATCGCATGGGATAAATCCTAGCTGGATTGACCAGACAAACTTTGACCATAGACTGGATGTCAACACTTCCACACTCACAACCAGATGTCCCCTGCTGCTCCTCAACACACACAAATTTCTTCACACCTGAACTCCCTGGAGTTTGAAGTGTTATTCCAAGTCCTTTTAATGTGTTAGCCAGCAATTGTCTTCATGTCGTCCTTTATACCCTTTTTGTCCAAAGCTATATGTCCAATAAAGAATGGTCTTTGGTAATCCATGTGAAATATAGATTTTTGATTATCTCCACGTGTGTGTCGCTTTTTGCTCTTTGTATAAATGCAGAACCCTCCACTCCCAGCACGGGACTCCTCCGGCCTCACCACCACCACACACCGCCCAACACCCAGAGAGACACTCATTGGTATTTGATCACTTAGTGGTTTATTATTTCAGTTCCTGGTATTCCAGTATCCAGGTCCAGCGCAACTATTTACTTTTTTTATTCCTTTCACAGATTTTTTTGTTTTCAGGTTAGTTGCTGCTTTACTATTTGTAGGCACCTCTGGTCACACATTGGTTCCTTTATTATCCTAGCGCAGTTTCTTTTTCCTTTTTTCCATTTATCAATCTATCCAATCTAGCCAATCAACGGCTAGTAAATGGGGGGGCTGGGGGGGCCGTCATTGCCAGGTGTTTTTTCACCTTAATGCATAGGATGCATTAAGGTGAAAAAACACAAACCTTTACAACCCCTTTAAGCTTATTTAAAATGCCTGCAGTAGCCTGGTTTATTGCAGTTGAAGCACAGTAAAAAAGATGCTTCCCATAGAAGCTAATCATCTTTTATCCTCAAACCTGTTCCAGGAAAATGAAGCTAAGAACCTAGTTGTTTGCTATTGTGTTTTTTCTGCGGTCATCATCAATCACCCACTGATTCTAGTTGAACCGCAGTGAAAAATAAATTCAGCTCCGTAATGCAATATTTTACAATAATATATTTCATATATTTATTTCATAAGATGTTAAAATTGCCATAAATGGTCATGAAAGGACATTAAATTACAGCTTAGCCTCTGGAATCCCAGCACTCAGTCTGAATATAGTTAATCACTACTCCCTTTCATATGTAAACTTTTGAGGGAATGGGTGTTACAAATTAAGGTTCTTTTATATCATGGAAAAGGAACTGAATGCAGGGACCATTTACATGTTTTGGGCATTAAGCCTTTAGTCAGTGCCATGAAGAATGTGAGCCCTTTAGCAGTCGGAGTAGGCTTTATCAGTGTTAGTAGTGTTTACTAAAGGCATATAGGCTCTTCACTTTGCAAGGGAAGTTGCACTTTGCCCGGTAATCTTCCCCAGAGTTTAGTAGATATGGTGAAGTCTATGCAAAAACGACCCAATCGCGTGCAAGGAAATAAAAAAAAATAAAAAATCTGAATGTTTGCTTGCACATGATTTAAAGATATAAGTGTGGGATTTTCGTCAGTAGAAGAAAACCAGTGTGAGTATATGCATGCATGCATTTGCATTTGTTTGGACAACTCTATTGGCAGACCATCAGGAAGAAGACAACAGGCTATGGTAAGGACAGGTGGCAGATGTATGAATTATGGAATCCAGAATCAGAACAGGGTCAGGAGAAAAACAGCAGCATCAGGAATAGCAAAACAGAAATTTAAGGTAACACAAAGGAACATATGAAGATTTTTTGCTCAGCCATTGTCCCAGCTTCATGACTCCATATTCTCTTTAACTTGGGTTGCTTTTTTCAGCTCAAGCTCCATTAGCTTTAGGAGCCTAATATGTACAAGAAAGACGGACAGGGGAGATATGATTGAATTCTTTAAATACATAAGGGTATGAATATTGTTCAGGAGGGCAGTATTTTTTAATATGAAGCTAAGATCAAAAACATAAGGACATGACCTCAGACAAGCAGGAGGAAAGTTAAAAATTAAGCATAGAAAGTATTTTTTACTGTAAAAGTAGTTGATGCTTGGAATAGAATTTCAGCAGTGATAGTGAGTCAGTCAACAGTAAGTGGATTGTAACATGCTTGGGACAAACTTAGATCTTTAAAGTAAAAATAGGTAAATAAATAACTAAACAGGGCACACTTGATGGAACACTTGTTTTTTTTTTCTCTGTCGTAAAACACTTCTATGTCTCTATGAATGTCCCTTTGGCAGAAACAAACACCATGATACCTGACAAGAAGCTTACAGGTAGATACTATTATGATGAGAAAATCTGTATGCACACAAGCAGAAATGATTCTATACAAGTGCATTAAAATGGTCTATCCTAGATAGCCAATTCATATATGCGCAGTCCCATTTGTTACCCTAATTTTGCTATCCCATTCGTTTCACACTGCATAAAATTTATTTTCCGTAGTACCTTTAGGCAGACTTTGATCATAAGACACTACCTGCCAATTTCTTTATCAAAATCTGCTCTCTTCACCTGAGTTACTTGAGCAGAACTTCAAAATACTGTAGCACAATAAATCACATGTTTCTCTCAGTGTTAGAACTGTCAATAACATAAAGGCATACCCCCCCCGGATACCATGTTGAGATTCTCCATCTACATTTGTTTCTTCTGGAACATGTACGGTAAGTGCTTTTCCTCTTATTTTTTTTCCTGCATTTCTTGCTGTTATACGTGCAGGAGCCTGAGATGTCCCCATTTCCTTTTATTGCTGTGTGTGTGTGTAAGCTTGTCTTGAATACTGGAGCACTAAGTCAAATTATTTTCTACTTGTGTTCCTATTATGCAGGAGGTTTTTCTTCTGTTCCTAGTCTGCTAAAATGTGAGTAAACAAATATACACATACTGTACAGGTGAATGCATATACAAGCATACAAACACTGGTATTCATTAATCCCAAATGGTATAGGGCCTGCTTATCAAAAAATAAAATGTATTCTGATAAGTGTGTGTGGTTATTACATGCAATCAATGATAGTATTATCTAGTTTATTAAAGTGTATGTCTCAGAGAAAATCAAATAAATTACTTACCTCTCTCTCTCTCTATATATATATATATACACACACACACACACACAGTACTGTGCAAAAGTTTTAGGCAGGTGGGAAAAAACACTGTAAATTAAGAATTATTCTAGAATAATAAATGTTAACAGTTTTTCTATCATTAACAAAATGGAAAGTAAATAAACAGAAGAGAAATCCAAAGCAAATCAATATTTGGTGTGACCGTGCTTTCAAAACAGCATCAATTCTTCTGGAGACACACAAGAGTTGATTTACTAAATCTGGTGCAGATGTGCATGGTAGCCAATCAGCTTCTAACTTCAGCTTGTTCGATTCAGTTTTGACGAAAAACAAACAAACAAACTGGAAGCTGATTGGTTTCTGAGCACAGCTGCACCCAATTTTGCACGCTCCCATTTTAGTAAATCAACCATGCAGTGCTTGTGCACGTAGTTTTTGAAGGAACTTGACAGGTAAGTTATTCCAAACATCTAAACTATCACTTCCAGGACTCCTTGTTCTTCTTTACGCTAAAGATAGTTCTTAATGACATTGGCTGTAATATGTTTGGGTCATCCTCATACAGAGTACCTTTGGGGCCAATCACACGCATCCCTGATGATGGTATAGTTAGTATATATATATATATATATATATATATACAGTGCCGATCCTGACCTCCCTGGGGCCCTAAGCAAAATTCTGCAAAGGGGCCCTCTACCTGACCCGTGAATAATGGGCTTTGTTTAAGCGTAATATTGGGCGTGGCTTAAAGGGGCGTGACTCAAAGGGTGTGGTTAGAGTCTGAGATGAACGAGGGATGGATGGAGAAACAAAGGAAGAAAGAGAGAGAGAGAGGAAGTAAAAAAAAGAGGGATGGAGGGACAGCAGGCCCAGATCCTACACCGCAATAGAAATATGAGTATTCCAGAAAGTTTAACAATCAGCAGATCAAGATTCTCCAAGCACCTGGTGTTAGCAATTCAATCATCCCGGCACCATGGTTGTTATGGTGTCAGGGTGATTAAAGCGCATTATTTATATTATTACATTGTAATATAAAATGAAATCATTCAACTCACCATAATGCAGAATCAGTGGGAGCCCTGATGTCACTGTCCCTAGCCAGCGGAGTGCCTCCTTACATTTCAGGTGTCCCCAGCGGAGTGCCTCCTTACATTTCAGGTGTCCCCAGCTGAGTGCCTCCTTACATTTCAGGTGTCCCCAGCGGAGTGCCTCCTTACATCTCAGGTGTCCCCAGCGGAGTGCCTCCTTACATCTCAGGTGTCCCCAGCGGAGTGCCTCCTTACATTTCAGGTGTCCCCAGCGGAGTGCCTCCTTACATTTCAGGTGTCCCCAGCCAGCGGTGTGCCTCCTTACATTTCAGGTGTCCCCAGCCAGCGGAGTGCCTCCTTACATTTCAGGTGTCCCCAGCGGAGTGCCTCCTTACATCTCAGGTGTCCCCAGCCAGTGGTGTGCCTCCTTACATCTCAGGTGTCCCCAGCCAGCGGAGTGCCTCCTTACATCTCAGGTGTCCCACGTCAGCGGAGTGCCTCCTTACATCTCAGGTGTCCCCAGCCAGCGGAGTGCCTCCTTACATCTCAGGTGTCCCCAGCCAGCGGAGTGCCTCCTTACATTTCAGGTGTCCCCAGCGGAGTGCCTCCTTACATGTCAGGTGTCCCCAGCCAGCGGAGTGCTTCCTTACATCTCAGGTGTCCCCAGCCAGGGGAGTGCCTCCTTACATCTCAGGTGTCCCCAGCCAGCGGAGTGCTTCCTTACATCTCAGGTGTCCCCAGCCAGCGGAGTGCTTCCTTACATCTCAGGTGTCCCCAGCCAGCAGGGTGCTTCCTTACATCTCAGGTGTCCCCAGCCAGTGGAGTGCTTCCTTACATCTCAGGTGTCCCCAGTCAGCAGAGTGCTTCCTTACATCTCAGGTGTCCCCAGTCACCAGAATTACTCGGGCCCTACGCAGCTTGCGTAGTCCGCGTATAGGGCGGATCGGCCCTGTGTATATATATATATATATATATATATATATATATATATATATATATAGGGATGAGCCGAACACCCCCCGGTTCGGTTTGCACCAGACCCTGTGAACGGACCGAAAGTTTGCGTGAACTTTAGAACCCTATTAAAGTCTATGGGACTCGAACGTTCGAAATCAAAAGTGCTAATTATAAAGGCTAATATGCAAGTTATTGTCCTAAAAAAGAGTTTGGGGACCCGGGTCCTGCCCCGGGGACATGCATCAATGCAAAATAAAGTTTTAAAAACTGCCATTTTTTTGGGAGCAGTGATTTTAATGATGCATAAAGTGAAAAAAATAGTGAAATATTCCTTTAAATACCGTACCTGGGGGTGTCTATAGTATGCCTGTGAAGTGGCACATGTTTCCCGTGTTTAGAACTGTCCCTGCACAAAATGAAATTTCTAAAGGAAAAAAAGTCATTTAAAACTGCTTGCGGCTTTAATGTAATGTCTGGTCCCGGCAATATGGATGAAAATCATTGAGAAAAACGGCATGGGTACCCCCCCAGCCCATTTGGGTCTTGTATGAATATTAGACCCAAATTAAAAAAAGGAAAGGCGTATTGTATTGAGGTAAGCTTTAGGTGCACACTGTGCAAAGGACACTAAAGCAAAATACTGCAGCTCCCTACCTGTATTTGTATCAGAACACCAGCAATTGTATTGAGGTAAGCTTTTGGTGCACACTGTGCAAAGGACACTAAAGAAAAATACTGCAGCTCCCTGCCTGTATTTGTATCAGAACAACAACAATTGTATTGAGGTAAGCTTTTGGTGCACATTGTGCAAAGGACACAGTACACTAAGTGAAACACTGCAGTTAGCACAATCACCTGCCTGCCTGTCACAGTATAGAGAATAACAGGAACGAATCTAGCTAAACTGAATACAGTGTGTAAATATATATACAACACCTAGGATGCATATATATCCTCTATACACTGTAACTGCAGCTAACTGACTCGCCTGCCTGCTCTATCTAACTCAAATCAAATTACTCTGTCTCTCTCTGTCTCTTTCCTTTAACCGACACCGCAACACACTACACAAGGCCGCCAAGCCAGCGGCCTTATATAGTGTGGGGCGTGTACCTACCCCTCTGAGCCATGATTGGCCAAAGCCTTTGGCTTTGGCCAATTACGTCTCTCTGTAATTACAGCGCTGTGATTGGCCAAGCATGTGGGTCATAGTGCATGCTTGGCCAATCATCAGCCAACAATGCACTGCGATGCCGCAGAGAATTATGGGCCGTGACGCGCCACTCGAATTTGGCGCGAATGGCCCATAATGTTCGAAAGTCGGCGAGCGGCGGAACAGACGATGTTCAAGTCGAAAATGGGTTTGACTCGAACTTGAAGCTCATTCCTATATATATATATATATATATATATATATATATATATATATATATACACACATTATATAATATTTGTGCACTACATGTACATTTCTCTAAAATCTGCAAGCACAGACAATTACCTTTTGATCCTGGCAGAAATCTGGTGGGCGCTTAAATTCTTGTAGGGCGCTAAGTTTGCTGAATATGTTTTATATGGTTAATACATGCAATGATAAATGATAGTGTTATTTAGTTTATTAAAGTGCATGTCTCAGAGAAAATGAATAAATAAATATATACAGTATATATAGCATCAAGTCAATTAAACTCCTGGGATATTGATCTGGTCAATTAAGTAGCAGAGGGGGTTGTTAATCAGTTTCAGCTACTTTGGTGTTAATGAAATGCCATTGCTAGAAGGTTTGCTGTGTCTCCCAGCACAGTCTCAAGAGCGTGGAGGAGATTCCAGGAGACAGGCAGCTACTCTAGAATAGCTAGACAGGGCCATAGAAGCCATCAGCAAGACGGGTATCTGTTCCTTTGTGCAAGACGGAACAGGATGAGCACTACCAGAGCCCTACAAAAGGACCTCCAACAGGCCACTAGTGCGAATGTCTCTGACCAAACAATTAGAAACAGACTTCATGAGAGTGGCCTGAGTGCCCGACATTCTCTAGTGGGCCCTGTGCTCATTGACCGGCACCGTGGAGCTTGATTGTCATTTGCCATTGAACACCAGATTTGGCAGGTCTGCCACCGGCGCCCTGTGCTTTTCACAGATGAAAAAAAGGTTCACCCTGAGCACATGTGACAGACGTGAAAGGGTCTGGAGAAGCCATGGAGAATGTTATGCTGCCTGTAACATCGTTCAGCATGACCGGTTTGGTGGTGGGTCAGTGATGGTCTGGGGAGGCATATCCATGGAGGGAAGCACAGACTTCTACAGGCTACACAATGGCACCCTGACTGCTATTAGGTATCGGGATGAAATCCTTGAATCCATTGTTAGACCCTACGCTGGTGCAGTGGGTCCTGGGTTCCTGCTAGTGCTAGACAATGCCTGACCTCATGTGGCAAGAGTATGCAGCCAGTTCCTAGAGGATGAAGGAATTGATACCATTGAATGGCTCCCACACTCGTCTGACCATAGAACACCTCTGAGACATTATGTTTCGGTCCATCCATTGCCGCCAGGTTGTACCTCAGTTCAGGAGCCCAGTGATGCCCTGGTCCAGATCTGGGAAGAAATACCCCAGGACACCATCTGTCGTCTCATTAGGAGCATGCCCCAACGTTGTGAGGCATGCATACAAGCATGTAATACAAACTATTAAGTACCATTTTGAGTTGCTGCAATGAAATTTCAGGAGAATGGACTAGCCTGCTGCATAATTTTTTCACTTTGTTTTTCAGGGTGTCTTTGAATTCAGCCCTCTGTAGGTTGATAGTTTTACTTTCCATCAAACGATGTGGCATCATTTTGTTCCTAACACATTACCCAGTCCATATCAGTATAGATATCTAGCATGATATTTTTCCCCATTGAGATCTATATACATTATATATATATATATATATATATATATATATATATATATACAGTATATATATATATATACAGTTGTGCTCATAAGTTTACATACCCTGGCAGAATTTATGATTTCTTGGGCATTTTTCAGAGAATATGAATGATAACACAAAAACTTTTCTTTCGCTCATGGTTAGTGTTTGTCTGAAGTCATTTATTGTCGATCAACTGTGTACTCTTTTTAAATCATAATGACAACAGAAACTACCCAAATGACCCTGATCAAACCCCAGTTCTTAATACCGTGTATTACCCCCTTTAACATCAATGACAGCTTGAAGTCTTTTGTTGTATTTGTGGATGAGGCTCTTTATCTTCTCAGATAGTAAAGCTGCCCATTCCTCTTGGCAAAAAGCCTCAAGTTCCTGTAAATTCTTGGGCTGTCTTGCATGAACTGCACGTTTGAGATCTCCCCAGAGTGGCTCAATGATATTGAGGTCAGGAGACTAAGCTGAACCTTCACTTTATTCTGCTGTAGCCAATGACAGGTCGACTTGGCCTTGTGTTTTGAATCATTGACATGTCGGAATGTCCAAGTACGTCCAATGCGCAGCTTCCTGGCTGATGAATGCAAATGTTCCTCCAGTATTTTTTGATAACATACTGCATTCATATTGCCATCAATTTTGTCCAAATTTCCTGTGCCTTTGTAGCTTACACATCCCCAAAACATCAGCAATCCACCTCCGTGTTTCACAGTAGGAATGGTGTACCTTTCATCATAGGCCTTGTTGACTCCTCTCCAAATGTAGTGTTTATGGTTGTGGCCAAAAAGCTTAATTTTGGTCACAGCACTCCAAATTACTTTGTGCCAGAAGGTTTGAGGCTTGTCTGTGCTGTTTGTCGTATTGTACGCGGGATACTTTGTGGCATTTGTGTAGTAATGGCTTTCTTCTGGCAACTCAACCATGCAGCCCATCTTTCTTCAAGTGCCTCCTTATTGTGCATCTTGAAACAGTCACAGAACATGTTTTCAGAGAGTCCTGTATTTCACCTGAAGTTATTTGTGGGTTTTTCTTTGCATCCCGAACAATTGTCCTGGCAGTTGTGGCTGAAATTTTAGTTGGTCTACCTGACCGTGGTTTGGTTTCAACAGAACCCCTCATTTTCCACTTCTTGATTAGAGTTTGAACACTGCTGATTGGCATTCTCAATTCCTTGTATATATTTGTATATCCCTTTCCTGTTTCATACAGTTCAACTACCTTTTCCCACAGATCAGAAAAATGAAACACATTGTCACATTCGGCAGGTGTTACCACCGCCACATAAGACCCATGCAAGTTTATGGGACCGCATTGCAACCACCCCACAACCATATGCAATTTGCGCAATTGAGGCTGGGTGGGGCAGCATTTACATGGTTAGATCAGATGGCAAGGAGAAAACATGTGACCTCCTCACCGCCTGTCAAATGGCAAGGGCTGCCACACATGTGAACAAGCAACAAGAGTAAAGAAGTGAGGAACCCTTTCTGAAATCTAGGGTTAAACATTCTTTCTTCTGACCTCAGATTGTGGCTGCATGTCCTCTTTAGGGACCTTAGAGTAAACAGTTTATGTGTCTATATTTGTGCATGGCAATCATATTCCCTCTAAAGTGCATTTTCTCCAAAATGAATAAGGCTAGGTTATATTTTGATGTTGGTGGAGGTGGTAAAACACTGTACTTGACTCAGGGCCATATTAACCCATGGGCACTCCCCAGGGGCCCCAGGTGCATTGGGGCCCCATGATAATTTTTCATCACATCATACTTGCCAACTGTCCCGGATTTGCAAGGACAGTCCCCCCCTTTTTTTTACTAAGCTGTCCTTACTGTTCTTTACTGTGTCCTCTTACCCCCCTGTACTGTGCCCTCCTGCCCCCTGTACTGTGTCCCCCTACCCACCCTGTACTGTGCCCGCCTTCTCCCTGTACTTGTGCCCTCCTGCCCCTTCCCACTCCGTACTGTGCCCTCCTGCCCCCACTGCACTGTGCCCTCCAGCCCACCATACCATGCTCCCCTGTCCCCCCTCATATTGTGCCTTCCTGCCCCCCTATATTGTGGGGCCCATTCCTCTTGTAATGGGCCCTCTAGCCTCCCCTGTACTGAGGCCTCCTGCCCACCGTACCATGCCCTCCTACCCACCCCGTACTGTGCCCACCTTCCCCCCTGTACTTGTGCCCTCCTGCCCCTTCCCCCTCCTTACTCTGCCCTCCTGCCCCCACTGTACCGCGCCCTCCTGCCCACCATACAGTACAGTGCCCCCTGTCCCCCCTCATACTGTGCCTTCCTGCCCCCATATATTGGGCTGCCCTTCCTCTTGTAATGGGCCCTCTAGCCTCCCCTGTACTGCGCCCTCCTGTCCACCGTACCGTGCCCCCTGTCCCCCCCCTCATACTGTGCCTTCCTGCCTACCCTATATTGTGCTGTCCTTCCTCCTGTACTGTGCCCTCCTCCCCCCATGGACTGTGCCCTCCTGCCACCCCCCCCCCTGTACTGTGCCCTGTGTTGATTAGTCTTTGATTTATATTATTTTTTTATTGTTTAACCGCTTCAATACAGGGCATTTTCACCCCCTTCCTGCCCAGACCAAGTTTTAGTTTTCAGCGCTGTCGCATTTTGAATGACAAATGCAACACTGTACCCAAATAATTTTTTTATGTTTTTTTCCCCACAAATAGAGCTTTCTTTTGGTGGTATTTGATCACCTCTACGATTTTTAATGTTTGCGCTATAAACAAAAGAAGAGCGACAATTTTGAAAAAAAAAACACAATATTTTTTACTTTTTGCTATAATAAATATCACAATTTAAAAAAAAAAACTTTTTTTTTCCTCAGTTTAGGCCGATGTGTATTCTTCTACATATTTTTGGTAAAAGAAAAATCGCAATAAGCGTATATTGATTGGCTTGCGCAAAAGTTAAAGTTTCTACAAAATAGGGGATAGAATTATGGCATATTTTTTTTTTTTTTTTACTAGTAATGGCGGCGATCTGCAATTTTTATCGTGACTGCGATATTGCGGCGGACATATCGGACCCTTTTGACACTATTTTGGGACCATTCACATTTATACAGCAATCAGAGCTAAAAATAGCCATTGATTACTGTGTAAATGTGACTGGCAGGGAAGGGGTTAACACTAGGGGGCGATCAAGGGGTTAAATGTGTGTCCTAAGGAGTGATTCTAACTGTAGGGGGAGGGGACTCACAAGGGGAGGAGACCGATCGGTGTTCCTCTGTACTGGGAACACACCATCGGTCTCTTCACACCTGACAGGACGTAGATCTGTGTGTTTACACATATAGATCCACGGTTCTGCTGTGTTCACGGGCAATCGCGGGTGCCCGGCGGACATCGCGGCCGCCGGGCACGCGCACCGACTGGGAAGCCCAGGACGTCATATGACGCCCGCCCAGGATGGGAGATCCCTCCTGCGGACGTCATATTTCTATGGGGGTAATGAAGTGGTTAAAATCTATTTTATTGAAAGTACTAATGCACAGCGCAGTGTTTACAGTATTGATGGTACAGCTCTATGCCGTGATGATGTGACTGCTGTGCACATGCGTGGGAGTGACATCACCACGGTCCACCCAATCAAGTGGCCGAAAAGTCTGAACGCAGAAGGAAGAAAGGCAGAAAAGCGTGTTGACAGTTTAGCTTTAGAGGGGATCACTTGGCAGGTTAATGTGCCCTAATGTACTAATGTGTATATGAGTATATGAGTATGTGTTGCATGATACTACATTATGGCGTAAAGGCAAGCTCCCAGAGACCATCTTTTCATTTTATTTATGCAAAGGTTTAATTCTACTAGAAAGGGCCGCATAGAGCTGGTACCAATGAATGATATTCCACTAAAATAACTATTTTTGATAAGCAGGGCAACCGTTCCTTGGTAATATGGAGTTAATACTTTTATGGCGTTATGTCGTCTCAGGATTTAGCTTTTTTTGAAGTTTGAGCTGTTATGTGATAGAGTCAGAGAACTTGCTGAATAAGCGTTTCGTATTTTTGTCTCCCTTTTGATACCCCGCACATCCTTAGCCCTGCAGTAGCTGTTTTCAGTCAAGATTTGCTCCTTTAGACAGCTTTGGATAAGAAGCTTAAGCCAGTCTCTGAAGTAAACACAGCACACAGTGTCTTTTGAAATTCTAATAAAGCAGATATACACCTGTCCACTACACTAAAGTATAAAACCTTCTCACATTTTGTCACTACTTGAACCTGTCTATATATCTGGATTCAATATTCAGCGTATTTGTAGAAAGCAGATAAAACGTTGACATTCCTTCCTGCGCCCAGTAGATGGCACTGTGTTGCTATTAGAAATGTTGCAGGCACTTTTCTGCTTGTGTACATTTCAGGATAGGAAGATGGAAGGGTATAAGATTTCTTGCATAATATAATAATGCAAATATAAGCAAATGATAAAGATGTACTCGGTACCTTCAGACTGAAGATTTCCAATTAGGCAAGGTACATCTGCGTACATGAGATATAGAGAATATTGCACAATTTTGAATACAGGAAGCCCCAATAATTTGCAGCAAAATACATAAAAATTAGCAGCAATTTCCTGATAAAACAGAGAGGGAACTGTTTAGGACAACTTCAGTTTGGAATTGTGCGGCCGCATATCTAGGATCAGCTCATTAACACATTGGGCATAAACCTAAATCAACTAACCTATTTTCTCCTAGGTGAATTGTGCCAGGAGAGAAGTTAACAAGCCGATCATGCTTTCAGGAGCTATAATTCCCCAAACAGCTACAACCGTTTTATAGGGAACCGTATTAGCATGTGGCTGCGCAGAATGTGGCCTGGTACACACTGCGGCTATAAAATAAGTAGAGAATCTGCGAAATGTCTAAGCGTTTCTGAGTTTTACACAAAGGTCTAATAAATGCATTAGATGCACAAACTGATACAACTAAATTGGATTCTAATTTTATGCAGCCTGGGAAGAGTTGGATGGAGTGCAAAGAAATAAGCATACTATAAACAATGCAAATAGTCATCCATATTACAGCATACAGTCACCCTATTAATATTAAAATAAAGTACAATGTAGTCTAGCCCAACATCATATGAGGGTTAAACAGTCAGTAAGGATGTGAACAATTACACCGCCATTTTTCCTGACTCTTGAACTCCCTTCAGTGCTGTAGCTGTGATGAGGGAGCAGTGCACTGATGCAGATCTGCTGTGATATAAATGGCAGGAGCTCTATTGGAATAAAGTCCCCGAACATACTGACTAATGTTTGCCGGAAGCCTTTTACTCTTTTCCCTGTTGTTGGCTATATGCAGGCAGATCAACAGCAGTATACACTGCTATGTCTCATCTTTGTTTATCTTTTTCACTTTCTGCTTTCTCAAAAATGGTTTAAAAAAGCACTTAGAAAAATAAAATAAAAAATAAAGTTGGTTTACCTACTTTTGTTACAGTAATAAAGAGTGTGTTTTTGTAGAGTGCACATTTTTATTTGTTATAGTTTTTGATAATATATATATGTGTAGCGGGTATTTGAATTTAGGGGAGGCATCTGGGTGGTAGTGTAACCCAGATGCACTGATTGTTAGGGAATCTGGGACCATTTCATGGTTCTTGGAGGACTCTGGGGGTGTGAGGTTCCCTGCGGCCTGCAGGAGGCGCTGTTGCCCTGGGCCGGAGTTGAACCCTCACCACAAGACTGCATCTCTTTTTGTCCTTTCCTGGCGCTTGTACGGCAGGGCGGGGAACCTGCTGTGACGCAAAGGGAGAGGAGATAAAAGGGGCGGACGCCCTGACCTTGGGGTTCAGAGTCGGAGGACACAGCCGCGCCCAGGCACCTTCAGCCTGGGTGCTGGCGTTCCAGAGTTTCGGGCCCAGGTGCCCTTGACCTGGCCGGAGCGGGAGATGGAGTCCATCCCAGACACCTTTAGCCTGGGGTGAGGTACTAATGCGGAAGCCTGGGACTCAGTACCTTCGACTGGGTTCCATGAGGGTGGAGGAATCCGAGGGGGCCCTAACGCCTTGGGTGCCCGTGTCTGAAACGAGGAGGCTGGTGAGCGGAACTTCTCCGGAAAGTCCGGCGCAGCATTTGCTGGTGACGGAGAGGCCTCCGGTAACTGTCTTGGACGGATGTCTTCCCTCTGACAGGGTCTGTGATAGCGAAGGTAATTCATGCTCTTGTTCTATATAGTCGGTGGCAGTGACTATACATCATAACCATTGGTGACACCACAGTGGTTAGCTCTACAAAAAGGATTGTACCTTGACCTACTCCCCACAAATACTGAAGTGTTCTATGGGTCTCAACCTGTCTGTGCTGTATGACTATTTATTGCTGGAAGAGAATAAATACGAGTTGGACCTTTTCAGTGTGTGGAACTCTGGTTACTGGGAGCAAAGCGGGTCATTTCGGAGAAAGGATTTGACTCTGGGACATACACACAAAACCCGATAGTTCTGGCTTTCACCTCCAGTCTCTCTGGAGGACATGGGCCGTGGTGTATCGCATCCCTCCCCCCAGTACTAACCCCCCTAGAAAAGACCAACAAACCGAGAATGAGAAGGGGTGAGAGGGGTGAGGTCGCTACACGTGGGGGCATCGTTTCCGGGATGTGTATTGTGTCGGAATTTGAACTTTGCTGTCCGGAGGAGTTCCGAGTAGGTCGGCCATATTGGCCAACGCGCCACGAGGCACACCATAGCTGCGCAGTTCGTGGGCGGGAAGAAGAGAAAGCCCGCAAACAAATGCAGAGTATGGGAGGAGTCTGGCCATGTGGAAGGACACACGTGGAGATTCTGGCGCGAGTTGGGCAGTGCGCAATGGAGCAGCAGACAGTCAGGATAACCTCAAATACTCCGTGGATTTCTGTTCCTTCTACAGCGGAGATGACTTCCTTTGCTGCTCCGATCACGGACACAGGAATAAGACTAAGGCCCCGGGGCGGTTGGCTCTGTATACCTGCAGAGACATAGAGGCCCTCAGTGTGATCTGTCCCGGCTGTTCGGGACTGGTCGTCCACTTGAAGCCGTTCTGGTGATGTGAGGTCTGCCAAGAATTCCTCTTTGAGGTGGAGCCATCCACAGAAAGGCCTCACACCTTCCACCTCAACTACCTCACAGGTACTGCCACTCCGGAGGGAAAGATCGATGCCTATGCGGACATTCCTGTGCGCACTGACCAGGGCGAAGTGACTGCCCCAGCGGAGATTAAGAGAGAGAAATCCGAGGATGCTGCCTCGGTCACCACAAGCTCCCTGCTCCCACCGCCGAAGAGGAAAGTTGGCCTGGTGATGCCATCCTATGGTCGTGAAAGAGCTTTGCCCCGCTGCTTGCCTGGCCTGGATGGATCCGGAGGGAAGAGCCCTGGACATCCCTGTTCTACAAAAGGTTCAGGTGAGCCAGGGGTTGGGAATGTGTGTGTGTGGTTGGAGGTGTCGGCAGCCCAGAGTCGGTGGGAGACGTTCAGAGGAGTGATTCCGTATCCACCGGGAATTACTTGCCAGCGGAGTTCTATGGCACCTCCGACCTGGAGTCATTATCTGATGCCGGTGATGACGGGGAGATAGATGAGATCTTCCACAACAAGGGATGGGACAAGATGCCGCTACCCTCGTCCCGTGCAACAAGGGACCCACCCATGTCCATTGCGGATAGTACACCCTGGGTGGAGGCCTCGGAGCCTAGGGAGGAATCTGGTCCCCTGCCTACCCTTCCACTTCCTGAATCAAAAGATGTGTTACCTGCTCCTGTTGTGGGAGTGCAACGTGCATCACTGCGGGCTCATAAGCCCAAATCTTCCGAGGTAGTGAAAGTACCTCGTCACCCTGAATCCATCATTCTGCCTGGAGAGGGAGACCGTGCCACAATGCCACCTTTGTCAAGACTGCAGCGTCTCTTTTGCCAGAAGGTTGCCTGTGAATATGGGTGGGAATACCCGTATTTACCCCGAGAATTGCTCTATGAGGTGGAAGTTTTTCAGCAGCAGTGGTACAATGATTTTGTCTGGACAAAGCTTAAGGTACCTCAAGCAGGCCGAAACCTCTCATGTTCCCCTACAGTTACCAGAAAATTCAAGGACTGTAAGGCGGAGTGGATGTTGGGAAGGCACATCCATGCTGACAGGGTGATTATCTGTCGGAAGGATGGAGAGAACATTGAGTACAATGTGGAGGCTTTTGACAAGTAGTGATGAGCCGAACACCCCCGGGTTCGGTTCGCACCAGAACCCGCGAACGGACCGAAAGTTCGAACGAACATTAGAACCCTATTAAATACAATGGATGCGAACGTTCGAATTCTAAAGTGCTAATTATAACAACTATTATGCATGTTATTGTCATAAATAGGGTTTGGGAACCCGGGTTGTGCACCAGGGGACATGTATCAATGCAAAAAGAAGTTTTAAAAACGGTCGTTTTTCGGGAGCAGTCATTTTAATGATGCATAAAGTGAAAAAAAAAAAGTCAAATATTCCTTTAAATATCGTACCTGGGGGGTGTCTAAAGTATGCCTGTGAAGTGCCACGTGTTTCCCGTGTTTAGAACTGTCCCTGCACAAAATGACACTTCTAAAGGAAAAAAAAAGCCATTTAAAACTGCTTGCGGCTTTAATGTAATGTCTGGTCCCGGTAATATGGATGAAATTCTTTAAGAAAAATGGCATAGCTACCCCATGACCCCCCCCTACCCCAGCCCATTACCAGCCCCTTTGGGTCTTGTATGGATATTAAGGGGAACCCCGCACATAAAATAAAAAAGGCCCTATATACTCTGAACAGCCGTATACAGGCGGTGCATACAAGACAGGGACTGTAGGTTTGTTCTTATGTAGAATCTGTTTGTAATTTTGAACAGGTACATTGTTGAAGTGTAGCTCCAGCCCAAAAATCTATTTTTAAACTTTTTGGGAAACATAGGTAAGGGTTATCACCCCTGTAACATTTGTTTTGCTGTCTGTGCCCCTGTTCAGAACATTTCACCTCACTTTCCGTCCCAATGACAACTGTTTTTGAAATGTGGTGTTTTTCTTGAAACAAGGATTGCTGATAAAGCATCAGTACAGATGAGACCCCTTTCTCCCATATTTATTCTTACAGGAGAGAATTTTCCTTTCTAGGGGTAGATTTCCTCTCACTTCCTGTTGTCTTCTTTCGTTTGCAAGTAGGAGTCGTTTGTAAGTTGGATGTTTGAAAGTAGGGACCTGCCGTATATACTCTGCAGAAATAGGCCCCTTAGTTGTTGGTGTTGGCACAACACTGTAAGCACTCATTTACTCTTGGTTGGTGCTGGAACGCCCTGCTGTCAACTATTATATCAGGAATTTTAATTACATATAATTGTTGAACAGTGGTAGTAAAAATTGGGGCTTTGATGGTGGTGCTGGTGCCACAACACTGTAAGCCCTGACAGTTACTCTTGGTGGGTGCAGCAATGGGCCCTGCTGTGAATTATTAGATCAAGAATTGTAATTACATGCCCCTTTTGAACAGGGGCTGAAAAATTGGGCCTTTCGTGGTGGTGGTGGTGGTGGCGTTGCCACAAGACTGTAAGCCCTCAGAGTTACTCTTGGTGGGTGCAGCAATGGACCCTGCTGTGAATTATTAGATCAAGAATTGTAATTGCATGCCCCTGTTGAACAGGGGCTGAAAAATTGGGCCTTAGGCACTGGTGGCACAACACTACAACCCCTCACAGATACTGTACTTGGAGCACAGCAATGAGCCCTGTTGCAAAGTATTGCTTCAAAAATTGTAATGACACGCCCCTTTTAAACAGGGGCTGAAAAATTGGGCCTTAGGCACTGGTGCCACAACACTCCAACCCCTCACAGATACTGTACTTGGAGCACAGCAATGAGCCCTATGGCAAATTATTGCTAAAAAAATTGTAATTACACGCCCCTGTAAAACAGGGGCTGAAAAATTGGGCCTTAGCCACTGGTGGCGGCACCCATAAACAAAAATGATCTTCCAAGCTATCATCATCAATCGTATCATTGAGGACTCGGAGGAGGAGGATAGCCAGTCAACATAACAGCACAGGCACTCAGCATCAGCATCAGTCTTGAAGGGATGTGACATGTTAAAATCAATTAGTCTGTTATATCAGCATCAGGTGTGTGGTAGCTGGTGGTGATCCAAGACTGGTTCATCTTGATGAAAGTCAGTCGATCAACCGAGTCGGTGGACAGGCGCACCCTGTGATCCGTGACAAATCCTCCAGCAGCACTGAATGTGCGTTACGAAAGAACGCTGGATGCAGGACAGGCCAGTAGCTCAATTGCATACTGTGCAAGCTCTGGCCAGTGATCCATCCTCAAGACCCAGTAAGCCAGAGGATTTTCGGTGGGGAAGGTGTCCAAGTCTGACCTTGCCCCTAGATATTCCTGCACCATGTTTATCAGACGCTGGCGATGGTTGCTGGAACCGATCATACTTTGGGGCTGCGGACTAAAGAATTGTCTGAACGCATCGGTCAGACGGCCACCTTCCCCACCGCTCCTTCTTTGACTGGCCGAAGCCTCAGCAACTCGTTGTCCAGGACCAGGAGTTTGTAACCTCCCAGTCTCTGGGAACGCGTTGCACAGACCTTTCTGCAAGGCCTCCCGGAGTTGTCTCATCCTCTGCTCCCTCTGCGAAGGTAACATAAGGTCCGCAACCTTACCCTTGTACCGTGGATCAAGGAGAGTGGCCAGCCAGTAATGGTCCCTCTCCTTGATCCGAAGAATACGAGGATCCTTCCGCAGACTTTGCAGGATCAGGGAGGCCATGCAGCGTAGGTTTGCTGAGGCATTCGCTCCGGAGTCCTCTGGGTCACTAAGGACGACATGATCCGCAGCCACCTCCTCCCAGCCACGTACAAGTCCACTGGTTTCTTGGGACTGTAAATCATCCCTAAAAGACTGCTGCTGATGATGCTGAGTGCCAGCCTCCACCTCCATGCTGACACAATCCTCCTCCTCCTCCTCCTCCTCCTCTTCCTGTGCGATGGGTGGGACAGAAGGAACACTGTCTGGGTAAAGGGGGCCTTGAGAGGCAAGGAAGTCCTCCTCTTCCTGCCTCTGTTCTGCCTCAAGTGCCCTGTCCATTATTCCACGCAGCGTGTGCTCCAACAGGTGGACAAGAGGTACAGTGTCACTGATGCATGCACTGTCACTTCTCACCATCCTCGTGGCCTCCTCAAATGGTGCCAGGACAGTGCATGCATCCCTGATCATGCCCCACTGGCGTGGAGAAAAAAAACAAGCTCCCCTGACCCTGTCCTGGTGCCGTAGTCGCACAGGTACTCATTGATGGCCCTCTGCTGCGTGTGCAGCCGCTGCAGCATGGCCAACGTTGAGTTCCACCTGGTGGGCATGTCACATATAAGGCGGTTCTTGGGCAGGTTCAACTCCTTTTGCAGCTCAGCCAGGCGAGCACTGGCATTATAAGATCTGCGGAAATGCACACAGACTTTCCTGGCCTGCCTCAGGACATCCTATAAGCCCGGGTACCTGCCCAAGAACCGCTGCACCACCAGGTTAAGGACGTGAGCCATACAGGGCACATAGGTCAGTTGTCCCTGTCGGAGGGTGGAGAGGAGGTTGGTGCCATTGTCGCAAACCACCATTCCTGGCTTAAGCTGGCGTGGCGTCAACCACCTCTCGGCCTGCCCCTGCAGAGCAGACAGGACCTCTGCCCCAGTGTGGCTCCTGTCCCCCAAACACACCAGCGCAAGCACGGCATGGCATCTTTTTGCCTGCGTACTTGCGTAGCCCCTTGAACGCCTACGGAGCACTGCTGGTTCCGAGGACAAACCACAGGAAGAGGCCATGGAGGAAGAAGAAGAGGAGGGGGTGGAGGAGAGAGGTGTGTCACAACCAGTAGTAGCATTTTGGAGGCGTGGCGGTGGAACAACCTCCAACACTACTGCACCTTGTCCTGCATCCTTCCCAGCTGCCAAAAGAGTGACCCAATGGGCCGTGAAAGAAAGGTAACGTCCCTGTCCATGCCTGCTGGACCATGAGTCAGCGGTAATATGCACCTTACCGCTGACCGCCCTGTCCAGCGAGGCCAAGACATTGCCTTCCGCATGCCTGTAGAGAGCCGGAATCGCCTTCCGTGAGAAAAAGTGGCGTTTGGGAACCTGCCACTGAGGAACCGCACATTGCACAAACTCACGGAAGGGGGCCGAGTCTACCAACTGAAAAGGCAGCAGTTGAAGCGCTAGCAATTTAGCCAAGCTAGCATTCAACCGCTGGGCATGTGGATGGCTGGGAGTGAACTTCTTTCGACGGTTCAGCAGCTGGGGCAGGGAAATTTGCCTGCTAGAATCGGACGTCGGTGTACTGCTAGCAGAGTGGCCGCAAGTACTTGGCTGTGACACACCTAATTCTACACCTTCATTCCTCTCAGTGCAGGTTTCAGAGAGGACTGATGGTATAGTGGGGTTGGAGATCCCAGCTGATGCGGTGCAAGGAGAGGTCCGCTTTGTTCTTTGGTGTGGGTCTTTAAGGTAGGCTTGCCAACGAGCTGCATGGCAGGTCAACATATGTCTGATCAAGCATGTGGTGCCCAAGCGGCTGATGTTTTGGCAAAGCGATATACGCTTGAGACATATGTTGCAAACAGCAGCTGTGCGATCTGATGCACTCGCCTCAAAAAAGGCCCACACCAAAGAACTTTTTGAATGACGGGCAGAGGCAGCGCCCTGCACAGGCGGAGCTCTGCGGTGTGATTCCGTCGGTGTGCTGCCCATACGCTGGCCACCCAAGGGCATCCTGCCTCGTTGGAGATGTGCCTCCTCCTCATCCTCCTCCTCCTCCTCTCTCCTATTAGGCACCCACGTGGAGTCAGTGACCTCATCATCACCTCCCTCCTCATCACTGGAGGCAATCTGGCAGTATGCTGCAGCTGCTGGAACATGACTGCCAGATTGGTGTCCTTCTTGAGCATCCCCTCTGTCTGCTCTCACGCTACTGCCTTCCTCTAGCTGGGTTTCATCATCAGACCCTTCGAAACGCTGGGCATCCTCCTGGAGCATGTACCCAACACTGTGCTGAAACAGTTCGGGGGACTCCTCAGGAGGAGGACATGGTGGGTCTAGGGAAGGAGTGACTGATGATGAGTCTGACATTGATACCAGGGAAGAGGACGCTTTGGCAGCTGCTTTTCCAGTACCCTGAGCCTGGGTGAGAGAGGATGAGGAGGAGGAGGAGGGCTTGGTCATCCACTCTACCAAGTCTTCGGCATGATGTGGCTCAACATGTCCAGCTGCCGAAAAGAAGGACAAGCGTGTCCCATGGCCATGTGCTGATGACAATGCACCGCGTCCACGACCAGCACTGTTGCCCCCAGACACAGAGCCTGCTTGCCCTCTTTTATTGCCTCCTGACTGTCTGCCTCTCCTTGTTTGCCTTCCAGACATTCTAATAGATGGCCTGCAGGGAGATGGGAAAAAAGCAATAAGGGCTACCTTCAGGTGTCCTTCTCTGTCCCTTGAAACAAGGACTTTGACAGTGAAAGAAACTGACACACTCTCCCTACCTACAGTTTTCTGTCCCTAGAAAAAATTTTTTTTTAAAGCACAATTTAGCACAAGGAGAATTCACTCACTGTCCTTCCAGGTCCCTGGAAACAAGGACTTTGACAGTGAAAGAAACTGACACACTCTCCCTACCTACAGTTTTCTGTCCCTAGAAAAAATGTTTTTTTTAAGCACAATTTAGCACAAGGAGAATTCACTCACTGTCCTTCCAGGTCCCTGGAAACAAGGACTTTGACAGTGAAAGAAACTGACACACTCTCCCTACCTACAGTTTTCTGTCCCTAGAAAAAATGTTTTTTTTAAGCACAATTTAGCACAAGGAGAATTACCTCACTGTCCTTCCAGGTCCCTGGAAACAAGGACTTTGACAGTGAAAGAAACTGACACACTCTCCCTACCTACAGTTTTCTGTCCCTAGAAAAAATGTTTTTTTTAAGCACAATTTAGCACAAGGAGAATTACCTCACTGTCCTTCCAGGTCCCTGGAAACAAGGACTTTGACAGTGAAAGAAACTGACACACTCTCCCTACCTACAGTTTTCTGTCCCTAGAAAAAATGTTTTTTTTAAGCACAATTTAGCACAAGGAGAATTACCTCACTGTCCTTCCAGGTCCCTGGAAACAAGGACTTTGACAGTGAAAGAAACTGACACACTCTCCCTACCTACAGTTTTCTGTCCCTAGAAAAAATGTTTTTTTTAAGCACAATTTAGCACAAGGAGAATTACCTCACTGTCCTTCCAGGTCCCTGGAAACAAGGACTTTGACAGTGAAAGAAACTGACACACTCTCCCTACCTACAGTTTTCTGTCCCTAGAAAAAATGTTTTTTTTAAGCACAATTTAGCACAAGGAGAATTACCTCACTGTCCTTCCAGGTCCCTGGAAACAAGGACTTTGACAGTGAAAGAAACTGACACACTCTCCCTACCTACAGTTTTCTGTCCCTAGAAAAAATGTTTTTTTTAAGCACAATTTAGCACAAGGAGAATTACCTCACTGTCCTTCCAGGTCCCTGGAAACAAGGACTTTGACAGTGAAAGAAACTGACACACTCTCCCTACCTACAGTTTTCTGTCCCTAGAAAAAATGTTTTTTTTAAGCACAATTTAGCACAAGGAGAATTACCTCACTGTCCTTCCAGGTCCCTGGAAACAAGGACTTTGACAGTGAAAGAAACTGACACACTCTCCCTACCTACAGTTTTCTGTCCCTAGAAAAAATGTTTTTTTTAAGCACAATTTAGCACAAGGAGAATTACCTCACTGTCCTTCCAGGTCCCTGGAAACAAGGACTTTGACAGTGAAAGAAACTGACACACTCTCCCTACCTACAGTTTTCTGTCCCTAGAAAAAATGTTTTTTTTAAGCACAATTTAGCACAAGGAGAATTACCTCACTGTCCTTCCAGGTCCCTGGAAACAAGGACTTTGACAGTGAAAGAAACTGACACACTCTCCCTACCTACAGTTTTCTGTCCCTAGAAAAAATGTTTTTTTTAAGCACAATATAGCACAAGGAGAATTCACTCACTGTCCTTCCAGGTCCCTGGAAACAAGGACTTTGACAGTGAAAGAAACTGACACACTCTCCCTACCTACAGTTTTCTGTCCCTAGAAAAAATGTTTTTTTTAAGCACAATTTAGCACAAGGAGAATTACCTCACTGTCCTTCCAGGTCCCTGGAAACAAGGACTTTGACAGTGAAAGAGACTGACACACTCTCCCTACCTACAGTTTTCTGTCCCTAGAAAAAATGTTTTTTTTAAGCACAATTTAGCACAAGGAGAATTACCTCACTGTCCTTCCAGGTCCCTGG
Source organism: Rana muscosa (assembly GCA_029206835.1). Lineage (NCBI taxonomy): Eukaryota > Metazoa > Chordata > Amphibia > Anura > Ranidae > Rana > Rana muscosa. Next base: position 643,051,936 of record CM055117.1, on the reverse strand, counting down.
AAACAAGGACTTTGACAGTGAAAGAAACTGACACACTCTCTCTACCTACAGTTTTCTGTCCCTAGAAAAAATGTTTTTTTTTAAGCACAATTTAGCACAAGGAGAATTACCTCACTGTCCTTCCAGGTCCCTGGAAACAAGGACTTTGACAGTGAAAGAAACTGACACACTCTCCCTACCTACAGTTTTCTGTCCCTAGAAAAAATGTTTTTTTTAAGCACAATATAGCACAAGGAGAATTCACTCACTGTCCTTCCATGTCCCTGGAAACAAGGACTTTGACAGTGAAAGAAACTGACACACTCTCCCTACCTACAGTTTTCTGTCCCTAGAAAAAATGTTTTTTTTAAGCACAATTTAGCACAAGGAGAATTACCTCACTGTCCTTCCAGGTCCCTGGAAACAAGGACTTTGACAGTGAAAGAAACTGACACACTTTCCCTACCTACAGTTTTCTGTCCCTAGAAAAAATGTTTTTTTTAAGCACAATTTAGCACAAGGAGAATTACCTCACTGTCCTTCCAGGTCCCTGGAAACAAGGACTTTGACAGTGAAAGAAACTGACACACTCTCCCTACCTACAGTTTTCTGTCCCTAGAAAAAATGTTTTTTTTAAGCACAATATAGCACAAGGAGAATTCACTCACTGTCCTTCCAGGTCCCTGGAAACAAGGACTTTGACAGTGAAAGAAACTGACACACTCTCCCTACCTACAGTTTTCTGTCCCTAGAAAAAATGTTTTTTTTAAGCACAATTTAGCACAAGGAGAATTACCTCACTGTCCTTCCAGGTCCCTGGAAACAAGGACTTTGACAGTGAAAGAAACTGACACACTCTCCCTACCTACAGTTTTCTGTCCCTAGAAAAAATGTTTTTTTTAAGCACAATTTAGCACAAGGAGAATTACCTCACTGTCCTTCCAGGTCCCTGGAAACAAGGACTTTGGCAGTGAAAGAAACTGACACACTCTCCCTACCTACAGTTTTCTGTCCCTAGAAAAAATGTTTTTTTTAAGCACAATTTAGCACAAGGAGAATTACCTCACTGTCCTTCCAGGTCCCTGGAAACAAGGACTTTGACAGTGAAAGAAACTGACACACTCTCCCTACCTACAGTTTTCTGTCCCTAGAAAAAATGTTTTTTTTAAGCACAATTTAGCACAAGGAGAATTACCTCACTGTCCTTCCAGGTCCCTGGAAACAAGGACTTTGACAGTGAAAGAAACTGACACACTCTCCCTACCTACAGTTTTCTGTCCCTAGAAAAAATGTTTTTTTTAAGCACAATTTAGCACAAGGAGAATTACCTCACTGTCCTTCCAGGTCCCTGGAAACAAGGACTTTGACAGTGAAAGAAACTGACACACTCTCCCTACCTACAGTTTTCTGTCCCTAGAAAAAATGTTTTTTTTAAGCACAATTTAGCACAAGGAGAATTACCTCACTGTCCTTCCAGGTCCCTGGAAACAAGGACTTTGACAGTGAAAGAAACTGACACACTCTCCCTACCTACAGTTTTCTGTCCCTAGAAAAAATGTTTTTTTTAAGCACAATTTAGCACAAGGAGAATTACCTCACTGTCCTTCCAGGTCCCTGGAAACAAGGACTTTGACAGTGAAAGAAACTGACACACTCTCCCTACCTACAGTTTTCTGTCCCTAGAAAAAATGTTTTTTTTAAGCACAATTTAGCACAAGGAGAATTACCTCACTGTCCTTCCAGGTCCCTGGAAACAAGGACTTTGACAGTGAAAGAAACTGACACACTCTCCCTACCTACAGTTTTCTGTCCCTAGAAAAAATGTTTTTTTTAAGCACAATTTAGCACAAGGAGAATTACCTCACTGTCCTTCCAGGTCCCTGGAAACAAGGACTTTGACAGTGAAAGAAACTGACACACTCTCCCTACCTACAGTTTTCTGTCCCTAGAAAAAATGTTTTTTTTAAGCACAATTTAGCACAAGGAGAATTACCTCACTGTCCTTCCAGGTCCCTGGAAACAAGGACTTTGACAGTGAAAGAAACTGACACACTCTCCCTACCTACAGTTTTCTGTCCCTAGAAAAAATGTTTTTTTTAAGCACAATATAGCACAAGGAGAATTCACTCACTGTCCTTCCAGGTCCCTGGAAACAAGGACTTTGACAGTGAAAGAAACTGACACACTCTCCCTACCTACAGTTTTCTGTCCCTAGAAAAAATGTTTTTTTTAAGCACAATTTAGCACAAGGAGAATTACCTCACTGTCCTTCCAGGTCCCTGGAAACAAGGACTTTGGCAGTGAAAGAAACTGACACACTCTCCCTACCTACAGTTTTCTGTCCCTAGAAAAAATGTTTTTTTTAAGCACAATTTAGCACAAGGAGAATTACCTCACTGTCCTTCCAGGTCCCTGGAAACAAGGACTTTGACAGTGAAAGAAACTGACACACTCTCCCTACCTACAGTTTTCTGTCCCTAGAAAAAATGTTTTTTTTAAGCACAATTTAGCACAAGGAGAATTACCTCACTGTCCTTCCAGGTCCCTGGAAACAAGGACTTTGACAGTGAAAGAAACTGACACACTCTCCCTACCTACCGTTTTCTGTCCCTAGAAAAAATGTTTTTTTTAAGCACAATTTAGCACAAGGAGAATTACCTCACTGTCCTTCCAGGTCCCTGGAAACAAGGACTTTGACAGTGAAAGAAACTGACACACTCTCCCTACCTACAGTTTTCTGTCCCTAGAAAAAATGTTTTTTTTAAGCACAATTTAGCACAAGGAGAATTACCTCACTGTCCTTCCAGGTCCCTGGAAACAAGGACTTTGACAGTGAAAGAAACTGACACACTCTCCCTACCTACAGTTTTCTGTCCCTAGAAAAAATGTTTTTTTTAAGCACAATTTAGCACAAGGAGAATTACCTCACTGTCCTTCCAGGTCCCTGGAAACAAGGACTTTGACAGTGAAAGAAACTGACACACTCTCCCTACCTACAGTTTTCTGTCCCTAGAAAAAATGTTTTTTTTTAAGCACAATTTAGCACAAGGAGAATTACCTCACTGTCCTTCCAGGTCCCTGGAAACAAGGACTTTGACAGTGAAAGAAACTGACACACTCTCCCTACCTACAGTTTTCTGTCCCTAGAAAAAATGTTTTTTTTAAGCACAATATAGCACAAGGAGAATTCACTCACTGTCCTTCCAGGTCCCTGGAAACAAGGACTTTGACAGTGAAAGAAACTGACACACTCTCCCTACCTACAGTTTTCTGTCCCTAGAAAAAATGTTTTTTTTAAGCACAATATAGCACAAGCACAAAACACACTGACACTCTCCCTACCTATCCTTCTCTTTCCCTAAACTAAAGGAATCCAGGTTAAGCAAGAAAGAAATAAAATTCACTGTCCCTGCCTATGCTGCTCTATCCCTGCTCCGGAACACACTACACTAGGCCGCCGTGCTGGCGGCCTTTTATAGTGTGGGGCGTGTACTAAACCCCCTCAGCAATAATTGGCCACAGGCATCCTGCCTGTGGCCAATCATTGCTCTCCTCGCTGCCGGCGCTGTGATTGGCCAAGCATGCGGGGTCACAGTGCATGCTTGGCCAATCACAGCGCCTGGATGACACTGCGATGGCGTAGTGCATTGTGGGCCGTTCGCGTCACTCGAATTTGGCGCGAACGGCCCAAATCGTTCGATCTTCGTCGAACGATCGAACAGCCGATGTTCGAGTCGAACGTATGTTCGACTCGAACACGAAGCTCATCCCTATTGACAAGCATTTGAAGCCTTTGTTCCTGCCGCACCCAAAGTTCTACTTATAGGAGGAAAAGACTCCTTTACCTTTCTTTTATTGCTGAAATACAGGGACTGTGCTCTATTTTTTTTGGGATGTCTTACTCTTTGGAGAGTTGGGAGCTGTTATTGTTGTTGTTCTCCCTCCTTCTCCTCCCATCAAGGAAAATAAATCAGTGACTTTGGGGCATAGCTAATATAGGGTCACAGCACAGGTAAGTAAAAGTTCATCTGGATCTGACAAGTGCCTTCACCGCGGCATTGCCACCAGGTGGCGGTGTTGCAAAACGATTGTTTGTTTTACACTCTGCACTATACTTATTGGAGCGAGTGAGTTTCTTTACAGATAGACCCATTCCTTCCAAGAAAACACATATATTATGTTAGGATGTGTGTTTCTTTGTTTTTCTTCTTTTCTTCCCCTCTGCAGGAGATTCATCTATCAAGGCTGCTGAGAGTGGGGTGGTTCTTAGATAGCGAGGGGGGGGGATTTCAATGTGTAAAATCATTTAAAGTTTTTAGATACCAAGTTCATTGTTTTATATTCCTGTTTCCTTTTCCCGTTTTAGGTCCTGGCACAATTCATGACTAAATTGTGAGGTTGGATTCTATGTGTAGTTTGGTCTCTGGGTCGAACTTATGTTACCACTCTTTGGGAGACATGGGTTTGCACCAGACACTGGGGACCAGTGTCAAATCACCAGGGGGAGAGTGTAGCGGGTATTTGAATTTAGGGGAGGCATCTGTGTGGTAGTGTAACCCAGATGCACTGATTGTTAGGGAATCTGGGACCATTTCATGGTTCTTGGAGGACTCTGGTGGTGTGAGGTTCCCTGCGTCCTGCAGGAGGCGCTGTTGCCCTGGGCCGGAGTTGAACCCTCACCACAAGACTGCATCTCTTTTTGTCCTTTCCTGGCGCTTGTACGGCAGGGCGGGGAACCTGCTGTGATGCAAAGGGAGAGGAGATAAAAGGGGCGGACGCCCTGACCTTGGGGTTCAGAGTCGGAGGACGCAGCCGCGCCCAGGCTCCTTCAGCCTGGGTGCTGGCGTTCCGGAGTTCCGGGCCCAGGTGCCCTTGACCTGGCCGGAGCGGGAGATGGAGTCCATCCCAGGCACCTTTAGCCTGCAGTGAGGTACTAATGCGGAAGCCTGGGACTCAGTACCTTCGACTGGGTTCCGCGAGGGTGGAGGAATCCGAGGGGGCCCTAATGCCTTGGGTGCCCGTGTCTGAGACGAGGAGGCTGAAGAGCGGAACTTCTCCGGAAAGTCCGGCGCAGCATTTGCTGGTGACGGAGAGGCCTCCGGTAACTCTCTTGGACGGACAGGGGCTGTGATAGCGAAGGTAATTTATGCTCTAGTTCTATATAGTTGGTGGCAGTGACTATACATCATAACCATTGGTGACACCACAGAGGTTAGCTCTACAAAAAGGATTGTGCCTTGACCTACTCCCCACAAATACTGAAGTGTTCTATGGGTCTCAACCTGTCTGTGCTGTATGACTATTTATTGCTGGAAGAGAATAAATACGAGTTGGACCTTTTCAGTGTGTGGAACTCTGGTTACTGGGAGCAAAGGGAGTCATTTTGGAGAAAGGATTTGACTCTGGGACATACACACAAAACCCGATAGTTCTGGCTTTCACCTCCAGTCTCTCTGGAGGACATGGGCCGTGGTGTATCGCATCCCTCCCCCTAGTACTAACCCCCCTAGACAAGACCAACAAGCCGAGAATGAGAAGGGGTGAGAGGGATGAGGTCGCTACATATGTATATAGATCTACATATATATATCTATATATATCTAGATATATATATATAGATATATATAGATATATATATATAGATATTATGTATATATACGTATAAATACATATGTATATGTATATATACATATATATATGCTGTATATATTATTCACTAAATTGCCAAAAGTATTGGAATGCCTGCCACGCACATGAACGTTAATGGCATCCCAGTCTTAGTCCGTAGGGTTCAATATTGGGTTGGCCCACCCTTTGCAGCTATAACAGCTTCAACTCTTCTGGGAAGGCTGTCCACAAGGTTTAGGAGTGTGTCTATAGGAATGTTTTACCATTCTTCCAGAAGCGCATTTGTGAGGTCAGGCACTGATGTTGCAGAGAAGGCCTGGCTCGCAGTCTCCGCTCTTATTCATTCCAAAGGGTGTTCTATTGGGTTGAGGTCAGGTGAAGGCCAGTCAAGTTCCTCCACCCAAAACTCGCTCCTCCATGTCTTTATGGACCTTGCTTTGTGCACTGGTGTGCCGTCATGTTAGAACAGGAAGGGGCCATCCCCAAACTGTTGCCACAAAGTTGGGAGCATGAAATTGTCCAAAATGTCTTGATATGCTGACACCTTAAGACAGGGGTGGGCAACCTCGGCCCTCCAGCTGTTTTGAAACTACAAGTCCCATGAGACATTGCAAAACCCTGACAATCACAGGCATGACTCCTAGAGGCAGAAGCATGATGGGATTTGTAGCTTTACCACAGCTGGAGGGCCGAGGTTGCCTATCCCTGCCTAAAGAGTTCCCTTCACTGGAACTAAGGGGCCAAGCCCAACTCCTGAAATACAACTCCACACTATAATCCCCCTCCACCAAATGATTTGGACCAGTGCACAAAACAAGGTCCATAAAGACATGGATGAGAGAGTTTGGGGTGGAGGAAATTGACTGGTCTGCACAGAGTGCTGACTTCAACCCCATAAAGCACCTTTGGGATGAATTAGAGCGGAGACTGCGAGCCAGGCCTTCTCGTCCAACATCAGTGCCTGACCTCACAATGCGTTTCTGGAAGAATGGTCAAACATTCCCAGAAGAGTTGAAGTTGTTATAGCTGCAAAGAGTGGGCCAATTCAATATTGAACCCAATGGACGAAGACTGGGATGACATTAAAGTTCATGTGCATATAAAGGCAGGTGTCCCAATACTTTTGGTAATAGACTATATATTTATATATATATATATATATATATATATATATTTATATATATATAAAAATATATATATATATATATATATATATTTTTTTTATCTTACATATATTGGGGTATTAGCATAGTAGGCTGGAACTTAAAGTGTTAGTTAAAGCGGAGTTCCACCCTTTTTTTATGTTTATTAAAAGTCAGCAGCTACAAAAAGTGTAGCTGTTGGCTTTTAATAAACATAGACTTACCTGTTCCACTGTCCAGCGCCGCGCCGCCTGGAGCTCCGCTCCTCTCCCCCCTCCTCCGCCGGCGCGTCCATTCACAGTGTGGGCACCCGGCCGTGAGAGCTTTCGGCTTCACGGTCGGGCACTCACTGCGCATGCGCGAACGGTGCAGCGCTCTGTGAGTGGACAGGCGATCGCCTGGGACCTGTCACGTCCCAGGTGATCGCCTACAGGGAGGAGCCGCCACAAGGCGATATGACGTATCGCCTAGGCGGCTCCAGGGCGGAAGGAGGAAGTGGGACAGGAAGTCCCACTCCTACTGAAGCCCCCACTCCCCCCCCCAAAAAAATTACATGCCAAATGTGGCATGTAAGGGGGTGAGGAGTGGAATAAAAAAAAGTAAAAAAATTGGGTGGAACTCCGCTTTAACCTTTACAGAAAAAATGTAAAGATGAACTATTCCTTACACCCTTCTCACCCTCCAGTCCCCACTGTACTTACCTCCAGGGATGCTGAGCTGTCAGTGCCCATGCACCCGGTTCAGTGGTTCGGGGATTTGCGATCCCTACTCCTCTCCCTCTTCTATGTCCAGTGCTTTCCAGAACGGACATGAGGAGAGGAAGAGAAGAAGTTTCCAAATCCCAGGATTGCTGGACCAGCTGGTGACAGCTCAGCAACCAGAGAGGTAAGTACAGTGGGTACCGGCGTTGGGAAGGGTGTACTATGTTAGTTCACCTTTAAAAAAAATCTGTAAAGGTGAAATAACACTTTAACCCCTTTGTGTCGCGCCGGCGCCTCCCGACCCTTTAACCTCCCTGCCAGTATTCCCGAGTCTGGCTCGGGGTAAATTTTCAGTACCAAAAGCGATAACCCCGAGCCACACTCGGGATTGCCTCGCAGGATCCATGTAGAGGTTACTTACCTTGTCCCCTGAATCCTGCGATGTCTCCCTGTGTCTCGCTCGATTCACAGTGCCGAGCTCCGTTCCCTGCGAGTGTTGCAACGTATGGGGACGGAGTTCGGCGCCAAATTCAAAAAATTACAAATCCCCTTTGTCCCTAGTGGTCTGTCCAGTGTCCTGCATGCACTTTTACATTATAAATACTTTTCTTTTTGCCTGCAAACTGGAGATTGTCCATAGCAACCAAAAAGTGTCCCTTTACATCAAAAGTGGTTTTAGACCAGCTAGAAAACAGCGATAATAAATTAGAATCACCTGCAGAATTGAGCGATAGCGATTTGTCGGGAAATTCGTCATCAAACACTGAAAAACACTTTTATTATTATTATTATATTATTATTTGTTATAATTATTTTATAGTTACTTATTTTTTTATAATTTATGATTTTGTGTTTCAATCTTTATCATACCCGGGATGTCTACTAGTCTCTGGTTTGGACAGATTTAAGTGAGTTATTCCTAAGAATTGCAGGCCTACAATATAAAACACCAAATTTCCATGCAAAATAATTGTACCGCTTTCAGCACCTAAAACCTGACATAATCATACCGCCAGGGAGGTTAAAGGATTTCAGAAGCTGGGAGGCGAGGCAGGGTTTATGAACATGTGGCCACTGTGATCTCAAGAAGCGATCAGGAGGTTTCTGTTAGCCGCCAGTAACTGTCCTGGGAGTGCGAAGGGCGCGCACTCTTGGCACAGATGTGTCTGCAAATTGGTACGCAAATGTGTGGCCTCTTGGCGCCTAGGTCCACCCGCTGAGAGGCCGCATATTTGCATACTGTCGGTGCCTAGGGGTTAAGGATATGTTATACTATCACCTTAGTGGTAAACCAAAAAAGAAAATTACCGCTCAGATGTACCTGATTGATTTTTTCACTTCTATCCCAAGCCACGGGTGCAGGCAATGCATATAATGATGCGAAAAATGGAAGGAAACTATTGGACAGCCGCACTCCAAAAACAGTTCCTTTATTGGAAAATCACAGAAATCCAAGCCACAGCAAAAAATAAGAGTAGACAATCTGACGCGTTTCGCACTGTAGTTTCAGTGCTTACTCATAGTAAACTCATAGTAAACTCATAGTAAACCAGATATTGTTTTGTTGGATTTTTAGGATAGTTGTAACAATATTAATAAAGGTATGTTTATTAATTATATATAATGCTTGTTGACTCTAAGTTGTGTCTGAAAAGACCCCAGTTATTTGTGTACTTACCTTGCCTAGTGTTGTTATAAGTTTTGGTCAGTCCCATTCACACTATAGTGCACTGTGTTCACGGCTGTGCCACTATGTGCTTTTTTTTGTGCGCTGAGGCATGCCTTTGAAAGCATATCCATTTTGAGGGAGCCTTAGCCTAGCCTTAGGTTCACACTAATGCGGTACGAGAAACCCCGCGATTCATGTACGTTTCCCACACCGCATTCAAAACGCACTGCCCTTGCGATCTGTAGTGGGTGTCAGTGCAATCTTAACGATGCCCCAAATGCAGGTCCTGCGTTTGCCCAAACCAGATCGAACCAGATCACATGGTACAAAAGTACCATATGATCCGGTTGGAGTGCAGTTCCAAAATTGGCACATGAACTACTTTTTTGCAATGCTGTGCGATTTGAGCCTATGTAAAATGAATGGGCTCAAATTGCACCACACTGAATCACGTTTGAATTGAAGGAATGCGGTGCGGTTCCTGTGCGATTCACATGCGGTTCATATTGTGAACCGAGGCATATAAAAAAAAATCTCTCTTGCGGTTTATTTATTTATTATAGTTATTTACATAGCACCGACAACTTATGCTAAGGTGACCAGATTTTCTAAATGAAATCCAGGGACACCATACTGACCACACACATTTTTCTTAGGATGGGGTAGGGGCAGAGCCGGAGGTAGGGATAATAGCAGCATGTGAAGTGCGCACTCCGAATGTTGGGTGTGGCCAAATTGTAGTGACAATAGGAGGGGCCGAAAGGGCTAATAAAACCTACATCAATTATGTTTTCTTTGTTTTTTTTCCTCTGTTTTACATGGTGATCTGGCCAGTAATACATCTCCTGTATTAGGAGTGCCTCCTCTTTGAAAGAAGGAGCACAGGGGCACAACAGCATTGTCAGACTGGGTGGAGGGGAGTGTTACATGTGTAGCGGGGTATTGCCTTTTAATCCCTTAGAGACTACATTACCCAGTGCACTTTAAGGCATCCAGGGTGCATTGCCCTGCGCAAGGACTGCTGGGGTGGACTTTATAAGGGGGAGGCGGAGCCCACTTCTTTCTCTTTGGACACCGCCCGCCCAGCAAGTTGAATTGCTGCTTGAGCTCCTGTGACTTTAGGCCAGAAGCCTGGGCCTTTTCTCCAAAGAGCCTTCCGCGCGCACCGAGGAACCTCCCTCCTTTGCCAGGAGGACCGAAGACCCGGATGTCGAGGGATCTGTGTACTTAGACACAGCAGCGGAAGAACCGGACACAGACTGGTCCAGTTGGGTGAGAGAGCACCTGCTCATAGACAGACACAGTATTCCTGTTACATTGGTGGATTACAAATTCTATTCTTCAAGTGCACCACCGTTGCTAGCGAAGATTTCCCTACAGAACTTCTCCTTAGTTCAGTCAGGCCTGACTGTGTAGCATAGACATTCCTGGGCGCCATTTTGTCCACGAGGGGAAATAGCTGAAAAAGGGACTGTTAGAGTTGCATAGCATATTATACTTGTCTGCTCATTTGAACACTGTTTATTGCAGGGCTCTGCACATGACATGTACATTCCTTTTTTATTGCTTACCCACTAGTCTAAGGAAACATACAAGGGTTAAGTATATTGGTGTCTCTGTCCTTTACTTACAGAAGAGACAGGTAAAGAAAGTTTTAATATATTGCTGTGTGTTCTTGTCATAGGACTGTGCTGCTGTGAGTTACAGGCCTCACAGTCCTATCACCCCCTACTAACCCTACTAACTGTGCCAAGGGAGGTTAGAGCCGATTGCCAGGGGTTGACAGAGGTGCACTACAGGGCCCAAAATCATACAGGCAGCCCTCTTAACTGGGGGTATCACTACACGTGGGGTCTCGGGTTCGGGATTCCTGTATACTGCACGCTGCAATCAAGTCGAGTCAGAAGGCATGGGTGATGGATATAAAGCCAGATATCTCATGTACATACGCACTAGTGGAATGGAGAGGAGAAGTTCCGGAAGATTTTAGAGGTCAGAACATAAAAGCCATAGATAACCAGCTATACCGCTTAGTGCATACGAGGGCTGCAAAGAAGGAATCTCCAAAAACCTCTCCGCCATCATCCCGCTACTCTTCCCCAAAATGGAAAGCAGTCAGGAAACGATAGCCCCGGGGACACCCCTGGCAGCCATAGGGCCGGAACTATTGAATGCTCTGGGAGACTTTGTCACTAAGTGCCAGAAGAGCAATACGGTTCATGTGGAAGCTGGGTACCGGAAGCTCCGGATCTTTTCAGGAAAGCTACCTGTGCCTTCCGGGGAAGAAGATTTTGACACCTGGATTGAGCAGGCAATGCAGGCAGTAGAAGGATGGGAAGTACCAGAAGCGCAGAAGAAGCAGCGCATCAGTGAAAGTTTGAAGGGCGCTGCTGCTGAGGCTGTGAAGAACCTTAGGTTCAGCAATGCTGCTTGTACTGCATATGACTATCTGGCTATGTTGCAGGAGGAATTTGGCCAGCTGGAGAAGGTGACTGAACTAATGTACCAGTTCGAGCATACCCTCCAACAGCCGGGAGTGAAATTATCCGAATATGTCCGGAGGTTAAACAGAATGCTGTGCCAAATTGTACTCAAAAAGGGAATGCTGCCCCAAGTCATAGATGCAACTAGGATGAAGCAGCACCTGAGGGGAGCTTTACGTTCGGATCCAGTTTGGCTCCACTTGAAGACCTCTGAAGGAGTCATGGCTTTGAATTACCCAGACCTTGTGCGGATCATAAGGGACGAAGAAGCCCTGTTGAAGGACCAACAGGCGGTTAAGAAGATCACTCCCCTCCCCTCAGTGGGAGTCAGAGCAGCAGTAACCACTGATTGGGACTTAGAAGTGGAGACCTTAAAGTCCCAGATGACTCAAGTGCTGGATTTATTGACCTCTCTACTGGCTAAGAACTCTGGAGCCAAAGAGCAAGAGGAGATCAGGAAGGAACCATGCCAGAGTGTTTCCACTCTAACATCCCCGCAGGGAAGAAGAAAAACTGTCTGTTTCAACTGTGGAGGAGTCGGCCATTTCAGAAAAGTGTGCCCCAGTCCAAGAAAGAACCGAAGCACTTACCACCAGCCGGCGGAAAACTTCAGAGGGCCCTGGAGAAGGAGTCAGCCGGGCGCCCACTATTTACAGAAAGCTCCAAAAAGATCCAAAAGCCAGAAGAGGCAAAGGAAAAGTGAAACAATGCCCCTCCTAAAATACCCGATGCCACTTGTCAGGAGTTCAAATCTAACAATCTAAGGGAAATCAATGCATACCAGGCCCAACAAGGGTTGAGATCCAGAAAGAAATGGAAAAAAAAAGAAAACCCCAAAAGGAAAGTCCAAGAGTCCAAAGAAGGAGACCCCCCCAGAAGAGGTTTCCAGCCAAGTTAATAGGGCCCTCCCCCTAGTCCCCATTCAAGTGGAGGGAGTCTACACCAAGGCCATCCTAGACACAGGAGCTCAAGTGACCATTTTGTATAAAGACTTTTACCAGAAACACCTGAGTCACGTGCCCCTACAAGCTGGAGGACCTAGAGATATGGGGAATTGGTACTCATAGGTTTCCCTACGACGGTTATGTCTCAATCAGGCTGGCCTTCGATCCCTCTGTGACAGGAAAGGCAGAAGTCTTTGACGCCCTGGCAGTAGTTTGCCCTCACCCACCAGGAGCCAACACGAGTTCCCTGATCATAGGGACCAACACTGATCTGGTCAGGAGACTGCTGACTCCTCTAGCACAGGAGCAGGGTACTTCAGGAGACAGGATCCACCCCATGCTGCAGCAGGTCTACCGGAAGTTGGTCCTGTAACAGAAGGCCCCAGAAGAGGAGGGGGGGAAAGTCTGGAGACTGTCAAGGAAGGAGAAGGTGTCGCAGCTTGGTGAGATGACCTGTCTGCAGGCTACTGTGAAACTCTCATGGGAGCAGCCTGGCCCCTTTGTGGTCCTGGAACCAGACCCCAAAGGCACCCACCCAGGTTTGGAAGTGATCCCCGAAGTGGTCCCGTTGAGGGCATTGAAGAAGGCGAAGGGCCAGATCCCAGTGAGCATCAGGAATGTCACTAGTTCTCCCATGAAGATTCCGGCGCGCATGTTGCTGGGAAAAGTAAACCCTGCCACCCCAGTGGCCCTGTCCGACTTGGAGAAGGCTGAAGGAGGAGAACACACTCTAGAGAATCTCTGCCTAGAGACCACCACCCTACCACCAGTGTGGAAGGAGAGAGCCAAGGCCCAGCTGACCAGATGGAGAAAAATATTCTCAAAGGACGAGTTCGACGTAGGGTGTGCAAGGAGTGCCACCCATAAGATCCGTCTGCAGGAAGACAAACCTTTTCGGGAGAGGGTCCGGCGAGTTCCCCTGGCTGACTTAGAAGATTTACGTGAACAGTTGACGGAGCTTAAGAGAACTGGGGTTATTCGGGAGTCCAGAAGCCCATATGCCTCCCCTATCGTGGTAGTCAGGAAAAAGAATGGGTCGCTGAGACTTTGCATAGACTACAGGACTCGCAATAGGAAGACCATACCCGAACAGTATACCAACCCCAGGATAGAAGATGCCTTACAGAGTCTGTCTGGAGCCAAGTGGTTCAGCGTCATGGACCTGAAGAGTGGGTATTATCAAATCCCAATGCACCCTGATGACAGGGAGAAGACAGCATTTATCACCCCAGTGGGATTCTATGAGTTCAACAGGATGCCTCAGGGCCTGTCAGGGGCCCCTGCCACTTTCCAGAGATTGATGGAGAAGACTGTGGGAGACATGAATCTTATCGAAGTCCTGGTGTACCTAGATGACATCATTGTCTTCGGGAGGACTCTGGAGGAGCGCGAAGAAAGGCTGGAGAAAGTCCTGAAGAGACTCAGTGAAGAGGGACTCTAACTCTCCAGGGAGAAGTGTCAGTTTTACCGGTCCTCAGTCCACTATCTGGGATACATAGTGTCTGAAGAGGGAGTGTCTACAGACCCTGAAAAACTGGAAGCAGTTACCTCCTGGCCCGACCAACTACAGTGACTGAGCTCAGATTCTTCCTGGGGTTCTGCTCCTACTACCGCAGGTTTGTGGAAGGGTTTGCAAAAATTGCCAAACCTCTGAATGAGTTACTGAAGACAGAAGGAGAGGAGGATGATACTGGCCCCAGGAAGCCCGGAGAGTCCGTGGAAGACCAGTGGACAGAGAAGTGTGAAGAGGCCTTCGAAATGCTGAAGAAAAGTCTGACCACTGCCCCGGTCTTGGCCTATGCTGACACCAAGAGACCATATGAACTACATGTGGATGCCAGCAATGATGGTCTGGGAGGTGTACTGTACCAGGAGTATGAAGGACAACTAGGGCCAGTCGCCTATGTAAGTAGGAGTCTAACACCAGCGGAAAAGAATTACCCCACCCACAAATTGGAGTTCCTGGCCCTGAAGTGGGCAGTTGTGGATAAACTCAAAGACTACCTGTATGGAGCGGACTTTATAGTAAAGACAGATAATAACCCACTCACCTACCTTTTCACCACAGCCAAGCTGGGTGCCACTGGCCACCTTTGGTTGGCAGCCCTCTCTTGATTCAACTTTAGCCTCAAGTATAGACCGGAAACTGGAAACAGAGATGCTGATGCATTGTCCAGAAGGTCTCATGCTCCCACTTACCATATAGAAGACTGGACCCAGGTAACCCCAGTTGGGGTGCGGGCTTTGTGTCAAGGAGCACAACTTCAAGCTAGCGGTGGATCCAGGGTGGAAGAAATTGGAGTTTCGGTGGTGGGGGTGCACAAATGCTATTGTGATGTAACCCAGACGACTTGCCAAAATTATCCAAGAAGGACATAAGAAGAGATCAGTTGGAAGACCCCTGGGGAAGATTGGCTTTGGAAGCTCTGGAAGACCAGGATCCAGACAGGCTCTTGCAAGATCTCTCAAAGGAGGCTTGATTAATCCACAAAGAATGGGACAAGTTGCAAGTGCATCAAGGGGTGGTCTACTGAAGGGGCCCCTCTGATGACCTAGAAGAGAACTGGCAACTGTTTCTGCCAGAAAAACACAGAAAGATTGTCTTAGCTGCCCTACATGACAACCATGGCCACTTAGGGGCCGAACAAACCTTCCAGCTTGTAAGGAATAGATTCTACTGGCCTTGTATGCGAGCTGAAGTGGAGGAGTACTGTCACTCATGTGCTCGCTGCATACAGAGGAAGACATTGCCACGTCAAGCTGCCCCAATGGGCCACCTGCAGAGTCAAGGGCCCTTGGACTTGGTATGCATCGACTTTCTCTGTCTGGAACCTGACTTGAGTGGACACGGAAATGTTCTGGTGATAACCGATCATTTCACCCGTTATGCCCAGGCCTTTCCAACTAAAGACCAGAAGGCCTCCACTGTAGCCAAAATCTTGGTGGAGAAGTACTTTGTGCATTACGGGTTGCCTCAACGCCTTCAATTGGACCAAGGGAGAGATTTTGAGAGCCAACTGATTCGGAAGTTGCTGGACTCTTTAGGCATAAAAAAAACTCGTACTACCCCTTATCACCCCCAAGGTGATGCCCAACCAGAAAGATTCAACAGGACTCTGTTAAATATGTTGGGGACTCTGAACAGTGAGGAGAAGCAACATTGGGGCAAGCACGTAGCTGCCATAGTGCACGCCTATAATAGTACAGCCAGCGATGTCATAGGGTATTCCCCTTACAGACTTATGTTTGGAAGAGAGGCCAGACTACCAGTGGACTTGGCCTTTGGCACTTCCATGGACCATACATCTGTCGCCTCACACAAAGGATACGTGGACAGACTGCGGAAGAGCTTAAGGCTGGCCTATGAGAAGGCCCAATCAACTTCTGATCAGAGAGGAGCCCGAAACAAACGGAACTTTGACCTTAGGGTCCGTATTCAAGATTTACAGCCTGGGGACAGAGTGTTGCTGAGGAATTTTGGAGTCCCAGGGAAGCACAAGCTGGTAGACAGATGGAAGTCAGAATCTTATGTAATTTGTAAGAAGCTGCCTGGGTTGCCCGTGTACCAGTTGAAGCCTGAAGGAAGAGCGGGGCCACTGAAGACCTGGCACAGAAACTATCTGCTGCCCCTATCTGAAGGAGTCAGGATGCCCCCTACTCTGGATTCCTCTGAGTTACCTTCCGCTCCTTGTACTCCTAGACCCAACACCAGGTCTCAGACAACTCTATTAAGGGAGGAAGAAACTTCAGACCAAAGTGAAGAAGAGGAAATAGAGCTCAGTTGGCTGTGGCCGTCCCAGGCACCTGAATCCCTAATAGTGGATACGTTGTTACCTGAATCCCCCATAAATGACAATTTGAATGCAGAAGCTGCAGAGTTTATTCCTTCTAATGCACAGAGTGATGAATGGGAAGATGCACTAGAATCAGTCCCGGATGAAGATCCAAGGAACTCTCTATACCTCCCTGCACTTGAATCGGATGTCTTTGAAGAAGAAGGTCCCATTGTACTGGTCTTAGTAGAGACACCGTTAGAGCCAGAACCCATAACTCCCAGGGAGCAAAGGGTGAAAAGAATTATCCGCCCTCCACGGAAGTTGACATACACACAGATGGGAGAAAGTTCTGGGTACACAGTGACTACCGCAAGAAGGACAATTCAAAAGCCTGGCCCCTCCACTGTGCATTTGGTGGAGGGCAACCCCAGCTCCCTTTCTGGCACAGTTAGGCAGGTCACTTCTGCTAATGTGGCCTGTGGTCAGAGCAACCTCCCATACCAAGTTTGGTGGGAGGTTCCCCTGCCAAGTTCTTTTGCCATGGTCAATTGCATTACTGTTAAATAATGCTTACGTTATCTTTGGGGACCAAAGATTTTAAGTGGGGGGAGTGTGTAGCCGGGTATTGCCTTTTAATCCCTCAGAGACTACATTACCCAGTGGACTTTATAAGGGGGAGGCGGAGCCCACTTCTTTCTCTTTGGACACCACCCGCCTAGCAAGTTGAACTGCTGCTTGAGCTCCTGTGACTTTAGGCCAGAAGCCTGGGCCTTTTCTCCAAAGAGCCTTCCGCTCGCACCGAGGAATCTGAGGGATGTCTCTCCTTTGATACTGCCCCTTTGCCAGGAGGACCGAAGACCCGGATGTCGGGGGATCTGTGTACTTAGACACAGCAGCGGAAAAACCGGAACGCGGACTGGTCCGGTTGGGTGAGAGAGCACCTGCTCATAGACAGACACAGTATCCCTGTTACATTGGTGGATTACAAATTCTATTCTTCAAGTACACCACCGTTGCTAGCAAAGATTTCCCTACAGAACTTCTCCTTAGTTCAGTCAGGCCTGACTGTGTAGCGTAGACATTCCTGGGCACCATTTTGTCCACGAGGGGAAATAGCTGAAAAAGGGACTGTTAGAGTTGCATAGCATATTATACTTATCTGCTCATTTGAACACTGTTTATTGCAGGGCTCTGCACATGACATGTACATTCCTGTTTTATTGCTTACCCACTAGTCTAAGTAAACATACAAGGGTTAAGTATATTGGTGTCTCTGTCCTTTACTTACAGAAGAGACAGGTAAAGAAAGTAATATATTGCTGTGCGTTCTTGTCATAGGACTGTGCTGCTGTGAGTTACAGGCCTCACAGTCCTATCACCCCCTACTAACTGTGCAAAGGGAGGTTAGAGCCGATTGCCAGGGGTTAACAGCGGTGCACTACAGGGCTCAAAATCATACAGGCAGCCCTCTTAACTGGGGGTATCGCTACACATGCACTAGGAGTTTTAAATACACTAACAAGCTGAAGACAAACTCCAGCTCACGCTTTATAAGTTACAGCAAACATTTTTTTTTTCTTTTGGTATAAAGATTTTACATTAATAAATAAAATCTTATCATTGTAAGCACCCCTACGAGTGTTAAATGGTTTTTCCTATTTCTGTAATTGATACATTCTGCTGGAGAGCGTGTTCTTTTGAAAAACAACAGGCTTACTATCTAGATCACCAGAAAAAATAGAAGGAAGAATGCCTAAAGAAGGAAATGCAACCATCACATCTAAGAATTGGTAAGCTGCAATATAATAAATGTTTGATGTTGAGTTTAAAACAGCTAGCATTTTTTTGCCAAAGCTCCTAAACTCAACTCCATAATAGACGGTGGGGTTGATTTACTAAAGGCAAATCCACTTTGCACTACAAGTGCACTTGGAAGTGCAGTCGCTGTAGATCTGAGGGGGACATGCAAGGAAAATAAAAAACAGCATTTTTGCTTGTACATGATTGGATGATAAAATCAGCAGAGCTTCCCTTCATTTCAGATCTACCCCTCAGATTTACAGCAACTGCACTTCCAAGTGCACCTGTAGTGCAGAGTGGATTGGCCTTTAGTAAATCAAACCTATAGGCTTTTACACGAATTTAGAAGCTGCTGCGGTTAGGGGAGGTTCAACCTCCCCCAACCTCCCTCTTCTGACAGCAGAAGAATCGCAGTCAGGATAGGAATGCTTTGACTGCCGGCCACAAAACGCGGCAAAATTGCGATAAAATTGCGACACTTTGCGTTTTCCCGCGCCTGCCGGTCAAACTAGTCTGTGTGTACATAAGCCCTTAAAGTGTATGTGAATCCTCACCTTGAAAAACAATCCATTCAGTTTAAAATAGAAATGAAACGTAAAACATTTGTGTATAGATATAAAAAAACGTTATAAATACCCTTTTTCCCCCAGTTTTATGAGTGATCACATGCCCTCTGTTCTCAGTTGCATAGCAAGGTGAAGGAGGAGAAACAGCAGGACACTGAGCTTCCCAGTGAATAGCGGTGGAGGGGAAGATGTGTCAGGGCAAGTCTGATCATTGAGGAGAGCAGGCTGAGTTCTCAGCATAGCTAGAGAACTGACCACACTGTGCTCTCATGCCTAGTTTGGTCAGTTTATAGGAAAGCAGGGGGACTGGCAGGATCACCAGGGATTTCACACAAAGGAAGCAATACTGTTGCCTTATGAGAAGTTTATGTATCATCTCTATTAGCAACTGTAAATATTTGTATATATATTTTTAAATAAGTAACAAGGATTAGTGGTATGAAATATTATTTTTCAATGGGTTAATGTAGTGATATGTACCCCTCTATGGGAGCAAGTTTTGCAGGCTTTAGCTTGAGAACCTTGCATACCTAATTCCCATTCAAGAGAAGGTTATGACCTGCATGATACATTTTCTCCCCAAGAGAGGAGGGGCTAGTGAGGAGCTGAGTTATCTAAGCCTTAGAGGGGATGGGGAAAATGTCCAATCCTTGATGAGATACGCCCGGAGGGACAACAGGGTTAGGATAGTTCCCCCAATCAGGATGGCCCCATGCAAGTCTATGAGAGATAGGTTATATTTAAGTCTTAACACCCCTAGCGGTATTCCCGAGTCTGGCTCATTTTCATGACCAAAAGCGGTAATCCTGAGCCACACTCGGGATCGCATTGCAGGATCCAGGCAAATTTACTTACCTTGTCCCAAGGATCCTGTGATGTCCTCCCGCTGTGTCCACGGGCTGTGCACTCCGCTCGATCTATCACAGCGCCCCTGGCTATGTTCCCTGCGAGCATTGCGACGCAGGGGGATGGAGCACGTGCCAAATTCAAAAAAGTGAAAAACACATAATACATACAGTACACTGTAATATTACTGATTACAGTACTGTATCAAATAATTACACATCCCATTTGTCCCTAGTGGTCTGTCCAGTGTCCTGCATGCACTTTTATATAATAAAAACTGTTCTTTCTGCCTGGAAACTGGAGATTGTCCAGAGCAACCAAAAAGTGTCCCTTTATGTCAAAAGTGGTTTTAGACCAGCTAAAAAACAGCGATAATAAATTAGAATCACTTTCAGAATTGAGCGATAGTGATTTGTGGGGAAATTCGTCATCAAACACTTAGGCTGGTTTCACACTGGGGCGGTGGGGGCGGTGGCGGTATAGCGCCGCTATTTTTAGCGGCGCTATAACGTCGGGATTGTTGAGCTATTCGGCCGCTAGCGGTGCGGTTTTAACCCCCGCTAGCGGCCAATAAAGGGTTAATACCACCCGCAAACCGCGGCTACAGCCGCAGTTTGCGGACGGTATTACCGCGGTATCCCATGCATTTCAATGGGAAGGAGCGGTGGAGGAGCGGTAAACACACCGCTCCTCTCACCGCTCCAAAGATGCGGCTAGCAGGACTTTTTTTACCGTCCTGCTAGCGCACCGCTCCAGTGTGAAAGCCCTCAGGGCTTTCACATTGGAGAGAAAGGAGCCGCTGTTTAGGCTCGGTTTGCAGGCGCTATTTTTAGCTAAATAGCGCCTGCAAACCGCCCCAGTGTGAAAGGGGCCTAAATCTAATGACAGCGACATTTCTGCAACTGAGAAAATGTCAGTGTTTTTGATTTGATTACATTATTGAATAAATTGTATTATTATTATATTATTATTTGTTAGAATTATTTATTATATTATAATTTATGATTTTGTGTTTCAATCTTTATTATACCCGGGACGTCTACTAGACTCTGGTTTGGACAGATTTAAGTGAGTTATTTCTAAGAATTACAGGCCTACAATATAAAACACCAAATTTCTATGCAAAACAATTGTACCGCTTTCTGCATCAAAAATCTGACATAATCATACCGCCAGGGAGGTTAAAACAGAGACGGAGGAAAGAAGCCCCAACCCCTACAGGGGGCCCTCATACTACACAACTGGTAATTATCAGGACATCTCCTAGCACTTATATGTATACATGTTTGTCCTATGTGTTTTCTGTTTGTAGATTAATGTTTTGAGTATTATACTAAGTATTCCTTCATTTAATCTATTATTTTTTAGCCTTTTCTGTACAATAGATAGATTGCTGTGTATTAGTTTAGATCTTCTTACTACTTACCAATAATTTTTCCTTATTGTGTTAAAGCTTTCACTCATGGTCAAAGATCGCTCATTAACTCAAATCATATCTGAGAGATAATAAATCTGAAAAGATAACTTTCGGGTAACAATACAAAGAGAACAGGATACATTTTCATACAAGTACATGCATAGTTGCCAACAGTCACGGATTGGCCGGGACATTCCCGGGATTCAAACCCTTTTCCCGGATTTATTTTGTCCCGGCCAATGTCCCGGCCAGTGTTGCCAACCGTCCGTATATTTACGGACAGCACGTAAAAGCAAGTCTTTTTTTTCATGTCCGTTAATGTCCGTGATAGGAAAAAAGTGCACATAAAAATAGCCGTGACCTAGCGGCTTTGAACTGCGCATGCGCAGTTTCGGCGAGCTGCCCGATTCCCGAGCTCATCCGATCCTGCAATCATTCGGCCAGCGCCAGTGGGCGGGACCACCCGGGGGGGCGGATTTGACAGAGGCTGTGCGCGGCGTGCGCTATTGGCAGGGATGCGAGTGATGTCATGGCGCATCCCGCCAGGCGCGCGGCGCCAGCCTTTGAAAACCATACATGACAGAGGCAGGAGCTGAGCAGGCGGAATGGAGGAGCCCAGCCCAGCCTCCACAGAAGAAGTGGACCAGCTCAGGCAAGCAGCCTTCCTTGCTTTAAGGTAATAAAGAGCTTCTTCTTCTGGTGGCAGGAGGTGGTGGGGGCATGAGGTGATGGTGGCAGAAGGTGGTGGTGGTGGGTGCAGGAGGTGGTGGTGTTTTGGGCAGGAGGTGATGGTGCCAAAAACTGGCAGGAGGTGGTGGTGGGAGCAGGAGGTGATGGTGGCAAGAGCTGATAGGAGCTGATTGTGGCAGGAGGTAGGGGTGGTGTGTACAGGAGGTGGTGGTGGGAGCAGGAGGTGATGGTGGCAAGAGCTGGCAGGAGGTGGTGGTGGTGGGTGCAGGAGGTAATGGTGGCAAGAGCTGGCAGAAGGTGGTGGCAGAAGGTGATGGTGGTGGGTGCAGGTGGTGGTGGTGGTGGTGGGTGCAGGTGGTGTTGGGGGCAGGACGTGATGGTGGCAGGAGGCAATGGTGGCAAGAGCTGGCAGAAGGTGGTGGCAGAAGGTGATGGTGGGTGCAGGTGGTGTTGGGGGCAGGAGGTAATGGTGGCAGAAGGTGGTGGCAGAAGGTGATGGTGGTGGGTGCAGATGGTGGTGGTGGTGGTGGGTGCAGGTGGTGGTGGGGGCAGGAGGTGATGGTGGCAAGAGCTGGCAGGAGGTGGTGGTGGTGGTGGGGGCAGGAGGTGATGGCAGAAGGTGGTGGGGGCAGGAGGTGATGGTGGCAAGAGCTGGCAGGGGGTGATGGTAGGGGCAGGAGCTGGCAGGGGGTGATAGTGGCAAGAGCTGCAGCATGTCACGCCACCCTGGTAAAATTCATGTTATTGGTTCGCGGGATTCAAAAACCATCTCCTGTACCATGTCTGCAGTCTCTGATCATCTCCTGTACCATGTCTGCAGTCTCTGATCATCTCCTGTACCATGTCTGCAGTCTCTGACCATCTCCTGTACCATGTCTCCAGTCTCTGACCATCTCATCTTTTATCATGTCTGCAGTCTCTGAGGGGGAGCCAGTAGAGGAGTCAAGAGTGGGAGCGCCGCCAGATTGGGGATCACGAGAGAAGTCAGGTGTGTGGACTGTGTAGCGGAGACTATAGAATAAAACCAGAGCCGCCAAGCTGGAGTTGCCTGACTGAGCCCTGCACGGTTCACCTGAGAGGAGGTCAGTCTGAGGGGGAGGTCACTGATGTAAGGGGGGGAGTGAACACAATAATGTAAGGGGGCACTGAAATAAAGGTTAACCCTTATATCAGTAACCCCCCTTACCTTAGTGTATTCACTCTGTGGAAGGTAATCTCTGGTCACCAGAGTCCCCCTCACTCATTAGAGTTCCCAATGTTCCCTTTTACATCAGAGTCTGCAGGATTTCCTCTTATAGTGCAAGGGAGAACTCTGCGGACCCTGATGTAAGTGGGAACTCTGATATAAATGGGAGCGCAGAGCCCCCCCTTACATCAGAGTTCCCCCTTAGATCGTGATCTGTGGCATCGTCCTTTACATCAAGGTTTGCAGAGTTCTCCCTTGCACTGTAATGGGGAACTCTGTGCTGGCTGTGTTATATTAACCTGACCTTCATGTAAATAGAGAAATTCTGTTTTTGACTTTTGTTTAACCTAAACACATTGCTAATAGCACTAGCAACATGTTTATAGTTTAAATACTAAAAGTTGCACAGTTTAGCACCGAAAACAGCCATCTTAGGTTCTTTTCCGAAGTGGCAGTAAAAAATTGGTGGTGTTCGTAATTGTTAGGCATCTTGCCAGTAAATTTCACTTGGGGGGGTTGGCAACACTGGTCCCGGCCAATCCGGTTTTTCCCGGTTTCCGCCATTTTGGTCGCCACAGGCCGCCGCCGCTAGAGGTCCACGGCTGGCGGAGACAATGTCTCCGCCGGCCGCCATTTCAAGAAGACCAAAACACGGATGCAGTACAATAGAAAATAAAGCTGCTGTGGCGCCGCCCACACCCCGCGCCTCCCCGGGGGTG
Source organism: Rana muscosa (assembly GCA_029206835.1). Taxonomy (NCBI): domain Eukaryota; kingdom Metazoa; phylum Chordata; class Amphibia; order Anura; family Ranidae; genus Rana; species Rana muscosa. The sequence continues at coordinate 643,028,390 of CM055117.1, read as the reverse complement.
GGCGGCGTCGCAGCAGCCTTATCTTCTATTGTACTACATCCGTGTTTTGGCTGGCCGGCCGGCCACCCCCCTGCCCCGCCCCGCCCCGCTGCAGGTCTGTCTGTAATGGAAAGGGGCGGGGGTGGGCGGCGCCACAGCTTAATTTTTTTGCAGCCACGCTGTCAGCTCCACCTCTATTTTGTTCCCCCTCGGGGAAGGGGAAACATTAATGGTGGCCGAGACAGGAGACGCCTGCGGTTAAGGGGGGACTCCGCTGGGGACGCCTGTGGTAAGGGGGGACTCCGCTGGGGACGCCTGTGGTAATGGGGGACTCCGCTGGGGACGCCTGTGTTAAGGGGGGACTCCGCTGAGGATGCCTGTGGTAAGGGGGGACTCCGCTGGGGACGCCTGTGGTAAGGGGGGACTCTGCTGGGGACGCCTGAGGTAAGGGGGACTCCGCTGGGGACGCCTGATGTAAGGGAGGAATCCGCTGGGGACGCCTGATGTAAGGGGGGACTCCGCTGGGGACGCCTGATGTAAGGGGGGACTCCGCTGGGGACGCCTGATGTAAGGGGGGACTCCGCTGGGGACGCCTGATGTAAGGAGGGACTCCTCTGGGGACACCTGATGTAAGGAGGGACTCCGCTGGGGACACCTGATGTAAGGAAGGACTCCGCTGGGTAAACCTGATGTAAGGACGGACTCCGTTGGGGGCACCTGATGGCATCTGGTGGCAGGCGACGTGGCAGGTGAGTTGAATGATTTCATTTTATATTAAAATGTAATAATAGAAATAATGCTCTTCGGTCATCCTGACACCATAACAACCATGGTGCCGGGATGATTGAAGAGCTAACAACAGATGTTTGGAGTATCTTTATCTGTTGATTGTTAAACTCTGGAATACACATATTTCTATTGTGGTGTAGGATCTGGGCCTGCTGTCCCTCCATCCTTCCTTCTCTTTCCTTCCCTTCCTCTTTCTTTCTCTCTTTCTTTCTCCCTCCATCCCTCATTCATCTCAGACTCTAACCACACCCCTTTGAGCCACGCCCATTTAAGCCACTCCCACTACCCTCGTAAACCACACCAATTTTTCGCCAAATGCCCCTCCCCCTAATTATAGCAAGGCTCCGCCTACATGCGCAAAAAGTGTTCCGGATTTTTTTTTTGCAATGTTGGCAACTACCGTATTTATCGGCGTATAACACGCACCGGCGTATAACACGCACCCCAAGTTTAGGAGGGAATTTAAAGGAAAAAAACTTTTAGCAGGGAAATTCAAGGAAAAAAAAAAAAAAACTTATGTAGCGGCCTCACTCCCTCTTCGACTTTATCGGTTACACTCCAGCTCATGTCTAGGGGTTCCTGGGTTGTGAGAGTGAGATGCGCCACGGCCCATGTCCTCCCCATTGTAGTAGGGAGGTGAAGGCCACTTCCTGATGTTTCCTCGGGCCGGTGTGTTCTGTGAATGCACTGAGTCTGTAATTGCAAGCTCACCAGCCTCCCCTTTGCTTCCAGTAACTGGAGTTCGCACACCGAAGAAAGGTCCAACACTTGTTTATTTGACACTCCAATACGCAAAGCACAATAAACAGTTCTTTTGCAACAAACTGGTTGGGACCTACAACCTTGCCAACGGTGGGGCGAGCAGATCGAGGCACTTCCTAAAGTTTAAGTTCTATGCCACTGTACTATGACCAGCGGCGCCTAAGCCAATCCGGCTGTTACAGAACAGGAAGGATGGGGTCTCTTCCAGCAACCCCTATGAACAGCAATGGAGCCCTCTTCGATACGCTGTGGCCCCTATCAGGGGGATGTGTCCTCCCAAGAGAGTTCCCAGAGGCCCACTGTCACCGGGTTGGTGCTGCTCCGGGTCTCCAGTGGGTAACCTCCCCGGCCTCCTCACCTCAGGTACGAGTCCCTCCGCCCAGGGACCCTCGGACAGTCCACCCTAGCGGGACCCAGTCGAAGGTACTGGGCCCCAGGCCTCCTCGATAGTACCTCACCCCAGGCTAAAGGTGCCTGGGATGGACGCCAACATGACTCCGGACCAGGCCACGGGCACCCGGACCAGACTCCTGGATCTCCCGCACCCAGGCCTAAGGGCCCTGGGTGCGGACCGCAACCCTCCTCCTCCGAGGACCTCCTTCTCCGCAAGACCTCGTGGTAAGCGCGTCTCCCCCTTTTATCTCCTCCCATCAACGGCCCGGCGGGTTCCCCGCCCCAGCCATACCATCTCCAGGAAGGGACAAAACAGGGAGCACTGCGAAGATGATTCTACCTGAAGCCTGTGGGTACCTCGCCACCCACAGGCAAAGGAGAATATTACATCCTCCAATCCTCCACGAAACAAAAAGGGGTCTGAATCCTAACACAATTATACACCTGGGTCACACTATTGCCCAGGTGTATCCCATCAATTTGAGGACCCCGCTACACACTCCCCCCTGTAATTTGACGCTGGTCCCCAGCGTCAGGTGCACACCCATGCCTCCCATAAAGTGGTGACATGGAGTGAAACCCCTGAGGCAGTTCCTCTAAATTTCCCAAGTGCCAAGACCTGCTCAGGGAATGGGGAACATATAAAACAACTTATGTCATAAAACACTTTAAACATCTGCATAGTCACAGCCCCTCTCCCACACTGTCTAAGAGCCACCCACTCTCAATGATCTTGACTGACGATTCTCCTGCAGGGGAAAGAAAAACAACATCCTAACATAATTTCGTGTCATTTGGGATGAGTGAGCCCGTCAGCCGAGAGACCCACTCACTCCAACAAGCAAGGTGATGTGTGGGTGAAATATTTTCAAACATTTGTTGCGCAACACTGCCACCTGGTGACAACGCCGCGGTCATGACACTCAACGAATCTTCGTTCTTCCAGCTTTTCCCTACTCTGCCACTATTCCCAAATGTCCTTGCCTTTGGCACATGAAGAAAAGGGGAAACACGAAAACACAACAGTCCCCAAGTCTCCAACGAGAAAAAGAAAAAAAACCCAAACAAAAACAAAAGCAGGGCACAGTCCTGCGTGTCTGGGAATGGCTCTTCCAGAAAGTTCAAGTGCACAAAAGAAATAAACAGGAGTTATTTTCTCCTATAAGTAAAACTTTGGATCTGGCAGGTACAGGGGTTTCAGGTGTTTGTCAAATGCCTCTATCGAATACTCGACATCTTCTCCTTCTCTTCTGCAAATGACTATCTTGTCAGCATGGATATGGCGCCCCAATTTCCATTCAGCTTTGCAGTCCTCAAACCTCTTAGACACTGCCGGCACACATTCCAGGTACCTGCGAGCATGGGGCACCTTCAACTTGTCCCACACAAACTCGTCATACCATCTTGTTCTCCAGACTTCCACCTCATACAGCAAGTCCCGGGGTAGATACGGGTACTCCCACCCATATTCCCGAGCTACTTTATGGCAAAACAGTCTCTGCAAGCGGGCCAAAGGTGGCAAGTGGCTTTCTCTCCAGTTCCAGGCAGCACAATAGCTTCCGGATGCCGAGGTACCTTTACCAGCTCCCTGGAAATGACTTTCGGCGCTCTCAGAGAAGCGCGGGGTGTCCCCACAACCAAAGTAGGTGAGGTAACAGTAGATGAGGACACAGGTGGAGGGGTAGGTTCCCTCGTAAGCTGCGGGTCTTCCACCCGAGGCGTGCTGTCTCCTGTGTACATAGGTGAATCCCGTACCGCACGGGAAGCAAGAAGTGGCACTCTATCCCAGCCCTTGCGGCTGAACAGTTCGTCTATCTCTAAAAATAGGTATCAAAATACAACCGCTCCTAATATCTTGTACCACCACTGCGCCAATACAAAAAAAATGTGAAAAAATATATTTAACTAAAGCTGCCACTTAAAATGATAAATATGAAAACAGAATTTAAACCTAAAAACACGCAGGTGAAAATTAGGAGAAAATGTAGCGCTAATAAATGAAAATCACTAAACTAATATAATAACATTCACTAGTGAAACTGTGATAATCAAATTGTACTCCACGTGACATGTGATAAAATTCAAAAACAATAGTCCATAAAGTGAAATAATGTTCCAAAGAAGAAAGAAATATTCCAAAAAGAGATGCGTAGTCTTCTTAATAGAGAATATCTTCCACCCCACCGTGCACATATCAGCTCCCCTTTGAAAATGCACTCACCAGCTGTAAATGCCTCCCACTCTCGTGTTCGGCTCAAAGGCTTGCTAGTTAACCACTAGAAGGTGAACGACCATCAGCTGAAAGCTTGTGTGTCAACACAGGATGTTCCATACATGTAAAAATAAAAAGGTGCTCCAATAGTGTAAAATAGTAACGACCAAATTTATTCAAATACACAACCACACTTCAAATATTACACTCACATGATATGAAAATAAAACCAGCCTTAAATCAATCACAGCAAGCAGAAAAAAGTGTAAGATGGCACTGCAGTGATTTGCGGTCACGGCGGACCCAAGGTGTACGCTCGGTACAGGTCTCTCACCCCCTCCTGAGCTCCGGGTCACAGCAGCCGTGTAGCGTTCTTAGCCTCAGCGTGTCACGATAATGTCAATAATAATGCAGCCATGCACCCGACGTTTCGTCACTAGGTCTTATTCATGGGATTGGCTGCTCATTCCCTCACAACTTCCCTTTATGCTTTCCCACCTGCCTCTCACCAGAACTTCAATCCTGCACCTGCACACTTCCTGTGTCCCCATGACCGCAAAGTGCTAACATGCCGATGCCCGGTGACACACAGACATAACAGCTTGCGCTTGTTAGTGTGTAAAAAAATGCAAAACAATAGTTTAAATGGTTTAAAGCCTCACTGTTGAGAGTATGGTGTGCAGCAAACTAATAATAATACAAATAAAATGGAACACAAATCCATTTCAAATTTAAAATCATACCTGAAAAGAGAACCACTATAATTTGGTATAATAATTAATGGGGCTTAAGAAGCATCTATTTAGCAGGTCATAATGATTGCTAAAAACTAATTTAACTGTATCAAAAATACAGGAAAATAATTACATTTATTAAAATTATTAAAATCTCCTCTAAGGAGGGCTGTAATAAGGAGGGCTGTCACATACATGATGTAACAATGGATGGTCTCATCAAAAGGGTCGTAAATGAGCCAACCACCGCAACACCCCAAATCCCAGAGCCATTCGGCACATGATGGCAACTGTGCTTCAAATTAACCCCGGATTCAGGTATATTTACAGGCACCAATGGTAAAGCCAAATAACTGCTGTCTGTAAGACCTCCCTCTTTTAAATAAAAACGTCACAACCGCAAAAGGCGAGGGGAAGACACTGTATAGAAACGTGCAAGTTACTGCACAATCCCAAACAGTGTCAACCCACATGGAACTAGATGCTCACTAATCAAATGAGCCTAATTATACGTAATATGAAGAATAATAAAAAAAATGTGAAGAATAATAAAAAAACACCAAATCTTATTGGAACAGGCACAGTAGACAATTATTATAGAAAAAATCATTCTAAAAAAGTAGGAAAAAATAAAATGATCACTATAATTACTACAAAGCTGGTCAGAAATTATTAATAAAACAGTTTAAGTCGACTTCAATGTTTAACCCTCTAGGGCTAAGACACTTGAGCAGAAAAATCCAGCGGGTTTCCCTTTGTGACAGGTCTCTCACCCTGTTGGAACCCCTCCAGGCTGGATAGACAACATCTATCCCACAAAATTGTAATAAAGACGGATCCTGGTTGTGCTTTTCCTTAAAGTGTAATGACACACTATGGAAGCGGAACCCCTTTCTTATATTTGATAAATGTTCAGATATTCGTACCCTCAGAAGCCTTTTGGTCCTTCCTACATACAGTAATCCGCATGGACACCACATTAAGTACACCACATGTGTGGAATTACACGTGATGAATTCATTAATGTCAAAGGACTCCCCATCACTACTAGAGACTTCAGTTTTTCCTCTATTGCTTACCCTAACAGTCCTACAGCAAATGCATTTTCTACAGGCAAAAAAACCTTTTAAGTCAATCTTTAGAAATTGCTTATCTGGGGGGTCCAAAATCTTCCTTACTACTTGGTCACCGAAATTGGGGGCACGCCTGTATATAAATTTCGGTTGTTGAGTTATTATTTGCCCAAGATGTCTGTCCCTCCCAAGTATATGCCAGTGTTTTTTATAGATGTTTTCGATCTCTTTATACTGGCAATGGAAGTTAGAAATGAACCCCAGTTGGTGTTCAGTTTTTGGTATCTCCTCTGTAGATTTTTTTCTCAGGCATTGTTCTCTTGGTATCTCAGATACCTGCTGGATTATTTCATTTAAAGAGCCTTCTGTATATCCCTTCTGCAGAAATTTTGTCTTCAATAGTTGGGATTGTAGTTGGTAATCTGACAACTTCGTGCAGTTACGACGGACCCTCAACATTTGGCCTTTTGGAATGTTCCTAATCCATGATGGATGATGTCCACTTCCTATTGACAGATAACTATTCCGATCCGTCGGTTTAAAGAATACTTTAGTATTCAGTCTATTGTTATCCTTTTCAATGGTTAAATCCAGAAAATTCACAGTCTCATCACTTATCTGATATTCCAATTTAATGTTATTCACATTATGATTTAGACCCTCTAAGAAGTCCACAACAGATTCACGTGTTCCCTCCCAAATAAACAGGAGGTCATCAATGAACCTGCGGTAAAACTTCAACTGTGGGAGCTGTTTACTGAACACCTGCCTATCCTCCCATTCAGCCATGAACAGGTTGGCGAGGCTAGGAGCATATTTGGCTCCCATAGCCACGCCAACCTGCTGCGAATAGAATTGTCCCTGCCACCAAAAGTAATTGTGTGACATGCAATATTCTAATGCATGTCCCAAGAACCTTTTTTGTGTATACGGGATATCATCCCTTTTGCTCAAGGCCCAGTTAAGCGCTAATGCTGCATCTTCATGTTGGATGATGGTATACAAAGTGCACACATCAGCTGTCACCAAATAGGTTTCAGCAGTGGTGCTAAGTTGAATATCTTCCATCAGTTGCAGTAATTCTGAAGTGTCCTTCAAGTAGGCCTTGGTTGCCTTTACACTAGGCTGGAGGAACTTATCTAGAAATTCACCCAATCTGGCTGTTACCGATCCTATTCCATTAACTATAGGGCGGGCTGGAGGATTTTGACTGTTCTTGTGGATTTTAGGTAACGTGTAGATGATGGGAATTCTACATGCACTGGGTACCAAATATCGTCTCTCCTTGGAGTTTAGGGCATTAATGCCATAGCCCCACTCCACTAATAACTCCAACTGGGTAGAGAAAGAATCTGTTGGATCACTTCCAAGTTTTTTGTACGTCACGTTATCTTCCAATAATTCATTCAATTGTTGACTGTAAAAAGTTTTGTCCATCACTACCACCCCTCCCCCCTTATCAGCGGGGCGCACAATGATGTCCTTCCTTTTTTCAAGTGATCTGATGCCCTCTTTAATATATTCAGGATTGACTCTTTTCTTAGGAGCCAGTTCTTCAATATCCTTCAGCACCAGGCTTTTGAAGACTTCAATGAAATGGTTACTTGGATTCTGGGGATTGAATATGGATTTATTTTTCAATCCGCTATCAATTCTCTCAGTAGTGTAAGTGACCTTTTGCGAAACTTCCGCTGTTTGGCTCAGAAAATATTTTTTCATGTTTAAAGTTCGAATAAATTTGTGCGTGTCTATATAGACATCAAACTTATTTAAACATTTTTTTGGGGCACATTTTAATCCCAATTGGAGTATGTTTAATTCATATGGGCCTAGATCCATTTTACTCAGATTATATATCCCCGCGTTCAATGGTTTCGCATCCGCTTTTTTGTGTTGTTTCCGTCGGCCTGATCTGCATCCCCTTCTTCTCTTAGAGTGGGTGCCAAATCTTTGTTCAAGTGGTATGGGGGTGCTCCTTTCTCGCCTCCCTTGTGTTTGTTGGGTTGGGGGTTCTTCCTTGGTGTTCCCCCACCCTTCCCCCCTCTCCCTCGATGTCCTAAAAAAGAGGAGGTTGGATACCGGTTAGGGTACTCTTCATAGTATTCACTATCAGCCAAGGCTTGATACCTATTATACATAGGTGGTTCATTCCTTGGATCCGGGTAGTGATACGGGGGAGGGTGTTGGTACCATTGTTGGTAATCCCGTGAGGGATAATAATTATTCTGTGGAGTATTCCCCCTACCTACTCTTGGTGATTGATAATAAAAGTGATTATTTGACCTATTCGGATGTGGGGAAGGATATTGTTGGTATTGATAACCATCCCTTTCTTGTAAATTAGATCTTATTGGTTGCTGATGTTGAATTGGTTGTCCAGTCCTACTTCCTTGTGGACCACCATTTTTTGCAACTGCACCAGCCGCCCTTTCATTTCTAATCACTCCTTCCTTCCCAATAGGTTTTTTATTGTTATTATTGGTAGATTGAGCCTCGGTGGTGATGGGTTCACCGCCCTCTTTAATCACTTCTTCCTTGCCAATGCTAGATACTTGCCATGCGTATATACCATTGGTTTGGAATAGTTAATGGAATAGGATCGGTAACAGCCAGATTGGGTGAATTTCTAGATAAGTTCCTCCAGCCTAGTGTAAAGGCAACCAAGGCCTACTTGAAGGACACTTCAGAATTACTGCAACTGATGGAAGATATTCAACTTAGCACCACTGCTGAAACCTATTTGGTGACAGCTGATGTGTGCACTTTGTATACCATCATCCAACATGAAGATGCAGCATTAGCGCTTAACTGGGCCTTGAGCAAAAGGGATGATATCCCGTATACACAAAAAAGGTTCTTGGGACATGCATTAGAATATTGCATGTCACATAATTACTTTTGGTGGCAGGGACAATTCTATTCGCAGCAGGTTGGCGTGGCTATGGGAGCCAAATATGCTCCTAGCCTCGCCAACCTGTTCATGGCTGAATGGGAGGATAGGCAGGTGTTCAGTAAACAGCTCCCACAGTTGAAGTTTTACCGCAGGTTCATTGATGACCTCCTGTTTATTTGGGAGGGAACACGTGAATCTGTTGTGGACTTCTTAGAGGGTCTAAATCATAATGTGAATAACATTAAATTGGAATATCAGATAAGTGATGAGACTGTGAATTTTCTGGATTTAACCATTGAAAAGGATAACAATAGACTGAATACTAAAGTATTCTTTAAACCGACGGATCGGAATAGTTATCTGTCAATAGGAAGTGGACATCATCCATCATGGATTAGGAACATTCCAAAAGGCCAAATGTTGAGGGTCCGACGTAACTGCACGAAGTTGTCAGATTACCAACTACAATCCCAACTATTGAAGACAAAATTTCTGCAGAAGGGATATACAGAAGGCTCTTTAAATGAAATAATCCAGCAGGTATCTGAGATACCAAGAGAACAATGCCTGAGAAAAAAATCTACAGAGGAGATACCAAAAACTGAACACCAACTGGGGTTCATTTCTAACTTCCATTGCCAGTATAAAGAGATCGAAAACATCTATAAAAAACACTGGCATATACTTGGGAGGGACAGACATCTTGGGCAAATAATAACTCAACAACCGAAATTTATATACAGGCGTGCCCCCAATTTCGGTGACCAAGTAGTAAGGAAGATTTTGGACCCCCCAGATAAGCAATTTCTAAAGATTGACTTAAAAGGTTTTTTTGCCTGTAGAAAATGCATTTGCTGTAGGACTGTTAGGGTAAGCAATAGAGGAAAAACTGAAGTCTCTAGTAGTGATGGGGAGTCCTTTGACATTAATGAATTCATCACGTGTAATTCCACACATGTGGTGTACTTAATGTGGTGTCCATGCGGATTACTGTATGTAGGAAGGACCAAAAGGCTTCTGAGGGTACGAATATCTGAACATTTATCAAATATAAGAAAGGGGTTCCGCTTCCATAGTGTGTCATTACACTTTAAGGAAAAGCACAACCAGGATCCGTCTTTATTACAATTTTGTGGGATAGATGTTGTCTATCCAGCCTGGAGGGGTTCCAACAGGGTGAGAGACCTGTCACAAAGGGAAACCCGCTGGATTTTTCTGCTCAAGTGTCTTAGCCCTAGAGGGTTAAACATTGAAGTCGACTTAAACTGTTTTATTAATAATTTCTGACCAGCTTTGTAGTAATTATAGTGATCATTTTATTTTTTCCTACTTTTTTAGAATGATTTTTTCTATAATAATTGTCTACTGTGCCTGTTCCAATAAGATTTGGTGTTTTTTTATTATTCTTCACATTTTTTTATTATTCTTCATATTACGTATAATTAGGCTCATTTGATTAGTGAGCATCTAGTTCCATGTGGGTTGACACTGTTTGGGATTGTGCAGTAACTTGCACGTTTCTATACAGTGTCTTCCCCTCGCCTTTTGCGGTTGTGACGTTTTTATTTAAAAGAGGGAGGTCTTACAGACAGCAGTTATTTGGCTTTACCATTGGTGCCTGTAAATATACCTGAATCCGGGGTTAATTTGAAGCACAGTTGCCATCATGTGCCGAATGGCTCTGGGATTTGGGGTGTTGCGGTGGTTGGCTCATTTACGACCCTTTTGATGAGACCATCCATTGTTACATCATGTATGTGACAGCCCTCCTTATTACAGCCCTCCTTAGAGGAGATTTTAATAATTTTAATAAATGTAATTATTTTCCTGTATTTTTGATACAGTTAAATTAGTTTTTAGCAATCATTATGACCTGCTAAATAGATGCTTCTTAAGCCCCATTAATTATTATACCAAATTATAGTGGTTCTCTTTTCAGGTATGATTTTAAATTTGAAATGGATTTGTGTTCCATTTTATTTGTATTATTATTAGTTTGCTGCACACCATACTCTCAACAGTGAGGCTTTAAACCATTTAAACTATTGTTTTGCATTTTTTTACACACTAACAAGCGCAAGCTGTTATGTCTGTGTGTCACCGGGCATCGGCATGTTAGCACTTTGCGGTCATGGGGACACAGGAAGTGTGCAGGTGCAGGATTGAAGTTCTGGTGAGAGGCAGGTGGGAAAGCATAAAGGGAAGTTGTGAGGGAATGAGCAGCCAATCCCATGAATAAGTCCTAGTGACGAAACGTCGGGTGCATGGCTGCATTATTATTGACATTATCGTGACACGCTGAGGCTAAGAACGCTACACGGCTGCTGTGACCCGGAGCTCAGGAGGGGGTGAGAGACCTGTACCGAGCGTACACCTTGGGTCCGCCGTGACCGCAAATCACTGCAGTGCCATCTTACACTTTTTTCTGCTTGCTGTGATTGATTTAAGGCTGGTTTTATTTTCATATCATGTGAGTGTAATATTTGAAGTGTGGTTGTGTATTTGAATAAATTTGGTCGTTACTATTTTACACTATTGGAGCACCTTTTTATTTTTACATGTATGGAACATCCTGTGTTGACACACAAGCTTTCAGCTGATGGTCGTTCACCTTCTAGTGGTTAACTAGCAAGCCTTTGAGCCGAACACGAGAGTGGGAGGCATTTACAGCTGGTGAGTGCATTTTCAAAGGGGAGCTGATATGTGCACGGTGGGGTGGAAGATATTCTCTATTAAGAAGACTACGCATCTCTTTTTGGAATATTTCTTTCTTCTTTGGAACATTATTTCACTTTATGGACTATTGTTTTTGAATTTTATCACATGTCACGTGGAGTACAATTTGATTATCACAGTTTCACTAGTGAATGTTATTATATTAGTTTAGTGATTTTCATTTATTAGCGCTACATTTTCTCCTAATTTTCACCTGCGTGTTTTTAGGTTTAAATTCTGTTTTCAAGTTCGTCTATCTCGCCATCATCTCCGCAATCAGACAGCGACTCTAGGTTGGAGGTGTCATACATCTCCGCAGGCAGATATCTTCCGGTGGACACAGAATCAACCTCCCTGGGGGGCTCCACCTCCAATGGGCCCCCGACACCTCCAACCACCACCACAGTCCCAGCCCCTGGCTCACCTGACCCTTGTAGAGGACTGGGATGTCCGGGACTTCCTTCTCGACCGGCGCCATCCAGGCCAGGCAAGCAGCGGGGTGAAGCTCGACCACGTCCATAGGATGCCTGTACTAGGCCAACTTTCCTCTTCGGTGGTGGAAGCAGAGAACTTGTGGCGACCGAAGCAGCATCCTCGGATTTTTCTCTGTTGGGCAGTCCATCGCCCTGGTCAGCGCGCACGGGAACCTCGACAGAGGCCTTGACCTCCCCTTCCGGAGTAGCAGTACCCGTGAGGTGGTTGAGGCGAAGGGCCCGGGGCCTTGCTGTGGACGACTCGACCTCAAAAAGGAATTCTCTGCACTCCTCACATCGCCCGAATGGCTTCAGGGTGACCACCAGTCCCGAGCAGCCGGGACAGATCACACCGAGGGCCTCCGTGTCTCTGCAAGTGTACAGAGCCAACCGCCCTCGGGGCCTAAGTCTTATCCCCGTGTCTGTGATGGGGGCAGCAAAGGAAGTCATTCTCGTGGGGTGAGGAACCATAATCCACGGGGCACTTGAGGTCATCCCGACTATCTGCTGCTCCATCATGCACTGACCCCGCGCCGGAGTCTCCACGTGTATCCCCACACTTGGCCAGACTCCTCCCATGAGCTGTACATTTTCGCGGGCTTCCTCTTGACTCCGCCCACGAACGATGTCGCCATGGGGTGCCTCGTGGCGCAGTGCGTTAACAGTCCCCACGTGCAGTACGTCACACGGCTGGACCTCTCCCTTTTTCCGCTCCTCCGCATGGGCCTTTCCCGTGTTAGGGTCATTTCCACAACTCCGAGCAGGGACGCACTTTGGCCAGTAATATGGCCGATCTGCTCGGAACTCCTCTGGGCAGCAAAGTTCAGATGTAGACATTCTCAAGTCCATCTCTAGAACACACTCTATCCCGGACTCACGAGCCCCCACGTGTAGCGGCCTCACTCCCTCTTCGACTTTATCGGTTACACTCCAGCTCATGTCTAGGGGTTCCTGGGTTGTGAGAGTGAGATGCGCCACGGCCCATGTCCTCCCCATTGTAGTAGGGAGGTGAAGGCCACTTCCTGATGTTTCCTCGGGCCGGTGTGTTCTGTGAATGCACTGAGTCTGTAATTGCAAGCTCACCAGCCTCCCCTTTGCTTCCAGTAACTGGAGTTCGCACACCGAAGAAAGGTCCAACACTTGTTTATTTGACACTCCAATACGCAAAGCACAATAAACAGTTCTTTTGCAACAAACTGGTTGGGACCTACAACCTTGCCAACGGTGGGGCGAGCAGATCGAGGCACTTCCTAAAGTTTAAGTTCTATGCCACTGTACTATGACCAGCGGCGCCTAAGCCAATCCGGCTGTTACAGAACAGGAAGGATGGGGTCTCTTCCAGCAACCCCTATGAACAGCAATGGAGCCCTCTTCGATACGCTGTGGCCCCTATCAGGGGGATGTGTCCTCCCAAGAGAGTTCCCAGAGGCCCACTGTCACCGGGTTGGTGCTGCTCCGGGTCTCCAGTGGGTAACCTCCCCGGCCTCCTCACCTCAGGTACGAGTCCCTCCGCCCAGGGACCCTCGGACAGTCCACCCTAGCGGGACCCAGTCGAAGGTACTGGGCCCCAGGCCTCCTCGATAGTACCTCACCCCAGGCTAAAGGTGCCTGGGATGGACGCCAACATGACTCCGGACCAGGCCACGGGCACCCGGACCAGACTCCTGGATCTCCCGCACCCAGGCCTAAGGGCCCTGGGTGCGGACCGCAACCCTCCTCCTCCGAGGACCTCCTTCTCCGCAAGACCTCGTGGTAAGCGCGTCTCCCCCTTTTATCTCCTCCCATCAACGGCCCGGCGGGTTCCCCGCCCCAGCCATACCATCTCCAGGAAGGGACAAAACAGGGAGCACTGCGAAGATGATTCTACCTGAAGCCTGTGGGTACCTCGCCACCCACAGGCAAAGGAGAATATTACATCCTCCAATCCTCCACGAAACAAAAAGGGGTCTGAATCCTAACACAATTATACACCTGGGTCACACTATTGCCCAGGTGTATCCCATCAATTTGAGGACCCCGCTACACTTACATTTAAATGCAGCATGCAGCCTTGCCCAGTGTCCATCTGCAGCCTTGCCCAGTGTCCATCTGTCCATCTGCAGCCGTGCCCAGTGTCCATCTGTCCATCTGCAGCCGTGCCCAGTGTCCATCTGTCCATCTGCAGCCGTGCCCAGTGTCCATCTGTCCATCTGCAGCCTTGCCCAGTGTCCATCTGTCCATCTGCAGCCGTGCCCAGTGTCCATCTGTAGCCTTGCCCAGTGTCCATCTGTCCATCTGCAGCCGTGCCCAGTGTTCATCTGTCCATCTGCAGCCGTGCCCAGTGCCTTTGCGATCGTGTCAGTCGCGGCGGTTTTTAAAATTTGGCGCCGATTTCTGTGGAGAGGAGCGAGCGGGGCCGAGTGTACTTCGGCTGGACTCGGCTCCTCGCAGTTCCGCCCATCTCCACTGACTGCGCCGCTGACGGAGAAAGCCGAGTGTACTTCGCCTAGACTCGTGTCTGCTCACAGTCACAGGCAGGACTGCGAGAGGAGCCGAGACTAGGCGAAGTACACTCGGCTTTCTCCGTCAGCGGCGCAGTCAGAGATGGGCGGGACTGCGAGAGGAGCCGAGTAAAGCCGATTGTACTTCGGCTTCGGCTCCGCTCGCTCCTCTCGCTCATTTTCAGCAGGGGAATTCGGAGTATCGGCGTATAACACGCACCCACGATTTTCCCCTGATTTTAAGGGGAAAAAAGTGCGTGTTATACGCCGATAAATACGGTATGTACATGGTACAGCAGGCACATACAGTATCAGGAATATAAAATGTTGGGTTTACTTCTTTAACCACTTCCGGACCACCCGCCGTAGTTTTACGTCAGTACTTTGAAGAGGAATACCGTTGTTATGGCAGCAGCTAGCTACCATAACCCCAGTATCTTCTTCAGCGGGCGGTCCGCTTCAAGATAAAAGTGGTCTCTGTGGCGGATTCGCCGCAAGATCACTTTTATTGCCAGTGGGAGAGGGGCCCCACCCCCTCCCGCCGCTCTCCGGTGCCCTCCACCGCTTCCCAGAGTTGCCAGTGGAGGTGATCACGTCTGCTCCCTGGCTTGGCATGAAGTGAGGGTAAGATGGCCCCCACCCATCTCCATACCATTGCAGGGTGGAAGCGACGTCAAAACGTCACTTCTGCCCATAGCTCATATTTAAGAGGTCCTGTCATGCTTTATTTCTATTACAAGGGATGTTTACATTCCTTGTACTAGGAATAAAAATGACACCATTTTTTTTAAAAGAACAGTGTAAAAATGAAAAGTAAAAGGTAAAATAAATAATAATAAAAAAAAAAATTTAAACGCACCTTGTCCCGCGAGCTTGCGTGCAGAAGTGAACGCATATGCGAGTACCACCCGCATATGAAAACGGTGTTCAAACCACACATGTGAGGTATCGCCGCGATCATTAGAGCGAGAGCAATAATTCTAGCCCTAGTCCTCCTCTGCAAATTAAAACATGCAACCTGTAGAATTTTTTAAACGTCGCCTATGGAGATTTTGAAGGGTAAAAGTTTGTCGCCATTCCACGAGCGGGCGCAACGTTGAAGCGTGACATTTTGGGTATCAATTTACTCGGTGTAACATCATCTTTCACATTTAAAAAAAAATGGGCTAACTTTACTGTTGTCTTATTTTTTTTCCAAAAAAGTGCGCTTGTAAAACCGCTGCACAAATACGGTGTGACAAAAAGTATTGCAACGACCGCCTTTTTATTCTCTAGGGTATTAGAAAAAAATATATAATGTTTGGGGGTTCTAAGTAATTTTATAGCAAAACAAAAATGTTTTTTAAATTGTATAGCGCTTACCACCCTCTCCTCCTTGTCTTTGGCTCCTTGCAGGAAGAGAGGGCACACTCAGGTCTATATGCCCGTACCCTCCTGTGTAAAGAGGTTGAGCGGTGTTATGAAACAGGTCTCCACAGCCAGGTTCTCCAGAGAATGGTTCCCATCTCCATGCTCAATAAAGACATGTCTCTATTTCCCCCAATAACTCCAAGGTCCACACCAGCCGTAACTCCAACGTAGAGTTTATTTCTCTTAAAAGACAGTCTCTGATAGGAAAGGTTGGAGAGAGAACAGGACAGCATAAGGTGTGGGAGAGGTCCAGGCACAAACGTAATACACTTCACTGCTTGGCTTCTCAAGCAGACTTAGCCCATTTGGATAGTCTCCCTAGATAGGAACTAGCAGCCAGAATTGTGCTTTAACTAACCGCACAATCACTACACAAACTGGTGCACTTGGTCTCTGCCACAGACCTGGTGAACTTGGTTTTCAAAGCTTGGCCTCTTTGTAAGGAGAAGACATCCCTCCAGAGAGTTACCGGGCCCCTTTCTTCACTGTGACTTCTCACCAGTCCCTCGGAACGGTCTTTCCCCAGCCTCCTCATCTAAGATGCGGGTCCCCACGCAAGGCGGCACCCTGAGATTCCTTGATCCTTGATGAGCCCCAGCCAAAGGTGCTGGGCCCAAGGCCTTTAGTTGGAGCCCCAGGGCTAAAGGTGCCTGGGACTGATTCACTGACCACCGCCCCTGGGCCAAAGGTGCCCAGGGCGGACAGGAACACACTCCCTGGGAGTAGGACTCCCGACGACCGACCCCCTACAGACAGCGTCTGCCCCTCTTATATCCTCTTGCAGCATACACAGCAGGCCGACCACTCCCACTGTATGGTTGCCGAGAGGAGACACACAAGGCAAAGCACTGTCGCAGCGGTTCAACCCTGGCCTACCATGGCAGCGCCACCTGCAGGCCACAGGGAACGGTACACTGATATTCTTCCTGCAGACAAAATGGTTGATAATGTCCTAACAATTTAGGTGTTTGAGCATAACTACCACTCAAACATTACCCCTAAATTGAGGACCCCGCTACAATTGTAAACACCAAATCTCAGAAAGAGGCTCGGTCCTTAAGTGGTTAATGACAGGCTGACAGACGTGGTGGCAGTACGCACATTTGGGCATTTATATCATATGGGGATTCACAAGCAACCCTGGGTGCAAACTACTTGTGTCTAGGGCTGTTGGGCAGTCCCTGCACGCATATAACTTCTCAGGTAAATGCATATAGCCATGGCATCTGTCAGCCTGTCATTGATTTGTACAGGACGTGCAGACACTTATAACTCCTGGGCGTAGAAATCCTCCTCCTTTGTATGCTGTATGGTCCTGTGAATGAGGCCTTAATGTGTTAATGCAGTTATACAATCATATAATGGATAACTGTAAAAGAAGAGTGGGAGATAAAAAAAAAGCACACTACATAGTGCTCTATAATTATTGTCCTCTGCTGCAGACCTCTGTTACCGACAGGTAACTCTGTCTTCTTTTCCTTTCTAACTGCAAATGCTCGGCTCAGTGAAATTGCTGCCATGTCTATTGACTGAGCGCTGAGAACTGACAATGATTGGATGCTGAGAGGTGTGCCTTCCCCAGTGATGGCACTCAAATAAGCAGTGACAGCTTCTATGTTAACATGGAGACTGGGGAATACAATGAGGCAAAGGTGAGAAAGTGCAGCAGAAGATGAGATATTGAAACCTTACAGCTTTACTTCTATTCCTGAGGCTTTTCACAATGCAGAGCTGCATAGACAGAATAGTCACTAAAGAAACTAGACAATATTTTAAAAAAAGTTTATTTGTAAAGCAATTCTTGTTCAAATCTTCTATTCATCTACAAGAAAGCAGTACTAGCGAATATCATCATAGTTGCAGGATAATATAGTCCCAGGTTTTAGAAATCTTTAAAACATTGTCACAATTATTTTTTACTGCAAACCTGTCCTTAAAGAGGAACTGCAGTCTGCTCACATAATTTGTAATAAAAACATCTTTGCCATTCTGAAGCTTCCAACCATTTTGCATATTATTTTATATATACTGAGTTTCTGTACTTGCCAAATATGCTAAGGAAATCTCCTTCCACTGAGTCGGGCTGCAGCCATTTTCACTGTGGGCAGCTGAAGCTGCTGCCTGTTCACTTCCTGAGTTAAGTTCCCCCACCCCCAAATACTTACCTGAGTCCTCTGTCAATCCAGCAATGTGCCCAAGTACAGGACTCAGTGAGAGCAGCAGGAGCCATTGGTTCCAGTTTGTTTTTGATGTGATAAGGTGTATTCCCACACCCATCTTTGCTTCTCTCCCTGCAATAAGCTGCTGCCATTTGGACTGGCAGTTTGGCTATTTAGCACTTTATTTTCTTAGTCACTGTTTGGACGTTTTAATTTTATTCCATTATTGATGATTTTGTCACCCCATTCATTTTATTTATGAGAAGTTAGACTTTATTAATAGCACTCTTAATATTAGCACTTTCTATTGACATTTAGCGCTGCTTCATTATATATATTATTGGTTCCTGTTGCTGTCAATCAAATTCTGTGTGCGTCTATGGACACAGCCAGACTTGGGAGTGAGCTGGAATGTGTGCCATCATAGGAAGTGGCTTCCTATGGGGGCACACAGAGAAGAGGAGGAGGCAAATGAACCAGCAGGGGACACCAGAAGAGGAAGTTCAGGGCAGCTCTGTACAAAACCCTTGTATAGCTTCTTTATTTAGTTTAGTAAAAAAAAATAATGACTTTACAACCTCTTTTGCCTTAAAGGAGTTGTAAAGGCGTGTGCAGTAGCCACCAAAGCCCCCCCAATACTTACCTGGGCCCATCTCTGTCCAACGATGTCCACGAATCCCTTGGCCATCCGGGACTCTCCCTCCTGATTGGCTGAGACACAGCAATGGTGCCATTGGCTCCCAGGGCTGTCAATCAAAGTCAGGTGGCCTAAAGGCGAATCGATGTAAGGTAACGTCGTTTCGCCCAGCTGTGCCATTCTGCCACAGTGAAACTGCTGGTCGGCAAGTGGTTAATAAATACTTACAACAAAGGGGTATTTTTATGTAGGGCTCCATGCATGCTTCCTAAACCACTTTGTAAATGTATTTGTGGTTTAAATATTGAGCTTAGTTCTTCCATCACGCATTCTTGTACAATTATTAGATCTCTGACCGAAGCAATGCCATTTTTGCAATGAAACTAATAAATGTGCCTTGCTTATGTTGGCTATTTTAAGAAAAGTTAGATTACAAGGATATTAAAGTTAGTATTCATATAAGGTGCCTGTTAAAGAAGCTTTATATTGGTCACTGAACATGGTGACCTTTTTTTAAATTTAAAACTGAATGCATATATGGGTTTTTCTAGTTTCATCCATAAACCGGCAAATCATTTTCATTTAAAGGGAATCTGTCTATTCTTAAAGGGTATCTAAATGTAAATAAAAAAAAAAACAAAAAAACAAACAAACATGTCATACTTACCTCCTCTGTGCAGTTGGTTTTACACAGAGTGACCCCGATCCTCCTCTTCTGGGGTTCCACAGCGGCGCTCCTGGCACTGGCGTAGCGTGGGGGGTGCGGGGGGCACCGGGCGCAACATTTAGGGGGTGCCCGCCAGTATGTGTCACAGTGGCTGCCTCCCCCTAAATTTACTTATCTGTGTCTCCGTCCTCTGCCGCCATGTTCAGTCTCAGACACCCTGTGATTGGGTGTATGGGGTTATGTGCGGCGGTGGGGCTAGCCTGTCCACGATCGCGGTAGATCCTGGAGTCCCGCCTCCACCCATGTTCAGTCTCCTGCACCCTGTGATTGGGCGAAGGCTGGACATCAGGATCTACCGCGATCGTTAGCAGGCCAGCCCTGCCGCCCAATCACAGGGTGCCGGATTCTGAACATGGTGAAGCGCGGGGGACACAAGAAATTGATTTTGAGCTGCCGCTGTCTTCTCCTCATCTCCTCTCCTCCAAAGAAGAGAAGGTAAGACTCCCTCGTGAGAGTCGTGTTGGTGTTGCTGGCCTGGGGGGGGGGGGGGGGGGGGGGGGTGGACACGGTCTGGGGAGAATGAGCAGCCAGCCAGAGAGAGAGAGAGAAAGTAGAAGAGCAGCTAGAGTCATGCAGTGTAGTGTAGTGGTCAGTATAGGAATCAGGTAGGTCAGTATAGTGTAGTGGTAGTGGTCAGTATAGTGGTCAGTATAGTATAGTGTAGTGGTCAGTATAGTGTAGTGGTCAGTATAGTATAGTGTAGTGGTCAGTATAGTGTAGTGGCCAGTATAGTGGTCAGTGTAGTGTAGTGGTCAGTGTAGTGTAGTGGTCAGTATAGTATAGTGGTCAGTATAGTGTAGTGGTCAGTATAGTATAGTAGTCAGTATAGTGTAGTGGTCAGTGTAGTGTAGTGTAGTGGTCAGTATAGTGGTCAGTATAGTGGTCAGTGTAGTATAGTGGTTAGTATAGTGGTCAGTGTAGTGTAGTGGTCAGTGTAGTGTAGTGGTTAGTATAGTGGTTAGTGTAGTGTAGTGGTCAGTGTAGTATAGTGGTCAGTATAGTGGTCAGTGTAGTATAGTGGTCAGTATAGGAATGAGATAGGTCAGTGTAGTGGTCAGTGTAGAGGTCAGTGTAGTGTAGTGGTCAGTGTAGGAATCAGGTTGGTAAGTGTAGTGTAGTGGTCAGTGTAGTATAGTGGTCAGTATAGGAATCAGGTAGGTTAGTGTAGTGGTCAGAGTGTAGGAATCAGGCTGGTCAGTACTATTGTGGGAAGGAACAGGACTCGGGGAGAGCTGAAAGTCCGCAGGTTAGGGGGCGCAAATTACTTGCCTTGCCTTGGGCGCTGACAGCCCACGCTACGCCACTGGTCTGGAGGAATGTTTCTTCCAAGAGACTCACCAAAATGCACAAAGATCTGGCATGGATGGCAATCCAAGGGGGATTGCCACTCAGGACATTCATGCATGCCAGAAACCTGTGCAGATACAGGCACTGCTCCTTTTGCATCATACAGGAGAAAACTGCTTTTCATGTTTTCTGGGAGTGCCCCTTTGCACAGGGCCTGTTGAGGGCCTTGGAACCTGAACTTAAGGACTTTGTGCCACAGACTGCTGCCTATCACACACTTTGGTGTGTTGAACGGACTCTTCTGTGGAACTGATTCACAGGAGGACATTGACAGTGCCTGGTGGGTGCTGTGCTGCTTTTGGGACGCTTTATGGTGCGCCAAAAAGCGCCTCATCCACCAGCGGGAGAGCATGTCAATCAAGGACTGTTGCAGACTGACCCACAGTCTGCTCAGAGACTATCACTTGATGAACTTTAAGGAGGAAGAGGAGGTCTGAAGATTTCCCCTTCCCCCCTCTCCCCCTGTATCCTTTGGCAGTTCAATAAAGCTTCGGCCTGTGAACTCTTTTCTCCCCCCACATCACACCCGTTGCCCATTGAAATGCTATTTGACAGTATATGACTTGACATTTTGTGACATGTTTTTGAAGTAATGCTTTCAGGGTAATGCGGCGTCATGCATGATGTGATGTTTCGGGGTACTATTACTCTGCGCAACACATCAGGCATCATACCGCAGGATGAATGTAATTTATTTGTATGCTTGGAACTGTATTGTTATGTAGTATATTTATGCGCTGTGTCGCAGTACAGAATGTACCCTGTTGAAGTATTTGTTTTTTGTATATTTTCTTGCAAAATACAGTATACATTTTCAACCCAAAAAATTGGATTTAATTGACAGCAGCGGGAGCCAATGGCTGCGCTGCTATCAATCTATCCAATCAGGACATGAGACTCCGGCTGAAGCTGGTGTGCTCGTTCCCGGCGCAGGAATGACCGCATCCAGGTAAGTAAAAACGGGGGGAATAGAGGGCTACTACACTAAAGGAGGTTTTTTACCTTAATGCATAGAATGCATTAAGGTGAAAAACCTTGAGGGTTTACAACCCCTTTAAAGGTATTTTTAATGAATCTGTTGTATGCAAGCTATGAAATGTTCTGCTGCACTCAAAACTGAAAATACAACAGAAATAAAATGAATTGTTTGAAAGTGTAGCGTAAAAGCAACTTTTTATTTTTTTTGTGGTAACTTTTTTTAAAGAAACTTGTGATGTCAGAACAACATTGAGTCTGCCATCGCTGATCTTTTTTTATCCTAAAAATACTAGGTCAGCAACGTGAGCCCATGTATTTTTCTAATCACATTTACTTTTACAATTTTGTCTATCATGCCAATTCATTTCTATGGTGGATGTGCATAGAATTGTTTAACAACAGGTGACTACATGCTCTAACCACCTGCTTGTCATGTAAAAAGGGACAGCTCAGCTACCAACTTACGTCAATGGCACAGAATCAAATCAATTTTTAACAAAACATAAATGCTATTTTAATAAGAGAAAAAATCAACGAGCATATCCGATAAAACCAGTGCTTGGCCATGGTTTATGCGTTTTGATTTTTCTATTGGGAAAATGCAGCATGGTGACTCACTTATTTGATTTTGTGCAATAGAGCTCTTCTAACAATGTCCTAGATATCTCCCCGTAGGAAAGACCTGCATGGTCTGATCCTCCTCCAATTAGCAAAGTTAAATGTTATTTGTCTGGCTTTATCAAATTAAATCAATGCTCATTTAAATATGCGAAAAACAATACATTTAGAACTTGGTGATAACATTTATGTTTTAAAAGTTTTATAATTAATAATAAAAAAAACAGCTCTGGGCACAGCTTTTTTTTGATGAGGCCTAACCTGTTTTAATATGACAAGATCTGTACATTTAAATGCAGAATATCTAAACCATAATGGAATGACCTTTAGTTTGCTAAAGCACCTTGTACCATAAACAGCTGCCATGTTTAAAGGTTTTCACCTTTTCTTCATGCGTTGTTGCATATTCCTGTATACTTAAACTACAGCAATTACTACATATCATGACTGCTGAGGTGCAATGAGCCCAGGTACCATTAACTGTAACATAGATGTACTTATAAACCTTCCCCCTT
The DNA here is from genome assembly GCA_029206835.1 of Rana muscosa. NCBI lineage: Eukaryota > Metazoa > Chordata > Amphibia > Anura > Ranidae > Rana > Rana muscosa. The sequence goes on along the minus strand of CM055117.1, from coordinate 643,005,496 downwards.
GCCCCCTCACCCTATTAAATAAGCACACTTACAACCATTAGGTTGGAAAGGGCAAGGCCACAGCTTTATTAATTCCAACATAACATGTGAACATTATTTCAACAAGTGCCAGTCACAGTTGTACTGCGAGCACTAGACATGTGCACACTGAAATATTTTGTTTTGGAATTTCGTTTTCGTCCGAAAAATAAATTTATTTAGTTACTCCCGAAATTCGTTTTTATTTATTTTGTTTTCAGTAAGAAATCGCATTTGTCCGAAAATCTGAATTAATTAAGGTCGAATCTGTCATTGAAGGCTTATGGTGTCTGTCGAATGTTCAAAGAAGATTCGACGGAGCAGCGAAACTGTACAACGCCGCAATCATACATTTCCAGGTGGAATGTTCCGCCTACAAGCTATAGTAGAATTCTAATGTTGTATGACTAGTAATAATTATATTTATTAATTACTATTACTAGTCAACCAACATTAGAATTCTTCTATAGCCTATGGGCGGATGAATTTGACCGGAAATGTACAATTGCGGCGTCGTACAGTTTAGCTGCACCGCCGAATCTTCTAACTTTCGACAGACACCATAAGCCTTCAATGACAGATTTGACGTTTGTATGTTTTTCGATGCTTTGTCGAATCTTCGTCGTTCATGTTGAATTGTCAAGTTAGTTCTAGCTATTTTACTGCTCCTCCTCTTTGGTTACAATCAGCCAATAATATTTATCATCATCATTATTTTTATTTTACTTCCCCCACCCAATTCCAGCAGCAATCCTTTCTCTCTATGTCAAATCTTTTCTCTCTATAATGTTGAATCTTTTCTCTCTATGTCGAATCTTTTCTCTCTGTGTAGAATAATCTTGGACTAATAGAGTTAAGGTTAGGCACATTCGACCACAGGTTCGATAGACACAGATTGTTATTGTCAGCGTCATGTCAAATCTCCTATCTATATCGAACTGTTGTCGCAACGGAAACGAAAATAAAGCATTTGTTTATGTCGGATCTTTCGGTTTTCGGATTCTGTGCTTTCGTTTTCGTTTTGTTAAAACGATAACGAAAATACCTGAAATTCGGACAAAAATGCATTCGGACGAAAACAAATGCACATGTCTAGTGAGCACACAATTCCAAAGGGGGGTGGGAGGGGCCTGTCCTTACCATAAATGCTGGACAGGCTGCCTACTTCTGATATCCATCAAGGGCATGGCCCATTACAGCCATTTTATGCTGGCAAGGTCAAGAAAAAACTGCAGCAAGCTGTGACATACCACAGAAAAAAAGGGGCGGGAGGGTGGGCAGCTCTTCCCAGCACGTCTTCCGAAAGGACCCCAGAATTCCCTGGAGCAATCCTTTACCCGAGCTCAGGCCCATCCCATCCCCCAAATTAACCAATCGTTGGGTGACCAACGCCTTGTCCTGCACCTGGCCATGCCCCCATCAGTCAAGGCTCTTGTAACGGCACCCCAAATACGAAAGGGGGTAACGCCGTTTAAATCCCTTCCCTCTCCTGGACACAACTTCCCTGTCGATCCTCCACAGCCAGAAGACCACTTCCCATAGGAATTAATCCTTCCAAAGAACGAGACAACACGCTCTGTATCTTTCCAAAAATAGATTGCCTTTATTGCCAAAAACATTGAAACTCTTATACACATCCAATACTGCATTAACCTGAATGAACAATGGTCCAGCTCCACCCACAACATAACAAGACTCAATACACATTATTTTGATGTCTGATAGGAGACAACAGGTTCTAATCCCCTTTATGTTTAAATAACTATGCATGACCTTTATATTCACCAGACTGTCTGTTACTTTACAATACGCACAAGGACACACTTAATTTCCCCAATCCACATCACCACAAACAATGAACAGGTCTTCTAGAAGCTGGAATTCATTAGCATTACACTAGGCAGACAGGTTATTGAGGCTGAACACCTCAGTATCTCTCAATTAACCTGTTGAGTTCAGAATAAGTAAATAGTCCTTTACAGATATCCTTGGGAATATGGTGGATAAATAGTACAGTCCCATTTTAGGTAGTCCAAGATATATTTCTTAATGTCCATTATTTCCTGGCTCACCCTGTGTCCAAAGTGACCCTCCTGTCACACATCTCCCCTTTCGGCAGGAGACTAACAAAGGAGGTGACCCCAGACGGGTTGACTCCGAAGTTAGTCCATAGGTCCATTCCTCCAATGCCGGTATCCACACCGTACCCCAAATAAATTGCTCCAAACAGAGCATCACTTACCCTGCCAACCTCTGCCTCTCTCAGAGAACATACCCGCCGCTGGGGAGAAGACAGGGTGACTGGGCTCAGTCTTTCATGCCGCTGGGGATCCGGGCCGACTGCCCAGCATCCCCGAGGTACACAAGTGGAGACCGAAGTCCCATCCACTTGTGGTAGGTGAAAATCCCCCAGTGCTTGCAAAGCAAGGTTGACATCCTCCTGTCCCAGTGTCACACCATTTTCTGGGGTTGTGTCAGTGAGGACCGAAGTCCCATCCAGTACCACAGGAACTCCCTCTTCTGTTAGTTGAGAGCAGAGGCCCGCAGCACTCTGCTCTGTTGCCAGCTCTTCCGCTGGGTTGCTGTGAGTGGAGACCGTAGTCCAATCCACCGATATCCGCTCAAGTGGCAGTTGTGTGCAGCGGCCAGTAGCATTCTGCCCTGCTGCCAGTGATTCAGCTGGGGGTAAAAGCTTTACTACCTCAGCTTGTTGCTGGAGAGAGGGGCCAACTGCCCCGGCTCCCTGAAACTCCACAGTTGTTTCCGGTGCTGGGCAGAGGTTGCTAGCACTCTGCCCTGTTGCCAGCACTTCTGCTGGGGACTCCACACCATCTGCTCTGGCTAAATGTTGGGGAGGGAAAATGGCTGCTTCTCCTCTTTGCATCTCTGAAATCCACTCGGAAAGAGGAACCATCACCTTCTCAACTTGGGCCTCCAAAACTGCCACGGGTGTAGAGCAGGGGTCTGCAGTACTTTGTCCTGCTGCCAGTACTTGAGCAGGCGATGCATAATCCATAACACCCTCTGAACAGCCCATTAAGTCCATACCTTCTGTAATCTGTGGCTGGGGAGATGAGCCAACTGCCCTAGCTCCCTGGAACTCCATATCATCCACTTCAGCTTTAGGGATGGCAATCTTCAGATTTTCCACTGCCGATTCTTCAGTCAGGCTAGCTCCCTGGAAATCCATATCATCCACTTTAGCTTTAGGGATGGCAATCTTCCGATTTTCCACTGCCGATTCTTCAGCCAGGATTTCATAGTTGACAACTGGTATTTCCTGATAGTCCCAGGCAAAGGGAGCCCCACCCTGCTGCTGAGAAGAGTATAGCAGCTGTTTGTAGGCAATCTCCAGCTCCCATTCCTGAACGGCCAGAAACTCCAAATCTTCCTGTGCCCAGTGCCCTTCCGAGACATTCAGTCTTTGCTCTCTGTGCTCCATTATTTCCTCCAAACGCCACTCCCGATCACTCCCAAAGTCAGGGTCCTCAGACAGCCTCCAATACAACAATCCCAGGCTATTATAGTCAAAGCCTTCTGTGGGGCTGTCATCCGCTGACCACTGGCACTCTTGGGCTACATACCACCGGAGGGCTCTGTAGCTCTCGGCCAACCGCATCTCTGCCCGGATCAGCCTGCTTAACTCAGCTGTCCACTCCTGCTTCGGTTGTTCCCCCAAAAACAGCATTCCTACTTCATACTGTGACCAGTACCTTACATGGATGGAGGGGAGAACTTTTCCCTGGTGTTGCTTCTCGAGAGCTAGCGCTTTCTTCCAGAGTTCGCAGCGGATTGAATCAGACCATCCCAGCAGAACCTCCTCTGATACTGGTCCTCTATGCGGTATCTGCATCTCTCGCAACTCCTTCTGAATTCCTTTTCCATGTCGGCTGGTATCTGTATCTCTCCTCTCCTTTCAGTTGGTGCTGCTTCTTTAGGTGTTGTCTCCGATTGCCGTATTTCCACCATTCTCTGCTCATGTTGCCGCTCATCCTGCCGCTCGATGTCTCTAATGGCTTCCTGTATGGCGGTCTCTGATGGGTTAGCACCATATAATGCCAACCGCTGTCGCACTCGTTGCTGAAACAAATCTTCAACTGACCGGGGTCCTGCATCACCGTCTCTCTGGTCCATCTCGGCTAGTTCCCTGATCAAGGTGGCCTTGTTCTTTGTCCCACTGGTCCTTTCACGGCTCTCAAGTAGGTCCTTCAGTGTGGCTTTCCTGCAGGCTGCGTAGCTGGTCATTCACTGTGGTGGCTTGGAGTGTCCCAGGAACTGGAGGGAAAATCCCGCTGCTGCCAACCAATGTAACGGCACCCCAAATACGAAAGGGGGGTAACGCCGTTTAAATCCCTTCCCTCTCCTGGACACAACTTCCCTGTCGATCCTCCACAGCCAGAAGACCACTTCCCATAGGAATTAATCCTTCCAAAGAACGAGACAACACGCTCTGTATCTTTCCAAAAATAGACTGCCTTTATTGCCAAAAACATTGAAACTCTTATACACATCCAATACTGCATTAACCTGAATGAACAATGGTCCAGCTACACCCACAACATAACAAGACTCAGTACACATTATTTTGATGTCTGATAGGAGACAACAGGTTCTAATCCCCTTTATGCTTTATGTTTAAATAACTATGCATGACCTTTATATTCACCAGACTGTCTGTTACTTTACAATACGCACAAGGACACACTTAATTTCCCCAATCCACATCACCACAAACAATGAACAGGTCTTCTAGAAGCTGGAATTCATTAGCATTACACTAGGCAGACAGGTTATTGAGGCTGAACACCTCAGTATCTCTCAATTAACCTGTTGAGTTCAGAATAAGTAAATAGTCCTTTACAGATATCCTTGGGAATATGGTGGATAAATAGTACAGACCCATTTTAGGTAGTCCAAGATATATTTCTTAATGTCCATTATTTCCTGGCTCACCCTGTGTCCAAAGTGACCCTCCTGTCACAGCTCTCTTTCCCTAAGGGGCTCAAGAGACCTGCATTTCCCAGTGTGGGTTTCTTGATAATGACAGGGAGCAGTGTCAGTGGAGAGTGCTTGTGCAATGTACAATGGCCAAGTCACTAGTAGTCTTCTTTGGGTGACTGGGTGACAATGTAGGAGAACATTTGGGAGCCAGGAACATGATCTTGTCACTCTACAGCAAGGAGTGCCTGAACAAGGATCTTCATGACAGCATCATCAGGGTTTATTTAAAGAAAGGTGCAGATTAAGAAATATTTTAAAAACATTAAAGCGGTAATAAACCGCAGTTGATGAGAAAAAAATCCCCAGCAAGGCAAGGTCATAATGTGCTAGTATGCATTACATACTAGCACATTATTAGACACTTACCTCAAAACGAAGCCCTCCAGCACCGCGCTGTCACAGCTGAGAGCGCTTTCATCTTCCCCTGGTCTTCCTTCCGGGTTCACCGCCTCCATTTATGGGCTCTGAAGGTCCGGCACTGTATGCCAGACCTTCAGAGTGCATGCACCAGTGACATCAGGGGCTGCATGCATTCTGAATATCTCCTAAACAGTTCAAGTTTAGGAGATATTCACAGTACCAAAAGGTAAGCCTTATTATAAGTGTCAGGGACCTGCTGGAATGGGAAGAAGGCTCTTGCGTGCGCGCATGCGGACACATGCTCCTGTGCAGAATAGGCAACAACATCCATCCGTGCCTGTGCGCCGGCACGCGCCGAGTGCCTGTGCGGGTGCGCGCGTGTGCACGTTAGCGCTACTTGGCGCCATTATGCCTTTACAAAGTCAGCAACTGCAATGATGCATTGCTGTCTGATCTGCAGCTCTGTACCAGTAATCTGCATACCTGTCTATCTGTTACCTGTACAGACCCGGCTCTGCTTGACCATCCAATATATCCAATCCTGACCTTGGCTTGCCTTGACCCTGCTCAGTCTTCTATTTGCCTACCTGCTGCCAGACCTTGCCTGTATCTCTGACCATGCTTAGACTGCATTCACACCTGAGCGTAGCGCTTCGAGCGTTTTTACCAACGTTTTTACCGGCGTTTTGTCACGCGAATTTGCGCCCGTCGAAACGCTCATTGTCGCGCTAAACGCTTGAATCAAGCGTTTCCATTACATTCTATGACTCCTAAAACGCCCAAATCTGCCCGATTCACGCAACAGAAAAGGGTCCGGAACTTGTTTGAGCTTCAGGCGTTCGGCTTCAGGCGTTTTGGAGTGGAGATGTGAACCATCTCCATAGAGAATAATCTGCGGGGGTCTACGTTACTTCCCGTCCCCCGCTCTCTTCTGGGAGACACACGGGTCCCAGAAGACAGCAGGGACCATTTTGATTGCGCATGCGCAGTAGGGAACCGGGAAATGAAGCCGCAAGGCTTCACTTCCTGATTCCCTTACTGAAGATGGCGTCGGCAGCATCCGAGGACTGAGCGACATCGCGGGCACACTGGACAGGTAAGTGTCCATATTTTAAAAGTCAGCAGCTGCAGTATTTGCAGCTGCTGACTTTTAAAAAAAAAAATTTGGTGGACCTCCGCTTTAAGTTTTGAAAATAGCTGTCCAAAATACCAAGTCATTGACTCTGATTTAAAGCACATGTGCAAGATAAAGGAAAACCTGCAAACATGGCCTGTTGAGGATACTTGAGGACAGGGTTGAGAACAACTGACCTAGTAGACTCTGCCCCTCTCGTGGTCTCTGAACCTAAAGCCTCGTACACACGATCGGATATCCTATGGATTCTAATCCAATGGTTTTGTCCATCGGAAATCCGACTAAGCTGACTTCCATCAGTCTTGCCTACACACCATCAGTCAAAAAACCGACCGTTCCAAACGCAGTGACGTAAAACACTCCGATGAGCCGAGAAAAATAAAGTTTAATGCTTCTGAGCATGCGTCGACTTGACTCTGAGCATGCGTGGGTTTTTTATCCGATGGACTTGCCCAAAGATGATCGTAATTTGCTATTGGTTTTTGATCCATCGGAAAATTTTAAAACATGTTCTATTTTTTAAAACCGATGGAAAAAAGACTGATGGGTCCCATACACAATCGGTTTGTCCGATGAAAAAAGTCCATCGGACTGTTTTCATTGGTAAAACCGATCGTGTGTACAGGGCTTTAGAGAGTTACAGGATTTGCAGTTTAACTTTACATTGCCCATTGGTGGTAAAATGAAGCGAATATATCATGTGCTGTCCATGAAGATTGGGGAATAATAAGAACTAGGATGTTTTTGTCTAATTTTCATGTTTAATATTAAAATAAGTTTCCTATTTGTCAGAGTAATAAGGTCCTGCAAAAATATGTTTTTTTTCCCCCTGCCTACCAGTAGATTTTATGATCTTTAATTAATTCTAGACAGA